>JAGSMP010000255.1:0-1200000 GCA_029286625.1 Parnassius orleans
GTAATAACTTTCTGACGAGATCGGATGATCCATTCTATAGGGACGCGTCCTCTGTGATAAAGGACTTACCTCTATCCTTGGCCAACGAGCAATGGCAAGACCCGGCAGTACAGAGCATTTGACCGGAGACCGTGGAAGGAGAAGGAGCTCCACGGGAGTTCTACAAGGCTCTAAATGTGCCTCAGACACAGCTGCCTCTCCACTGGCTGGCGTTTTGGTGACCTCAGAAACCGAGGGTTTTGTCTGTGCGATACAGGATCAGGTTATTAAGACCAACAACTATCGGAGATCCTGGATGGCACCGTCGACATCTGTCGAGCTTGTCGCCATCCTGAGTCACGCTAGGCATGTCATTCCGGTTGTTCGGCGCTTTCAACCTGAGTACTTGCACAGGCACAACTTTAGCCAGAATTTCACACACCAGAGCTGGTTTCTGAAACACGGTCTCGTGGACTGAAATTGCTGTATTATGAGACTTGCTGAAGCCGTGCTCGAAAATGACCGCGCCAGGTTTCATTGGACCGCTATCATCACAGACAGGACTATTCTTGCGAATAAGCCTGATATTGTGCTGATAGACCGGGCACAGTTAAGGGATATTTTGGTCGACATCACCATTCCGGTATGACGAGAACCTCGTGAAAGCCGAAACAGATAAGCGAACAAATATATGGACTTGGCTCACGAGGTGACCGACAGGGTGGACTGCCGACCGTAATTATACCTGTAGTCGTCTCTGCGAACGGGTTAATCCCAGTCAGCCTCTCGGGTCATCTGAGGCGACTGGGACCCGTGAGGACTGCTCCAAGCTCAAATGCAGAAGGCAGCCTCGATACCGCCCGCATTGTCCGGTTTTTTCTCCTTTCTCTAACCTCGGCCGTTTGGTTCCCTCCGAGGGTTTCATGTGGTTGGGTTTTTATTTATTTATGTATTATTTATTTATTTATGTTAGTATATTAAATATATATTTATGTTTATTTATTATTTTTTAAAATATTTATTCAGCCCAACCAGATGAGAATACTATATAAATACCTCAAGATAATAATAAATATAACTGCTGATTTACCACATGCTCAGGGCCGAAGAAAACATCGTGAGGAAACCTGCATGTCTGAGAAATAAGAAACAAAAAATATTTTGAAGACATGTGAAGTTTGACAACACGAATCGGGCAGCGCGGGTGACACTTGCCCTAACACCCTCACAGCAATGAGATGAGGCCTGTGCCCAGCAGTGGAACGTATATAGACTGTAACCTTAACTTTAACTTTTAACCATAAAATTAACAGAAAAAAAGTGTATTAAAACAATTGTACAATATGTAATTTATCGCTTAAAGCAATTTCTTGCAGGCAACCTTTGGATGGACAGAATCTTAAAATACGTAAAGACAGAGACACACAAAAAATAAATAAGTGTTATAAAATTAAATATTACCTGAAAAAAAATAAAAAAATGTGGCACGCACGGCACCACAACACTGTGTGATACTTTACTTAACCTTTCGCTGTCCCTGCACTACATATAGGTAATTGCTATATTTATATATTGCATCGTCTTGCTATTGTGTCTGAAACTCGGACAGTGAAAGAGTTAATGTATATTGGTGAAAGTTGTGGCAGGAAGAGCACGAGAGTAGAATAAATGCTGTAGAAATGCGGTTAAAGAGTATGTTAGGGCTGAATCTGACAGGTGAGAAATTGTATGATAGGGAAAAGTGTGGTTTGCAAAAGATGTTACCAGCATTAAGAAAGGAATGCTTCGGTAGTTTGGTCATAGAAATAATGAACGAGGAAAGAGTGATAATGCTTTATGTTGCAGATTTGCTGTGCCCGCGGTTTCACCTCCATGTATATCACTGTCTGAGCCGCGTGACATGACTTTTTATAGGAGTGGGGCAAACTAGCATACCACCATAGTGACACGCCGCCCATGAACAACTGCAACACCAGGGAATTGCAGATGCATGGCCTTTTAAAAAGGAGTAGGCTCTTTTCGAAGTTCATATCGGTTCGAAAAAATCGCTGTTGGTAATCAATTCCACAAGGAAGCGAAAAAACATCTTCTAAATCGCACAGTGGTGGACCGCCAATCATCCAGATGTTATGGATTGTATCGCGAGTTTTGTCGCGATGTGCGATGGTGAAATTGAGCAGCTGAATTAGTCCGAACAATTCCTCAGAGAACTCCCGTGGTAGATGCGATAAAATACGCAAAGAGATGCAACATCTCTACGCAGTGCCAGTGAGTCAAGCCGATCGGAAAGAACTCGGTTGTCGATGATTCGAACCGCTCTGCGCTGGATGCGGTCAAGTGGAAGGAGTTGGCACTGGGGAGCCCCTGCCCAGAGATGGGAACAGTATTCCGTAAGGCCAAACCTGCGCCTGCAGTCAGCGGCATGAAGTACTGTCCCGCCTGCTGAGCACGCCAAGCTTTTAGAGGCCTATTTGACCTTCTTCCAAGTGACCACGAAACTGAACGTCACTCGATATGTCAACGCCGAGGATTCCGATACTGGCTGAGCCAACAAGGAGTGCCTGAAACTGAGGAGATACAAAGGGATTCTTTAGTGGTAAACGCGCAAACTTGTGTCATCTGGGGATTAAACTGGACTCGATTTAGTCCCCCAATACGAGACTTTGTTCAGCAAAGACTCGATTTCAGACAAAAGTTTGTTTGGGTACTCAAGACCTCGAGAAATATTGGCACGGCTGGTGATAGAGCATCACCATTGTTGTCATCGCATAGCAATGAATGTTACCGTTTGCAACATTTCATTGCTATGCAGAAGAAACAGCGTTGGTGATAGCACGCAGCCTTGTGGAACACCAGCGTTAATAGTTGTAATCGGAGCATGCCATCTACTATGACCTTGATGCTCCGATAAGCCAGAAAACTGGTGATACAATTGCACAATTTCTCGGGAAGCCCATAGGAAGGAAGCTTCGAAAGAAACGCTTTGTGCCAGACCCGATCGAAGGCCTTCGCTATGTCGAAACCAACGGCCAATGCCTCCCTTGACCTCGATCGCCTGCGCCCATCTGTGTGTTAGGTGGGCAAGAAGATCATTTGCTGAGCGACCCCTACGAAAACTGTACTGGCGGTCACTAATCAGCTGGTGCTCTTCCAGGTACCGCATGAGCTTGCAGTTAATATGGACCTATTATTTTCGAGAACAAGGAGGTGATAGCGATAAGCCTGTAGTTGGACGGATCAGAGCGGTTACCTTTAGGGATCGGGTACAAAGCTATCTTCCATGAAAGCGGAACAACGCCTAAGGAGAAGGAGTACCGGAAAATACGCGCAGAACCGGTGCCAACTCTGGAGCGCACGTCATCAGCACAATTGACGGGATTCCGTCAGGCCCACTCGACTTGTGTATGTCCAGGAGAGGTTTGCTTTGCGTACTGAGCACTGTGTGAATCGCATCAGGCATAGAGCACTTACACCGGGATGTTCGGCGTGTGTTCCACCCGTCAAAAGTTGAGTTAGACGCAAAAGGAGCCTAAAAGGTCGGCTTTCTTTGCGGCGTGGGCCAGTGAGTCGTCCTCCTGTGCAGAGATGGTAATGATGGCTTACAGAAATTCCTTGGACAGCCTTTTGAGAGAACAGAATGCACGAGTACCAGAAGGAAGGCGAACTAGTTTTCACCAATTCTGCCCACGTGCAATGGTAATAACTCTTTTGAAGAACCTAGAGGCGAATTTATACTTCTTTTAAGCATGCTGTGTTTACATCCCATTAGTTTACATCTGGTAATGCAGTTTACAGAAGCGACCAAACCAATAAAATCTGCCTCCGATGGGTACCACAGATGATGGAATAAATAGTTCCATTCTGTAGTACCACATCGGTGACAGAGTCAGCAACAGCGCTCTGATCATCCGGCGAGAGCAAACCCCATGGGTAGGATGCAAAGAAAGACCGCATTCCGTCCCAATCCGCCGACCCATGCCAAATACGATGGCAACCTGCAGAACGCAACCGCGTGGGAGCGTGAGTGGCACCACACCTCCGGATTAGACAATGGTCCGAAGACCTGAGACCTGACTTCGACGGAAACCTGATATCCGTCCATATGAGAGGTCAGCAGAAGGTCCAACAGGAAGGTGTATGATCCTCCACATCTGGAAAACGTGTAGGGGAAGTAACCAGTTTTGTCAGACCATATGCCAAAGGCAGAAAAACAGATCTCCCCGATCGGTCCGTGAACCAGCCATTTGGCGTGGTGGGCGTTAAATCGCCCAGTGTCACGATCTCTACGGATGGGACCTGTTGCAGCAAGAAATCTGTAGCCATTTGGACGTGGTCGATGAATCGGTCTGTGTCGGCATTACCGCTATTTGACCTATATAGGCACCCGTAGACGCGGGATGGTTGTCGCTGTCTACGCGCAGCCAAAGGATGGACAGGACCTTAAAGACTGCCGAGGCGTCGAGAACAGATATCCTCCGACGTATACGCAAACCAGGCCGGGGCACAAAGAAGTGTTCTAATTTATACCCGTAGGACAGGTACGAAGTATCAGACGGAGAGGACACCTGCGTCTCGGTCAAAATGAGCAAGGCTGGCTTCGCCGTCTCTAGAAAGAAGTGAACGGCGTTAAGGTTCGGAGTGAAGTCCCCTGATGTTGCAAAAGTCCACGGATAGCGTGGCAGGGGTCACCATGGTTTTATCGCTCTGTTTGCCCTGTACAGTTAGTATGGGGAGGATTGCCCCCCCGTGAATACGTGCCTGAACACCCACGCTCAGGAAGAAGATGGTAGCTTGACCGTGGATGCTCAGTAGGTATTCTCCATTACCAGTGCTGGTACCTGGTGTAGTCCTTTCTTTTAATTCCGCCACGTTATGAGGAGGGCCTCCCGCCACCTGCGCTAACCAAGGAAACGCAAAGCTTCTTCTTACTTTGGTATTCTGTGAGGTCGTACTGCCCGGTTCGTGCCGGCCCATCCATGCTACAGCAGAAGCTGCAGCGTGGCTCTACCACTGTTTTTAATAAAATACTATTTTAATAAAACTATTTTTGTATTAAATTGTCGTAAATATATTAAGAGGCCAGTTAATAAATTCATTCTCAAAAGTACTTTCTCCCATACAAAACTAAGCAAATACTTGTTCAAACACTCATCTTGCCTGTCATTGATTATGCAGATGCTTGTTACTCAGACTGATCGCCTTCTTAATAACTGCATCAGGTTTATCAGGTGCTTTGTGATGGATCCTTCCACAATAGCCTTTAATTCTTCATTTTTCACTTGGTCTCCGACCGTCCGGGGGTTGGTTCTGAAAGTCGAAATTTCCAGAACGAAAACGTTGAAAACAAAAAACGTACCGTGCTTTCTTTTGCAACACCAGCGCCGTACACATAATTAATCCTTCGAGCTGTTTCTGCAGCACTGGTGCCACGGTAGAACTCGTACTCGTAAATATACCGATATTTCATGTTTTCCATTGTGCATACGCCAAAGAAAAAAATAATGAGGAAAAAACAAATGAATTACTGTTTTCTAAATTCAAATGTACCAGCTAAATGAATTTATAAATTTGAATTTGGAATTCTTAACTAAAGAGGAGATATTTCAGATCAAATTGGGCAGTACGACAAAACGCTAATTTCATATACAGGGTATTTTAACGCTCCCGAAAACGAAGACATAGACGACAGTACTAACTATATCTTAGATGATGGGTGAAATATAAAATCGATCCTGATGAAAAAAATTCATCTTTTCACAACGTTTTATTAGCTTTATCACGCTCCATCGTGTTAGTATAAATCATCGTGTTAAATAAAACGTTAATTTATTAAAATAAAACATGAAAACATAAAAGCAGCAGTGGAATTACTGAATTACAATCAGCTGACTAGGGGTCAATGTACGCGCTGAACGCCGAATTCGCGCGGCCCGTAACTAGCGATGGTACCACAATACATAATAATTTACAACACTTGTTCAAATACCTGTTTTATCTACTTAACCTACTATTTTGCCACTGTACTTGTCTCCACGTAGCCACTTTAATTAAATTCACAGGTTAAATAAACCAAATAACTGGTTTGATTCCTGCCATGAAAAATACTTAAATGAAAAGTTAACAAGGTTAGAGTTATGCGTTTTATTCATCGTAGGTATGTTTATTATTCTGATGTATTCAGTTATGTACCTATTCAGACAGTTCAGTACCAAGTTATTTAAAAAATAGGTATGAAACAGCTTACCGCTCTAAACCTCCGTGGTCTTATGAGATGCGGCTCAAATTGTTCCATTCATTTCGAGGCAGATGTGGCCTGGTGTTGCGTCTCCTCATGGTGGCGGGGCATTATCGTGTGGTCTGACACAGTCCGCACGTAGTTTGTCGAAAACATCCACGATCCTTTAGCGCATTTCGTCAAGCACTATCACACTCACGATTAAAACCCTTTTTCACATACCCCACAGAAAGAAGTCAACGGGTCAGATCTGGTGAGCGAGGTGCCAAGCGTGTGGTCCTAGTCTGCCAATCCAGCGATCATCAAATAATCCGGTAAGGCGCTCACGGACGAACCTCACGACATGTGGAGTGCACCATCATGCTGGAACCATGTGCGGCGATATTCATCCAACGATAGGTCGTCAAAATGTCAACCAACTGTTCATTTATAAAGTTTAGGTATCCTGTCCGTTAAGTCGCGGCAGAAACACTGGTCCCAGTATGCGATCCTTAATAAACCTGCCCATACGTTAGCCGACCATCGGGTTTGGTGCCCGGTTTGTCGAACAGCGTACGGGTTAACCTCTGAATACACGTGTGTATTTTTCGGTTCCACATGCCGTTTCTGGTAAATGTCGACTCGTCCGTCCAGATAACGTGCTCAATGGAACCAGGCACACGTTGTTGTTGGTCTAATAACCAACGGCAGAAACTCGTCGGCGGTCGTGATCGCCGGAACTAAAGCTTGCACTTTGTGCACTTTGTATGGCCGCATTCGGTTACGCCTTTAACACTTTGTGAACAATATGTACATTGTTCCATCCGACGTTTTAACAATTTAGCGATACTTCTGTACCTAGGTTCGGATACCGGCGAACGACATCAAAATGCGCTCCTGGAGAACAGTCATTTGACTTCCACCTCCTACCGCTACTGGAGCAATGGCCGATTTTCCAACACTCGCTGAAATGCTGCTGTTATCAGACGAGAGTCAGCTGGGTGTCGAGCGGTCGGGAATTCTCTGGTAAATTCGTAATGCACGCGAAGCATCCCGCGAGCTTCTCCAAGGCACATTAACATGTTGCCGTATTCACGAGCACTATAAACGTACGCGTTAGGCATTATTAAACAAAAGAAACACAAAACGTAACAACAAGAATAACACCTAATAACAAGTAGGTAATACCAAGTAACAATAAGAATTTAATAAAAAAAACAATTGAACTGTCGCTTGCGCATGCGTGTCCAAAGTCAACACGGAACTGTCTCAAAACTAAAATCAATAATTAATCCGCCAAAACTGAAGCCTACACTTTGAACATTCCCACAGACCGTCAAATGTTATGACATTGCCAACTTTTATTTTATAAGTTTAGTTTCCATATGATCCCTACGACTACTCTTTCATATGGAATTTAGAAGTTATAGAAGGTAATTTTTTTAATACAATTAGACAATCAATTGTACCCTGACGAAACAAGCAGTTCGTTACTACAAAAATGATATTGAAATTAATAAACGTACTTACTTGGGTTTGGTTATCTTTTATTTTGTACAAGAAAATAGAAATAAAATGGTATTGAATAATTTAATAGTTAAAATCAATTGCAATTATGATCGACAGGTAATTAATCTAAAAATAATTATTTTACTTTACTTTTATTGACTTTCCGTTTTAATCCATCCAATACTTTGATTTGAAAAGAGGTACGTCAAAACTATTAAAAATTACTTGCAAGTTTTATTGTAATTGCCGCCTCTAATTCTTATGTCGCTTGCAAACAAATCTTAGTAGGTAAATTTGGGAATTCCATATGTTGGCGCTGACGCGAGGTGACACAGTCAGCCGGGCGGCGGCAGCGCGTGGTACGAAGGGGCGCGACGGGAATGCTCGCCAGTATTACTCAGCGCGCACGCTATTGGTTCCTCATTCTTCACGCGCTTTGAAAAGCGATGTTTCAATGTACAGTCGCACACACAGCTTTTTTTGACGACGCGACGATGGTTTTAAAAGGAAGGAAAGAAATATTATTTATATCTATTGTTTTATGACTGAACTAGTGAACGAAAAGGTAAATAGAAGGTGAATGGGGAAAATTGCAGCAGTTAAATGTATTGAGGAAGAATACCGAAAAAAATTGGTCAACCTGATGACGGAAACATTTATCATTCGCATTGATGATGATGATTCTGATGAGTGATGATGAAGTAGCATCCAGTAACACCAATACACCATCGACATTTGGCTTCCATGTTCCATGTTCCAATGGTATAATGGACAGCGTGTCACCTTAGCTTAAGTTTTCTTGTTACAAACTACTTTATTTTACGATAGAAATAAAAATAATGCTCAAGCAAACATTATCCATTTGAATTTCAACCCTTCCAAAGTTCTAAGTAGCTAGTAGTACCTATTATGATTCTACAATAAAACCATTAATTACTATTATAATATTATAAAACAACAGCCTAGTACCATGTAGTACTTTAGAACGCGATGTACCCATGCGCAGACACACCCTCCACTATCGCTCAGCGTTCTTTTTACGTGACGTTGAGTTTGGCTTCGACGCGGATATTGACCTAGTCAGCTGATTTTATGGTTTATTTATTTAAATTCCATTGCTGCTTTAATGTTTAAGTATTTTCATGTTTTATTTTAATGAAATTAACGTTTTATTTAACACGATGATTTATACTAACACGATGGAGCGTGAATAAAGCTAATAAAACGTTGTGAAAAGATGAATTTTTTCATCAGGATCGATTTTATATTTCACCCATCATCTAAAATATAGTTAGTACTGTCGTCTGTCTTCGTTTTCGAGCGTTTCAAAATACCCTGTATAAGGACCTAATATTTAATCGCTCTTGCGAAGGAATCCTGATGATTGGAAAATACAGAATTATCCTATTTATAAGAAAGGTGACAAGACTGATGTTACGAATTATCGACCTATCTCCATATTGTTGTGTGTTTTCTTAATTATTTGAACACCTTGTTTACCCATAGTTCAGCCATACTGAAAACATTATATCTGATTTCAAACATGGTTTTAGGCGGTCGTTCAGTAGCGTCTAATTTGTCTTAATTCACACAGACTTTTGAGTGCCTTCGACAAGGTTGGCCACCAAACCCTGCTATCTGAACTAAGAAGAATGGGCATAAGTGGTTCAATGTTGCAGTGTTTCGAATCTCTACCTGGCAAAGAGACTTCACAAGTGGTTTAGATGGATTTGAGTCTGAAATGTTTTTGCCGAGTCTGGTGTCCCTAGGGTCCCACTTGCGTCCTCTACTCTTTAAATCAACGAATGGTTTTAAATACTAATAAATGCTACCACAAAAGCTACACAACCAGAAAGACGCCCCATCACTACCTACTCATTGGTGACGTGACCTTGGCGGAGGTGAGGAGATCAGGACCTTGGTGTCTTGTTGGATTGTAAGCTGAACCACCGCTCACACTGATAATATCATCAAAAGGCGGCTCGTATTTTGGGATTCCTAAACAGAAACGCGAAAGGCTTCCGATGTGTCCAAACCAAGAAGGTTCGTTTCATTACACTAATGTAGCCACCTCGAATTTGCAAGTGTCGCATGGAACCCAGTCTAGTGCGTCTTCTTTCTTTTTCTTTAAAACGTTACCCACTCTAGGATCTCCTATCGTGGAGCAGTTTACAAACATAAATTGCACAAGGACAAACATTCAGACCCAAACAATTATTTAGGCCATACAAATATTGTTCCGTGCGGGATTGAACCCGCGACCCCAGCGCAGCAACTCATTGCTAAGCCACTGCGCCATGGAGCCGTCTTCTCAGCGAATCAAAACAATTGGAAGAGTTTACGCGCTACCTTGCTTTTTCGACTCCAGGCATATCGCATAGACACCCCTAGTCAGAGGCAGCATTTTTCAAATGATGACCTTACTTGACCGACGTCTCATTTCAGACTTAATGTTTCTACAGATGTTACTGCATTACAAAATCAAAAGCATGCACCTCCTGATCACATCAAATTTATGATCACGTAAAGATATCCCATATCCACCTGCAAACTATTTAGCATACATAGCCTCAAAACAAATTTAGGCGCGCATTATCCCTAGCTAGAGTATGTAACACATATAATGAAACTATGACCAAGATACCGGACATTGACATTTTCAACGACTCTTTTTTTTTAACCTCTCACCACACTCATTCCTTAGTTTTTGTTTTATATAATCTTTCATTGTAAAGGTCATATAAATTTTGTTTACTCTAAGGATTCCTACTGTCGCCCACTCATTAAACGATTTACGACTATTTAAAGAGAGTCTTTTAGAAGTAAATGTTTTATTTAGTTCAAGACTTATAATTTTAAATAATGATCCATATAAATAGTTACTATAGTTTTATATGAAAAGGCAGATGTTTCACTATACTACTTCTAAATCTCTAATCGATGTTCATTTATTGGAACAAGCACAACTTTCTTAACTTTCTGTTTTTGTGTAATGCGGTAGCGAGACTAACTGTCCACAGTGATGAGAACTTAAATTTTTAATGATTAATTTATAAGGCTCAACATCAGTAAAATATTATCTATACAAGTTGCACTAGGTGCTTTAATACGTGTTGGCTCAAAGAACAAATTAACAAGTATGATTTGAGCAATTATCTAAACTTAATACCCAGAAGTTTCGAGGAGATTGATATTAAAGTTTCCACATACGACGACAAATTTATTCTGTTTATTAAGTTTACAAAACTTTCGATTTTTTTTTTTCAAAGCAATCATACATAGAATGTGGGGGTCTGTAAACACTGACAACAAAGAAGTGCTGAAGTCAACACATGCCATTCCTAAGTTCGCTCAATAGAGGCTCACAATATCCTTACGTTTTTACTTATTTATAATTTATTAGCTAATATAGGAGCCACTGCAAATTTTTTCTCTGTTAAAGCAACTCACCACCACACACATTGGTGTTTACTGAAATTAAACATATTATAGTTATAATCTTTTAACCAATGTTCAGTTCAAAATATGTATGTTGTAACTATTTAAAACAATTCATTTTGATTTTTTTGCCCAACATGCCTTGTATATTTTGATGAACCTTGAAAATGAAATTTTATGGTTGTTTTATGAGAAATATAATAATTAACTATTTAGGGTTACATTCTGGATAATTTAAATTGTTACTATGATTGCTAGAAATTACATTTATTTTCTCATTTTCTAATTTAAATTACTTGGAACTGATTCCAAATTCAATGTGAAGCCATTATACTGCTCAATAGAAGCAGATGTTTGGGTAGCCAAATTCTTGGCTGAGTTAAAATATAAATAATAAGATAGCACATTTTCTATCAGTCTTATACTATACTTTGATAGTTAATACCTATTTCCTGTCAAAACTTCTAGTAAATTATTAATATCAATCAAATGAAATTTATCATTATTATTCTAATAATTAAATGTCAAATTTAAATTATTATTACATGTCAAATTATGCATCAATAAATTTAAATTATATCTTAATTTATTTTCCTGTACACCCCTCTATTTAAGGCAATGCAAACAAGATAATTTTATAAACATTTATGTTACTGAGATATTCAATATAATTTAATAACTGACAAAATTATTAATTTACCATTAGGGCTAAATTTACCAGATGAAATTTATTCATAATATCACTGAATAATGCTCCAGGCATGCCGTAATTACTTATCTGTTGCCATTTTAAATAGTTATTTAATGATATTCCCAATTTTATCCTATGTTATCACTATACACAATACCATTATTTTTTCATTATATGAATTACTTTTTTAAATTTATCTGTTTGTTATGGTACTGTCATAGAGTGTAGGTAAAGAAAATGAAGTATTACTGCTTGTTACATTATCAACACACACTGTCCCTAAAGAACCCTTGCATTGAGCGCTGATATTCATTTTGATATTTTAATAAGGACAAACGTTTCATTATATTTAGATGACTTTACCAGATTATCCATGCCAGTATGTGTTCTTTATCTCATTCTCTGCTGGTTTATATTTATTTGACATAATTTATAATGAGGTTTGAAGTAATAAGATTTCTGAATTAACAAACGAAGAAGATTGTGTTATACAGACTGCAATATAATTAAGACTCTATTTCAGTCTCATAACAATTTTCATGTTTTCCACCCAATTGAATATATTTAAGTTTACTAAATCTTGTTGCTTTTCATTACATACATTTGTATAATTTTTAGTATTAATTTTAGTTTTAACTAATTTTGCACTTTCCTAATATATTTATTGATTTTATATATTTTCTCTCTCTACTGCTTGTAATTCTTTCTGTTGTTCCGAGGATTCCAATACTAGCTGAGGCAAAGGGAGTGCCTTGAAACTGAGAAGATACGACAAAGGGATTTTGCTGCAAACGCAAACTTGTGTCTTTTGAGGATAAAACTAGACTACATTTAGTCGCTCCCAATCCGTGACTTTGTTCACTAAAGACAAGTTTATTCCGGTACTCGGCGACGTTTTCCTGAGAAATATTGGCACCGCCGGTGTACAGAGCATCACCAGTGTTGTCATCCGCATAGCAATGAATGTTACCGGTTTGCATCATGTCATTGATATGCAGAAGAAACAACGTTGGTGATAGCACGCAACTATGCAAATAAATGCAAATAAAGACTATTATTATTATTTTTAGTATTTATATAGTATTTCATCTGGTTGGGCTGAATAAATATTTTAAAGGAAATAATAAATAAACATAAATATATATTTAATATACTAACATAAATAAATAAATAATACATAAATAAATAAAAAAACCAACCAGATGGAAACCCTCAGCAGGAGACCAAACAGCCGAGGTTAGGGAAAAAGGAGAAACCGGCGGACGATGCGGGCGGTATCGAGACCGCCTTCTGCATTTGGCTTGGGCGGTCCGTCACGGAGTCCCAGTCGCCTCAGATGACCGAGAGGCTGACTGGGATTAACCGGTCGCAGAGACGACTACAGGTATAATTTGGCGAAGTCCACCCACATGTCGGTCACCTCGTGAGCCAGGTCCGATATTTTGTTCGTTTATCTGTTTCGGCTTTCACGGGGTTCTCGTCATACGGAATGGTGATGTCGACCAAAATATCATGACTGTGCCCGGTCCATCAGCACAATATCAGGCTTATTCGCAAGAATAGTCCTGTGTGATGGCCGGTCAGTAGAGACCTGGCGCGGTCATTTTCGAGCACGGCTTCCGGATGCTTGTAATACGGCAATTTCGATCCACGGACCGTATTTCAGAGCGAGCTCCTTGGCAGATTCTGGCTACTGGTTGTGCTTTTTGCAGGTACTCAGGACAAAGCGCCGAACAACCGGAGATGACATGCGAAGTGACTCACCGGGATGGCGACAAGCTCGACAGATGTCGACGGTGCCATCCGCTTAGGATATCTCCGATATTGTTGGTCTTAATAACTGATCCTGTATCGCACAGACAAAACCCTCCAGTTCGAGATGCAAAACGCCAGTGGAGGAGGCAACTGTGTCTACGAAAGGCACATGGGCCATAGAACCTCCGTGGAGCTCAGCTTCCTTCCATACGGTCTCGGTCGAAACTCTGTACTGCCGGGTCTTGCCATTGCTCGTTGGCCAGGATAGAGGGGTAAGTCCTTTATCACAAGGCGCTATAATGGATCATCCGATCTCGTCAGAAAGTAATTACGGAGGCTGCACACTTCGCGATTATGCATGGTAAGCGCGGCAAAAGCCACGCCCACCATGTTTCGCGTAAGTACAGCCTCATAATCGACGATCTCGGTGATGCATCCTATGGGACGTCATAGTAGTGCGGACTTTTCTATCAGGGCGTTAAGTTCAGTTGAGTCCACCTAAGTATGCCAAAGTATATATAGAACAGGCATGACCAACCGTTATATGCGTGTGTCTTATTCCCACCGGACAAAAGGCTGTTAAGCACTTTGTTCAAGCGTATAAAACATCGCAAACTGACTGCTTCATACCCGCCTCATCGATACCGATGTTCTGTGACATACCCGGTATCGGTATGTTTCAACCTCAGAAAGGGTCCTTATGTTGATGGGCATAGATAAGTCTATGCCCTCAGATTAACAACCTTCCCCAACATGGAGGACACACCTTATCCGTCCCCAGCTCATTCTAATAGATTACTAAAATCACAAGTGATGTTGCAATTCCATAAGATGGGAGCGACTGGAGGCGAATAATTTGAGATCATCCATATAGAAAGGTGGGTCGCGCATGCCTCCTTTCGGCTAAAATCCTCCCGGTCTCCGTAGGTACTGAGAGGGTTCGGGGAAGCAAAACTCAATTGGACTCAAACAATCGCCCTGGAAGATACCCCTTCTTGTCATATGTGTTCACCGTCATCCGCTTGCCTAGATGACAAGGATCGTACTCACCCATACACTGCCGAGAAGTCTCGAACTGTACAGTCAACCTTGTACAGCTCGAGGACCCTCTTAAGCCATGTATGAGGCACCGAGTCCGTGCATTTAGTCTATCCAGGCGGCGGAGAGGTTCCGCAGTTGTTGCCACCTTGCCAGCCGCGTCAATGAGGGTGGTTCCTGGTTCCCGACCACGCCCCGACATCCGTTTTGAGCGCGCGACATCACGATTTGCGTTCAGGTGACGGTGATTCTCGCGCTCAAAACGGATGTCTAATATGTGTTAAGTATGGAGCAGGTTATGGGGCTCCGGAATCTAATGAGGGGATCGATGCTTTAGGAACAAATGAGTGATCCCAGTGAAAGAGGCTCGGGGAGTGACTTTTGGTCGAGCCTCTTGAAACTGTCGAGCGAGCACAGCGTGACACACCACGAACCCCTTGAGCCAGTAGTGATGCAGTCCGTCGGTCCCGGACTTTTCAGTTCGGAATTTCACGGACCGCCTCAGCTACGTCATCCAGCGTTGATGACGGGGTCCATGGGCGTAACACTCGCACTGACTCGCCACAACTTCCGTCAAGGGCCCTCGCTGTGGTTTACGGGCTCCTGACCACAGGCGCGGGTACGATAGTGTCGGCCTGATTTGGTGCTGAGCCCGTTCCACATTACCATCAGCCCATCAATGATTCATAGAAACCTCTTCAGTCACTCTGGAAGAGACGATTCTGGTTGAACCGTGTCGACCTCTCGGTATATCGCCGATCCGCTTCAAGCGGTTCTCTTCAAAGGTCGTCTATGCGCTCCGTGGTTTTGCGTTATATCCGGCTGAGAACAAATGATATTTGCCCGCAAACGCCATCCTGACGGTGCGCACAATCAACCCTGTTACCCGACCTGAAGCATCAGTCTGCCGATGAGGCCCTTGCCTTTGCGATGCGGTCCTCAATCCTTCTTCGCCAGGCTGGGATAGCGCTACTTTGCCCAAGCGTCCAGACGTGGAAGTTTAGCACCAACAATACGGCAAACTGCCAATGCGGCGCCAAAGTATTAGTCCGTATCGCAAGGTCCCGCTGGTTTCAAAAGGTTGCCAGCAATGGGTTCAGGGCCGTCACGACATCGGTTCCGCTTGCAGGGTTATGCGTGGTCGCGGTCGATTTTCGAGAGGCGTACAGCGCGTTTCCACATCGCCTCCTCCAATTTACTCCTCATGCTCTAGTTCTTGGGTGACCATTCCATCATGCGTACCCACCAGCGCAGTGGTGCCGCTTGCCGAGTCCGAGAGGACCCTGCCTGACACTGCGCCATCTGGTGGATGATGGATGCGAGGGACTGCTAGGTGGTCTTGGTAGTACTCGCGCTCGGCTGGCGGTTCGCATGCTGCCGCGTCCAGCGCCAGGCCCAGACGCGCCCCGGCGCACCCCAGGCAGCGCCCTATGCGCTTTATTATTTCCATCATCCAAGAATGGGCGTTAATTAACGGGTACGCCCAGGCCCGGCACCGTTTAATAGTGCGGTAAGCACAAACGGGCTTTTGCATCAATCTGCCGAGGCACGGCGTCACACCTCTTGGTGTTGATTGACTGCGCCGACGTAGCAGTTTTGTCACTTAACTGTTACGTAGCGGGCGATGGGATGTCACTGCCTGCCTTATTATTATTATTATTATTATTATTATTATTATTGTGGAACACCAGCATTATTGCCTGAATCAAAACCGTCTACAACGACCTTGTGCTCCGATCTGCAAGAAATCTGGTGATCCAATTGTACAATTTCTCGGGAAACCATAAGGAAGGGAGTTTTGAAAGAAGCGCTTTGTTCATCTGCTGCCTCCGCCCATCTAGAAAGTCAGGTAGACCAGAAGATCACCAGCTGATCGACCCTGATAAAACCGTATCTAATCTACTGCCTCCGCCCAGTCTGATAACAGGTAGACCAGAAGATCAACAGCCGATCGACCCGACGAAAACCGTAATGGCGGTCACCAATCAGCCTGTAATTTCAAGGTAACACATGAGCTGGCAGTTAATAATGGTCTCATTATTTTGGAGAACAAGGAGGTGATGGCGATAGGCCTGTTGTTAGACGGGTCTGAGTGGTCGCCTTTTGGGGACTACGCCCAGGGAGGTAGTACCGGAAAGACGCGTGGGTTCCAAGTGCCTCCCCGGAGCACGTCCTCAGCACAATTGGGATTCCGACAGGCTCACCTGAGTTGTGGATGTCCAGGGAGAGGAGTGCTTATGAACTGAGCACCGTGTGAACCGCACATCTGGCATGGAGCACCCATACCGCGAGATGGTCGGCAGTGTGTTCCGTCATCGAGAGACGAGTTGAACGCAAAGAAAGAGCCTAGGAGATCGGCTTTTCCTTTGAGGCATGGGCCAGTGAGTCGTCCTGTGCAGAGATGAAAGAGATGGCTGACAGGAGTTCCCTTCGACAGCCTTGGTTCCCGCCGAAGGTGAACTAGCTCGCCAATTCTGCCTATGTGCTCTGATTTTGCCCTGGCATGACTCTTTTGAAGGACCTGGAGGTGGAGTTATACTTTTTTAAGGTGCTGGTGTTTACATCCGGACGTTGATGCGTCAGCCCAGGCCCGGCAGTACCGCTTGTAGCGTGATGCTATTTTACAGGAGCGACTAAACCATGGCTGAGATCTGCCTCCGATGGTCGCTACAGAGGAAGGAATAAAAGTTCCATACCCTGAAGTACCACATCACAGAATTCATAACAACGTTGGGATCGTCCGGCGAGAAGCAACCCGCCCAATGATGAATGATAATGATATATAAAACAATGTTGCAAAAATAGTTCACAAAATGTCAAAAGTTTGTCGGCAATAATAACATTTTGTATCTATTATTGCAGTATATTTATTAATAAAAGTTTTAAAACACGAAAAACCAAATGCTTAATAAGGTTATGTACAAACATTTAATTTGTTATTTCAAGAAACATATTATTAACGTTTCTTATATTTTATTGGTGTATTTTTTTCTTTATTTAAATTTTTAGGATCAATATAGTGTCTGGTATACGTTTACCAAAATAATTAAAAACTCATGATTTACTAGAATTTGCTAATATAACGGCTCGTTATGTGATTTAGAATACATTACCATACTGCTAATCTTTATTAATAGTAACATATCCACAGCTATGCACGAGTAAACAAGTATAAAAAATTATCTATTTAAACACTTTTATTTTTAACTACAAGATATTAAATATTTTATAATATGGTATTTTAAAAATTATGTATTAAGCATCTGACTTATGGATATGAGACGCTCAGGAGCTATGGAGAGGCTATGCTCAGGGTTTCTCTGCATAAACTTAAAAATGAGGATATCTGCAGCAAAACCAGAGGACTGACATAGCCCAACGGATTAGTAAGCTGAAGGGACCATGGGCCAGCTATATAGCTCGAAGAACCGAAAACTGATGAGGCGAAGTGTGGCATCCCACTAGATGGAGTGACGACCTGGTAACACATGGAAGTCGATTGATGTAGGCTCAGGACCGTGCTTTGTTTCGTTCCTTGGGGTATTAGGCATTTTGTAGGTTATTTGAAGAAAGAATTTGATGTAATACTATCTCAAATTTTGGATTAAAAGTACTAATCTAATACTCTATTGTCAAATAAATTGGTTAACTAATTTTAGTAGATATGCCTTGTAATGGTGGCATGAGAATCCCATCGAATCTTGTGGTTCCGTAAGATGACTTAGGTAAAGTCTAAGAACTAAAAGATCTTGTGGCCTGACAGACAGAAGTAAAACTTTTCCAATACCAGATTTTTCGGGACGGCAGAAGCGTCAATGTTGTGAAACATCTCATGCCAATCCGTCTGCTAAGTTTGGCATTTACGGTCAAATATCATCAGTGTGGAGAGGCCTATGCCTAGCATCGGAACACTACGAAGGCGAGGCAGGATAACCGCGGAAATATTATTCTTTAAGCATAAAAACGAAAATACTGTCAAATTAATACTTTTGGCGCTGATTGACTCCTTTTATAAAGTTGCTTAAAAATGTCAAAGATATCTTCAATCCATTTTATACATTTGTTATAATTCAAGCTTTCAAATCATCACTTCACTTAAATGAGACCGAAAATAACGCTTACCTTAACTCTGTGTGTAAATCTGATGAATATACATCGTTGTCGTCGCCCTCAGCCTCAAACGCGACTTTCATTAATCTCTCAGAGCGTTAACTTTACGCGGTTCAATGAACTGATTACGATAAGTTTGCAACTGTACAGTTAAATTTTGTCTACAAATGTCAGTTCTGAAAAACAAATGATTTTTTCATTGACTATTTGATAAGAACACATTTTTAATTATTTAAATATTAATACGTGATGAGAAAACTTTATACCAGTTTTGAGCACAGAAATGAGATTTGGCCATGGTTAAAGTTTAAAGTTTAAAGCTAAATTTATAAATTAATCTGTGTTATAAAGTACATTACATATTACTTTTTATACATACATTGCTATATGAAATAAAATAAAATATTGTTTCGTTCATATTACTAATGTATCATACACATAATAGTCTATGTCAAATTGTCCATGGTAGACATTGAACAACAAAGTATTTAAAATACGAACAAAATAATAAGTGACAGATTGACTGATCAAGCTGTGAATTTTATGTCATTTGTGGAAAACAGCAAGGCTTCCTTGAAAAATACCACCATGGAATTTTTGTTTAGTCATCGATTTCATGTTTATTGCCGATGTTTCAGTCATTTCTTTGAAATTAATTTACATTTGATAGATATATTAGTTTGTCAATGTATTAATAACAATACAGTATGTATGCGTAGGTATATGGATGTGAAGTATGTGTCAGAATCGTGCCAAATTGAAGTCCGTAGTTTCTGCCTACCTTCTGGGTGACAAGTGATTGTATATGTATGTAAATCTCATCTATTGAGTCTTAATCTGTGGTGGAAAATAATTCTCTCATTAAAAACTTTACTATCACTTGAAATAAGAAAAACAGAATAACTGCAGAATGGTGTCAAACTAAAATAGGTGCAACTGGAATAAGAGCACACTTTTTCTTTTGAATGTCGCTTCCGTAAGTGGAATGTCTAGTGACATTCAAAAGGATTTAAAAATAAATTTAATTAGTGAATCCATGATAAGGCTTTGTTACAATTACAGTCTGAAATAGTCTTTAATTAAAGTGGCGGTTAAATGTATTAATCTTACATTCATTTTATTCATCATTTATTACAGCGTATTAAAAGTTTATGCACAAACATAGGCCTCACCCTTAGATTGCCTTAATTACTTTCCATAGTGTCCACCTTGGCAGGCAAGTTAGTAACCGTAGTTTGTTTTAATTTTATTCGGTTGTTATCAGGAAGATACTGTTGCCCATAGTAGTGACGGCTCCGTGGCGCAGTGGCTTAGCAATGAGTTGCTGCGCTAAGGGCCGTGGGTTCGATTCGCACGAACAAGTATTTGTATGGCCTACAAATAATTGTTCCGGGTCTGATGTTTGTCCTTGTGAGTTTTATATGTAAACTGCCCCACGATACAAGAGAAAATCCTAGTGTAGGTAACGTTTTTTAAATAAAAAGAAAAAAAGAATTCTTCGCCACTAAATGGCTTCGTAATGGATTCTCTCCACTACTTAAAAATATGTGTGTATGTCCCGTGGTTGTGGTAAAAGGAAAAAAAGGCAAACTTGTCTTCGATATATATTTTTTCTCACACATGCTGGTTTCTTTACAATTTTTTCCTCTACCACGTGATAAATCAGCACTTAAATAGCAACTAATAATTTATTAGTCCAGGCCGATCGCATGCTGTGTAATTTGGGGTCAGCTCTTAGCCTCTAAACCCCCACCACTGCTAAAATGTATAAATCACTAATAAAATATGCATTGATTTTTCATGGCAAACTTCCGTAGTTACAACAAGGAACCCTTAGTTTCATGTCCGTCCTTCCGTCCGCGGTTTTGCTCAGAGACCCTAGGTGCTACAAATTTGTAATTTGGCATTAATTACGCCTAGACAATTGTGAATTAAAATCTTAAAAACATTTTTATTTTCGGTACTTTCCATACGTTTGATAGGTCTTTCAAAAATTGGGGTGTAGAACAACATCTTTTCGATTAAGGGTCTGTTTGCGAAATATTTAGCTCAAAGTGGTCCTCTACCAACTAAACCACTGTTTTGGAAATGTAAGTATATACAGTAATATATGAGTACTTTTACATTTGAAGTTAAAAGAAAACCATCACAGCTAAGTAGAATTAAGAAATTAAAGAGTAATAAAGAGGAATATTCCACTAACTTATAAAATGCACTTGGATTAGTAAAAATTCGTTACAACTCCATAGAAAATGACCCAAAGTTTGCTGCATTTGACTTTGTAATGTTAATTTAAACTGTTAAAAATAAACATTTTATGAAGAAAAGACTTATATGCATTACTACTAAGCTTTACTTTTTCATTTGCGGGACAGATAGGGTATTTTATCAAAATCTAAAAGTTTTTAATCTTTATTGAATACCACTCTTTGACACTATTGATTTGAAAATAAATCCTTCAGTTACAATCTTCCTATTTGGGCTCATTTTAGTCGTTATAGCGTTTAAATCGCGAACTCACTTATTATGATCATTATCAAGGAAGCCCACGTATTGTGACGGGCAACTACGGTACCTGACCATTACATTGTGCTTGGCCCGACACGCAGTTGGCCAGTTTTTTTTATTCTTCTATATTGCATATCACAGTCAACACCATTTAAAAGAATTACAGTGTAAGTATAATATTACTAATTTATTTTATTTTTTAATCTTTTTACCAACCAATTAAATTTTTACAGAACCAGGGTGACAAACGTACACGTCTTACTGTCGATAAGGAAAGCTATGGCTCTTAAATCACCCCTGAGAGCAAAAATTAAACACCTCTGTACCATTAAAGGGGTTGCGGTTCTCTACACTCACACAGCAGCATTATGTTTTTTTTATAGAAGAAGGCAACGAGCATACGGCTCACCTGATGGTAATTGACTACCACCGCCTATGAACAACCGCAACACCACGGGAATCGCAGGTGTATTGTCGGCCTTTTAGAAAAGAGTAAGCTCTTATCTTGAAGGTGTTGTTGCTATTTTACGCTGGTGTATATTGGAAATTTGGTATTATTATAAAATGAGGTTTCCTAAATACAGACATTAAGTTTGAAGTACGTAATGGAACAAGAACCACTTCATAGCATGCACAAGATCTATTCTTTGCACTATGATACTTTTTTTTTCATGTTCCCTCCAAAATACATACGACAAGCTCCGTAAAGGAAAGTGTCTTTACATATGAGTAATTATGTAAGGATTACAGGCACTAATCTTCGTTCATTCCAAACCTTCTCAAAAATTCAAAAGTTTTCTTTTTCCTATTTTACTGAAAACGACGTAAGCTCTCATCTTGTCAGTGGTAGTTAACTACACAGAAAAATATTACCCTTTCCGTAGCGCATGTTGCTTCAAGTATTCTTTTTTTCCTTAATGGAAGATTAGATATTTTTGTAAAAGGGAACGGTTGTGATTAATATATATATATAATTTTCATAAAAAAGTTTTCAATGTTTTAAATGTAAAAGTTTTCATGTAAGTAAAATACTAAAACCTTCATTAAAATTATAATTTTCCGCTTGTCATAATTTTCTTGTATATTGATGCAGTTTTAAAATTTTGTTGTTACTCCTTCTGTGCTTTTTATATCATCTTATACTAAATATAGTTTGATCTTTGATCTTTAATTACTATATAAATTTTTTAGCGGCTATACATATCTTTAGTTTTCACTAGCAGTGGCATAATTATGTATAATATGTTCCTTGCAAGACAGAGAGGGTGACAAGAGGGAGAAAGAAAGAGAGAGCAAGCAAATCCGCTTATTATACAACCAATTCAACTGTGAATAATTATAGCCCGTGAGACATCAATACAGTGAGTATCTTAAAAAGATAGGTTTAATTCTATATAAGAAATAAAAAGTAATTAGAAGTTACTATAGAGATTAATTTTCTGTTACCGATTTATAATATATCAGCATATTATTTTTCAACTAATAAATATTGTTAGAAGGATTATAAATGAAATAATAGTTCGGGGAAAAGTTTCTTCGTATTTTGTTTGTATAAAATTGAACAAAGTCTCTTTGGTTGTACTGTTTGTATCTGGCTTTAATATAAATACTTATAGGACATTAAGAAAAAGAAAAATAAAAAAGTAAAAATAACACTTTTCCGCCATTTTTTAATTGTTTTCTGTCCGCTGAAATAAGTGAATCTAATGAAGAAATTCGATACATTCTGAAGTTTTATTACAAAAAAGGGAAAAATGCGATTCAAGCCGCGATAAAAATTTGTGATGTTTATGGACCTAATGCAGTGTCAGTAAGAGTAGCACAAAGTTGGTTCAAGCGTTTTCAGTCTGGGAATGTTGATGTCAAAAATGGAGCTCGCTCTGGTCGCCCTCATACGGATAAACAAACAGGAGCAAGATCGGCATAATAGTAGTTATGACATAGCCGAGGAATGGAGGATTGACCACAAAACATTTTTGACCCATTTGAAAAAATCTAGCTGTACAAACGAGATCACTGAAAGAAACCTTATGAATCGTAATATATATGTGCCATATATTAATTAATTAAATGTAATTAAACTGTGAACAAAAAACTGTCTTAAATTTGTATATAAAATACGACCTTATATTTATCTAGTCAAATACAGCTAAATATTAAATATGTAAGGTGTTTGCGAAAACATCGGGCATCACCTTTATTTTCATCGAAAGTAGAAGCATTGGCAACGGCGATCTATATCGCGGATTTAGATTTAAGTACTTAAAATGCTTCCATGGATACACTCAATACTATTCTGTTAGAAATATTTTCGAACGTGTTGGTATATCTACCAATTTTAAGGATTTCAGCTTTTTTAAAGAAAATTATATTTCTCAAAACTAACTTCTTAATCGTATAGTAACTAAATGTTCAAGTAAAGGTACCGTATTTTTATACTGTTTGCACAAAAACATAACGCTTGTTAGTTCATGTGCACGGCAAAGTTTCTTGAAGACCTTTATCCAGAATTCTGCCAATGGCAACAAGAGGTTAAACCTAACAATCTCACAAGGAACTTTAACCAACGTTCGTTTTCCACATAAAGACTACGTAAATATAAACTTATATAATATACGTATAAACTTAAATGTAAATTATATTGTACAAAATTTGCAAGCTATAGGAAAAATAAAACTGCCCCTCAAAAAAATTTATTTTTCAACTAAAGAAGAAGTACGTGTACAGTTAGAAGATTTAAATCAAAATCCTATCCCAGAAACACATATACCAACTGAAAATACTCTACAAATACCACCACAATCATCCTCTCAAATGTATGTTGCATGCACACACAATCTCAATCTTAAAATCAATCACAAGCATACTCACAGAGTATACATAGATCGCACACATCCACACAAACCAAGAGCATAACCATATTGCTAGAAAATGATATTGAGACTTTATAAAATTTCGATCAAAATCAGTTATCAGAAATGCACATCCAATAAATATACGACAAACTGAAAACCGCTCTAACTTAATATACAGGTATGGATCCAGCAGCTCGCCCAAAACTACCCAAACTTAAATTCACCCCCAAACTCTCTCACCTAGTACTTTTATTTAATCGTATCATACTAAACCAATATATATCCGAAGACACACAACTTGTAGATGTACACACATTGATATATTGCACAGCGTTAGTCATTTCTGAAGAACTTAATTATAAAATAACAGAATACACAGGCAGCACCTAATAGAATACCAGTTGTACGTGGTAGAGCCAAGCTGCAGCTATATTTATAGTATAGTTGTAGCACGAATGGGTCGGCTCGACCGGGGAAGGACCACGCTCTCACAGAATAACAGCGTAAAATAGCAGCTTAATGCTACTGTCTTTCGTATGGTGAGTGTAGAGAACCGGGGACCCGTTTTACTGGAAAGAGGCGTTCCATATTATTCCTCAAGGCTGACAACGCATCCGCATTTTGATTCGTTATCGAGGATAGATGTGGATGTCTATGGGCCACAGCAACCACTTACCATCAGGTGGACTGTGTGCTCGTTTGTCACCCTATTTCTATATAAAAAAAGCACAAGATCAAGAATCATAAACAAACCATCATGGTAACAGAAACTCGAAAGAGATATAGAAAAATTACGAGCTGACTGCGGTAGACTGACAAAATATATCAACAATAACAGATCTAACAAAGTAGTCAAAAGAGTCCCACGAAGAGTTCTGTCTCGCACTGAACCCTCTGTCTCACCTATTGCATCAGTGCCAAGCCGGATATGGACTCAATCACAACACCACAGAAGATATCACTATTTCACACCTCATATATATGGATGACATTAAATTATACTCAAAAGCAGAAAAAGAAATGAAAAAATTAATAGATACTACAACGAAATTTAGTAAAGACATCAACATGCAGTTTAGACTAGATAAATTCAAAATACTACACATAATAAGAAGCAAAATAAAACCAAGTGACTACACAATTAACACTACTGATACAATCACAGCTATGGAACCGACAGATCTATGTAATTATTTAGGATACAGACAACTTAAAGGACTAGATCATACAGCAATTAAACACACACTGAATACAGAATACAAACGGAGAGTAACCGCAGTATGCAAAACACATCTTGCTGGAAAACATCTTATTAAAGCATTAAATACCTACGCGATCCCAATATTAACCTACTCGTTTGGAGTGATTAAATGGTCTTAAACTAACATACAGCAAATATAAAGAACCACACGCACCACACTTGACAAACACAATAACTTACACCCTAAATCCGCAATAAAAAGACTCACAATCAAACGAAAAATGGAGGAAGAAGCCTTATAGACATTCATCACCTTTGGCAGAAACAAATTAGTAACCTCAAAACATTCTTTTAGAATAAATTTCACACTAGTGATATTCATAAAGCCGTAGCCCTAAATAATTTTAACTACACTCCACTTAAACTCAATGAACAAACAGACACACCACACAATAACACTAATAACCCACAAAAACAAAAGTTAGTGGACTGGAAAAAGAAAGTCCTGCACGGACGACATCCACATGACCTGGAACAACTACATGTAGATACAATAGCATCAAATAAATGGCTTAAAATTAGCAACGTATTCCCGGAAACTGAAGGGTTTATCATCGCAATACATGACCAGATCATCAACACTAAAAACTACAGGAAATATGTCATTAAAGTCCCCACAGTTACCAACGATAAATTCCACAAGTGCTTCACCCAACCAGAGACCATACAACATAAAACAAGGGCATGTACAACTCTCACACAGACAGACTACACTCACAGACACAACCTAGTAGCAAACATCATTCATCAAAAACTAGCACTCAAACATAAACTTATACAAGACACAAACACACCCTACTACAAATACACACCACAAACTGTTTTAGAAAATCCTACACACAAACTTTACTACGACCGCGCCGTACTTACCGACAGGACCATTCACATAACTACACATTCACTATAATAGACCAGACATAACACTACAGAATAAAGTAAGTAAAATCACCTACCTATAGACCTACCTATAGATATTGCAATACCCAACACACATAACTTACAATAAACAATAGGCGAGAAGATAAGCAAATATGCAGGGCTTAAAGAAGAAGTGACCAGAATTTGGAGACAAAATAAAGTTTATATAGTACCCATAGTTGTCTCCACCATTTGTGTCATAACTGAAACACCAATAACACCCCACCTACATAAACACTTACTAAACGCTGCATTTACTTGACTTCAGCCCGTATGTGAAGTCAAAACTAGCCAAAGAGCTAAGAAATAGAAATGGTTTCCTATTATAATAATACGTTTATTTGTGGATCACAAGTAATACATTATAATATGTTAACAATTGCTTATTATGTCCTGTACGATCTACCATTAATTAGCATACAATATTTAAATGGAAATAAATTGTCCAATTAATTGCATTGTCAAACTATTACCAATTATGATCATCAAAATATAATTGTATAATTTTAGTAAATGTCAAAAGAAGTAAATAAAAATCAAAAGAAAGAATAATCTTGTAAATAAAACACAAAAAAAATTTAAAATCAATTTAAAATTTTTCATGAATAAATTCTTGCATTGAGTAGTAAACTTTTTCAACTAATAGAGCTTTTAGTTTTTTCTTTTAGTCTTCTATTCCTTTTTCTTTAATATTGCTAGGCAAATGATTGTAGATAACATGAGCCATCCCTTTATACTATGTCGTAATAGTGCTGTTTTACCTGGTACACTAACAATTTTATGTTTTAAACGTTAAGTTTTTCTTTTTTCGTTTGAGGTAAACAATGGCAGCTTTGAATGCACAAATGTTGCTACTTCATTTATATACAAGCTAGGAAGTGATTTTTTTTATATTTTAGTAAAAAGTTTAAAGTATAGTTTGCAACTATCAGTAGATTTAAGCCCGAATGTCGCTCTAATAATTTTTTTCTGAGTTTTAAATATAGTATCTTTATCCGAACAGTTGCCCCAAAATATTATACCATACCTTAATATTGACGTAACATAGGCGTTATAAGCTATTAATGCAGTTTTATAATGTGATACCTTTGAAAGTCTTCTCAGAGCCAATATGTGACTATTTAAGCGTTTGTTTAGTGTCTGAACGTGTGCTTTCCATTTCATATTATTATCTATTTCTATTCCTATGAATTTATTGGAAGTTACCTCTGTAATAGGCGATCCCTTATATTTAATATTTAGTCAAGCGGGCTAGTTCTATTTTGGTGGAATTGCATGTAGATAGTTTTAACAAATTTATACGTAACTGATTTTCTGTAAGCCAGTGAACAATGTCAGCAAGTGCAATATTTATTTAATTTTCGTAAATATTTCTATCCGTACATTTTATTAGTGTCGTGCTATCGTCAGAAAACAATATCATAGGATGTCTTATGTTCTTTGGTAAATCATTAATGTATGTATATAAGGAACATTAAAGGACCAAGGATACTCCCTTGTGGTACACCATTAACGACGGTTCTGTAATTTGAGCAGAATGTTTCCTCCGTTTTTGTTCTATGACATGTTTTGGTTATTTGGATGCATTGTTTTCTGTTTGACAGGTATGATCCCAATAATTTCAATGCACCATACATTTCTAGTTTATTTGGTAATCGGTCATGGTTAGCATGATCAAATTCTTTTGTCATATCTGTTAACACAGAACAAACGGGTATACGTTTATCAACATCAATTGTAGCATATTTAACTAATTCATAAATAGCTGATGAAGTAGATTTATTTATACGAAACCCAATTTGTTCTATAGTAAAAATTTTGTGTTTCTCAAAGAAGGAATACAACCTATTGTATATAGCTTTTTCTATTATTTTTTGAAAATAATGGGAGGAGTGCTATCGGCCTGTAGTTTTCTAATATGTGATTCTCGCCTTTTTTATATACATGCTTCACAAACGCTTGCTTAAGATTTTCAGGGAAAATACTTTTTTCTAATATAAGAATAATAATAAATGTAAAGGTTACTAATTCATCTGCACAAAATTTAATAACATTTGTATTTATTTCATTATATCCACAGCTAGTTGTAACTTTTAAATGTTTTATAATTTTATATATTTCACATGGTGTGCATGGTGATCGGAAAATTGAGTAACTAGTCTTGGTAACATTTTGATTTTGTGAGATACTTTGAGCAGTTTGAGCAGCATAATTATTACAATAATATAATTTTGTCAGGTCTATAAAGAAGTCATTTAATTTATTGGCTATGTCAAATGGTTTAGTAATTACACTGTTATCCTCTAAAATTATCTTTTGTATATTTTCTTTTGGTTTTGTTTGTTTGTTATTGTTTATTATTTTCCACGTTGCTCGACATTTGTTGCTTGCATTTTTTGTAATAGTCGTTTTGCGCCCTTTATGTGAGTGTGATAATCCTTTTGAGGCGTTTTCGATACGTTTCGTAATTAATTTTATTTTCAGTGGTTGCTTTTAATCTATAAGGCCAAATTTTTTGTCTTTTTATTTTTGTACATGCTCTTATACATCGAGATATCGATCTTTTTTTTATTGAAACTTTCATGCACAGAGTTGTACATATGGCGGAATTAATGCCATAGGGCATTCTCTCCCAGTCAACTATTAGGCTAAACAGAGATAGACAAACAAGAGGCGGTGCAGCAGTAATCAAAATAGAAAGGGCTAAAAAAATATATTATATATACATATAAACTTATACATATACATATACACACACATACATACACATATACATACATACAGTACATAATACACAATACATATAAATATTATCTATCAGAAGAAATATTATCTATAAGTCAGAACAAATATGAAGTATACATAATTAAGCACATGAAAATAAGATCTTTGTTAGTTCAAACTTGCAACGATTTTTTCACATGCTCATGGACGTGATTTTTAAAAACAAACTTATTGTGAGCTTTTTTAATGTCAAGAGGGTAGTCATTCCATAGTCTGATGGCCGTTAGGGCGAAAGAGTGAGATTAGTATTCAGTACGGTGTAAAGGAGTGAGCAACTTAAGATTAGCCGAAGAACGGAGAAAATAATTATAAGAATCTCCCAGGTATTGAAATTTGGATTTCAGATACTTGGGAGCACATGGATCGTTCAGAATTATGAAAAGGGTGCAGAGTATTCTAACATATCTGCGCTGACGGATAGGCAGCCAATTTAGCTGAGCACAAAAAGAAGTTACAAAAGTGCATAGATAACAACGGTGCATACTTTGATTAATTAAATATATTTTACAAAAAAAAATGACTTTATATTCCTCCCGTACAAAACGCTAATTTCATATGTAAGGACCTAATATTATTAAATCAATTATTTAGTAATAATTAAAGTTAGGTAAAGTAATAATTAAAATTAACTTATAATAGCTGAACTGGCTTGCTAGATGATGTTTTGGTATCAGGATCTACTAGATCAGAAAATTTAAATAGATTACATAAAGTAAAAGTAAAAGTAAAGTTACAGCCTATATAGGTCCCACTACTGGGCACAGGCCTGCTCTCATTTCTGGGAGGGTTTTAGGGCAAGGAAATGTCCGCCGCGCTGCCCCAATGCGTGTTGGCGAACTTCACTTCACATGTCTTCGAAATATTTTTTTCCTCACGATGTTTTCCTTCACCGCCGAGTACGTGGTAAATCAGCAATAGATACATAGAGCAATAGATTACATATTGTTCTCCAACGGCTGCAAGATGCAGGATTAATTCTCCAAAAAACGAAATGCGACTTTTTTAAAGATGAGGTAGAATATTTAGGTTACGTGATTGATAAAAATGGGTTAAGGAAGTCGCCTCAGAAATTAAATGTCATCTTAAATGCACAGGTCCCAAAGGATATTAAAGGACTTCAATAATTTCTTGGTATCGTTAATTATTACAGGAATTTTGTTTCCGATGCATCTTCAATTCTTCGTCCTTTGTATAATTTATTACGAAAAAATTGTAAGTGGCAGTGGAACGCTGAACACAGCAATGCATTTATGTAATACGATTAAAAATATTCTCATTTCCGATCAAGTTCTAGCTCATTTTAACACTAATGCAAAAATATTTTAACAGTTGACGCTTCACCGAGTGGATTAGGCGCAATATTGTCTCAAGTCGGTAACGATGGAGTGGAGCGTCCGGTATCCGTTCACGTCGCGCACGTTAAATACAGCCGAAAGGAGATATTTGCAAAAACAAAGGGAAGCAACAGCAATTATATTTGATGTAAGTCGCTTTTACCCATACCTTTACGGAAGATCTGTCCCGTTTATACTTCGAACAGATCATAAGCCGTTAATAAGTGTATTCAGGTCTTTTCGAGATATACCAGAGGTATCGGCTAACAGGTTGCAGCGTTATGCAATGTTTTTAAGCGCATATAATTTTAAAATTGAGTATGTTCGTAGTGCCGATAACTGCGCCGATTATTTGTCCCGCGCGAGTGAAAGTAGCATTGAGTCACGCGCTGCCGCGGAGGTCCGTGAAATATGCAAGGCGGCGAACTTTTTTGATGATAGGGCCTCATATGTTCTTTTCGTGAAAGACTCGAGTTTACCTGTAACGTTACAAAATTTACGCGATGAAACAAAAAAAAATAAGAGTTAAATAGGGTAGCTCAATACGTTATAGAGGGTTGGCCAAAAAAGTAACGGATGAAAAAATACGCCCTTACTTTTTGTGTAAAACTCAACTTTCTTACGAAAACGGTATAGTCATGCGAGGCCAAAAAAAGTCATGTCTGAACTTCATAAATCAAATTTAGGTATTGTGAAGTGTAAAGCTGAAGCAAGGAGTAGGATTTGGTTCCCCGGTATAGATAAAGCTATCGAAGAGATGATCGGCAGTTGTGTGGTATGCACACAACTCCGACCATCACCGGCACGGGCACCGCTCGCTGTGTGGCCACACCTACCTCAACCGTTCTATAAAATACACATTGATTTTCTTGGTCCCATTTATAAGCTAGTATACTTAGTAATCGTTGGTGCGTATTCGAAATGGGTCGAAGCATACAAAATGAATAGTACGTCTTCATCTGCCGTGATAGCTAAGCAGTTTTGTGCGTCAAACGGAATATCGCATGTGACATCGCCAGCTTATCATCCGGCTAGTAATTGACAGGCAGAAAGCTATGTAAAGGTTATAAAGAAGGGTTAGTATTAAGTCTTGTTTATTAGATAACAACAATTTAAAGAAAGACCTTTGTTTGTTAAAATATCTCTTCGATTATAGAAACTCAGTGCACATTACAACAGGGCTTTCACCGGCTGAGTTAGTATTTGGTCGGAAACTTCGGTCGCGCCTGGAGTTAATTAATCCTATAACATCGCCGTCCTCATCTGACACTCTCGCTGAAGTGGTCAAACGCAATCAGTCTTTGCAGATTAAAGCATATAGAGGAACAAATAATAAGTATTTCAAAGAAGGGGACAGTGTGCTTGATAAAAAAAATGTGTATAAACGGTTCGTATGGGAAAGAGGCACTGAAGACACACATTAAAAAAAAAGTAAAACAATATATTTAATCAAGGACTTTGCAACCTCTCTAGTGTTTAAAAAGCACAAAAATCAAATAATTCCATATAAGGGAACAAAAGTTCACAAAGACTATGACAACTTCAGTTCTGTCGAAATATCTGACTTTACACCAGCTATCACTAACACGCACGCGCATCCTACAAACGTGTCGACACAACAGGTACCCTCTGACGATGAAGGCGTCCAGGAGACCCAAAATATGGAAGGGGAAAGGGGATATCATCTCAGTCTCCATCATCCACTGAATCACAATCAGCGGGAAGCGTGTCGCCGTCGGAGCTGTCAAAGGGTGAAGTATACTCAGAAGCCAGCGCAGATAATGAGAACGTGGAAAGATCAGGGCTTCGGAATGACAACGTTCTCATTTCGAGGTCGGATTTATCGGGAAGAGTATTGCGTCCAATATCTAAAGTTAATGATAAAACTTTTTTCTGCATAGATGTATGATTAAAATTTATGTGTAGAATTAGAGGGAGGATATGTTATATATAGCTATATATGTAGGTATAGTGATGGCTGCGTCCATCTTAGTTATAGTTGCATTCGAATAAAAGGGCAATGCGTATTCAGCTATACATCGTTTCACTTGTCCCCGTTCCCATATTTAACAGTTCCGAAATTTGATAGCGTGATTTAGGCTTTGATTCGTTTACGCATACGATGCGACGACAGCGCCGCCACACACTACTTGTTTAAACTTAGTTGCATTCGATTTACTAGGTTGATCAATAAGTTTTTGGATACGCAATGAAACTCTAGGAAAAGTATATGTAAATTGTATTTATTATTCAACGTAATCGCTTCTTAAAAGCTAATATACTTGAATATCTAATAGCAAAAGCACTCCAGCACGTAATTTTCCTCAACGTTTATTTTTCAGTTCTTCGCTTAGTTTTTAATGAATGATACGTAATAATCTCCGGTTATTGTCTCTTCTTGTCTTAAATATTCGATCATTATTATACATTCCATATCCCAGAAGACCGAGGCCATCATTTTTCCAACGGACGCAGACACCTTGAATCTCTTGGCTGGTGGCAAAGACGGTCTTTTCCACACCTTGTTTTGGTTTTTCGCCTCCGGGTCAAAATGGTATACCCACGTTTCATCTACAGTTACGAAACGAGCGTAATTTAGCTTTGAAATGTTAATTTTGCTTTCTTTTAGGCGTCTGTTAACATTCGAGGAACCCAGCGCGCGGGCACCTTTAATAATTTTAAGGTATGAGTTAAAATAAACTGAATTATCCCAAGCGAAAGATTTAGAATCTCAGCTAAATAAATGATGGTCATACGTCGATCTACCTTAACAATTTCTTCGATATTTTTAACGTTTTTTTACGTAGCGGCCATTGTTAGCCGCCTAGCAAGTGTAGTCATTGCGGGCGGTTCTGCTGCATTTAAATTCTGCGCAACAGTATGCCACTGTAGAATAGGACTGAGCGTTGTTTGTCAAAGTAAACTGTAGTTCTTCAAAAACACTTTTAGGAGAAAAAAAAATTCAGGCATTCAGAAATATTTAATCACCGCCCGAAGTTCGAGTTTCTCTATTTTGCATACGAATAAAATTCGCGCCAAATATGAAGTTTGAAAAAAAAAATTGGGTATTGTTTTCAATTTAGTATTTTCTGGCCTTGGCTCCTTTGATATTATAAAAAATAGAACGCATTTCTATAACTTATTGATAAGTGTCCGATTCCGAAACCTTAATGATCAACTTAGTATTCATAACTAAAATGAGGTATAGCTGGATGTCAGTAGCTTAAGCCCCATCTTCTCCTTGTGTCGAGTTTATGCAGTTTTTTGTTCGGGAAGCTAAGAAGTATCAATCGCGTTACTTGTACTAATAATAATAGCATTTAAAATCTGTTATCCTGTTTACCAATTTTTAATTATAGGTCACAAACTTGAGTTTCTCAAAGAGCTAAGAAAATAATCAATTCAACAGCGCAAGCATGTTTAATGTTATAAAATGGGAGTTGAAATCATTTATACACGTACAGAATTGAAATGAGATGATCAGCTGCTACAATGTCAGCCTTTGTTACAAGAAGTTATTGGTCGTGCATGCTAAATAAAACGTTTCGTAGATGTGTTTTTAAGACATTTTCGCCTCTAGAATAAATTTATATAGAACAAAATATTTGACAACAAATAATACGTAATACAATTTTATTTCATTTTATAAATAAGCTTTTCATATAGTAATGACATTTTATTTTGTATAATATTAGCGATTCGCCCCGGCTTCGCATGGGTGATTTCTGGATATTTACAATAGCACCACCTACCAATTGTGAATCTAATCCAATCCATCCAGGGACCCAAAAAAAAACAAACACACGCCAAAAAAATTTCATCAAAATCGGTTCAGCCGTTTAGGAGGAGTTCAGTGACAAGGACACGTACAGAAGAATTTTATTATTATTTTATATTATAAATATTAGTTTAGTTTAAAATTTCTTCATCATCCTTTTAAATCTTAATGTCTTAAATGCTGTTTAATTTGTATAACAAGTTTAGAATTGTATTTGGCTATGTCACCGTATGTAACTTGTCAATAAAAAATAAATAAAATTAAAATAAATACCTTGAAGGCTAAACACACAGATTTGCACACACAGATCGCAAATTCAATTCCCTAAAGAAACAGTATGGCCTACAAATTATTGTTAAGCCTCTTTTTGTTAGTTCGTGTACAATTTATGTATGTATGTAAAATGTTTTAGCGGTGGAGGGTTACTGATTTTAAAAGGTTAGGCCATTATTTCAAATAAAAGTTCCATATATAATATTACTACAGTTTTACATATACACACTAAAGTAAAGTTAATATAGCTATAAATCTATAACAAACATAATAACAATAGAATTGTGAAGGTAGTTCGCAAGCGAATACAATTAAAAATAGCAATTAAAGTTTGAGAAAAATTACTGAACTTTTGCCATCGGTCTGTAATTATAGAAACAGAAACAGAAACTTTTTTATTCAATTTAGATTATAAATAACTTAATGAATGTCACTCTTTTGTTTAATTTCCACTGGTTCGAAAAAAAACCTCTGTCCTGGGAAGAACCAGCAAGAAACCCAGCTGTACTGTTTTTTTAAATAACAGTTTACAATCATGAATGTTACACAACTAACAACACAAAACAAATTAGAAATAGCTTGGCAGCGATCACCGCATTCCCAGAGTTTATTATCATCCATAAATTCCTTAATATTATAATAACACTTTTTATACAAACTTAGTTTAATAAGCAGGTCAAATTTTGTATATTTTCTGGAATTTTAGCACTTGTCTGGAAAGTAAATTATGACGGAGTAGAAATAAATAATAGGCTAAAGAGCTATTCTTATCAAAAACATTTCTGAGTCGACAAATGTCCATTTTCATAATCTGTTCGTAATTAAGCTAAGTAATGGTTTTATAAATGATATAATAAAATCAAGCTACTAAAGAGCCCGTACGAATGCCTGCTTCGTTGGTTCCACTTTAATGTTCTGCTTTTAAAAGTTTGCTTTTATACGAAATGTGGGTTACGGCATTTTACTACATAGTTTATTAACACATAGCAAAATGTGGTGTCTTTTTTTTGTTGCATACATTATTGTTACATTCATTCTTATTTTTATGTCCGCTAATAACAACCTCTCTTTTTGACTAATAGCCCGTAAAAATTGATGTTGTTAGTTGACGTCTGTTGACGGTGTAATAGAATCCATCCTTTCATTAAGTCTCGTGAGTACTGTAAGGCCCGACTGTCCTAAAGGACATAAATCTATTTATCTCATGATATTCTAGATCTAAAATCCATCCAAATCCGGACTGGCGACCGTCAATCCGCGACAGTTAATCCACCGAGCTGGACGTTTACAGCTAAATATTTAGATTAAGACCGAAGAGTCCGCCTGGGTTGGTACAAATATCTGACCTGTTTCAAATGTGAAAAATCAGTGCTTACACTGCTGTGTCCCGATCTGAAGGGTAAAGAGAGCCAGTGAAATTACAGACTGTGAGACATTCCATTTTAGTCCCCAGAGGTGAGAATTACGACAAAGGCCGTCTCATAATTGGTTGCCGTTGCATTGAGCTATATAGTCACTTTAGCATACTGATCCATTATGCTGCGAATATTCTCGTAATGGATTCTATCATATAGAGAAACTCCGAGCATAACCTTTTCCATAATTACTGAGCAACCTTCAGCTTTATTTAGGCCAGTGATGTAGGAGCACGTTACATATGCCATCACTGATAACACGCACTGGTTATGCCTACATTCTTGTTTGAGTAAAATGTTTAAAGTGATATGGTGTTACAATTTTTCCCTATATTTGAAATTCAACTTTCATCAGTATTGAATGTATAATTAATTGTAAATGTAAATTTAACAAATTAATGAATTCTTGACATTGTGATCTCTCAACTGATTCATGAATTTTGTACGATGAAATAAATTTTCAATTTTGTAGGGACCGAATTGAGAAAATAGGTTATTTACAGCCAAACTGTCATCTTTCTAGCTGTGCGTTTTGAAAAACCATCTTCAAGCTATTACGTGCTATTGTTACTTTGGTATTAAATGTTCATTTCTACAATGTGCGGCTATGTAAGGAGCCAGTTTTATTGTTGAAAGCGTGAGTACAAGATACTTAACAATAGCGTTTTTACAGTGCATACAAATAGTTGTCGTGACTTGGCTATTGATGCAAAATGTTGCACAGTTATGCGTTCTGAGTTGGAGTTTTGTATCAAGAAAATTCTCATTAGCGGCCTAGAGTCAGAAAATTGTAAATTGTATCCACGTGTCACAAAAAAGCAGGAATAGCTGTTAGTTCTGCGCCTGATTTCTGTCCGGCAATTTGGTATCGCCGTCCCATTGAATTATGAGAGTGAGGGAATGGAGAGTGCACTTGTGCTTGCGCACATATTCTTCCACTTTAATCTTGTTCAACACAGGTAGCTTGTTTCCTTTAATACTTTCCGCCGCAACCGAGATTCGGTCTGTAAGACATTAAATAAAGATTTTTTAAAAGAAGACAAGATATTATTTTGTACGTGGTAGAGCCATGCTGTTTAGGTGGTAGAGTCACGCTGTAGCTATATTGTGGCTGTAGCACGAATGGGTCGGCTCGGCCGGGGAAGGACCACGCTCTCAAAGAATACCAGCGTAAAATGCTGCTGTGTTTTGTACGGTAAGTTTAGAGAATCAAAGACCCTTTTACTGGAAACGAGGTATTCCATCTTAGTCCTCAGGGGTGACAACGCATCTGCATTTTGATTCTTAATTGAGGATAAATGTAAATTTGAAACTGGATGTAACGAAAAAGTGACACTAAAAAGAGATAATTGTATACATCTATAGGATTTAGCCTGCGAGAGAAATGAGATGGAATACAGTGTAGTATGCGACAGTAGCCTAATTGCAGGGAGCGGACCGTGAACTCCAAAGGTTGGGAGTTCGAATCATATGCATATTTTATTTTTATATTTACGTGGTAGAGTCACGCTGCAACTATATTAAAGTTGTAGCACGAATGGGTCTGCTCGATCGGGGTAGGATCATGCTCTCACAGAATACCAGCGTAAAATAGCAGCTTAATGCTGCTGAGCCGTATGGTGCATTTCACTGCGTGTGAACTGCACACATTTTACTGTAAAATAGGAATTCCATATTAGTATCGTGAATGTGAGATCTGGAGACTCTTTTTACTTGAGACGAGCATTTCATCTTACTCCTCAGGGTGACAACGCATACGCATATTGATTCTTAATCGAGGATGAATTTAGAAATTGGCCACATTATCCACTTCCCATCAGATGGACTGTGACTGTGTGCTCGATTGTCACCTTATTTTATAAAAAAAGATTTCTATTAATAACCAATCCCTAAATAATAAACTATATATCTATCAACGGTACGTAACATTAATAGATTGTTGTTATTTGGCAAAGAGGTAAAACCAGGACCCAGCGGCGTGTTTGGTAGCTCAAATTAGTGTCCGATGTACGTTACTTACATTTTCAGGAAAAAATATTGGAGTGAAAAATATTTCAAAGAAACAAAAATAAATTTAAAAAGTACGTATGTATTTCCGTCATCTAAACTTTTGAGAGCCTACAAGCCAATGTAATATGAAGTTTAGAATCTCAACTAAAATTCTCAATTAAAGTTTTTAAGCTGAAATTTTTAGTTTAACATTTGTGATATTAAACACAAGCTACAAACACAACTAAACTTGATACTTCTTCAGGCAACAAAGAAAGAAAGACGAGCGCTGCGTACATTTAAAGTGAAGCGGAAACCGTGCTCAACTCTGACACGCACCTCGCATACATCTTTTTCTTTTTTTCTTTATCAGCCCGTAAACCTTTATTGATGGATGCACACATGGATGCACCTAAAACCATATTAATGGTTGCAAATGATTTGAAATGCATACATGTATGTGAGTGCGTGTTCATGCAATAAGGTGAGCATGGTTTTGGCTTGGTTTATGCATCCTTGAAATGTACGCAGCGCCCGTTTTTATTTGTTGGTATGAGGATACTTGAAGTATTATTAATTTTACAAATATTAAGTAAAGTTAGTTACAAAACTTTGCATTCGCATTTGATATCTGGCATGATAATAATGTTTATACTATTTGTAAATTTGAGAGTGGGATGGTTCATCATTATTAAAAATAATTTTGTATAGGATGCCACGAGCAGACGAGGCTTGCAGCTGTTACCGTACATGTACCGATTGTATGTAATTGTATGTAAGTGAGAATCTGCTTTAAAATCAAAAATCAAACATGAAAATGTTTGCTTTTACACGTTATTTCATCGGTATATTTTTATTCGTATGTGAGCTATGATATCTTAGATTCATATATCTGGCGTATCAACATGCTCTGAGGTAAGAATTTATTGTAGAATTTTGCTAAAAGTCCTCCACGTTTTTCTTCCAGAACTGGTCGTCTCTTTTATGAATTCAAATTTAATTTTATCGGTGCCTATCACACATTTTACCAGTTCATAATTGGCCTGAACTTTGTAGCATCACACACATCACAGAAAACGTCGATTTATACAACTAAAAGTCAATTTTCCTTTGTTTGATTACTTTTTCGGGTTCCATATTGTAATCAGATCATGGGCACTTCACTTCTAAAGAATCAGGTGCATATTTGCCATCTGGACTAGCACCCAGAAATGAATGTTTGTGGTATATTTGTAAGCTAGTCATGTATGTTAACATTTAAAGCCCTTTCTAATTCTTCAGATGCTTTACGCCCGTTGTTCTAGGTATTATTTATAGATGGCACATTGCTTAAATCGCACCACACAGTTATTGCTTAACAAGGAGAGCACAGTTGGTAATTTCAAGCCGCTTGCAATGTCTGGCAAACCATGGCTGTCAACTTTTCTTCTAGTTTTCGAGAGCAAGTTTGCTTTCTGTGAAACTTGCTCCTTTCAATAAAGTTTTTCTGTTCTGGGACTTCACCAACTGCAATATAATTTCAAGTATTTATAAGTCCGTGGGCTGACAAAGACCTTGCACCTGTTGAGCCCACAAAATTTCTTTAATGACGTATAATCTGTGGCTCAACCTTTGTTTTCTGATCGGAAACATGTAAAATATATTAATTTTTCAACCCACAGTACAGGACTTCTTTACTGTGCTGGTCGCCAATTGTCGCAGCGTTAGAGGAGACATCATAGCTTGTGCCGTATAAACGTTTACTCAACATGCCTCTGCAATTACGGCTATCATTGGTATTCCTTGAGACGACATCTATCCGATGAATTTTACATGCTCCACCTCTTCTTTCCTAGCCTTAACCATACGATGTTTCGCTGTTTGTTCCACCATTGGCAAACTCAATTACGCGATGCTTCGTACAACCGCAGAGGTACGGTGGGATGTCTCCATAGGCGAGAACAATATGAAGCTGGATATATCCAGCACGAGTAGATATAATTCCTGCTATAATTTTCTGATTTATGCTCATTTTATTATCGCCTTAGAGCATTTTTTCGAGTTTTAAATTCTCAACAAACATTTTGCAGAGAAGTTTATCATTTTAATGAGGGCCATTTTTCTTTATTAATACTGCTGCTCAAGAAATTTCAATCATTCTCCTATCTTTTGGCTTATATTCTTTAAATGCACATTTTAACTATTGTAGTTAAAAAGACAACATTAGTACCCAAAGAAAAATAATCTCATTATTTTTAATCTTTTCCGTTTTTATCTCATCACAACCTTGGATTTTCTTACTTTGCCAGAAATTAAACCATAAACTAGTAAGCACATAAACCTTGTTATTTAGGTGTAATCATGCTTAAGTAACTAGCTAGTATAAGATAATTTACCAAATTTTAAATAAATGTTTAATTTTTTCGTTTACTTTTCTTGCCAGAAACAGCTTGGTTTTATTTCCATTACGTCTGAATCATAATTTGTTGTCACTCTAAAATAAATATTGTTGGCCATCAAAAATAATAATAAAATAGTTTATTTTATAAATGGCTAAGACTTGTCGATAACACTATAATAGTGCACTATCCGCGTGTGTATGGCAAACGCCAGGTAGAGCTCCGAGCGACGTGACCTCTCTCTGAGAAGCCTAGCGGCTGTCTAATTTGAATAGATTCAAACGCGGAGTTTTGTGGTTTATAGTAATATTAAAATATTTCTATACAAAAATAAAAGGTATTTTATTTTTAATTTTAAAAGTTACGGTTAAAAATATGTTGTACTAACATATTACTAAGCTATTATTTTATTAAATTAAGTAACATAAATTGATGAAAATAATCGCTTTGTCCACAGCATTTTCATAAAAATTTCACTTGGTTTGAATTTTTAATTTCTTATGTATATAACTTAAATCAAAATATCTTTTCTAGTAGCTATTTTCCTTGAGGTTTGTCAAATTGATTGTATTTTTTTGTTTCGTAAAATTTTCAACCATTTTAGACATGTTTAGCTTTGAAATTGACGCTAAAAGGGAAATTAAGGAAACCTCTGTATAGTTTTCTTGATACCATTCACAAATACTGTATTAATATAAAAAAAAACTATTAAGACCATAAAATTTACTAAAGTTATGAGTAATTAACATTTGTGTAACATAAGCGGTTGATGGATATTAACAGGTTTGAAAAGGACTTTTGAGCTAATCAGCGCTTGGAACGTATATATATCCTTAAATTTCAAATACAAGAAGAGCCAATAGTACTTTAAGTGTAAAATTAGTATTTCTAAATAAGTAAAGTTACAGTTAATAAGTCCCACTACTGGTCACATCCATCTATCCGTTGAATACAGCCTATAATAGTCCACTGTTGAATATAGGCCTCCTCAGAGATTGCCTCATGGGAGGATTTTGCCATAGTTGCCACGTGGCAACCGCAATTTTTTATTATTTTGAGTTGTTATAAGGTAGATGCTGCTGACCATCGCCTGCTTCATATTCCCTTTGTTTCCTCTTACGACACCCTCGGGATGATATGGTGTAGTGGATATTCTTACACCGCCACTACACGGTATTTATTTATAAGGTATTCTATAAGGTATTTATTTATTTATTTAACTTAATACAACATGATGCTCTGTCAGTCAACCTTTGAGTGATGCAGAAGTAAAAATGTGACGTGTGTAAAATGTTAAAAGATAGATAATATGTATATTAATTAAAGTAAATAAATATTTTCAGTGTTATATGAGTACTTGTAAAAAGTAAAGCTTACAGTATATAAGTCCTACGGCTAGACACATACCTCCCACAATTTCTGAGGTACATTTGGAGCAATCGATACGCCGCGCTAATCCAAAGCGTTTTGGTAGACTTCACATGACCTAGAAATACTCTTTTTACATCATTTAATTCGGTTGTCTGTTGTTTTATTTTTTTAAAGTACACAAGTGATATATAATTATAATAAATACTCTTCGTAATTAATATACCCATTCCCACTGAATCATCATCATTATCATCATCATTACAGACCTTTACAAGTCACTGCTGGACATAGGCCTCCCCCAAAGAATGCCACAAATCACGGTCCTTAGCCACCTACATCCATCGACTTCCTGCATGTCTTACAAGATTGTCACTCCATCTAGTGAATACCATCGTGAAGCAGCTTAATGCTCTTGTGTTTGGTATAATGTGTGTGTGGAACCGGAGACTATTTTTGCCGTAAATAAGGTATTCTCTCTTTGTCCTCAGGGATGACAATGCATCTGCATTTTGATTCTTAACTGAGGATCGATGTAGATATATATGGGCCGCAGTATCCACTTACCATGAGGTGAACTATATGATCGTTTGTCACCATTGTTCTTTAAAAAATATTATTTGTATATATTTAATTAAGTTGTTGTAATTAAGTGTATAATGTAATTATATATGTACATTATTTTCAGCATTACAACTAAGCTTAAAAATGTTAGTGCAAGGAGTTGATCAGGAAAGTATTCGAATGGCTTTTGTAAATGATTAACATTAAGCTACTTTAGCTATTTTTAATATATCAATTTCACCTTTTTTGCTACTAGTGATGTCGCGATTTTACTAAGTGTACATTACTACTTGTACTTATTAAATGATAAAGTTTGAATGCGATTACTCGTTTTGGCGCGTTTTATTAAGGAAATAATTATTGAGGAAATAACTTTAAGATCTACAAACGAAGATTATATTTTGAAGAAAAATATATTGTAAACACCAAAGGCATGAAGAAATATATTCCATCATGTGAATTATGAAAATGGAAGAATCTTAAGTCCAGAATACCAAGGCGAGAAGATTATGAACATTGAGCCAAAAACAAGAAAGAAATTAAGAGGTAACTTCGCACCTGAGTGATTTTGATTCCAAAAATTTTAATTCATTTTTTACGTTATTTCTGCTATTATATATTTGTTTAAAGTTATGTATTAAATGTTATATATGATTAACTTGAAAGTATTTATCAGATAATTCACGATACAATTGATTTTTCAATATTTTTATGACTATTTTAAAAAAAAAAGAATCATATTACAATATTACAAATTAAGTTACGTAGGAAGCGCTTACCTTTCATGTTTTTATAAGGCACAAGACGATTTTATATTCACTTTTATTCAGTTATTGTTTTATATTATTTTATTACTGTGTCGTGCAAAAATGAATGAAATGTGTAATGTGATAGATTACATTTTTACGTACTTAAATTCTACACAGTTCATCATAAATAAAAAAAATCATCTTTTAGTTAAAATAGATAATACATTTTTCTTCTTAAAGACTGCAAACTAGATTAGTTTTAAGTTATTAGTAGTATTAGTAGATAAGTTAATTCAATTTCAATTGAAATTCAAATGTAACAAGAATCAATCTTTATACAGTGAATACAAAAACATTTAAGTAGTAGTAATAGACCGCACATCAGCAACAAAATGGTCACCTTACTAATGTCCTATAGAATATATATCAGATTTGTGTCATTTAGTCTTAGTGACAGCGTCAAAAAGATCAAAACATTCGTTTCTAAATTTAAAATATCTTTAAAGAAAATATGCCCGATTGTGCATTAAGATATTGTAAGTCCCGATATGTAGCAAAACTGAATGTGATTTCGGTTTATTATCGGTAGTATAATGTATATTTACCCCATAACTTTTAAATTTTATTATTTCTGGTGGATTGTTCTATAACATTTATCATTATTGTAATAAGCGCCCTCTGTTATCTAGTAACGTCACCAAATCAGCTAGTGATTGCGAAAGTTTATCGATTGGTTGCTATCAGTATAAAATATTATACAGGTTGCAGATTTAATCATCTACAATATTTAAGGAGGTGAAACAGTAAACGATACTGTACCCATACCAATAAAGAAATCGGTGGGCCTGTGTTGGGGCACACGGCCGTTGTTTTTAACGTGAAACGTCTGTCAGCCAATACAACCATACCATCAGTCAACAAGATAGCCTTCTTTTAAAATTTTAATATAATTATACAACACCAGGAGAAATGCAGATGCGTTGCTGGCCCAACATTAGAAAGTATGTAATAAAAGGTATGAGGAATGGAAGGAAAGAATATACGAAAGTGTGAACACGAATGATCGAGTTGTAAGTTTCGTCAATATTGACTGATCATCCAAATATTTGATGATGCTTAAACTCCTGGTATGGAATTCATTATGAGCAAGAATAGTGCAAGTTAGTAAATGGAAGTGAGCATGCAAGTATATAAAAATTACCGATACAGTCAAATAGATAATAACATGTTAGTAAAGAACACGTTAATGTATAAATTAAGAAGGAAATAAGATTTATTAAGAGAATAGAAATAAAACAAAAGCTGAACTTGATAAATAAATAATGGAGAGATACGGGAACGTCCATCAATGGTATATACGAGTAGCATATAGTCCTCGAGCAGGGTATGTTTCATGATTGGATGATAAAATCGAAGTAACGCGTACTAGGAACAATACCTTCAGTACAAGTTATGTGAACGAGTTTACTCATATTAGTACTGTTAGACCAGAGAAGTCTTAAATTTGTTACCCTTAATAATGGTACATAAAGGTCACATCCATCGTTGGATCATAGTGTGAACTTAGTTTTCCTCCGTGACATTGGGAGTCCTTTTAAAATGACTCTAAACGTAGACCTCAAGATTGTGCACAAGGTACAGTTTTACCTTGATATAGTATGATTAAAAAGTTTATGTGCCAATAAAATAAAATTAATGTAATGAAAATGTCATATATTACCCAAGTAAATGGGGCATACGTAATATAAATAACCGCGTGATAAATATAATATAAGTAAAATATAAACGAGGTGAATTAAAACTCCGATTCGCGATATCTAATTAATAAAGCTAGCTAAGGTCAAAAATATTAGGAAAGAAATAAAGTACGTACAAAAATTATGAAAACAAGGCTTGACTATCGAAAACAAAGGAAATGAGGGTGTTAGTATGAAAATAATTAACAAGCAAGTAGATAAGAACAATTAAAATTAGGTAAGGGGATCCCTGACTAAATCTAAAAAGTGAGATATGTAGTTATTTTGCATTTCTGTATAGGGTTCTACCCAAAATGCTACTCACAAGTTAAACATGTAGTAACTGTAGACACACAACCACATTAAAACAAAATTTTGCGTATATTTTATATGAATTTACAAGATTTTTTCATATTTACAATAACCCTTAATTTAACCAAATTCTCTTTACGTTATGTTTTTATTTGTTTATGTAAAATTTGTACAATTTTAAACAAATTTGGTATATTGTTTATTAGAATTAAGTCCAAAGTGTATCGATACACTATTATTGGAAGTTTCATAATGTAATAGTTTTTCTTTCTTTATTATAGATTATGAAACCAAGAATATGTTATTATATACTTAAATACTTATAACAACAAATACAACTATTTTGCTATACGAACTTATATTTGTGTAACCTAGCCTATTTTTTATAAATTTATGTTTCAAATAAGCTAAACATAGATAGATAGATAGATGCACTTATTGTGCTCCAAAAATAACATAAATATTAACAAAAACGGAGAAATAGAAATGTGGTACAATGGGCAGTCTTATCAAGAGCGATGTCTTTCAGACAACCTTTGGATGGACAGGATTGCAAGAAAACAATAAAAACATGTGTGGTTTGGGACAAAAATAACATTATTTTTTTTAGCCATAAAATAGAAATATAGAATGGATATATAAGTACATACATAAGATAAATACATACGAACTTATTATATATATGTATATATATACATGTAAATATATATTTTATAAATATAATATATAAAAGTACAAATATATACTTTAAAACTATTAAATATAACATAAATGTGCCATACATATAAACAAATAATGTAACTAGATAAAGGCAGAATAATTATATACAAATGAACTTGATAGAATCAAAGTTGAAAAAGTAATCATGTACATGTTTAAAAACCGGTAGGGATTGCGCGTCTTGTTGATAACGGCAAGTCATTCCATAATCGGACAGCTTGTATTGTGAATGATCTGTCTAAACATTTGGCAGTGTGAGCTGGCATTTTAATATCAAATTTTATGATGATCTCAAATGTCTCAAATGTGAGTCACGGAGGAATTCAAACCGATTTTTGGTAAGGAAGATAGAAAGGATTAAAAAGAATATTATAAAGAAGCAAGAGAATATGAGCATTCCGGCGAAGACGGATTGGCAACCACTTGAGCCTTTACGAAAATCTGACACATGATCATATTCCTTAGAAGTCATGAAATGGTAAAAAGAGTTAATAATGCGTTTTCTACTATTAATGATAAATAACATTTATAATAAATACTTTATAATGTATGTAAAAGTATTATGACACAATGCAATGTAACAATCTTAACTACGTAAATTATAAAGTGCTTAATGCTATAATTGTCAGAAACATATTTAAGTGTATTCATAATAAAACATTTTGTAACTTATGTTGAAATTTGGTATGCTCTTACGATGTAATCAAAGGTTACCATAAACGTACTTTGGAACTTAAAACAAAATGTGGATGTTGTTATGATAATGATAATGATTACATTTCAACATAGACTTATTTGTTCTGTTTATCTTAATATGAAATGAAATAATAAAATTTTTGTTTAAATTGAATGAACTCAGCAAATTATAAGATTTATAATAGTTTGAATTATTATAATAGTTTTCGGTAGGTGTAAAATAATGTGCACATTGCTCTAAATAATTTAATTAGTATTTATAGATATTTTAAAGTAATTTACAGTTTACTAGTTTACAGTTTTTATTATTTTTGTGTATTTAATTACATACATTGTGGGTTTAACTCAACTTAATGGTTAAATTGTGATAAAGTTACATCACCCTACCACCGCTCCCCTTTGTTTTTCACAACGCACCAGAAGATAAGTTTTCAAGACAATGTCCTCAATTGCTGAGTTAGCAATATCCAAAAATCTGCTTTAGCTTCTCTCAATCAACGTATGGCAGAATTTGAAGAACTCAAAAAATTTGCCACCCTGGTTCCTGATTTGAAGTCTCTCAAATGACTTTCAAGCGTTTAAGGAAAATGTTGGCAAATCATGTCACTACTACATCAGAAGATCAATAAGGTTAGTGAAACTTTTGACAATATTGAGATGCGGCATCGAGTAAATATTTGCTGCTAAATGGAGTTCTGGAATCATCTGATGAAATCATCTTAGATAAAGTGATAACAGTCCTGCAAGATAAGATTCAACCACAGGAATTTTCTTCAAGCTCCATTGTGGTTTGCCCTGTCAGCGTCAAATTTTATTAATTTGCTGCACGAAAGCACTTTGTTATCAGACAAGTTTGGTCACTTAATGGTAATATCAACGTCAAGTTGCCTAGTGGTAAGCGCCATCGACTGACGGACACCAAGGACCTCGATGAGCTCATTGCGCAGTATGAACAATCTGCTGCATCGGATCAACCATCTGATTATACGACCAAGAAAGTCCCATCGAATGTTAATAGTGATAGCGCACCAAAGTTGACGACGAGGCCCAAGCGCATAATTCGCAACAAGTAACTTGCATTGATTTTGTTTTATTCTCATGCTTAATTTAACTTGTAAGCTGTTATTTGTTTTGTTATTTGTCCAATTATTATTGATAACAAGTAGGTATAATTGCAATGATACTGGAATGGTAACATATTAAATTTAATTACCCACTTACTAATACTAATGTAATATTTTGCAGAACTAAAACATGATATTCACAGATGTCAGATGACATTCTACAGCTTGCTATGTTTTTGGCTTTGGTTACATGGCCTTTTGCCATACTTCACTATATTGTTATTGATAGCACATGTAAGCTATATGTGATATAACTTTATTTAAGCTACAAGTAATATTCTAGTGTAATAATTATTTAGTACTTTTTTTTAATTTCTTTGTTTGCTTTTAATTGTTTTGCAAGTTTATTGTTTTTGTTTTCTTTTCTTCTATTTTGTTGTAAATTTGTATTTGTTTTTTTTCTGGTGTTACTATTAAGATTGTGAACAGTTAGCCGAGGGTGATGTATGGATAAAAAATATCAATATATGATAATTAATATGAAGAATCTTAAAATTGTTAAACTGTTTTCGCATTTGCCATTTAAATGCACAAACTATTCCCCAACATCATACGGAGCTCCTGGACACTTTCTTCTAGTGCAGTTCATGCTATACTCGTATCGGAAAGCTGGCTTAAGCCTGAACTCTCGTCTACGTCTTATAGTCTTCCAGGTTATTTTACTCCGTAACGACCGCACTGGTAAAAGGGGCGGAGGTGGTCGCCATATCTGCGTAGTAATATACCTTATAAAATATTAAACACGTCTTTCTCTATATTCCGTTCAATGGAATACATTTTTGTCGAAGTTAATGTCGAGAGTGTTAAAGTTTTCTTGGAGTTGTCTACTGTCCACGTCAAATGGACTACTTCTCCGATTTGGAAGAAAATTTGTTACCTTTCAGTTCTGCCTACACACATCACATTATCATGGGAGACTTTAACACTGACCTATTAGGGGTTTCTCTCAAATCTTGCAAACTGAGGTCGATCATGATGTCGCATAATTTCACTATTTTGCCTCTAAATGCAACACAACACAACTTCCACTCTGCTGACATCTGGATCGGCCTCAGCCGTCTCCTCCGTTGAACACGTTGAATTATAGACAATTCCTGCTTGGATTTTCACGGCATGACCTGCTTTTCCTGTCATGTAAATTAAAGTCTCAAGCCTTTATCCGTGTATATCGCTATTCGAAGTCTTGCTAGACTAGATGTAGACAAGCTTAAATGTGATGCGGATGCTATTAATTGGTCATCTGTATATACTGCTTCCATAGTTGATGAAAAGTCGACTTCTTTAACAGCAACATATTAGGACTGTATAATGAACATGCCCCTAAGCGTGTCGTTCGACTTAAGCGTCCTCCTGTTCCATGGATCACGACTGGGGTAAGAATGGCTATGGCAAACGCGACAGAATGTTTCGTGCTTTTAAGAAGAATCGCTTGACATAATGTGGCAGGCATATAAAGCTGCGAGAAATCGATGTAATCAGATGGTGAGAGCTGCTAAACGCCAATATATCCACGAACAAGTACTTAATTCATCTTCGGCTGATATATGGAAGTTTCTCAAAACGCTTGATATGGAAAATCGCAATTTGACTATAATAGCATCACCTTTTCTCTCGACGATTTTAATCGTCATTTTCTGTCTTCAAATAGTTTCTGATAATTCTAGAACTAATGCTATCTCATTTATATCTTCCATGCCTCCTTATTCTCACGAAACTTTCACTTTTTCTCATGTAGACGAAGGAGGTACGCAAAGCACTTTCTTCTATTAAATCGAAAGCCATTGGTTGTGATGATGTGAGTAGGGTAATGGTTATACACGTGTTGGATGCTGTTTTACCCGTGATAACTCATATCATTAACTTTTCGCTGACGGATGGTGCTTTCCCAACTCTCCGGCGTAAAGCCTTTATTATTCCCATTCCTAAATCCACCGATTGCACCGCTATATCCATTTCAGACCAATTCTATTCTGCCTTTCTCTCTAAGGTTCTGAAGCTGTGCTCATAAACAGATTTCTTCTTTGTTTTCTCAAATAATATTCTTTCCCTTATCAATCGGGCTTCCGCCCTGGTCATTCACAACTACTGTTCTACTCAAGGTGACGGAAGATATCCGAGGGGATGGAAAAAACTGACCGTCCTCATCTTAATTGATTTTTCTAACGCGTTTAATTCTGTTGATCTCTTCTTTCCCATTTGAATATCTCTTCTTCTGCTCAGGAATGGTTCTCATCATATCTTCGAGGGCACTAACAGGCCGTGCGCATTGGATATATATTATCTGACTGGTGGATGTGTCTACTGGCATCCCTCAAGGCGGTATAGTCTCCCTCTTCTGTTTTCAATTTTATCAATCTCATAACATTAAATCTCAAGTGCTCTTATCATCTGTATGCCGATGATCTGCAGTTATATGTGCAAGTATCTCTAATGCTATCTCATTATTAAATGATAACTTGAAATATATCTCCGAATGGTCCACTGTGTATGGCATAAACATGAACCCATCTAAATGCCAAACCATAATCTTAGGTAGCCCACGATTATTATCGAAACTAGATATTCCACCCTACCATCAATTATGTTTAAAAATAATGTCATACCATTCTTTCCTATGTAAAGAACCTTGGTCTGTATGTTGATGGTTGCTTAACATGGAACAAACAATTACAGGAGGTGAGTCGCAAAACAACTGGAACTTTGCGATCTATATATCGATTAAAAAAACTCTTCCCACCAATACTAAGATTTTACTCGTCCAGTCACTTATTCTACCGATTATTGATTATGTCGATGTGTGTTGCTCAGACCTGTCTCAACATCACCTTAATACATTGGATCGTATACTTAACAACTGCATCAGATACATTTATGTTCTTCGTAAATACGACCATGTATCTTCTTTTCGTGCTCAGCTAAATTGGCTACCTATCCGTCAGCGCAGGTATGTTAGAATACTCTGCACCCTTTTCACAATTACCTGGAAGATTCCTCTAATCTTTCTCCTGTTCTTCGGCTAATCTTAAGTTGCTCACTCCTTTACACCGTACTGGTCATTTATCTCACTCTTTTGCCCTCACGGCCATCAGACTCTGAACGACATACCTCTTGACATTAAAATGGGAGCAGTTTGTTTTTAAAATCAAGTCCGAAAGCATGAAAAAATCGTTGCAAGTTTGAACTAACACAACTCTTATTTTATTTACTTAATTATGTATATTTGATATTTGTTCTGACAAAGATAATATTTATATATATTGTGTATATAATATGTACTGTATGCATGTATATGTGTATGTATATATTGTATGTATATATTATTTATATAGGTATATATTGTGTACTAAGTGGTATATGTGTGCTGTGTGGTACGTGAAAGAAAAGGCGCAATTATTTAATGAATCTTATTATTAATAATATTTAACGCTATGGAGTAAAATGAAAAATAAATAATAGTTAACGAAGAAAAAAGTAAATGTATAAAGTTAAAAAAAAAGTGAATTAAATAAAATATCTTGAAATGTAAGAAAAAATATATGAATGAAAAGATAATGACGTATTTATTCTATATAATATTTTAGACATAATATTTTTATAAGTTTATAAAAAATTAATCATTCCTTTTTATTTTTTGTCGGTGGGAGGTGATGTCCTGTAGCCTCCCATCACCGACTATATATATTATGATATTAGTATTAAGTGTAGAATAAGAGAGACAGTATAATTAAAGATTTCGACAACACGTCTCCTTCATTTAACGTCATTACACTTTGCCTAAATGACACCCACATTGTAATCAAATAAAAAGACAGATGCTGATCAATAATTCCATTTTATTGCTGTACGTATTACAAACGACAAAAGCCAACGTATTTAGCCTATCGTTTATTTAATTACCTAGCGCAATTCCAGTAAGCTCACTAACTGATTAATTATAATGGTTCTAATTCATATGGAGTACAAAGAAAGAAATGTATTAGATTAGATATTGTGACAAAGAAAACGACGTGGAAAATAATGGACTGAACTTGCTGTACAAAGAACCTAGAGGTAAAAATAAACTTACGCTATTTAAAACATAAGATTTTAAATAAAACCTCATATATTCCTTTTTACCTGACTGCCCCAGAAATAGGGTAAGTTTTCCGAGTGTGTATATGTATGTGTGACACACACACACACACACACACACACACACACACACACACACACACACACACACACACACACACACACACACACACACACACACACACACACACACACACACACACACACACACACACACACACACACACAACATATATAGGCTAGAGAGATATGGAAATATTCGGTTAGATTTAGGTTTCGTTAGATTCGTATTAGTTGAAAGTGACATAGTGTATACATTTTTCTTTTCAGGAAACTTTTTACACGGTCTGGTTATTAATAACAATTTAACAATAAGCTTGTTAACTGTAATAAGCTAGAGCTTGACTACTTTCCTACTTGATGGTAAGTGGCGATGCAGCCGAAGATGGTATATCATACAGATTTAACTTATAAAGCCTTTTCACCTTTGCTTTGAAGAAGGCCACATTGTTATCGAACGAAAGACAGATGCTAGTGTATTATTCCACACCTTTGCTGGACACATTATGGTTGCCGAAGCAAGCCGTTCGGTTCGAATACGTTGTATTTCGACATCACAGGATTGAGACTGGCCGACTGGTTGTCCATTGGTCAAAGATATAGGAAGGAATTTAGTCATGCGATTCCTGCGAACATTCTCCAAAATTCATCTAGCAGAGCACATTTATTACCGCTTACTACTGCAGATTCATTTTTGAACTTTTATGTATAAACATTGTTTCAACCGAGAAGAAACTCTATCGAAAATATATAAAAATGAAATAAAAGAATAAAAATAAGGAACGACTGACGTTGGTTGTGTGCACAGTGCACACCCATATAATATATTTTGATATACTTTTTAAATTAAAAATCAGTATTTAAATATAAAATTTTGTAAAACAACGCTGTAGTATTTTAGATATTATGTTATCCCCACCAAGTTCAAATATACAAAACAATAATAAATAAAACTAAAAACTTAAAGTATAATACAGTTTTACTTCGTATAGTGCCAAGAACGGTGGCTACATTTTCTCACTAAAAAGGCTATATCAAGCCTTTAAGCAGAAAAGAACCAGCCCTCTTATCACCAGCGAGGACGAGAAGTTGCGGATACAGTTCCTTTAGGAACTATAGTCTCTACAGCAAATGGCACTAATATCTAATAAAATAATAGCATTTTTGTCATCATTATGAGGCTCATACTGCGCCACATACTTAGTTTGTAGCGCTTTTAATGTTTTAATAAAATCTATTCATGTGTTAGCCGTGTAGTGGAGGTTAAGAATATCTACTACCCCATATCTTCCCGTAGGTGTCGTAAGAGGCGACAGAGGGAAATCCATTCATCATTCGCAATTCTCCTATCGGAGTTCCAGACATGCTGCAGGTTACTATCCACACTTGGTTGATATTCCGAATATTCGCATTAAGCGCTATAAGTCATCTTTCATAATGCGCACAGCCTCGAAGTGGAATGCCCTGCCGGCGTGTATTTCCGAGTGCATATAACCTTAACCTCTTCAAATTGCGTGTTAACAGGCTTCTACTGGGTAAACTCGCTCCATCGTAGGCCCCATCTTGCCCTCGAGCCAGATGGAGGCCAAGAGTGAGCCCATTTTATTGAAAAAAGGAAACAGGCAGGAGATGGGCACCAGCATCTTTCAGATAACAGCAATAATACATTAAAACATTGCGGTTGCCAACCGCTCGCCAAGCCTGGCAACTATGGCAATATACTTCCCATGAGCAACGACACAAATAAACGGCCCCTGCGGCCCCGCTATTCCGGGCCACGATGATGACCATGGTAACGGTGGGGCAGGGGTGTTAAGAATCTCCAGTGGAGGTTTACTTGCCACCCAAGACGATTCGACTTAGCAACATTTAACTCACGCACCCTGAACTCTGACGAGAAAATCCTGGAGCTGAAAGAAGAGATAGACAAGCTGCGCTGGGATATTATAGGATTATCTGAAGTGCGAAGAAAGGTGGATACGGTAATCTTCGAATCCGGCAACTTTACTATCACCGGGAGGGCGACCATCTGTCATAAGGAGGTGTCGGATTTATCGTCTACAAGTCTCTCGTCAACAACGTTGTTGTGAGTGTGTCGACGAGGTTGCGTACCTTATACTTAAAATCACCAAACAGTATTCGTTGAAAGTCATACAGGTTTATGCACTAGCCTCAGCACATTTCTATGAGTAGGTGAAGGAAATGTATGCGGATATCTCTAAAGCCATGCATTCCTCCAAAACCACTATACAGTATTAATGGGAGACTTCAACGCAAAACTAGGCACAAGAAAAACGGTGAGCTGAAGGTAGGAAATTCGGAATAGGGCAGCAGAACCCAAGGGTCAGCAGCTAGCCGACTTTGTGGAGAAAGAGGAATTCTTTATAATGAACTCTTTCTTCCAGAAGCGGCCCCACGGAAATAAAACTGGTCGGGCCCCGACAGTTCGACAAAAATGAGATTGTCTTCATTAGGAGGTTAGCTTCATATGAGGAGGTGTAGGAAATGTATGAGGATATCTCCAGTACTATGCATTACTCCAAAACCACTATACGGTGTTAATGGAGACTTCAAAACTAGGCACAAGAGAGAACGGTGAGCTGAAGCTGAGGAAATTTGGGATAGGGCAACGTAACCCAAGTGGCCAGAAGCTGGCTCATTTCATGGAGAAATAGGGATTCTTTACGATGAACTCTTTCTGAGAGAAGCGGCCCCACAGATAGTGGACCTGGTCGAGCCCCGACGGTTCGACAAAATTAGATTGACTTCATTATGACGACTAGACGACAACTGCTCATTGATGTCTCAGTTATTGCGAGGGTGAAAACTGGCAGCGATCACTGAATGGTGAGAGGCACACTGAAACTAAACGTTAAGTTGGAGAGGTCACGTCTAATGAAATAAACGCCCCATCCCCTCGTGCTCTAAACCAAAGTCCAGAAAACTTTCAGCTTGAGTTACAAAACCGTTTTCAATGCCTAGAAGATTGAAATGAAGTGGACGATATGAATAACAAGCTTGTGGAAACTGTCCACATGGTCGGAGCTAAGTTCTGTAAGACTCGTCGCAGAAGAACACAAAACTCTCCGATCGTGGTAGAGCCATGCTGCAGCTGTATTAATAGTAGTTGTAGCACGAATGGGTCGCCTCGACCGGGAAGGACCACGCTCACAGAATATAGCGTAAAATAGCAGCTTAATGCTGCTGTGTTTCATGGTGAGTGTAGAGAACCGAGACCCTTTTACCGGAAAAGAGGCATTCTATCTTAGTCCTCACGGCTGACAACCCATCTGCATTTAAATTCGTAAACAAAGATAGATGTAGATGTCTATGGGCCACAGCAACCACTTACCATCAGGTGGACTGTGTGCTCGTTTGTCACTCTTATTCTATAAAAAATTACACTCTTAATCTCATGACTGTTAGACGGCAGATGAATCTGCAGTCTTCAGCATATTTAACATGATACAGTTAACTGAACAGAAAGATCTCCAAATGCATGCGGCGGAACTTACGCAACTATAGCTCGTATTGAAGAAAAGATCGAGTGGAACCAGGGCTACAAAGTCTTTGCCAGAGATCTCACTGCCAGAAAGAGCAAACTGTCTAAGCTGAAGACCGATTGTGGCATCGTTTCCTGGACATCTGAGATTTTGAGTGAAATTGAGAAATTCTATGGCAGCTGTACACGTCATCGTTGGAACCACACGTAAGTGTGAGTAACGATCCAAGAGCACGTCTTATCCGACACTATTCCGATGATATCCCGGATGTCAGTCGGAGCGAGATTAGAATGGCTCTCTGGCACCTTAAAACGGCAAGACCCTGGCGAGAATGGAATTACAGCGAAGATTCTGAAAGCGGGTGGAAAACCGGTACTTAAATTTCTTCATAAGCTCTTAAATTCGTCCTCTATGGTGGCACTCACCCGGAGACGTGGAGCAGAAATGTGGTGGTATTGTTCTTCAAGAAAGGCGACAAAGCTTTCTTGTATAACTACAGACCGGTTTCTTCTGAGCCGCGTCTACGTGCTGTTTTCGACAGTTATGACGAATTGTCTCGCACGCAGACGTGACAAATTCCAGCCTCCCGAACAAGCCAGTTTCCGAAAAGGTTATAGCTAATAAAAATAAGCTATATATATATATAATGTTTGAAAATGTTTTTTTAATTAACGCCTCGCAACCTTCTTGCGGGTGGAATTTCATAAAATCCGTTCTTAGCTGACCTCTACTCGGCGAAAGGAATATTCTTACCAAACTTCAAGTCTTTAGGCCTTATGGTTCCAGAGATATCTTGATGAGGCAGTACATAGGTGGAAATCTCTTATACACAACAGGGTTATTTTGCAATATACAGCCAAATTTGCAGAGGAGGTTCAGAATAAATAATATAGGCAAATGTTTAATAAAAATCTCACACATTCTGTTCTATTTATATTTTAACTTCAGAATGCGTGGTAATCTACTGTTTTACTACTTTTTAACGGTGGTAGAGCCACGCAGCAGCTTTTGCTGTTGCACGTATGGGCCGGCTCGAGCCGGGTTAGTACCACGACCTCACAAAATACCGGCGTGAAGTGGAAGCTCTGCTTTTGCGTTTCGTCTGGTGCAGGTGACCGGAGGCCCACTTCGCCCCCATCAACATGGTAGCGGAATTAAAAATAGACTACCCCAGGAGGGTACCAGCACCCTGGAGCATCCACGACCATGCTACTCCACTCCTGAGCGTGGATGCTCAGGCTGCCCGCGTATTCTGGGGGAGGGGCAAAATCCGCTCAGAACAATAACTGCTCGGGGCAAACTGAGCAACAAGACCTGGCGACCCTGCCACGCTATCCGTGAATTTCTGCAACATCAGGGGACTTCACTCGAACGTAAACGCCGTCCACACTACCATCTCAAGACGGCGAAGCCGGGTTTGCTCTTTCTGACTGAGACGCAGGTGTCCTTCCGGCTGATACTTCGTATCTCTCCTACCCAGGGTACAAATTGGAACACTCTTTTGTGCCTCGGCTGGAGTTTGCGTATACGTCAGAGGATATCTGTTCTCGACGCCTCGGCAGTCTTGAAGGTTCGGACCTGTCCATCCTTTGACTGCGCGTAGATAGCGACGACCATCCGCGCGTCTACGGGTGCCTCTATAGGTCCCATAGCGGTAATGCTGAAACAGACCGACTCATCGACCACGTCCAAATGGCCACAGATTCCTTACTACAACAGGTCCCATCCGCAGAGATCGTGATCCTTGGCGATTTTAACGCCCACCACGCCGAATGGCTCGGTTCACGTTAACCGATCATGCGGGAAGATCTGTTTATGACTTTGCCTTGGCATATGGTCTGACACAACTGGTTACTTCGTCAGGATCATACACCTTCCTGTTGGACCTTCTGCTGACCTCTCATCCGGACGGATATCAGGTTTCCGTCGATGCCCTCTCGGCTCTTCGGACCATTGTCTGATCCGGAGTGTGGTGCCACCACGCCCTCGCGGTTGCGTTCTGCAGGTTGCCGCCGTGTTTGACATTACAGGTCGGCGGATTGGGACGGAATGCGGTCTTTCTTTGCATCCTACCCATGGGGGCGGATTTGCTTCTCGCCGGATCATCCCAGCGCTGTTGCTGACTCTGTCACTGATGTGGTGCTACAGGAATGGAACTATTTATTCCATCATCTGTGGTACCCATCGGAGGCAGATCTCAGCCTTGGTTTGGTCGTTCCAAGACTGCATTACGCAGTAAGCAGGAGTGCTATCAGGCCTGGGCTGAGGCTCGGCGGCTCGGGATGTAAACACCAGCATGCTTAAAAGAAGTGTAACTTCGCCCAGGTCCTATAAAAAGTTATTGCCAAGGCAAAGTCAGAGCACATAGGCAGAATTGGCGAAACTAGTTCGCCTTCCTTCGGGAACCCGTGCATTCTGGTCTCTCGCTAAGTCTGTCCAAGGAATTTCTGTAAGCCATCACTACCATCTCTGCACACGGAGGACCACCACTGGCCCACGCCGCAAAGAGAAAGCCGACCTTTAGGCTCCTTTTGCGTCCAACTCGTCTCTTGATGACGGGGAGCACACCGCCGATCACACCGCGGTGTGAGTGCTCCATACTGATGTGCGGTTCTCACAGCGCTCGGTTCGCAAAGCACCTCCCTGGACATTCACAAGTCGAGGCCTGACGGAATCCCCAATTGTGCTGAGGACGTGTGCTCCGGAGTTGGCACCGGTTATAATGCGTCTTTTCCGGTACTCCTACTCCCTAGGCGTAGTCCCGAAATCATGGAAGACAGCTTTTGTTCAACTGATCCCCAAAAGGCGACCGCTCAGACCCGTCCAACTACAGGCCTATCGCCATCACCCCTTGTTCTCCAAAATAATGGAGTTCGTTATAAACTGCCAGCTCATGCGTTATCTGAGGATCACCAGCTGATTAGTGACCGCCAACACGGTTTTCGTCGGGTCGATCAGCTGGTGATCTTCTGGTCTACCTGACCTCATAGATGGGCGGAGGCAGTAGAGTCCAAGGGGAGGCATTGGCCGTTAGTTTAGACATTGCGAAGGCTTTCGATCGGGTTTGGCACAAAGCGCTTTTCAAGCTCCTTCCATGGGCTTCCTGAGAAATTGTGCAATTGGATCACCAGCTTCCTGCAAATCGAGCATCAAGGTCGTTGTAGACGGTGCATGCTCCGACTACAAGCCTATTAACGCTGGTGTTCCACAAGGCTGCGTGCTATCACTAACACTGTTTCTTCTGCATATTAATGATATGTTGCAAACCGGTAGCATTCATTGCTATGCGGATGACAGCACTGGTGATGCTCTATACGCCGGCCGTGCGAATATTTCTCGGGAAAACGTCGCCAGTACCGGAACAAACGTGTGTCTAAAGTCGAGTCTTTGCTGATCAAAGTCTCGGATGGGGGGTGACTAAATCTAGTTCAGTTTAATCCCCAGAGGACACAAGTTAGCGTGTTTACCGCTATAAAGAACCCTTGTCGTGTCTCCTCAGTTTCAAGGCACTCCTTGTTGGTTCAGCCAGTATCGGAATCCCGGCGTTGACATATCGAGTGACGTGCAGTTTCGTGGTCACTTTGAAGAGAAGGCCAAATTGGCCTCTAAAAAGCTTGCGTGCTCAGAAGAGTGGGACAGTATTTCGCCGGCACAACGCCTGCAACTTTACAAGGCGCAGGTTCGGCCTCACATGGAATACTGTTCCCATCTCTGGGCTGGCTCCCAGTGCCAGCTCCTTCCACTTGACCGCATCCAGCGTAGAGCGGCTCGAATCGTCGACGACCAGTCCTTTCCGATCGGCTCGATTCTTTGACGCTGCGAAGAGATGTTGCATCTCTTTGCATTTTCTTTCGCATTTACCACGGGGTGCTCTGAGGAATTGTTCGGATTAATCCCAGCCGCCAAATTTCACGAACGCACATCGCGGCAGAACTCCCGATACCATCCACACCATCTGGATGATTGGCGGTCCACCACTGTGCGATTTAGAAGATGTTTTCTTCCTCGCACAACTTCCTTGTGGAATAGTTTACCTCCAGCGATTTTTCCGGACCAATACGACTTAGGGACCTTCAAAAAGAGCCTACTCCTTTTAAAAAGGCCGGCAACGTATGCAATTCCTCTGGTTCCCTGGTGTTGCAGTTGTTCATGGGCGGCGGTAGTCACCCACCATCAGGTGAGCCGCATGCTCGTTGCCCCTCTCCTATAAAAAAAAAAAACTACATGCACACACATTCATAAGGGTCGCTTGGGCGGCAAAGACGTTATGAATTGAATCGCACAGAGGAGCGCACATACAATTAGTTGATGCCCATAAATCACATAAAATTTGGGATTATTTCAAATAAAAATACAAGCCTTATTAGTTCGTATTTTCAAAACTGCAATAACGGGATATCATTATATATATGTATATTTGAAGTTAAGTATAAAATTTGTTTAGTCTTTGAAAAATAACTATGTACTCGTAGATATAGATTTAAAAAACTTGTTTCAGAAACACAAAACTTATTTATGAAATAACGAAACTTATTTAAGAAACGACAAAGCTTATTTATGAGACAATATTAAAATTGTATAAAAAATAAATTTATTATTATTATTTACTGATAGACACCGGCCACTTCTCTTTTCTGAGAGGTTTATAGAGCAATATTGGTGCACCGGGCTGCTGTAGTGCGTGTTGGCGGATTTTACATGTCCAAGAAACTTTTATTCCTTAGAAATGCAGGTTTCCTTAAGATGGTTGACTTCACCACCAAGGACATGGTAAATCAGCACATAAAATTGCAATTAACAATGTCATTAGTGTCAGTGGGAATTGAATTCAAAGTGTTTGCGTACTCGTGTAATTTGTGAGTTTAGTCTGGGCTATCATAGCTCGTTAGAAGTAACTGTAAATCAAGATGGGCAGCAGCATTTTTCTGATTACAAATTAAAATAACAAAAACTGCCAATCCGCCTGTCAAGCGTGGCAACTATGGCAAATATAGCCTATGAGGTAATTTATGTGAGAGATCTATGTTCAGCAGTGGACTTTTAGATGCTATGGATGGATATTGACGAAAACGTTTCAAATTTGTATATCACTAGACGGCAGTTATTTATTACTTTTATGTTTATGAAAACATGTTTACGTTGTAGCTTTTGGTACGTGTCCGTAAAATACGTATTTCCCTAAAAGGTTTTTTGTGGTTTTAAAACAAATTGTTTGTATGTTGTAGTTGTCAAATAACGTAACAATAGGAGCCTTGTCAACATATTATTTTATGTATGGAATATTTTAATGTTTCTTTAGATGTGAATAAGATTTCAACAGGAAGAACAAAAATTATTATGTAGAGTAAATATCGTATTACTGATAAACAGGATATTATATATAAAACCATATGAATTCTACAATATTTCTAATTAATATTCTAAACCAGTTTTGTTTAGAATATAAATTAAATGAGTATAGTAAAATTATTAAAACAAAAGATTACAAGTTTAAATAATCTTCTTAAACAGCGCCTAAAATCCCATGCTAGACATGAGTCACTTACATTGTGGGATGGGTTTACCATTATCGCCACGTTTGGCTGACAGATTTGCAATCGTAATACCAGATGTTAGATAACACGCGGAAACAATAACTAATATTTTGTCTACCTATGTGTAAAGATGCAATAATACTTAAACATAGGCATTTCATGAATTTTAAGCCTATTAGCCCTTCAGTGCTTTGTAGAGATTATTTTTGTAAATTAAACGAAATGGGGCTTAATTATTAATTAAGTAAAAATACAACATTATATGCACGTATGTAAATGTACTTGACACTCAAGTGCCAGTTAAATGTGAGGAAAAATAATAATTTAAGTGCTTAATTATGAAATGTGGGTTGCAGGATTTTCCATTACGTTCTGTTAATTTATGGAAATAAAAACTATTTTGAGCAAAGTTAGTTATTGCATATTTTACTATAGCCTATAGGAATAAAATGTTAGTGATAATGACTTAATGAGTAAATGATAATGACTTTTCTTTTTGTGGTGACGCGTAAGAGTATTAGCCATTTTGTCTCGTGTGTGTCTTGATTCGATTATGGGAAAGGTCAGAATAACTTCATGACCTCTGACTGACCGTGGCATAACTTTTCGTTTATGACAGTTTTTATCCGCGGTTTCGCTCGCATTTAATAGAAATCCGTCCAGTTTTGTATTTCACCATAGATTGAAAAAACTGTAATTTGGGATAGACTATAACTTTTTTGTTCAAAAAATATAGCTTATGTCATACTTAAAATTCATTCAGTGATTTTTACCTGATTGAGCCACAAACATACAAATATGCAAACAAACTTTTATTTGCATATTTTTATTGAAACTCCGCTTTTATCGTGTATACATAACTGTGGCATTTGGCAGGATTAATTGGTAAACCAAAGAGAGATTTCGTAAAAAGATTGTCGACAGTATGGTACTACTACTACTACTCAATTTCATGCAACCAGTTTGTGTTTTCTATTACCATACGGATAAACTACGTTCTTTTCTTTTAAAATTGTTAACTTTAGTTAGTAAAATCAAAACCTATTTAAGTTATTGTTATAGTACATGTTGCGTTTACTAGTATGAAGTCATTGCACTTATCTTAAAAAAAAATCTGTTATTTAAGATTGTCATTGTGTAAGTTAACTGTTAGTAAGCCATATGAATAAACAAACATAAAATAATTAAATCATCATGTCTATATTTATCGCTCTTCTTGTAGGTTACAGTTTGCTTAGGACTTATTTGATGAAGCTGCTTGTGTTTATGCCGCTAAAATGTGCAAGTTCTCTTCGTTTCTGACTTTAGCGCTATAGCTCCACGGAAGTAGAAGTAACAGACTTATACGTCCCACTACTGGGTATTTGCAGCAAGAGAGAGTCCAAAGCGCTGTTTTAAATTTCTAGAACATTATGAATTTAATAAATGCATGTTTCCTAAAGATATTTTCCTTCGCGGTTTGGTACGTGGTTAATGAGTACTTAAAATTACGATTAGCAAATTACTATAAAGCACGGCTCGGAAACCGGTTCAAATTCTAAACCGGTTTCGGCAATTGACCCAAAACCGGTTTTTGCGGAATACCGTTTTTTTTTACAAATTTAGGTTTAGGTAGTAACAATTAACTGGTTAAAACCAAGCTTTGCATTTTAATTCAATGCCTTTAGTTTTAGTAATACATCGCAATAAATTATGAACTTTCTTAACAGAAAACACGATTTTTTTTGTATTTTTTTAGAAATGAAGTGAGGCAGATCACCATATTTTTAGATTTAGAAGCTCGTGATTAGAACCAACCTCTATATCGGTCTTTAAAAACTAATAATTACGACTTCTGAGATAAATAAAGTTTAATTAGAAGTCGTGTCTTTACACGATAAAAATTTATTGTCATGTTCAGAAAATTAAAGTCGAACAGGATAAAAGAAATTACCATTTTTCACATCTCATTAATGAGGAATGAAGCATATCTTACCATGTTGTATACGTACAAGATGCTACTAAAATATTTTTTTTTAATAGAGTAGAAGGTAATCACATAGAAGAAATTGACTTTACTGATACAGAAGTTAATAAAGAAATATAATAATTTGAATCAATTAAATCATTTTGATTAAAATCGGCTACATTTTGCTGTCGACTGTCACCAAATACATATACCGAAAATTCCTGTCATTTACTAACAGTAATTATTAACAACTCTCAATTAACTAGATACTCAACAGTATAAATCACATTGATATTTACGATCTTGTATTGAATTATAAAGAATGGGAAAAGACGCGTTAAAACCGGTGCCAACTTCGAGACACGTGTTCAGCACAATGGGTGGGACTCCATAAGTCCCATTCGTCTTGATGACGTCCAGGGAAGATTGCTTTGCAAACCGTGCGCTGTATACCGCACATCCGGCATGGAGCAATCACACCGCGGGATGGTCGGCGGTGTACCCCCATCGTGAGTCGAGTTAGATGCAAGAGGAAGATTAACAGATCGGCTTTCTCTTTGCGGCATGGGCCAGTGAGTCCTCTCTGTGCTGAGATGGAGAGATGGCTGACAAAAGTTCCGTTAGATAGCCTTGGCAAAGACCAGAATGCACGGGTTCCCGAAGGAAGGCGAACTAGCTTCTCGCCATTTCTGCCGATGTGCTCTGTGCCACCTTGGCAATGACTTTTGAAGGACCTGGAGGCGAAATTATACTTCTTTTAAGAGCGCTGGTGTTTACTATGCCCGGTAGCACCCTGCTTATAGTGTGATGCTATTTTACAGGAGCGATCAAAACATGGCTGAGATCTGCCTCGATGGGCACAAAATTGGAATAAAAAGTTCCATATCCTGAAGTACCACAACAGCAACATAATCAGCAATAACCTGAGAGTGTCCAGCGAGAAGCAAAACCACCAAGGTGATGTGAAAGATTTTGTCCCTATGATTCCGTCCCTATCCGCCGACTTTAATGCCAAACACGGCGACAGCCTGCAGAACGCAACTGCAAGGGAGCGTGAGGTGGCACCACACTCAGACAAAACAATGGTCCTAGGAGTGAGGGCGTCTTCCGAAACCTGATATCCATCCGGATGAGAGGTCAGCAGAAGATCCAACAGGAAGGTGCATAATCCTCCTTCTGGAATCCGAGTTGGCGAAGTAACCAGCTGTAAAACCATATGCAAGGCAAAGTCATAAACAGATCTCTCCGCATGATCGAATAAACGTGAACCGAGCCATTCGATGTGGTGGGCGTTAAAATCGCCAAAGATAACGATCTCTGCTGTAGTGGTCGTTGAGTCGGTCTGTTTCGGCATTACCGCTATGGGACTAGAGGCACCCGTAGACACGGGGATGGTGGTCGCTGTCACGCGCAGCCATAGGATGGACAGGTCCGTACCTTCAAGACTGCTGAGGAGTTGAAAACAGATGTCTTCTCTGACGCATACGCAAACTCTCCAGCGGGACCCAAAGGGTGTTCTAATTTGTACCCCGGTAGGTCTATGAGAGATATGAAGTATCAGCCTTTAAGCGACACTAAGGACACCTGAGTCTCGGTTAAAGAGAAAGGTCGGCTTCGTTCCCCCCCTCCCGTATACGCGGGGCAGCTAAGCACCACGCTGGAGAAGGTGTAAGCTTGGGCGTGGATGCTCAGAGGGATTCTCCGTCACCAGGGTGTTGGTACCTCTTAGGGTAGTTTTTGTTTGATTCCGCTACCATTCATGGTATTCTGCGAGGTCGTGGTATCACCCTGGTTCGGGCCGGCCCATCCGTGCAACATCAAAAGCTGCCGCGTGGTTCTACCACTGTTAAAACGTAAACATGGAATAAATTCTATTTGCTTTTTTCTCCCCATCATAAATAAAACATAATAAATAAACAACCGATACAAAAAATAAATTATTTTCTTCGTGTGAGACAAGTCCAGTCTTAACGAATAAACCAAACACAACAACTGCCTCCCACCGGCCTCTTTTGCGAATACTTCTCAATACTTTCCGTATTTCGTAAATGCCAAACTCCACTAGACACTAGAAAGAACGTCTCGCTTTAAGGCAGATAATCCATACTAATATTATAAATGCGAAAGTGTGTTTGTTTGTTTGTTTGTTTGTCCTTCTTTCACGTCGCAACAGAGCGTCGGCATGGCATGATTAGTTGTATGGGAAGTTCGGTGGCTGTAGAGTGACATAGGCTACTTTTTCAACGGAAAACATATCATTCCCGTGGAAAATCGAATATGTTGCAAAGTTAAATTCAGCTAGGTGGCGCCACCGTGATTCTACAAGACGGACGACGGTACGATGGACGAACACAGAAGGTCAGAATATCTGGATTATTATGTCTTTACCAAAATTAAGATAAAATGTATGGATCTGTATTTTCCACACAGAACCGGAAGAGCGATAAAACATAAAATTCACCAGCTGATTTTCTTCAAACGTTTTGGTGCATCGTAATTCACAGAATAGGCGATAACCTCGCATGATATTAATAATCCGTTGATTGTCATGCTACTTATAACTATTACTTAACAATGGTAGAAACAGTTCTTAGTAAGCCTTATTATTAAGCCTTAGTAATATTTATTGAACGGAAATGAATACAGTTCTTATATGTGGTTATGAAGAATCGGTATTACAATAAGAAAAATTGTTAAAATTATAAGAAAAAAACATTTTGAGAGTTCTTATTAACTAACGTATACATAGTTTAAATTGATTCCGCTAGATGTCGTTACTAGGTTTTTAAAACGCGGTAACGAAATGTTTCCTGACATGTAATTAACTCCGCCGTTGAGCCGCGCGTCAACTTATAGTGCATACGGTACCTATACGCTTAAATTGTTTCTATTACGTAGCTTATTCGACTACCTGCTTTCGATTTCGGTTGTTTGTTATTTGCTTTGTGATTTGGTTGGTTGAATGGATTTATATTGGCTTTCATTTTCGGATTTGTGTATTTTCTTGGATCGGGTTTGTTGATTTGGTTGGTATTCCTTTATACATATTTAGACTCTGGCTTTGATTTTGATTTTATTTATTTAGAATCATGAATTGGTTTTCGTGGTTTTAGGTTGTTTAACAATATTTCAAAGGAATATATAGTGTATACGGTACCTATACACTTACTTCTTTTTCGTTGGTTATATTTATATTGACTACTGCTTTCGATTTCGGTTTTCTGTGATTTGTTTTGTGATTTGGTTTAAGTTGATTCGATTTTTTGGCTATCGTTTTCGGATTCGTGTGTCTTGAATTGGTTTTGTTGTTTTGATTTTAAAAATATTTAAAAGGAATATTTATTCCTTTTAGATATTTGGATTTGCTAAAAAATATTTAAAGGAAATTTAATTCCTTTTAGGTATTTTAACGTTTTTATATAAATAGGTTTTTCTTACTTCATAATGCCTCGCGAACGTAAATCCAGCCTTTCAAGAGTATCTTCTCAAAGACAAGCGAAAAAATTAGCTCAATCGCTAGAATCTTTAGAAGATGCTGAACTGAGAAGTCAAGAACAAGCAGAGCGTCAGGCTGCTTTTAGAGCATCTGAGACACCTTCTCAACGTCAGCAAAGGCGTCTTGAACAGACAGAGCGTCAGGCGGCTTAAGAGCTTCAAAACACCTTCTCAAAGTCAGGAAGGCGTCTTGAACAGGCAGAGCGTCAAGCTACTTTAAGAGTTTCTGAAACACCTTCTCAAAGTAAGCGAAGGCATCTTGAACAGGCAGAGCGTCAAGCTACTTTAAGAGCTACTGAAACACATGCTCAAAGTCAGCAAAGGTGTCTTGAACAGGCAGAGCGTCAATCTATTTTAAGAGCTACTGAAACCTGCTCAAAGTCAGCAAAGGCTATTTATTCGAACAAGCGGAATCAGGCCATCTTAAGAGCCGCGAAACACCATTTGAAACTCAACACAGACTCATTGAGCAAGCTGAACGTCAATCTACTATAAGGGCATCTGAAACACCAGAACAAACACAGGCGCGAGATGCAAATGCACAGCTCCAAGCTGAACGTCGACAAAATTTTAAAAAACAATTGGTCGGTTTTAATGACGCAGCATTCAATTATGATCCGTTGATTGATTATAAAAATCACAGGTTAGTTGTTATCGGACTGATGGACAAGGCGTGTCGATTTTGCAGCGCTAAAATGGAAAGATGAGACCGCAGGCATGCTGTTCCAATGGCAAAGTGTCTCTTCCGTTACTTGGGAACCAGAATCTTTGAAAACTCTCTTTTTATATGATGCTAATGAGTCGGCGCTTTTAAACAGGATCCGGAAATATAACTCATGCTAAATGACGTCCTTCGGAGTTGACAGAAATAATAATGCCGGATTTTCCCTACATTTACGGTGCAAGGGCAAATTTATCATAGAATAGGTTCACTTTTCCAGCTGAAAACGAACAGCATAAATTTTTACAAGTATATTTTATGGGTGACGAAGAAATTGAGGTAGACCGTCGCTGCCAATTTATCCAGGGAGTTGAGAGACACAGTGTTCAAAATTCAAAGATTCTTGCATGAACGTAACATTTTAGTCAAAATATTTAAACTGCTTTAGAAAACCTACCTGAAGAGAGATTATAAAGTCGTCATTCACGCAGATCGGACCCTCGAGGAGAGCATGAAAGGCGCTACAATGCACCTTTGATAAACGAAATAGCAGCCGTAATTAGGTGATCAATTTTCTTCACGAGACATTGTCTTGCGAGCACGTGATGATACGTTGCAACGGGTAGCCGATACACACAAGTTTTATGACGCTTTGCAATACCCATTGATATATTGCAAAGGACAAGAGGTTATCATTTTCAAATTCCACTCATTAACCTGGTCACAAAGACCTACTCCGAACAAAAAGTATCATGTATGGATTTTATGCGTATCATATGATTTTGCGAGAAAATGATTTTAACCTCTTAGCCGGTGTAGACAATTATTTCATCAATTTTTGGTGACATGTATGTGAAGGTAGAAAGTGAACGTCTCCGTTATATATCTTTCAAAAAAAGCTGCGCGTTGAGAATATATACATTTACAAGATGCAGTTTCTAGCGACGCCAGTAAACCCCAAAGATTTAGGTAAAATGGTAATTCTGCCCTCATCATTCGTTAACAGTCTCCCTACATGAGTACACACAGACGCATTTATGTACGAACTTACGAAGACCTGATCTTTTTTATTAATTTGCAATCCCACATGGAAAAATAACCGAGGAGCTAATACCGGGCAAAAAGTACTGACAGACACGATTTAGTTGCTAGAGTATTTAGATTAAAAGTACAAAAATTAATGTATGTAATTAACAAAGGAAAATTTTCGGAGAGGTGCAGTGGCATGTATTCAATTGAATGGCAAAAAGAGGATTACTGCATGCCCACATTCTAATATGGCTTAAAGAGAAGTTGCAGCCCAGCCAAATAGACGACATAATAAGCGCTGAGATTCGGATCCTGAGCAAGATAAAGGTATATGATACCTTCGTCCGAAATATGATTCACGGTCCATGTGGAGCACAAAATTCAATATATATATAAATTTCCTAAACAGCTATTAAAAGAAACAGTGCACAATGACAATGGCTACCCTTCATACAGGCAGAGCTCCCGAAGATACAATCAAATCTCGCTCTGGAGCGTTCGAAACGTTAGATAACAGCTGGATTGTCCCGTATTCGCCCATTCTATGTAAAATGTTTAATGCCCACATTAATGTAAAAGCATGTAGCTCTGTCCGCGCTATCAAGTATATCTGTAAGTATAAATAAAGGAAGGACCAAGCAATATTTAATCTCAGGAGGAAAGTGAGGCAATCCGTTAATGAAGTATAGACCTTTCAAGCAGGGCGTTATGTCAGCAGTAACGAGGCAGCGTGGCGTCTCCTTGGCCCCTTTACACTAAAGGCACCCCACAGTTACTCACCATGCTGTGCACTTAAAATGGAGCGTGTATATTTCACCGAAAGAAATTTCCAAGAAAGAATTGCATCACCGCCAAAAACTACACTAACAGCCTTCTTTCAACTTTGTCAAACCGACCCCTTTGCAAAACGTTATATTCTGAAGTCCCCGCTATTATACTTGGAACACATCTAGGAAGGTGGAAACGCTGTATTCAAGGCGCGCCTGTTGCAAATTGGCGGTGTAAAGTCATCAGATGCCCTTGGTCGTGTGTATACCGTCCATGTAACTAATTTTGAATGTTTCTGTTTACGATTGCTGCTGCACCATGTGGGGTCCACAGGATATAAAGACCTTAAAACTGTCAACGGTCAGGAATGCGCAACTTATAGAGAAGCATGTGAAGCTCTGCATCTTTAGAAAACGATAATCACTGGGATGAAACAATGGAAAGCTGTGCAGTGCCAGTCACCAGCCAAAATTAGGGATCTTTACAACCTCTCATATCATCTTGCAGGCTATCTAATGCACATAAATTGTGGGACAAATATAAAGTACATGGCGGTAGATATTTTGCAGAAGGTTACAGCACACATGCGAACATGACATACAATGAACATTTATAATGAAGCACTTGGAAAAGTTAAGATAAAGTAATGGCAATGGTAGGCAAAAAATTAAGCGACTTTGGAATGATAAGCCCTCAGCGAACAACCGAAAATGAACTAAGTGATGAAATCATACGTAAACAAACTACGATATACCAGCTGTAGCAGCAATTAGCCGAATTTGTACCTTGCCCCGAACAAAAACGTTTTTGACAAAGTATTAGGACAAATTGAATCTGGAAATGGTGCACTTTTCTTTTAGATGCCTCTGGAGGAACTGGGAAGACATTTTGTTAAATTTATTATTAGCGCAAGTACGGAAAGATAAAAACATTGCTGTGGCTGTAGCTTCCTCCGGGTATAGCCGCCACGCTGCTAAGCGGGGCCGCACTGCACATTCTGTTTTAAAACTCCTCTAATCTAGCCCAGGAAGAATCGCCGATCTGCTTTAGCAAAAATAGTGCACGGTATAATGCTACGACAATGCAAACTTTTAGTGTGGGACGAAAGTACAATGTCATAAAATAGCTGTAAAACACTAAATCGATCGCTCCAGGATTTGCGCAGCAATACCGATGTAATGGGAGGAATGTTGGTTTTACTGGCTGGCGGCTTGCCAACTTTACCTGTCATTCAAAGGCACACCTGCAGATGAAATTAAAGCATGCCTCAAGGTCGTCTATTTTATGGAACAAGGTGACAATATTCAGTTTAACTACGAATATGAGAGTGCATTTGTATAATGATATCAATGCTGGAAACTATGCTGACACACTATTAAAAATTGGCGATGGGCGGTTGAAACGGATGCTGAGGGCTGCGTAAAATCGACGAGAGATTTTGTAATTTAGTACAGAGTCATTCCGAATTAATTGCGAGCGTTTATTCAGATTTAACGAACAACATGCATGAAGACAAATGGTTATGTGAAGGGCGATTCTTGCACCAAAAATGAGCGTTAACAAAATAAATTAGATATATTAAGCGAAGTAGCAGGAGAATAACAGAATATTGTCAGTAAACACAGTTATGGACACAGAACAGAGCACTTCATATCCCGTAGAGTTTCTAAATTCTCTAGAGTTGTCAGGTGTGCCTCACATAGCTTCAATTAAAATTAGGCAGCCAGTCATTAATGCGAAATTTAGATGCTCCTCGGTTATGTAACGGGACAAGGCTGCGTGTGACACATCTTGGACGGAATATAATCGGTGCTACAATTTTGACAGGCGTGGAAAAGGTGAAAATGTTATTATACGGATCCCTATAATTCCCACAGATCTTCCTTTTCAATTCAAAGGTTGCAGTTCCTAAGCTCAGTTTTTACTGACAATTAATAAAGCGCAAGCAAACGTTACAGGAAGCGGAGGTCAACCAAAAAATGCTTCTCTCATGGTCAGCTGTATGTAGCATGTTCGCGTGTGTCAAATGCCCAAATCTCCCATTCTTTCGAATGGAAAAACATATAACATTGTGTACAGTAGCGTAAAATAGTGTTCAGTTAGTTTTTTCCAAAATTCCCAATTAATTAATCAGAATTCCCAGATCTTCCTTTTCAATTCAAATTTCCTATTTAGCTCAGTTTCTTTTCAATTCAAATGCTGCACCTCTGACGGACCTATTAAGCTCAGTTTCCTTTCAACTCAAAGGCTGCATCTCTGACGGATCTTTTTGACTCAGTTTTCTTTTCAATTCAGAAAACTGCAACTCTGACGAATCAATTTAGCTCAGTTTCTTTTCAAAAGTCTGCATCCCTGACGGATAATTATGCTCAGTTTCCTTTAATTAAAAAAATATCCCATTTCATTTGGAATAAACAGGCTATTTTGCATGCTTTCCTATACGCTGCGTTTCAAAACATTTAAATAGGCTGACGAATCAATTTTGCTCAGTTTCCTTTTAATGGCTGCATCTCGACAAATCTATAAAACTCAGTTTTCTTTCAATTCAAAAGCAATGGATAGTTCATTTCCAGTGACCACATGAGCGAAAACCGCAGGTAACTAGTACTATCATATAAATTAATATTAAATACTTGAAATCAGAACGGCTTCCAAGATCCAAAGCAGCTCCAAGAACTGTCCACATTTCTGTCAATCTTATCATTTAAGCAATTTCTGTGGGGCTTGGTGTCCGTTTGAACCGTGTAATGACGGTGCAAGAATATCTACTACCCCATATCAACCGACGAAAGAGGCGACAAAGGGAAACTGAAACAGGAGATGGGCAGCAGCATCTTTCTCATAATAATAAAAAGCTGTGATTGCTACCCCGCCAGCCAATCGTGGCAAATATGGCAAAATCCTCGCTATGAGGCAATCTATGGGGGAGGTCTATGTCCAGCTGTGGAGTTTTATAGGCTGTAATTGCATGACACCCGTTCAGATCTCAACCATTTTAAGGGCAAAAGCGACTACTCGAACGCCGTTTATATCGTACTGTGGATGTTCATATTTTCAAGAATAAGGTCAAAAAATTTGCATGGGGTGGGAATGGAATCTAGTACTTTATAGTAGGGCCTGGAACTGGTTTAAAGAGCGGTTAATTTCGATTAATTACCGGTATATCGCTCCTTCAATTACCGGTTAAACAAGTAACCGGTTTTTAACTAAACTCAACAGGAAGGTTACCGGTTACTTATTTGACACACCAAATTAACCGGTTATTTGTAAAACGTAAAAGTAATTGTGAATGGGATAGGTAGACTCACGTTGTGAGGTGCTTATGCCGTGTCGCCGCATGCGGGCATAGTTATGGTCAACTAGCTGTTACCCGCGGCTTCCGCGTGGTCACTGGAAATGAACTATCCATTGCTTTTTGAATTGAAAGAAAACTGAGTTTTATAGATTTGTCAGAGATGCAGCCATTAAAATGAAACTGAGCAAAATTGATTCGTCAGCCTATTTAAATGTTTTGAAACGCAGCGTATAGAAAGCATACGAAAATAGCCTGTTTATTCCAATGAAAATGGATATTTTTGACGTGACAACGTCTTATAAATTGGTTTGCCGGGTGACACTTCAAGAAACTGCGTTACGCTCCGCTCACGTTATGCGCTCACAATGAGAGAGCGAGTGAGAGGGCACGCGTCCCTTCCACTCGGGCATGGTTAGCCGCCTAAGAGCGAGAGACAGACATAATAAAATTATTTTACCACTCAAAGTCGTTGTCACGTAAAACTCGCCCGTATACCGACTTTACAGGCAACAAATTTTTTTAATTAAAGAAACTGAGCATAATTATCCGTCAGGGATGCAGACTTTTGAAAAGAAACTGAGCTAAATTGATTCGTCAGAGATGCAGTTTTCTGAATTGAAAGGAAACTAAGCCAAATAAAAGATCCGTCAGAGATACAGCCTTTGAGTTGAAAAAACTGAGCTTAATAGGTCCGTCAGAGGTGCAGCATTTGGAATTGAAAAAACTGAGCTAAATAGGAAATTTTGAATTGAAAGGAAGATCTGTGGGATTCTGATTAATTGATTGGGGAATTTGGAAAAAAACTGAACACTATTTTAAGACGCTACTGTACACAATGTTATATGTTTTTCATTCGGGGAAAGAATGTGGAATTCTGGGCATTTGACACACGCGAACATGCTACATACAGCTGACCATGAAGCACGGTTTTTAAGTTGACCCCGCTGTAACGTTTGCCCTTGCGCTTTATTAATTGTCATTGCAAAACTGAGCAATAAGGAACTGCAACCTTGAATTGAAAAGGAAGATCTGTGGGAATTATAGGATCCGTGGTATAATAACATTTTCACCTTCCTACGCCTGTCAAAATTGTAGCACCGATTATATTCCGTCCAAGATGTGTCACACAGCCTTGTCCCGTTACATAACCGAGGAGCATCTAAATTTCGCATGCATGACTGGCTGCCTAATTTTAATTGAAGCTTATGTGAGGGCACACCTGACAACTCTAGAGAATTTAGAACTCTACGGGATATGAAGTGCTCTGTTCTGTGTCCATAACTGTGTTTACTGACAAATATTCTGTTATTTCTCTGCTACTTCGCTTAATATATCTATATTTTTAACGCTCTCATTTTTGGTGCAAGAATCGCTTTTCACATAACCATTTGTCTTCATGCATGTTGTTCGTTAAATCTGAATAAACGCTCGCAATTAATTCGGAATGACTCTGTACTAAATTACAAAATCTCTCGTCGATTTTACGCAGCCCTCAGCATCCGTTTCAACCGCCCATCGCCAATTTTTAATAGTGTGTCAGCATAGTTTCCAGCATTGATATCATTATACGCCTCTCATATTCGTAGTTAAACTGAATATTGTCACCTTGTTCCATAAAATAGACGACTTGAGGCATGCTTTAATTTCATCTGCAGGTGTGCCTTTTTGAATGACAGGTAAGGTTGGCAAAGCCGCCAGCCAGTAAAACCAACATTCCTCATTACATCGGTATTGCTGCGCAAATCCTGGAGCGATCGATTTAGTGTTTTACAGCTATTTTATGCGACATTGTACTTTCGTCCCACACTAAAAGTTTGCATTGTCGTAGCATTATACCTCGTGCACTATTTTTGCTAAAGTTGCAGATCGGCGATTCTTCCTGGGCTGATTTGGGGTTTTAAAACAGAATGTGCAGTGCGGCCCCTTGCTTAGCGCGTGCTATACCGGAGGAAGCTACGTACACTGCAATGTTTTATCTTTCCGTACTTGCGCTAATAACAAATTTAACAAAATGTCTTCCCAGTTCCTCCAGGGCATCTAAAAGAAAAGTGCACCATTTCCAGATTCAAATTGTCCTAATACTTTGTCAAAACTCGTTTTGTTCGGGAAGCAAGCGGGTAAAATTCGACCACTGCTGCTACAAAGCTGGTATATCGTAGTTTGTTTCACGTATAATTTCATCACTTAGTTCATTTTCGGTTGTTCTCTGAGGGCTTATCATTTCAAAGTCGCTTAATTTTTGCCTACCATTGCCATTATTTTATCTTCAATTTTCCCAAGTGCTTCATTATAAATGTGTTCATTGTATGTCATGTTCGCGTGTCTCTGTAAACCTTCAAAATACTACCGCTATGTACTCTTTATATTTGTCCCACAATTTATGTGCATTAGATAGCCCAGATGATATGAGAGTTGAATAAAGATCCTAATTTTGGCTGGTGACTGGCACTGCACAGCTTCCTCCATGTTTCATCCCAGTGATTATCGTTTTCTAAAGATGCAGAGCTTCACATGCTTCTATAAGTTGCGCATTCCTGACCGTTGACAGTTTTAAGGTCTTATATCCTGGGACCCGAACATGGTGCAGCAGCAATCGTAAACAGAAACATTCAAAATTAGTTACATGGACGGTATACACACGACCAAGGGCATCTGATGACTTTACACTGGGCCAATTTGCAACAGGCGCGCCTTGAATACGGCGTTCCACTCCTTCCTAGATGTGTTCCAAGTATAATAGCGGGGACTTCAGAATGGAACAACGTTTTTGCAAAGGGGTCGGTTTGACAAGGCGGTGATGCAATTCTTTCTTGAAATTTCTTTCGGTGAAATATCACACTCTCCATTTCTAAGTGCTCAGCAAGGTGAGTAACTGTTGGGTACTTTTCGTGTAATGGAAGCCAAGGAGACGCTTGCTGCCTCGTTACTGCTGACATAACGCCCTGCTTGAAAGGTCTGTACTTCATTAACGGATTTGCCTCACCTTCACTCCTGAGATTAAATATTGCTTGGTCGCTTCCTTTATTGTACTTACAGATATACTTGATTGCGCGGACAGAGCTACATGTATACATTAATGTGGGCATTAAACATTTTACATAGAATGGGCGAATACGGGACAATCCAGCTGTTATCTAACGTTTCGAACGCTCCAGAGCGAGATTTGATTGTAACTTTCCTGCCACCATCTTCAGGAGCTCTGCGTCTGTATAAAGGATAGCCATTGTCATTGTGCACTATTTCTTTTAATAGCTGTTTAGGGAATTTCTTGTACATTTCCTTCTTTCTTGGCGATATTGAACTTCGTGCTCCACATGGACCGTGAATCATATTTCGGACGATGGTATCATACAATTCTTTATTTTGCTCAGGATCCGGAATCTCCGGCTTATTATGTCGTCTATGGCTGGGCCGCAACTTCTCTTTAAGCCATATAGAATGTGGGCATGCGGTAATCCTCTTTTGCCATTCAATTGAATACATGAAGCACTGCACCTCTCCGAAAATTTCCCTTTGTTAATTACATACATTAATTTTTGTACAATCTAAATACTCAACTGCAACTAAATCGTGTCTGTCAGTACTTTTTGGCCCGGTATTAGCTCCTCGGTTATTTCTTTCCATGTGGGATTGCAAGTAAATAACAAAAGATCAGGTCTCTTCGGTAAGTTCGCATAGGCGAATGCGTCTTGTGTGTACTCATGTAGGTAGCGGAGACTGTTAACGAATGATGAGGGCAGAATTACCATTTACCTAAATCTTTGGGGTTTACATTGGCGTCGCTAGAAACTGCATCTTGTAAATGTATATAATTCTCAACGCGCAGCTTTTTTGATTTAAAGATATATAACGGAGACGTTCACTTTCACCTTCACATACATGTCTCACCAAAATTGATGAAATAATTGTCTACACCGGCTAAGAGGTTAAAATCATTTTCTCGCAAAATCATATGATACGCATAAAATCCATACATGATACTTTTTGTTCGGGTAGGCTCCTTTGTGACCGGGTTAATAGTGGAATTTGAAAATGATAACCCTCTGTCCTTAATATATTGGGTATTGCAAATCGTAAAACGGTGTGTATCGGCTACCCGTTGCAACGTATCATCACGTGCTCGCAAGACAATGTCTCGTGAAGAAAATTGATCACCACTATTTACGGCTGCTATTTCGTTTATCAAGGTGCATTGTAGCGCCTTTCATGCCTCTCCTCGAGGGGTCCGATTGCGTGAATGACGACTTTATAATCCTCTTCAGGTATTTTCAGCAGTTTTAAATGTTTTGACTAAAATGTTACGTTCATGCAAGAATCTTTGAATTTTGAACACTGTGTCTTTCTAAACCCTGGATAAATTGGCAGCGACGGTCTACCTCAATTTCTTCGTCACCCATAAAATATACTTGTAAAATTTATGCTGTTCGTTTTCAGCTGGAAAAAGTGAACCTTTTCTATGATAAATTTGCCCTTGCACCGTAAATGGGCGAAAACCCGGCATTATTATTTCCGGTCAACTCCGAAGGACGTCATTTGAAAGCATGAGTTATATCCGGATCCTGTTTAAAAGCGCCGTGACTCATTAGCATCATATATAAAAGAGAGTTTGCAAAGATTCTGGTTCCACAAGTAATGGAAGACACTTTGCCATTGAACAGCACATGCCTGCGGTCTCATCTTCCATTTAAAGCGCTGCAAAATCGACACACCTTGTCCATCAGTCCGATAAAAACTAACCTGTGATTTTGATAATCAATCAACGGATCATAACTGAACGCTGCGTCATTAAAAACCGACCAATTGTTTCTTTGAAAATTTTGTCGAAAATCAGCTTGAGCTGTGCATTTGCATCTCTTCGCGCCTGTGTCTGTTCTGGTGTTTTAGATGCCCTTATAGTAGACTGACGTTCAGCTTGCTCATGAGTCTGTGTTGAGTTTCATCAGGTGTTTCGTGGCTCTTAAGGCGGCCTGACGTTCCGCTTGTTCGAATAGCCTTGCTGACTTTGAGCAGGTGTTTCAGTAGCTCAGCAGATAGACGCTCTGCCTGTTCAAGACGCCTTTGCTGACTTTGATCAGGTGTTTCAGTAGCTCTTAAAGTAGCTTGACGCTTTGCCTTTCAAGACGCCTTGCTGACTTTGAGCAGGTGTTTCAGTAGCTTTAAAGTGGCTTGACGCCTTTTCAAGACGCCTTGCTGAATTTGAGCAGGTGTTTCAGTAGCTCTTAAAGTAGCTTGAAGCCTGCCTGTTCAAGACGCCTTCCTGACTTTGAGAAGGTGTTTCAGGCTCTTAAAGCAGCCTGACGCTCTGCCTGTTCAATACGCCTTGCTGACTTTGATCAGGTGTTTCAGTAGCTCTTCCAAAGTAGCTTGACGCTCTGCCTGTTCAAGACGCCTTGCTGACTTTGAGCAGGTGTTTCAGTAGCTCCAAAGTAGCTTGACGCTCTGCCTGTTCAAGACGCCTTTCCTGACTTTGAGAAGGTGTTTCAGGCTCTTAAAGCAGCTGACGCTCTGCCTGTTCAATACGCCTGCTGACTTTGATCAGGTGTTTCAGTAGCTCTTAAAGTAGCTTGACGCTCTGCCTGTTCAAGACGCCTTCCTTTGACTTTGAGCAGGTGTTTCAGTAGCTCTAAAGTAGCTTGACGCTCTGCCTGTTCAAGACTTTTCTGACGTTGAGAAGGTGTCTCAGATGCTCTAAAGCAGCCTGACGCTCTTATTCTTGCCTTCAGTTCAGCATCTTCTAAAGATTCTAGCGATCAGGCTAATCTTTTCGCTTGTCTTTGAAGATACTCTTGAATGGCTGGACTTACGTTTGCGAGGCATTATGAAGTAAGAAAAACCTATTTATAAAAAACGTTAAAATACCTAAAAGGAATTAAATTTCCTTTTAAATATTTTTTAAAAGCAAATCCGAAATATCTAAAAAAACTAATTCAAGACACAACACGAATCCGAAAACGATAGCCAAAAAAAAAAAACAATTAACAATTCTAAATAAACAAAATCGAAAATCAAAGCCAGAGTCTAAATATGTATAAAGGAATACCAACCAAATGAACAAAACCGATCCAAGAAAATACACAAATCAAAATGAAAGCCAATATAAATCCATTCAACCTTAACAAATCACAAAGCAAATAACAAACAACCGAAATCGAAAGCAGGTAGTCGAATAAGCCACGAAATAGAAACAATTTAAGCGTATAGGTACCGTATGCACTATAAGTTGACGCGCGGCTCAACGGCGGGAGTTAATTACATGTCAGGAAACATTTCGTTACCGCGTTTAAAAAACCTAGTAACGACATCTAGCGGAATCAATTTAAACTATGTATACGTTAGTTAATAAGAACTCTCAAAATGTTTTTTCTTATAATTTTGCACAATTTTCTTATTGTAATACTGATTCATTCATAACCAGATATAAGAACTGTATTCATTTCCGTTCAATAAATATTACTAAGACTTATTAATAAGTCTTACTAAGAACTGTTTCTACCATTGTTAAGTAATAGTTAGGGTGAAAGCGTGACAGGTGGTGATAGTATTTCTGATCCATACTTATAATCACGCCTGTAACCCTTGCAGGGTAGGCAGCATCAACGGATTACTTAATATCGTCTGCGAGGTTATCGCCTATTCTGTGAATTATGATGCACCAAAACGTTTGAAGAAAATCAGCTGGTGAATTTTGTGTTTTATCGCTCTCTTCCGGTCCTGCGTGAAAAATACAGATCCATACATTTTTATCTTAATTTTGGTAAAAAGACATAATAATCCAGATATTATGACCTTCTGTGTTCGTCCATCGTACCGTCGTCCGTCTTGTAGAATCACGGTGGCGCCACCTAGCTGAATTTAATTTTGCAACATATTCGATTTTCCCACGGGAATGATATGTTTTTCCGCTGAAAAAAGTAGCCTATGTCACTCTACAGCCACCGAACTATCCCCATACAAATAATCATGCCATGCCGACGCTCTGTTGCGACGTGAAAGAAGGACAAACTTGTGCAACATATTCGATTTTCCCACGGGAATGAGATGTTTTTCCGCGGAAAAAAGTAGCCTATGTCACTCTACAGCCACCGAAATATCCCATTCAAAAATCATGCCATGCCGACGCTCTGTTGCGACGTGAATGAAGGACAAACAAATAAACAAACAAACATTTTCGCATTTATAATATTAGTATGGATTTTACCGATGAACCGGACAAGCCCAACGTCGTTTGTACCAAACATGCTTTTCACATTTATTTTTATGGTGAGATAACATCAATTTTGGAAAAATAAGTTTATTCTTTATGAACATGATTAAATGACTTTCAACGTTTTTTTTTTTGCATTACGCTTCTCTGTTTTCTATTTTTATTAAAAATATAAGAATAAAATGTCTACTAATTTATTGGTGCGGTAAGTTTAGAGTACTTATTATATATGCTAACCGCACTAAGTTAATGTGTTATGAGTTTTTGAGTAACGGAGGGTTCGAAAGTGGTTCGAAGTGGTCCGGGTAAATACACACAGCTGCTAGTGCATCGGTCTTTTCTTTTGCAAGCTTGGTTGACATAATGCCGTGTGTCTTTTTTTTACATGTGGTAAAGGTATAGGCACATCTACCACGCGGGAGGATCTTGAAACAAACGAACGTACTCAAGTGAAAATAAATCAATCCAAAACCATGAATAATTGTTTAGATGTGTACGTTAAGCAATGTATTAACAGCAATACCCATGAAAACAAATAAAAACTAAGAGATGAGTAATAATAAAGAAATGTTACAATATGATAAGCAAAGAAAATCTTCCATTGAGTAATATGCGTGGAAACGTTCAAAATGCATTTTTCTGCCTTCGAGTGAAATTCTGAAATGTTTTTCGTTTGCACAAGGATAAGTCTAATTCACAGGCATCCATGGCTCAACTTATTATATGCTAATTTAAATCTTTTTAAACTTGGCAGACAGTTTTCTTTATATTATATTATACTAGCTGGTACCCGGCGCGTTGCTGCTGCAGAAGATTTTTTATATAAATAGGGTGACAAACGAGCACACAGTGCACCCGATGGTAAGTGGTTACTGAGGTCCATATACATCTACATCTATCCTCGTTTGCGAATCAAAATGCAGATGTGTTGTCAGCCTTGATCACACTAAGATGGAATGCCTCTTTTCCAGTAAAAGGGTCTCGGTTCTCTACACTCACCATACGAAACACAGCAGCGTTAAGCTGCTTTTTACACTAGTACTCCGTGAGATTTAATTATAAATATCGTTTTAAATTTGGAAGAGTTATATTGTTTAATTAGGAATGATAATACATTCATTAAAGTTGAATAATACATAACTTTGAAATAAATTTGTCGGTACGAGTACAAGTGCAAGCAATAAGTTGACAAAATTTTAGCACAATCTGATGAACGGTATGGCAGCGCATAAATACGAGCAACAATATATATATATATATATATATATATATATATATATATATATATATATATATATATACGCACGCACGCACGCACGCACGCACGCACGCACGCACTCAGGCACGCACCCACGCATGCACACGCACGCACGCACGCACGCACACACACACACACACGCACACACACAGCAAGTACACGTGGCTCAGGTGTATCTCAAGAACAAGATCACTGCACTTATGCTCCACTGGCGTGGCACCACCATCAAAGGTGGTATTAACCAATTTCTGAAGGATTTTATGTACCGGTTCTCCACCCGCTTCGATCTCGATAAAAAATCTCAGGTGTCCCGGAAATGACGCTGGCTCAGTCATTTTTCAACTTTGTTCTTTGGCGCAGAATTTAGAGCCATGGTTTCGCTCAATCACTTCTTAAATACGACGTATATTGAAGCAGCATAAATTCTTGTTCTTGAACTCTTGGGTTCCGAACGCATGGGCGGTTTCCACGAGCTCGTAACTCATATCGTCCCCTGTTTTGCAATATTTTAGGCACTGAATACGATTTTGTAATTCGAGCTCAAAAAGCTTTGAAGGGAGACGGAGCGTTGACCTTATTGTAAGTGACCTCAAACTTAACATAAAGTTTCGGTGTGCTTCTCACTATTCGGTGATCTATTCAATTTTCACACTCGCAATCACTAAGATTAAATGAGATAGATTACGTACTAAATTCAATTTTCTACTTGGATGGTTACCCTCAAACTTTTATCGTAATCATACTTACCATTAATAAAGATATTTGTAATAACGATAACCTACGTTTTCTCACAATCATTTCGCGATTAGTAATTAACACTATCCACAGAAATAATGACGGTCTTTTGTGGTTGGTGGAGGCTTAGCAAATAGGGCTAACCAATTTGCTAAGCCATTTTAGTAAGAAGAGCAAATAACTGGAACTTATTAAATTTGACAGCACAAGAACTATCCGAGTTTGGTTCTGCCGCCACGACCAAACTAGTTAATTACAATTATAATATTAAACATTTAAACAGGTAAAGACCAACTTCAAAAACTTTTTTATAAAGCTTCAGCAGTTTAATAGCTACTGAAGTCATTTCTTAGACAAATTGTATCGTTTTCATCGATATATATTTGTGATATATATATATATATAAATATATATATATATATATATATATATATATATATATATATATATATATATATATATATATATATATATATATATATATATATATATATATATATATATATATATATATATATATATATATATATTTGTGATAAAAATAATTAAAGCCTTTAAAACCCAATGAGCGATCAGTGTGCCAATGAAATCTTGCCTTGCTGGGTAAGTGTAATACAAGAAAATCATATGTAAAAAATAATTATATATTTTTAATTTATGACAGTTGTGTAGACAAAGACCTTTAATAATATAACCAGGTCTTATTTGTGAAAATAATTGCGTAGAAAAGTTTTCTATAATGACCTCATCTGAGGTTATTAGGTCTCAGTTACAATACATTCCTACGTTCTCATGCGAGTCGTGTCTATTAATTATCTTCATCTTTATCATTTCAAACAGCGTAATATACAAATACATCTTTAAAATCGTTATTGAATTGTTTGGTGTATCTGAAGGTAAAGGAAGAATCGTTATTAAATATTGAACATCAAACCTTTTTATCAAGTAGCTGTGATGTAAGCGACGATAGTAAGCAAATTCGTAAGGATCGGGTAAAATGTTAATGATAATACAGCTATATGGGAGAGGTTGAATTAGTAGATTGCATGCTCACAGTCCAACTAAAGCAAGAACCTACAAATGGGCCATTAGGTTCATATTACATATACTGAATTTGGCAGTGATGAAGACATTTTTAAATTATTGAGTCCAAGCCACCAAAAGTGGCTTCGATTGAAGTGATATTTTAAATAAAAGTTTGGAGTATTAATGGTCGAGGAAAACACTGTAAGCTTTGATGAAGAAATTGATGTATGCTCAGAGGATGGACTAACGTTCAAAACACAGAAAATGTTTAGTAGATATCATTGCTTTCTCATCTTTAACTTGATGCACTCAAATAGCAGACAACATCCCAGTCATGATTGATAATCATGACTGGGATGCAGGCTGTTCTAAAAGATGTAAGACTAAATAAATGTTCCAAATGTGACATAAACTTATGTCTGATTCTACAGGGAAACTACTATCTAAATTTTATACTAATTCTCAAAGAAACATATTTTTAACATTACTTTCAAATTAGGAAAGATATAAAACTTTTGTTTAGTAACTATTTATTTTTATAGTAATAATAAAAAATACACTAGCAAGTTGATTTATCTACAAAAGATGGTTTTTTTTCCGAACAGTTTTTTCCCAAAGAAATTAGTGTTTTTCTACTACTAAATGTAACAATGAAGTAAAACAACTAAAAAACTAATAAAAGGTGATATAAAATAATAAACTAATTTTATTTAAAACTGCCTGAGGGTACTCGCACGAGGACCAAGTCCCCATGTACTCACGCAAGAACATAAGGAGGAACTTTAGGAAAATCCACAGGTTTTTTGTAATTATTTTTCCAGATACTTTGATATTTTCCTAACACAAATATATAAAAATGTTGAATTTTGACACAAAATTTTTCTCCGGACGCTAGAGGTTAATATAATGGATTTCCGCAAACGAAAGCCTTATTATTTATTAACTTTAAGCATTTATTTTGCCTTTTTATCAAAAACGGTCACTTGCCAAAATGCTTTGCACTTTTGCGTTTTCTTGGTTTTTTTTTTAAATTGTGACCCTTTTTCACATAACTATTGTGCATTTAAGATGACTGTCAGGTCGCAACTGACAAAATGGCCGTTTTGCCCTGAAGTTAGTCAGCAAAATACATAATTTCAAAAGGTCGGTCATTTATACGTGGTAGAACCATGCTGCAGCTATATATATACTATACTACTATATAGTTGTAGTACGAATGGGTCGGCTCGACCGGGAAGGACCACGCTCTCACAGAATACCAGCGTAAAATAGCAGCTTAATGCTGTGTTTCATATGGTGAGTGTAGAGAACCGGAGACCCTTTTACTGGAAAAGAGGCATTCCATCATAGTCCTCACGGGTGACAACGCATCTGCATTTTGATTCTTTATCGCCACTTACCATCAGGTGGACTGTGTGCTCGTTTGTCACCCTATCCTATAAAAATGTTTTTTGGTGATAATTTAAGCGAAAATGATGGGTGTCTTTGATGCAATATAAAATATCATCTATTTTGATCATGTTTTTGCACTAAAATGGTTTTGATTTTTTTTTATTTGTGGCCGGTTTGTATTTAATTAGCGACATACTTTATAATTCTTCTGTCCGTGTATGTGACTGAAATCCTCTTAAACGGCTGTACCGATTTTTGATGAAATTTTGTGTGTGCGATTAATGCCCGGTTTCTGAAGTTCCTAGTTATATTCCCATTAGCTATTGATTCAATAAAGTTATCTATAGGATAAACGTCGGTTAACTGTCACTGCGTTTCTGAATACGCAACGAATCGTTCAACAACTATGAAACCATTAATAAGTACCATTATTTGCCGCTAGATGGGTCTGTTTAAGTCATCGAGTCTAAAATTGATTTTTTAATTTCAATTCTTCATTTATACTAGTATTATTTATAAAATATTTTTTGAGGCTAAATAAGAGGATATCAACTGTTTTAGTAATAAATTATGATAATTCCATATTTAAAAGAGACTGTGTGAATGACATCATTGTATTGTCAAATTGTTAGAAAAGAAAACATCAAACTTATTGCTTTTATTTCGAATGTGGTTTTATTTTTCATAACTTTCCGATTTTAAGTTTAGTGGTATTTACTATCGTTTTTGAACTATCCAAAAAATTATGGAATCTGGAAAACGTAGTAAAATTGCCGGCCATGAAACAAGCTTGGATGGCGCTTAGAAACAAATATAATGCTCTCTCCGAAACGGGAATTAGGACTGAAAAGCAATTACATGCATTGTACGACAATTTAAAGAAAAAAGCAAGAAAAAAATTAAGCGATGATAAGGTAGGTCATATCCCGCTTATTTGTGTTTGAACTCTCTAATAAACATTGTAAATGTACAAAGTGCGAAGGAAATTTACTGTACAAGCTATAAGATCACTTGGTACTAATAATAGACATCATTATATTATATAACCTACTTCATATGCACAGCTATTGCCTTGGAGTATTTACAATAATAATTGATTCCCATAAAGACAAGTATGTTATGTAGAATGTTCAATTTTAATTTCAGTCCGAGACGTACCAAGAGGAGGTGGAACATTTATCCTAGACAACTGCCTTGATGAAAAGTTTGGCATTGGTAACTCCACATTTAAACCATTTCCTAATGATTTTGACTCATCAGCAACATATTAAAACATAGGTATGTAAGTTCAGTGTTTCTACTGCATCATATTACATCAGTATTTAGCATTTTTTGAGCATGTTTTTAACTGATGTTTTGGTTATATTCTTCTTATATCAACTGTTTCAGCATAGGGCTATACATAACCTGAGCAATTAGAAGTATCAATGTAAATTTGCAGTGAAGAATTCGTTAAAATTTAATCAAACTCACTAATAATTTCATGAAATAGAATAAAGATAAAGAAACAAATTATAATTAAATAATCATTTATTTAATGTGGTTTAAGTACCCATGCACAAATTTATAGTGCTGTAGTTAAAATACAAACTTGTCTGTACAATCATCGGCTAAAATTACACGTTACACAATAGTGACTGATTTTTTGCAATTTATTCATTACAGATATTGTTGAAACACAAGTATTAAATAATATACAAGGTTCTTCTCGAGACAACTGCATAGTATTGGGTGCAAAAGAAGATTCTGTGCATGAAATCTTTTCAAGTCATCAACAAGTTGAAGGTTGCAAAAAAAGAATTTCACCTCTTCGGAAAGATGTTGAAAGCACACCAAAAAAGAAGATTTGTTTAAGTGAAACAAAAAAAGAACATAAATAACATCAGTGCTTCAATAATAAAAAGGAAAAACCAGAAGCAAATGAATGAAGATGCCATAAGAACCAAAAGGTTAGAAATATTGGAGATTCAACTTCAACATGAACGTATGAAATTAGAAAAATAAAATTTTACATGATCTTGATATTGAGTTAAAGAGAATCTTTTAGAAAATGCAAAATGGACTTGAATTAAAACAAAATTATAATGTGGACATAATATAATAAATTAAAATTCTTATTTTAAATTCTAAGTCCATTTTGCATTTTGTAAGAATTTTCTTCTTTCTATATAAAATGGTTGCCTGTAAAGTCGGTATACGGGCGAAAGTTTTACGTGACAACGACTTTGAGTGGTAAAATAATTTTATTATGTCTGTCTCTCTCGCTCTTAGGCGGGCTAACCATGCCCGAGTGGAAGGGACGCGTGCTCTCACTCGCTCTCATTGTGAGCGCATAACGTGAGCGGGCGTAACGCCAACAAACAAATGTCAACCAGCAACAAATGTCACCCGGCAAACCAATTTATAAGACGTTGTCACGTCAAAATCCAGTAACATTTTTGTTTTCTTATTTAATAATTTCATATTGATATTGAATCCCCAAGATTTGTGATGTTTTGGTTTTATTAATTAAAATTCTTGTTTATAAATTCTATTCACTATATTTTTTGTTTTTCTTATTTGATAATTTCATATTGATATTGAATCCCCAAGATTTGTGATGTTTTGGTTCTTATTAATTAAAATTCTTGTTTATAAATGCTATTAACTACATTTTACTTACCTAGTCGGACATAGCCAAAGGATTAGTAAGTGAAGTGGCAATGGCCATAGCTCGAAGAACCGACAACCGATGGGGAAGAAAGGTTCTCGGTGGCAGCCTCTGTACCGGCGCAGGCGAAGTGTGGCGTCCCCACTAGATGGAGTGACGACCTGGTAAGACATGCAGGAAGTCAATGGATGCAGGTGCTCAGGACCGTGCTGTGGCATTCCGTGGGGAGGCCTATGTTCAGCAGTGGACTTGTGAAGGGCTGTAATGAATGAATGAATGAATGAATATTTTTAGTAGAAATACAAATAAAATATACATACTCAAATTTGTTTTTATTAACATAAGACTATTGATACATGACAGAGCCATGCTGCAGCTATATTATAGTTGTAGCATGAATAGATCAGTTCGGCTGGGGAAAGATCATGCCCTCACCGAAGAGCAGTATGAATTAACAGCTTAATGCTGCTGTTTCGTATGGTGAGTGTACACAATCGGAGACCGTTTAGGCATTCCATCTTACTCCTCAAGGATGACAATGCATCTGCATTTTGATTCTTAATAGAGGATAGATGTAGATGTCTCGGTCCCCTGCATCCACTTACCATCAGGTGGACTATGTGCTCATTTGTCACCCATTTTCTATAAAAAGACCAAATTATAACAATTTATACACATTATTGTAAACAATAACCATTGGCAGCCTTATTACAATCAAGGATTTCTTCCAGGCAACTTTTGATGAGACTCTATTTTCTGTGGCCTTATTACATTCCACATTGTGTAAATTTAGCTTTAGAAATATTAACAATAAAAAAACTTTACCAACCTAAAATATTGTTCCAACAATAATCAACAAAAATGGTTACCTTCACAGGAAAGAGGTTGTTCAATCGATTCTGTAACAATATCTTCTTCTGGAGCAGAATCAATCGCCACAGTATCATTTTGCTATAGAGCTATATTATGTAATACAGCTGTTGCAACAATGACAGCTAATGTGTGATCTAAGTTTAGCTTTAATTTTTGAGAAAAGCATGGAAATCTTCTTTTCCACAAACCAAATGTCCTTTTAACTGTGTTTCTGGTCTTGATTTATGCTTTATTGTAGAGTTTTTCTGCATTTGTAGCTGGGTTTAAAAATGGTGTCATCATATACTTTCCCCAAGGATATGCAATGTCTCCAAGTAGGTGACCATATATCTCATTGTTATTCAGGCATGCTCGGAGGAATGAGTTATGATACACTGTGTAGATCCATGCCAGCGGGCATCTATGTCACAATTTGTAACTTTGCATCACACACAACTTGTACATTAATAGAAAAGAAACCTTTTCTATTTTTAAATAGTTCTGCTTACTCACCTCCAGGAGATTGAATAGGTATGTGTGATCCGTCTACACAACCAATTACATTTGGAAATCCTGCGATTTTAAAAAATTGTGCCTTTACTTCTCTCAGGTCTACAACATTTGGCATACTTATATAATTCCTAACTAGCTTTGCTATTTCCTTGCTTAATTTATGTACCACTCTGGATACAGTAGTTTTGTGAACGTTAATGTCATCACCAATAACTATTTGGAAAGTACCGGTAGCATAAAATCGTAATGCTATAAAAATTTGTTCTAACACAGACAATGTATATTTGATGCATAATGGGTGCTAGAGCAGAGCTGATGATATCACTTAGGTGTATCACAGTGTTCTTATCAAAGCGATATCTCAATTGGAATTCTTCATCCGTAAACATTTCGAAAGGATTTCTCCTACGTCTTAAGTTTCTGGGTACCGATATATCAGAAATAAACTCCAGTACTTCCAAATCAGACTCCAAAGAGCTACTCGTATTCATTGCACTTATATTAATTATTTTATCCCTTGAATATTTTAGTATTTAGCGCTCACTGGCAATTTATTTTAATAATAACACGATATAACCTAAAAGTTGATGTAGTTTGCTTGAAATTAAACGCCAAATAAAGTTATAGAACCGATAAACGGCACAGATTAGTTAGTTAAATTAAACTTAGCTTAAACGGAGTTTATCTTACATTGCGATGATCGGAAACGCACTTTCATAAGTTATCGAACCAATTGCGCTAAGGAATAGATAAACTGCCGATAAAAGTAACTCAGAAATCGAGCATAAGTTGATTCGAGAATGGTTTAGATTCGCAATTGGATCCGGTAGGTGGCGCTGTTGTAAAGATCCAAAAATCACCTGTGCGAAGCCGTATAAACTACAGATTTCATTTTATAATGATATTTCCACTACTTTGTAAGTTATCCCACAGAAATTTTGTATCCTCGTTTTAACACTTTAAGAGTAAATTTACGGAAAATTGATTAATACGATTATATGATAATTTTTAATCAAAGGTACCACCCACAAGACGCGCCTAAAGAATTTTTACTTCAGTAATGGAAAATGTAAATGAAAATACTTTTATTCATATTTTTTAATCATTTCATGTCAATTCATTCGTTAATTATTTTGAATATATATATATATATATATATATATATATTAAGTGGTTCAGTTCTTCAGACTGCGCTAGGTAAATTATGTCTCTCAATATTTTTAGCAGAACAGAGAAACTGTTCACACTGACAGCAGTTATTTATTATCTCTATGTTTACGAAAACATGTTTACGTCTGCGGTTGTATATGTGTCCTTGGGCTGTAGAAATTTTGGTGCAGTATTTTGTAAATATATATATCACAATTTTTATTTAATACAAAAATTGCATAAGAAACATTTTTTTACAAACTGAAGTGACAACGAACTGACGGTTCACTTGATGGTAAGTGGCTACTGTAGTCCATGGACAATGCCGACTTCCAACAAAAAAGGTTACAGATGCGTTTGCTACCTCTGAGGACTAAGATGAAATGCCTCACAGCCTTATTATATTAACTCTTTACCCTTCAGACTGGAACACAGCAGTGCACGCACTACTATTTGGTAGAAATTTAAAAGAAGGTGGAACCTACCGAAATGGTCTCCTAAGCAGAAAAGTAGTCCTACCGGCTATTAAATTTTTTTTTCTCATAGTTTAATAGTTTCTGAAGTCATCGCTAAGGAAAATTGTGTCGAATAAAAGCTCCGCCTTCAAAAACTCAATTCATGTCTCAAAACCTAATGACAAGAGGGTGAGCATTGCGTCGTGGTGGTATTTGGCGGCAGAAATAGGAAAGAAGGTGGAATCTACGCGGACAGATTCCTAGGCAGAAAGGTATCACATAATTGTTTGAAACGTTACACTAAGATTTTCTCTTGTATCGTGGAAATAGTTTACAAACATAAATTGACCAAGGACAAACATCCAGACTCGGAACAATTATTTGTAGGTCTACTAATTCTTGTTATGTGCGAGATTCAAACCCGCGGCCGTTAGCGCCGCTACTCAATGCTAAGTCACTGCGCCATGGAGCCGTCGGTTAAAACTATTTGTTTTATATAAAAACTTGAGCCTTCAAATTTCTCTTGCACTGATTATATTTGCCCCTGCGGCCCCGTAGCGCCACAAGGAAATGTGTATTCTCTGCAATACCAAATCTTTGAATCAAGCCGAAGCAATGGAATAAAATAAAACGTTGATGCCTATCTACGTCTCCTGGTTTGTTTCCTAGGCACGAAGGTGAAGTACCGCCACTTCCTGATTCCGAGCTGCTACTGAAAATGTCTTTATTGAAAAACCCAATAACTGATTTTGGCTCGACCCGAGATTTAAGCCCGGAACCACATAACCTCCAGTTTTGCTTACGATTACTGGACCAAGGAGATAGTCAAACAGTCGTGAGGTGAGATTCTGAAGGAAAACATCGGGAATAAACCTATATGTTTGGGTAATAAAACTATCTCCTTAAATGTCCGCCCATTGGCACTCAACCTGATGGTAAGAGGATGCCGGGGCCCATAGACCTCTACATCTATCCTCGATTGATCATCAAAACGCAAATGTGTTATCAACCATGAAAACTAGGGAAGAATGCTTTGTTCCCAGTTAAAACGGTCTCCGGTTCTCTACACTAACCACACGAAACACAGGAGCATTAAGCTTCTATTTTAGGCTGGTATTATGTGAAAGCGTGGTCCTCTCCCGGCATAGCCGACCCATTCGTGCTACAACTATAATGTAACTGCAGCATAGCCCTACCACGTATAAAACTATTAACAATCAATGAATAAAACTATTTTTATTTGTTTAATTTTATTTTTTTTAATTTTGACTCCCTGCCTGGTGCACCATGGCTGGGTTGACGTCCTAATGTCAGTTAGCCCAGCTACCTTCAGTTTTTGAATATTAATTTTGGTCTTTGGTCAAAAAACTGAAGGTAGCCGGGCTAACTATGCATTAGGACGTCAACACCTCAAGCATGCACCTGTAAGCACCAAACTCGAATCAAATAGTAAAATTAAACGCGATAACCCAAATAGTTTTATTCAATGTGTGTTCGCGTAAATATAAGAAACCATTACATTAACAATCAAATTCGTTAATGGTTTTATGCCTGGAAAAAAATTCAAAAGATGCCTAGTATACAAGAAAAATAAGCTATAAATATTAATTCAGTAAATAAACATCGTGTAAGTGTTCCATTACGAAGCAGAGGCTGCCTCCCTTTCAGAGGGTAATGGAGCATATAGGATAGTACGCCACACTGCTCTTCTGCAGATTGATGGATTAAATATTATATAATATGGCAGATATTACGAAGGAAGCTAAATTGATTTTCCTCCTCTGGAAATGTGATAGATAAATAAGTATTAGAAATATTAGTAGTAATTTCATACTATAAACCCAAAAGCGGTCAACGTATTCTAAATAGCCTGCATTACAATTTTGTTACTTTATTTGGAATTGGTTTCGTTTTGTCGTTAATTGGTTTAGTTGTATTGATAAATGTTAGGTATATTAACTGAAAATATAATTAATAAAACAACACACGCGAAGTGATTCTAACCAGTGTTACTTAATCGCATTGTAGGACATTAGGAGGCTAGCTGGATTAAATGTGTGGTTTTCCCACACTAAATCTCCCACACTACATGTAGTGGTGAAATATAATGATGTGGTGGGGAAATATTTTAGTGTGACAGTTTATTTAATAAGAGTAACAATTATTACCGGATAAATGCGGAAATAGGCGAAGGCGGGGCGGCAGCATGGTGGTAATTAATATTAGGTACTTACATATGAAATTAGCGTTTTGTCGTACTGACCACTTTGATCTGAAATATCTACTCTTTGGTTAAGAATTCCAAATTAAAATTTATAAATTCATTTAGCTGGTACATTTGAGTTTTGGAAACAGTCATTCGTTTGTTTTTTCCTAATTATTTTATTCTTTGGCGTCGCTTATTACGCACAATGGAAAACATGAAATATCGGTATATTTACGATTACGAGTTCTACCGTGGCATGAGTGCTGCAGAAACAGCTCGAAGGATTAATGATGTGTACGGCGCTGGTGTCACAAAAAAGCATGTAAGTTTTTAGTTTCCACGTTTTCGTTCTGATAATTTCGACCTTCAGAACCAACCCGTGGACGGCCGGAGACCAAAGTGGAAAATGAAGAATTAAAGGCTTGTGTGGAAGCGGATCCATAACAGAGCACTTCAGAGATAGCTGCAGTCTTCGGGGTAAGTGACAAAACTGTATTAATCAACTTGAAGCAAATCGGGAAAGTAAAAAACTTGAACGATGGGTACCTCATGAATTGAGTGAATCGAACTTGCAAACACGCGTCGACTGCTGTGTTACTTTGCTCAACCGACACAATAATGAAGGGATTTTAAATCGAATCATTACTTGTGACAAAAAGTGGATAATGTACGATAATCGGAAGCGCTCCGCGCATTGGCTGAACCCTGGAGACCTAGCCAATCCTGCCCTTCACGAAAATTGAGTCAGAAAAATTACTTGTGAGTGTTTGGTGGACTAGCCGGTGTCGTTCACTACAGCTTTCAAAATCTGGCCAAACGATTACGGCAGATATCTATTGTCAGCAACTGCAAACCATGAAGGAAGAACTAGCTGCTAAACAACCGAGATTGGTCAATAGCTCTGACCACTGCTGCTTCTCGTCAACGCAAGACCACACTGCACAACAAACAACTACTAAATTAAATGAGCTACAATTAGAATGTCGACATCACCGTACTCCCCGGACCTTGCTCAACAGATTACCATTTTTCCGGAATTGGACAATTTCTTACAATGAAAAAATTCAACTCCGATGCGGCAGTCCAAACCGCCTTCAAAGAGTTTATTGATTCTCACCCCCATGGTTTTTTTTTAGTAAAGGGATCAATGAAGTACCTATGAGATGGCAAAAGTGCATAGATAACAACGGTGCATACTTTGATTTATTAAATATATTTTACAAAAGAAAAATTGTTTTTATATTCCTCCCGTACAAAACGCCAATTTTATATGTAAGGATCTTATATCTTAGTTTAGGTTAAAAAGTGTTAAATATGAAAAAAATTGACGCAGTTGCGGAGTACGTCCCACGTAAAAGCCATTTCCACCAGTGTTGCTATCGCACTGATGGTCTGTGTTCGAAGACATGGGCAAACTGTGCATGAATATTATTCATATTTACAGAAATTTCATGTATGTTCAAGAAACAAAAGTAGTTTTAATAAAAAAATTATATACACTCTGCTGGATCTTCCCAAGATAAAGGTTTTTTCAAAGTAAAAAAAATACTTTCAATAATAATTACCTAAAATCTATATGGAATTTAAAAAACTATTATATTCTATTCTGTTTTATTCTTGCCCTATTAGCGATTGGCGGGTTGCTTATAGCAGTTTAATTGTTAGCCACTGTGGCCCAAAAGTTCTGTTTTATTCGATTATTATTTGTCGATGAAAAATAAATGAGCAATCGAATACGCAAAAATGATCGATTTATTTCCATTAAAATTAGCCCACCGCTATCATATGAAATAATAGATGAAAGCTGAAGTAAATAATCATAGTTTTGGGCTGTTTTGATTACAATTACATTACAATTTAATTTACAATTATTTTTGCATTATGCCTAAAAAAACAGGTTGAGGGGTATTAAAGGTATTTAAATAAAATGGAGATTATTTATTCCCAGGGCATTACATTAATGCAAGTTCGTTTGATAAAGTAGGAAAAAAACTATGATCGCTTCTACGGAACGATAATGCTGGAAAATCTCCCGTCACTCTTGTCCCATTTGCGTCACCGTCTCCATAGAAATGAAACATTATATTACTAGTGGTAGGACTCATTTTCTACCTAGGAGGGTAGTTACCATCCTCTTAACTATTTATGCCGCAAAATAGCAGTGCTTGTACTACTGTGTTCTGATCTGAAAGGTAATTACAGGCTTTAAGGCATTTTACCTTACTCCTCAGAGGTGACAACGCATCTGTAGTCTTCTTTGTTTGAAGTTGGCTGTAAGTGTCTATGGATTTGCACTAACTACTTACTATCAGGCGCACTGTAAACTCATTTGTCACTTTATTTTTATTAAAAAATATTGTTTCACCGCACCGCTTTTACCGCCGCACGCGTTATCTAAGTGCATGATTACTGAACATGTGATGGCCTTGTGGTTTTCCGTGTCAGTCTCAAACACAGGCGTAAAGAAGGCCAGAGGGTGTGCGCCGGAATTAAATGATCCAATTCCTCTTTCACCTTTCGTGGATCTTTTACCTTTGTTGTTGACTTTTCACCCATTTAAAACAAACAGTTTGTTTCGTTTTTCGCAATGCGTACAGGAAATGAAGTTAATATCCAGCCAGCGTCTGTGTTTCCATCCGATTATAACGTGGGTGTTTTAAAGTCAAGAATTAACACGCTTTTGTTGCGCTAAGACAATGTGATTAACCACCCGGTGGACTTGTAGACAAGCACTGGTTTGATAATAAGTGAAAACATAAAAACTCACTGAAAGCTATTAACTATGCAGGAAATATTATACTGACATAAGTAGACGTGCAAAAAACACAGAGGAACTTTTGTCTTAAGTAATGAATATGAAAAACATCGAAGATAGAATTATAAGACGCAGTATCAGAGAGACGGGAACAATCATAACACATCTAACCAGAAAGTCAATTTTTTTTAACAAACGTTGCCGTCGTCTGGGATGCGAATCAACACCTTCAAAGTCGTAGCCCTTTACTCTGAAATTTAAGTCAAACAGCTTTTATTTATCACATTTTGACACGGTCATTATAATGTAATAAATAAGAACAAAAGAGATTAATTGAAGTTAATTAAATTACATTTATTATAACAAGCACAAAATATTAATAAAAATTTTGAGTACATTGACCTATTTCATGAAAATAATTTATAGTTTGTATCTAAAATTAAATGAACGTGGGATGTTGTATTTACTAGTTATTTTCGTATCTGTTCTTGATTTCATAACAAAGACTTATAGTGTCTACTCAATAGATTTGAGGTTAAAAATTTTAGTAGATACTATATTATGATGTATGTTCTCATTAAACACGAATGTAAAGAAATCTGCTAACCCTACGAAAGAATCACATTATAACTACACGTTTTATATCTAACTTTTTGAATCAGAATATATCACTAAAATTATCTTACATGTTTCCATTGCATTAAACAAATTACTGAAATTATAAAAAATGGATTTTAATATTAATAAGTGGTGTTAAGGACATCTCTTTAAAACGCAGAAAAATATTTTTTTAGAGAACCCTTATAATTTGTGTCCGTTTATCAATCTGCCACAGTATAATAACCTAATCTGTCACAGCATAATAAAGTCTAAATTTTTTGCCTACATAATAAAAAGGACCGTATATTATTTTAGGAATATTTTCAACATTCCCCTTAAAGTAAGTTATCATAAGATAGATCTTTTAAATCATTATGAGCTTCCCTTAAATTATAATGAACACTATATTATGAGAGAGTTAATTATGTAGCAACTCAACTGGCCGCCTACCTTAATATTTTAAGGTTTGTTACCAACTGAAATTGATTTCCATTTACCTACTAATAAACTAAGAAGTAAAGTAGTAGAACGTATATAACTTCCTTTAATATACGTTCCACTGCTGGGCACAAATCTCCTCTCATTCTGAGAGGGTCGTATCTCAGCAACTAAGCGCCTAACGTAAATTTCACAGTACGTGAGCAGCCTAGTTTCGATACCCGCCGGCACAATTGAAATTGTTAATTGCAATTTAAGTGCTCTCGTACCACTTGTTAGGCGGTGAATAAAATAATTGTAAGAAAATCTGATGATGAAAAGATGATGTCCGCCAATACGCATTATAGCAGTGCGGCGGGTTTATCGCTTCATAACTTATTTACTATTACCTTGACATATTATTACAAGATGTAATAACAGATTAGAAGTAGATTGTTATTAAAAAAATATTTGTACCACTACTTACGTTACCAATATTCCCGTTAACTTATCAAAATTGTAAAAAATGCCAATGCTAAGAGCTCTTTTTTTTATAAGAGACGAAAGAGGGAAAGTGAACCAGGAGATGGCCAGTAGCATATTTCTGATAACAACGAATAAAAATAACAAATTGCGGTTGCCAACCCGCTTGTCAATCGTTACAACTATGGCAAATATACCCCTATGAGACAATCTATGGTGGAGGCCGATTTTCAGCAGTGGACTTTTAGTGGCTGTAATGGTTGTGGTAATTAATGGTCGGTCGAATGGCGGATTCAAACCATCGCCTTTTTAGTTTCGCAGTCCATTATATAAGCCGTTAGGCTACTGTCGCTTAATTAGACACCACAAGAAATACAATGCTCTTGCGTCAAAAGCGTCTGGTTAAGTCATAAACGTAACATTCAGAAAATATTAATTAAAGGCGCCTCACTCTGGAGCCTAGTACATATACCTACGTTATTAAATGTACACGTCACGTAGATTCCGGTTATACACAATATGTTGGTCTCTTTTAATCTAACTGTAATTACATTTTTTCTATTATTAAGTAAAATTATTTTTACCGATTTTATAGCGTTTAATTTTATGTATTCTTATAAATACAAAAGAAATACTGTGAGAAATAATTATTTTTCCAGTTATTTTATTGAGAGTGGATCATTTGGTCACTAAATAAGGAGGAAGATAAGCTAGTCCATCTGATGGTAGGTTGTTGCCATCAGGTGGACTATTATTTCTGTTGCGTCTATTGATTAAATGTTTCTTTCTTGTGTACCACCTATTTCTTTGTCGAAATTTATGGTTGTTGTGTCTTTGTTGCTGTATAGATTTCTGTAAAATTCTGTTGCGGTAGTAATGGAATCGCCTCTAGTGTACAGTTCTGTATCTTGTTTTCTCAGTCCTTCTATCCATGTTGTATTAGTTCTGAGTTTCTTGTAGGCCTTCCTTTTACTTTTTGTGCTTTGTAGATGATCTTGTATTGTTTCTTGTCTATATTTTGCATAATCTGCTTTTATATAATTGTTGACTACTTTATATATTGCGGAAAGTTCCTATTTCTCGCTTCGTGTTTTTTTTAGTTCTTTGTAATTCCTTTTATTATCTTTAATAGCCTTACTGTACTTGCCGATAGTATTTTATGTTGTTTGTTTTCGTCTCTCTTTGGAGGAGCTTGTTTTAAACTAAAAGTGATGGCATTTTCTATCCTGTCGTAGCAATATTGTATCGAGGTGTTTTCTCAGGGAGTTGGAGTTGCAGATAGCTGTGATATTAGGCTTTCACTTTGTTCATTTCGTCTTCGCTCTTAATTTGACTGATTTTGCTATTTGTAAATTTGACTCTCAGTATTTTCATTGAGTTAGTGTTATTGTTGATCTAATTATTCTATGGTCCAAATGGTAGTTCAGGTTCACGAAGGAGGTGATGAGGTTAGTAAGGTTTTTGCCATACCTATCTAAAGTTCTGGAAGACTGTGTTCACAAGCAAATCTCTATGTTCATAACCAAACATAACTATAGCTTAATAAATATCAGTCAGGCTTTCGCGCAGGTCACAGTACTACCACTGCCTTGATAAAGTCACAGATGACATTCGAATGGGAATGGATGAGCAGAAGCTTACAGTGGTAGTGCTTGTTGATTTTCAAATGCTTTTAACACAGTCGACCACGATATCCTTATAGCGTTCCTAGCTAATCTTAAATTCTCAGTCCCAGCTTTGGAATGGTTTCATCCTATCTCTCGCCCGCCAGCAATCAGTTCGATTAGGACAAGAGTCCTCAACATAGGCTGACATTGAACAGGCGTGCGCAAGGGAATCTTTCTCCTATAATGTTTTTTGATTAAATTCTATCACTTCAGTTCTCAACTGTTCGTACCATCTATATGCAGATGATCTTCAGCTCTATGTGCAATCTGGTGTTAATGATCTTAATGATAATATTAACAAAATCAACCACAACCTTGATGCCATAAGAGATTGGTCGTACAGACATGGTGTTTCAGTTAACCCATCCAAATGTAAAGTAATGGTTATAGGTGGTAGCAGAATATTAGCCAAGATTAATAACGATGATCTTGCTCCGTATTTTACAATGGAACGTTGCTGCCATTTTGTAAATCTCTAAAATCTTGGCTTACATATGGACCATATTCTTGCTGGGGAGTTCAAGTTGCTGAAATAAGCCGTAAAGTTACTGCCACCTTACGTTCTCTTGCCGTCTCAAAACTTTCTGCCTTTTAAAACTAAACTTTTACTTATCAGACTTTGATATTACCCATTATTGATTATGCGGATGTGTTACCTGGATTTATCCTCATACACTGATAAGTTGGAGCGCCTTCTTAACAATTGCATTAGGTTCATTTTCGGCTTACGTGGTATGATATGTTTCAGTACCGTTCTGCTTAAATGGCTTTCTATTCGTCAAAGGCGTAGCTCCCGAATTTTACAAGTACTGTTATTCAATTTTAAATGACCCAAATCTCTTCTTATCTTAAGGATAACTTTCAGCCAATATTCTACTCATGATAGAGTTCCCCGTCCCAAAATAATCTTAAAATTCGTATTCCACCACATAAGAGGGTTTTAATTCTTTACTGTGCAGTCCATACTGCTCTGAATGCCCTGGCTGTTCATATAAAAAACCAGTAACAAACATTATTTTAAAAGACTAGTTCGAGAATTATTTAACAGAATTGATTTATCCGACTTTTGTTTTCTCTCTCTTTCGCTTTATAATTGATATTTTGTATAATATGTATTTTAATATGCATCATGTTATTTTATTTTTATATTATATTATTTTATATTTATTTAAAGATTTTGTATATATAAGTATCTGTTTATATATTTACTATTCATTCTTTCTTATTACAAAGTAGATATTGTTTGTATATTTTAAAATATTTTATTTATTTGCATTTTGTTGTTAGATATAATCTTTTACTTATTTATTAATTTATGGAGTGATTTTACACCTGCCACAGCTTCTCAAATCATCCAGGGTTGACTGGTAGAGAATGCCACAAGGCATTAAGTCCGCCCTTTATATCCTTAGTATAAGGTAGATGTAAAAGATTAAATAAATAAATAAATATTTATGTAGGTATTGTTTTCTCTGTTAATATATTCATTGGAGGTTTTGTTCATATTCTTCCACGATAACTGAACTGGAAGATTATTTCGGCTATATTTTGTTTGTTCTTTTGTTCAATTGTGGCATCTGTGTGGTAGGAGGGCGTAATTTTTATAATTATGTTCTCACTTTTATTTTCTTGATTGTTGTCAGTTTGGTTAAATGAAACTAATTTTTACGGATTATCGCGTTTAATTTTACTTTTTAATTCCCGACGTTTCGGGTGTTTAAAAGCACTCATGGTCACAGGGGGACTGAGGTGTTTGACGTCCTAATATCATAGTTAGCCGCTACCTTCAGTTTTTTAATATTAATTTTGGTTCGATCTACGCAGAATGAGCATACAGTATCTTGAAGTCTAGCAGTGGTATACTTAGGTTTGGATTTAATTTTATTAATTATAGGATCCCTAGCAGATGGCAGCACCATCCATCTTCTCCTATTGAAATTAGGATGTTTTTAATTTCAATAGCCTCGCGAATCATCCTAGGTAGGAATGGGTGTTCTCTTGCGAGGATTTGTGGTCTATCAAATCTAATGTAATGGCGGGGGCTTTTTATTGTAAGTTCGTCTAGTGTTTGTTCTTGAACATGTTCTAAACTGCAGACTTCCGATACGTCGGTGCTTCAAGTCAGCTATGTATTCTTTACGCGGGTTTTATAGATCTTTTTATTTGTCCTATGTAAGAGACCACATTCACAATCCAGCTTGTACACTACTGCATCTTATAGAGGATATGAGACTTGACTGATGGTAAAAATTACTAATCTTCTTCAGCGGCTTGAAGTATGTTTTAATGGGCTCCTTCAAGATGTATCCAACCTTGTCTGACTCCTCCTGACATACAGTAGTACAGCAGGCACACGCTCGACTGTGGCCGGCTTCACTCAGTCACTTGACGTGGGCGCAGGACCCAGAAGCTTGTTGTCTTGCAGTACTTGCTCGCCACATGTTTCTGTCACAGATCCTGTGCTCTCTGAACAAAATTTTCCACAGTAGCTAACTGTGATGGAATATGGTGCGATTCACTATTTAAATATCGGTTGGTATGGTCTTTTCCTATACACAGTGTGACCAATAGTGTTATCAGTTTCGGATGACTAAAACATCTAGGAAAGCTAAAATTGTTTGCCTCTAACTCCATTGTGAATTGTATTTTGAGTTTATGGAATTAATGTGGTTTAAAATACAGTTACTTTGTCAGATGGTAAAATTGGAAAGTATCGTCTACGTACCGCTTGTAGAATCTTGGTTGGGAGAGCAGTAAGAAGGGCTTTCTCCTCAAGTCCTCCATGAATATGTCGGCGACTACAGGAGATACAGGTAGACCCATCGCCACACCGTCTACTTGTGGCAGAACTCTTCCTTCCACAAAAGATAGCCAGATGTGAGGCATTGTTTAAGAAATGCTACTGCATATTCTGTGGGCGCTGTTATCTTCTTCCTAGTTACAATTGAGATTCAGTCTTCAATAGGTAAGCATGTGAATAGTGACTGAACATCAAAACTGACCATAGTTTCATTGTTAGCAGATGTAGGTCTTTATTTCACTAACAAAATGGTATAGAATCCTTTGTGTGCTCTGGTATGTCCTCTCAGTGGTGATAGTATTTTTGTCAAATTGAGCCCAACTTGTGGATTGGTGAATCGATCTAACTCACTATGGGACGTACTTTGGTTTGTGTGTTTTCAACCCTTACAACCTCGGTTGTTTGGCACATGATCGTATTGTCGAATTCACGTCGAGATCTAATTTTCGGAATATTTCTTTAAATCAGTTTGTTTTAAGTGTATTAGTTATGGGTCTATTTTGACATTTTTCTATGTACTTTCGTCCGATAAAGTTGTTGTATTTTGAAATTATACTCTGACGTGTCCATTACTACCGTAGCATTTCCTTTATCCGCGCGGAGAATCGTGAGCTCTGGTCTGTTGCGTAAGTTGTACAACGCTTTAAACTCGTCTTTGCGGAGATTTAGTTTCGGCGCTGAACTCGACGTAATAAGGACGAAATGTCTTGACATTATAGCCTCAAATCCTCCTTACAATATTATTCTTAAAGAGACAATCCTCAACGCTGAATAATTTCTTCGTGCAGGATTTTTGCGGTGTTATTACAAAATTCAAGCCCTTCGACAATACTTTTATTGTAGGTTCGTCCAGTGTTTGTTTTGACAGATAATAGACCGTAGTTGTTTATTGTTTGTATCTGTGTTCAACAGTTGTTTTGTTTCGTTTCTACGTTGCCATGGATGTTTGGCATTTGATTTGATAATTTTGATATTTTTCTATTTGTTTATTTTGCATTCATTATATTTCGATGTTTCGCGTTTGTTTAAGTTTCAATGCAATCATTAAAAATCAAATTTCGTTAAAACTGTCTTTAACTCACTGGACAAATTGTCTATGGTATTATTTATGAATTGTAGATCGAACAGTTTTGCTGAATCACCGTTCGTAACAACTTTTTACTTGCCCGATTTAAGATCTTGCGCTTCCTCGAATGTCCTTTTTGTTGATATTTTGACACACGTGGAATGAGATTATGGTCTCTGCATCTCTTCAAGAAATTTAAAGATGTAATATATCTTGCGCTTATAGGTCTTGATTGAATTTTTCTAATTTCTAATGATATTATGATGGAGCGAAGCGCTCGAGAACAGTGGGTAGTGGGTGGTCATACTGTTTCCCCAGATGTCTCGAAAGTATTTCACTAGGTTAGGTAGGCTGACCTTTCGGGTAATCTCCCAGTGTATGGATTATCTCTTGGCCTGATTAACTGGATGAAGGAGTTTCTGAGTGAATGGTCTCTCCAAGTCGCCGTCGATGGTTGCTCGTCCAATCTTACGGCGAATAACGCCGGAGTGCCTGGGGGGTCCCTACTCTTCGCAACTCTCTTCCTGTTGCATATCACTGATCTGCTTATGCCCATGGGTATGCAGAAAACAACAAATTTGTAGAGAGGTACCAGCCAAATGCTGTTGGCTCCTATTTTCCGGAATGTAGATTTAGAGTACACTGACCACCTTCGGTAGTTAAGGGTTGAGATTTCTCCGAACCTCAACTATAGGCAGTTCATTGAGTTCAGGGCCAAAGCAGCTGAAAGGAAACTAGGTGCCATAGCAAGGGTAGTTCTTCAAGCCGGGTAGCTTCTTACCTAATATAAGCGCAATTCCGATCGTGTATGAACTGCTGTTACATTTGGACTGGTGCTGCAAAAGCCACCTTGCAGCGATGTGCTCAGAGAGAGTCCTCCCAAGAGGCATATTGGTAACTTCAATTTGGTTAAAATTGTAATAAGATTTGTCAAACTCGAGCACAGGCGCAAAGTAGCCAGCCTCTCAGTATAATATTCTGCAGGATACATTTCGGAGAGTGTGCGCAGGAATTACATGCTTTGATTCCTCCCTCTCTTTCCACCATCGGAAAACCAGACGGTCGGCGGGTCTTTGTCCCCTTGTTATCGATATACCACGCATTTTAAATAAAGGTTTGCTTCGTCTTTTGTAACGCGTACAGCAAAGGAGTGGAATAAACTCCCGGAGTCTGTCTTTCCATCCTAATTTATTGTGTTAAACCATACAAAATGTCAATATGTAAATAGTGTTGTTCGTTCTTCCGGAAAATTAATATTTTCGTCATATACTTTTTCCCTAAGGGTGCATTACGTGAGCGACAGCCTTTACGCTTTACCTTACATATATTTTTGTAATTTTGTAAACCACTAAAACTAAAATCTGAGAATTTAATAAAACAAATTTTACAGATATTCAATGTGTTAATAAATTAAATCTAGATAATTAAAAACGCATAAACTTATTAAGCAAAAATTGTTTAGTGAGGGTTATTATACTACTAAAGAATACATGATTGAAAATAACCCCTGGGAATGAGGTAATCGCTACCAAGCTGTTTCTAAAAATGTTTTCATAACAATTGTATAAATATTATATTGTAAGTTTGCCTTAAAACAAATCCCGCTGGGTTTCTTGCTGGTTCTTCCCAGGAATTAGGTTTTTTTCCGAAACAGTGGTAAAAGTTAAAAATGACTTTCAATAAGAATTACATGCAATCAATATTGAATATAAGTGATTCTATTCTATTCTATTCATATTGTTTGGAAAAAATATCACCCCCCGACAATATTTTAATTAATAAATTAATAATTCTAATATACAAAAATTAATGTTTGTTTAAAAATTTATGTGTGTAATTTATGCATTATTTGCGCTGCCATACCATTCATCAGATTGCACTAAAACGTATTGCAACTTATTGCTTGCAATTGCGCGAAGGTTATAGACATAGTACAATTAACTTACATATACACATATTATACTTACTTACATATACATTTGAAAGTTTTATATCAATACAACAACAAATAAAACTATTTAAGTCTTCCCAATTTGAAACGATATTTCCACAATTATTGTAAACATTACCACACTAGTTATAAATAAAAATAATTATAAGTGTTATGTACACATAAGACCTCGCAAACACTCACCTGAGTAACTTTTGAGCTGCTCGACGTAGACCGGGCCCGGTGTGATGTATCTTCTGGCTAAATGTGTCCACAATTTTCTTTTATCCACGGGTCAGATATGAAAAACTGCCTTAGTATTCGAAAGAGCAGGGAAAAGGGATCTTACCTACTGGAGATAACGGAACGCGTACGTAATGTGTACCGTCAAAGCATTATTGCTAGCATTGACGGGGAAGTTGGCCGCTACTAGTGGTCATTGCGAGTGTATTTTCTACAGGCACTTATTTTATTTTGTATAGGGACGAAATGTTTTCCTTTCAAATTGCACTATTTCTAGTTATAACAATATACCGAAACTTTACTTAAAAAAAATTATAAATCATAATATATCGAACAATAAGTAAAATTTCATTATATTCTAATATTTTTTCCGTAGCGTCGTTTGTGTGAAATTGAAAAATACTAAAGGATTCATCATCGTTTTTCCACAGGCTACAGTAACCACTTGTCATTAGGTAGGCCATTAGCTCGTTTGTCAATAGTAATATAAATGAGAAAATTTAAGCTTAAGGCCATAATTTAATAAATGTAATAAAGCCATAATTTAATTATTTAATAAATGTGCGGTGGTAACTTGGTCAGCTTTCAGCTGTTTACTAATTTGGGGAAAACCAAATGGGGATATGATAAATTTTATTTTATTTTAGAGGATTATAATGGACGCCTAGCCTTTCACAAATGTATCAGTGGCTACAATATCTTCCGTTCTTCCAAAGCTTCAAAGATTTCGATTACTGCGTTATTTCATTGAAAGAATAGACTTAAGACTTTTTCTAGACTTTAGTTACGTAAGAAGTAGTTGTACAGTCCGTTTATTGTTCATGCACGTACAACGACAAGACTGCATTTGTGCGGCAACAATAATACTGGCAATAGTTTCGTTGAATGAAAGGAGTCCATACATTTTTATTGAGCAATAAACATTTTATACAATTAAAAGCGTAATTAAATAATTAAACTAAATTTTTTAAATAAAAGAATTGAATTTAGAAAGTAGTTTCAGTGTATAGGCGTGTTTTTAGATTTACATAATATTTCCCTTGAAATCGATGTCTAAATTTACATCGTTTCCAACATTATTCCTCGATTAATCATTTCAAGCTCATTCGAATTAGAGCTCGTCTGTCGGCACTCTCATTAAATTCATTACATTTCACGAGCAGCGTACGGTAATGTTTAATAAGTCGTCAAAGGGATAAGCATACTCTGCGGTCTTTTAGCAAAAGCTTCAGTGCAAAGGACATAACGTAACGTTTTCCATTTATTATCATTACGGATGACTTCTGTATGGTATCCCAGTCTATTCGTTTTTTTTATGTTTAAATTTGATAAATTAAATTTTACTGTGTGATAAGAGAATCCATTACCACGTTTTGTCCAGTAAGTTTCGTAAGGCGCTACAATCGGCAATGACACAAAAATCTTATGGCTTCCAATAGATGGCGGTGCGACGTGCAACACCATCATGTTTGCAGTATTTCTGGTATGGCGATCGATTTCCACTCCAACCGTGACGATTATGGCAAGTCCTTCCTACAAACGGATGATGATGAAGAAGCATAAGATAACATTTTAGTAAATTGCACAAATAGTGACAACAAATTTGAGTATCCTTTTGCCAGTTTATATCGTCATTCTTTTGTGAACCTGGAACAAAAAATGATAAATCATCAATTATAGTTGCGAATAAAAATTTCAACGCTGCCAGCAATTATCGTAGAATAGGAAAGTTAAGGATAAGTAAGAATAGGCTGGAATAGGATAAAATAGGACAGGGAAGGATAGTATAGAATATTTATAGAATGGTTCAGCTCGACCGGGGTAGGACCACGCTCTCACCAAATACCAGCGTAAAATAGCAGCTTAAGGCTGCTGTGTTTCATATGGTGAGTGTAGAGAACCGGATACCCTTTTTACTGGAAACGAGGCATTCCATCTTTGTCCTCAGGGGTGACAGCGTATCTGCATTTGGATTCTTAATTGAGAATATATGTAGATGTCTATGGGTCACAGCATCCACTTACCATCAGGTGGATTGTGTGCTCGTTTGTCACCCATATTCTATAAAAAAGTAGTTTTTACATTCTTGGAGTGCGGTTTGTACTGTTTCTTTGGTTGTTGTTATAAGAGTTGACATAGGGGAAACCAGGACACTCCCGAACGGGTTCCAAACTTGTCGTGACTATGTAGCCGTGGCTTTGTCGCCCATGGTGAACTAAGAGGGAACCACATGGCTGATTCGTGGTGAAGGGCTGGCCCGAGGTGGTCACTCCGAGTGCCCGTTGGGAGATTGTGGCGAAAGAGGTGTCGTCTTGCCCTCCCCTGCCATGGGGCGGCCGGCGCCGGAGCGTTTCCTTTGCCCTGCCTGTATGTGGCATAGGTAGAACACTATGGGGTTTTAGTCGGTGCGTGTCCGACATAGGCCGTCCTGCCCCTGCGAGATGTGTATGCGTGGTACTTCCATATGTAAAAAAGCTGGAAAGCCAGGAAGCAATCATTAGTCGAGTAAGAAACGATCTTGAATATGCGGAACCTATAATATTGTATAGGCAATGTGGAGCATAATTAAACAGAATTAAAATTGTGTGTGGCGTATTGAGAAGATGATGACTAATAACGGACTGAAGATGATAATAATATATTTTCAAATATCATACTCAGAAATACTTGGTTCTTCTTTTACTTTATTCGAATAATATTCACTCGTTAGGATTTTCTCCTGTATTGTGAAACATAGGAGAAATATAAACACAAACATGGAACTGGCGCTTTATATATACATAAACTGACGTTGAATAAATATCTAAATCCGAAACAATTATTTGCAGGTCATACAAACACTTCTTCCGTGAGGAACAGCTCGCCTGGCTAATTGCTCTATAACTCTCTCAGAAATAAGAGGAGGCGTGTGCCCAGCTGTGCTACTTATAAAATTTATAACTTTACTTGACAAAAAAATATTTCATTTGATATATTATTCGTTGTATTAGAAAATATTACTAATATTTGGCACGTAACATTCACTGTGTTACTGAAGCTAAAATACGAGTATATTACAGTAGGCAATACTCCATGTGTTCCAGTATTATTGGGTACGATTTATGTATACCATTTATACGTTTCCACGTATTACTTATGTCGATCACTATTACATTGTACCTTATATTAAAAGTTACAAAAATAGTTTACTTTAGAAGATAGTCACAAGTATTAATACTTTAATAAACAAGCATGGTTTCAGTGTTTTTTGCTTGGCACAGGTCGTAAACTTGAACCCAGCAATATCCGCGGTAGGGAGGAGCCGAATCGCTTAAACAAACTAGTGTCATGTTGAATAAAACTATTTTTACGGATTTTATCACGTTTAATTTTACTAATTTTGATTCCCGACGTTTCGGGTGCTTTACAGCACCCATGGTCACGGGGGGGAATCAAAATTAGTAAAATTAAACGTGATAAAATCAGTAAAAATAGTTTTATTCAATGTGTAGTGTTCGCGTAAATATAAGAAACCATAGTGTCATGTTAATAATAATTTCAGAATCACAGATTTTAACAGCTGTAATATTTGCAAATATAGGTTTTCATTTTTTATACCAGTAAGTGTGACGCACGAGCACCCCACCCACCTGATGGCGAGTAAACATTATGGTCCACTTTAATTTATCTTATAGTAGAATCAAAATTCAATCGTGTCGATGCTGGAGTGACGCTCCTTCTAACAGTGACAATCCTTTTATCACCTAGTTTATGCTATCTGAAGGAACACTGAAATAATTTAATCAGTAGAAGCATAAAATAAAGATATACGCATAGAAACTATCAAGCCGTCTCAAGGCAAATGTTGACTTTGGTCGGGATTTAAAACCCATGACAAATAAGGCCAGTGTTCAAAACAAAATTTATTTGATATATTGTACTGAATATTTTCAATATAGTTATTTGATTTGCAATCATAAAGTCAATCTTGATACATTTTTTTTATTATAAGACTCAATCAATTATTCAAAACTCACTCATACGTCTTGATTGCTGCGTATGTCATTAAATTTATAGATTTTTGTATTAGCGATTTTTTCGTTTTTATAGAATGGTGACAAATGATAGATGAAATCTCGATTAAAAATGAAAATTCAGATGCGTTGTCAACTGAGGACTAAGATGGAATGCCCCATAACCAATTAAAAACGCTCTAAAAACTTATACATTTGAATAATTGTTCATTCTATTTATTTTCAATCACGTAAATTTTAGATATGGAACAAGGGACTATATGTCAGCAAGGAGGTTTTTCTGGATCCGACATGGTGGGTAGCCTCGACTAAAACAATCACAACGGTAATTTAGTCTAGATTTATCTTAGCAATCAAAAAGTAACTAATCAATCTCAGTCTAACAGATACGTCCGCTCGGTGCGAACACTGGCGATAGAATCCCCGGTAGGTATGAGAGCGATATATCAAAACGTGACTAAAAACGGTTGCACATAATAAAACATATCGTTTCGATATGCTGCACAGAGACAACATAGAACATTTTTATTAATTGTACACAAACGTCACCATGAAAAGCTATTAAATAACATAAGAAAAAAGCAAACAAGCAAAGTAATGAAACAATACCCCCTAATTTTTGACGGCGTAGGCCACGGCCGTTAGGTAGTCAGATTATACTGCTAATGATGTAGCGCTGATGTTCAGAGTGACTTACAGGTAATTTGGATATATAAAATTTTGAAAATAATTTAGTGCTATTGAGTTATAAGAGTATTTTTTTGTCAGCTGTGATCATGGGTAAATAAGTTACCGTTACTGTTGCAGTCTAATAAAGTCCACTGCTGAACATAGGCCTCCCCTATAGATTGCCTCATAAGGCGGATAAGTTTCATAGTTGCCACGCTTAACAAGCGAGTTGGCAACTGCAGTCTTCTATTTTAAGTCGTTATTAGGAAAAAACTGCTGCTGTCCTGATTTGTTTCCCTCTGTCGCCTCTTATGACACCCAGGGGATGATTTGGGGAAGTGGATATTTTTACACCACCATACGCGTGTATATATGTTAGTAAATAGGAAATTGAGAACAATTATGTACAACGTATACTACGTATTTTTTTCTTAAAATTAGGCGTAGTTGTAAAATTGAGGATAGATTCTTCGGTAAGTATAATAATATTTATATATATATATATATATATATATATTTACAAGTAATAACACACAGTATTTGTATGTCCTACAAACCATTGATGAGGCCTTCAACTATTTTCACTATGAGACCTTAATCAGAAAGCTACAGCTCTATGGTGTGGTAACATAGCGCTTAAGCTTATTATCTCATATTTAGGTTATAGAACGCAAACAGTTCTTATTAATGACAGTAGTTCTTCCGGGTCGATTCTATCTATAGGTGGTTCCCTAAGTCATTACGGGCAACATACACTAACGGTTCAACACACATTTATTTGAAGATAGTAAGGTGTAATGTATAATTTAACTACAAAGTTCAAGTATGGCCATTCAGCAAGGAAACGTAGCCAATGTTTTTGTAACTTTACCGCAGGACTTTAAGATAACTAAAGTTTTTAGTTTAAAAATACTATATTTTTTTAAAGAATTGGGGGGACAAACGAGCATACAGTCCATCTGATAGTACGTGGATGCTGTGGCCCATAGACATCCACATTTATCCTCAATTAAGAATCAAAATGCAGATGCATTGCCACTCTTCAGTAAGATGAAATGCCTCGTTTCCAATAAAAAGAGTATCTGGTTCTCTACACTCACCATATTAAGCACAGCAGGATCAAGGTGCTATTTTACGCTGGTATTCTGTGAGAGCGTCGTCCTTCTCCAGTTGAGACTACCCATACGTGATATAACGTAGTATAGCTGCAGCAATGTAAAAAAGAAAATGAAATACTTACTATACTCTATATTATAACAAATTTGTTTTAGTTAACAAAATAAATTTTATTCACTACGTCCGTAACAGACAATAAATATAAATCTTGCAATGTGCCCAGTAGGTAGCTTAATAGATTTCAGTAAATCATCTAGAAGTGAAATCAGATCCCTTAGTAATTGAAAGTGAAATAACTTCTATAGAAGGATTTATCTTTGAATGTTGCTACAGAGATTTAATCATATCAACAATAAATATGTTTCCGTGTTATAATGTATGCCATTATATTTCGACAAACTGTGGAATTAAATAGCTACTCGATAATGGTAACAACAAGCTTGTCAACTTCAATTAACAGGACTATTGTTTGATTTTTATAGGAGAACATGACTTTGAGACAACTGTAAATTATTATGATCTAGTTATATGTATAAGCAAAACTTTCATTAAGTAAAATGTCAATTAGCTACACTAACCTAGTATTGTGTTTGCCTACCTATAAATTAAATGGTTATAACAACATTTTTAACTCAAGAATTGAGACTTTTAATACCTTATTATACCAAGACATCTGTAAATACAACTTTGCAATATTATTTGATTCCAATTTAAATTTAAAATACGACAACACAATGTTTTATAAGCAAAGTGTAGTACTAAATAGAAATGGCATGAATAACATTTTTAACACCTTAAAATACTACATTTTCCAAGATTCCAAGAGTGTTTCCACTGCGGTTTTGCCATCTAAACTTAAACGTCGTAAAGGCACAATACCCTTTTCTTTCCCAGCGGTCACAAATAATAATTATTCCGTAAATAATTTTTCTGTATTAACTAATAAGGACAAAGATCAGTTTTTTCAAAAGTAAGCACATTGGTACCTCATTTTGTAGTATTATGCACCAAAATATCGCAGGCGCACTAAGTAAAATGGACGATCTAGAATTAGCCCTCAATGAACACCATGAATCAAATAAACGTGTTATCGCCGTATGTCTCACTGAACATTTTATAATTAAAGTTGAGGAGCAGTTTTTAACACTAAATAATTTTCGTGTGTCAACCATTTTTCTATGCAATTGCAACGGAGAGGGCGTTCTTGTATTTTATTACGAAATGACTTCAAAGGAGTGGAACTACATCATATTAATAAACTATGTATTGAAAAACATTTTAATATTTGTGGCCTAGAAATTCCTCAAATGAAAGTAATTATTATATGTATTTATATAACTACTAATTCCAATATAAATGTATTTTTTAACAAAATGAATGAAACTCTATCTAAACTACGCCACAAACAACGTAAATTAATTATTTGGGGCGATTTTAATATTAATATACTGGCTCACAATATCGCAAGTACTCAATTCCTAGAACTTATATCCAATTTCGGACTTCAGTGTCATATCCGAGAACCATCAAGAATTGATAAATGTATCGACAACGTCCTTAGTAATATTTCAACAGTGGTAGTTAGGACACACAACTTCTGTCTCTCGGATCACGATACAGCGCAAACAATTGAATTTGAAACCAAACAATTATAAAAAATATCTAAACATTACTTCACAACTACACGTGACACAGCAAAAATAACCTAAGTAAATTAGTAGAGTGCATTAGCAGTATAGCTGTTTCTGAAATATTTAATAGATTAGATACAAATGAGGCTTTCAATTAATTTAACGATGAATTGACATTATTCTTTAAACTTTGCTTTCCCATAATGAGACGAAGAAATAGTTTTAGAGCCGGCGGAATATCTTGGATAACGAAAGGTCTTACAATCAGTTGTTGAACCAAAAGAGCGCTAAAATACAACTACTACTTAAATAGAAACAATAATAATAATTTAGCGTATATAAAATATTCCAAATTGTTAAGGAAAAGTATAAAGAGCACTGTCACTTTGTAACCGAAGGTACATAACCAACTCTCGCAATAAAAGTAAAGCAACTTGGGACGTAGTGAAACGCTATGTTGAAGATACTGTACCTACGACTAGTCCATCATTGATAATATTGTCGACATCGGAAGTACAGTTACATCTGTATCTGACATCGCAAACATATTTAATCATTTTTTCATTGATGTAGTTCAAAATTCTACTAGTTCTGCTTCTGTCAATTATGAGTTTGAGCCCACGGATGCAAATGAAGTTTTTTATAAAATAATTTCATTGAAAAATTCAAAGTCGGCAGGGTATGACGATATTTATTCGGACTTATTGAAACGTACTGCCCTATTAATATCGGAACCCTTGGCTCACAACATCTTGTTCAAAAGATAGATTTATAATGATAAATCTATCTTTTGAACAAGGATGTTTTCCAGACAAACATAAGTTGACGATAATAAAGCCACTACATAAGAAAGAGTCAAAATCAGAAAAAATAATTATAGGCCTATTGCTTTTACTCCGGTCTTATCTAAGATCTTTGAAAAAAATATCTTAAAAGAATAGTATATTTCCTAGATAAATATGAAATTTTGGCACCGGAACAATTTGGTTTCAGGAATAATTGGTTAACGCAATTAAGCTACCTTCACTTTAATAAACAGCATCATGAATAATATCAACCAAAAATCCCAACATCAGCTCTACTATTAGACCTCAGCAAAGCATTCGATTTTGTTGATCATTCGATACTCATCTCAAAACTTAACAAATGTGGAATAAGGAGATCTTCTTTGTTATGCTTTCAGTCCTATTTAAAAAACAGGAAACAATTCGCTAGGATTACAAAATTTGATACCGGAACAAATAATGTAGTTAAATTTGAATCAAAACAAAGGATTAATTGTTCTGGGGTGCCACAAGGTAGCATCTTAGGGCCCCTGTTATTTCTTATTTACGTCAATTACCTTCCACTATCACTCACACATGATTGTGTCTTGTTCGCAGACGAACCGACTATCATTATGGACTGTAAAAATATAGATACATATGAGACGGAAATATATAAAACGTAAGAAGATGTTATTCAATGGTTAGACATAAACAAATTAAAAATAAACATAGAGAAAACGAAACTAATCAACTTCAAAGCCTATAAGAGTTAAAAAAACTGAATTAAATATTAGTTACAATGATTCACTTATACAACAAATAAACAGCGCAAAATTTTTAGACATTATCTCGATACACATCTTTAATGAAAAGAACATATTAATTGTTTATGCATAAAAATAAACAAGTTTGGTTTTCACTTCGAAAGGTAAAATACGTTACGAGCAGACATACCTCTATTATGGTATATCACGCTTATATTTGCTCCACTCTACGGTATGGCATAGTTTTCTGGGTAAATTCCTGTGACATCACGAGGGTGTTTATAGCACAGAAAAAATGCATTCGCACACTGTACGGCATGGATTGGTCGGAATTATGTAAACCGATCTTTAAATCTAAGAATCTTCTAACTGTTCCCTGCATATATATCTACGAAACAGCTAAATTTAAAACAGCTAAATACCACAGTCATCTTTTCACCACTAACGACTATACGTTTAAACGTAAAATGAATCACCTGCCCTTAAAAATGCCTGTGCCTAAGCTAGAACTGTGTGTAAAAAAAAACTGTGTCTATATGGCACCTCTAATATATAACTCTCTGCCCAAAGGAATGACTAACCTGCTATATAAAAGGTTCTGTAGTGCTTTGCGAGAATGGTTAATCCAGGAGAGTTTCTATACTCTTAAAGATTTTTTGATTAAAAACACATTCCGATTTGATGCCCACTAAGATTCTGGCTCTTCTTTTAATTCCTGTGGCTTAGTTTAAAATAATATTTAGATAATTTAAATAATTGTAATCACTGTAATTCAGTCTCTATTGGATAAGTCATTGCATAGTAACAACGCGAATGTCTCCTTACGCTTTGTCCCTGCTAATGCTAATGCAGTATAAAAAATTGTACGCAACCTAAACAGTAATAAAGCGCCATGTATTGACGGGATAAGACCTATAAACATAAAAAAATTACTCAGTGACGTAATTGCAAATCTCATTAATGCCTGTATAAAAAGTGGAAAGTATCCCCATATTTTAAAACTGGCATAGTAAGAACTATCCATAAGAAGGGTAGCTATAAGGTGCATGACAATTATAGGCCAATTACTATTTTACCCGTAATAGATAAAATTGCTGAAAAATACATTTGCAGACAGGTTTATAACTTCTATGCTAAAAATAATATAATAACGGAAAAACAGTATGGCTTTCAACCGCAGAAAAATACCACCCAACTGTTATCGACCTTCACTAACAGCATTTACAAGCATATAGATAATAAGAGACACGTCTTGGTAGTATTTGTAGACTACACTAAAGCGTTTGATACTCTTAATCATAATAGACATTCTTAATGATAGTGGTATTATAGGGCCATTATTGTCATGGTGCAGAGACTACCTTCATGACAGAAAATATGCAGTAAAAGTGGGGGATGCCATTAGTTATTATGTTAAGTCTTCAGTAGGCACAGCACACGGCTCTGTAATTGGACCATTGCATTACATCACTTATGTTAATAGTCTGGCAAACATCATCAGGCGTTGCGAAATATACCAGTATGCCGACGATACGTGCCTGGTTGCAGCCGGCGAAAATATTAACGAAACTGGCTGCATTCTGCAAGAAGAACTTGATATATTAACACAATGGTCTCATGATAAAGGAATAGTTATTAATGCTAGCAAGACCAAGCTAATGTATATTAGTTCTAGTAATAATAGGAGTAAAGTCATACCTAGCATTATTGTGCATGCCTTCACAAAGGACAAATGACATTCAATTGTCATTGTGCAGAATTAGAACCGGTAGAAACTCAAACTTACTTGTAATAGATAGTCGACTCAACTGGAAACATCATATTGAGGTTGTATATAAAGGACTTCGAAGCATGTTAGCAAAATTCTCCATAATTCGGTATAAAGTCCCCTATAGAATTCTGTTACAATTCTATAAATCACTGGCCGAATCTAAAATTTCATATGGCTTGTCTAGTTATGGGAGAACTTACAAATCACATTTAGATACCATTTATCACATCCTGTATACGCGACGCAGGAACGACCTTTTTTTGACGCGGCGAAGTGGGCGGTGGCAAGACTCACGTCTTTGCACTATTGCACTATTAGGTAATTATGTATTGCCGATTTACCGCCTGTTGACTGTGCCAATTGATGTTTAGTAGTGTTGCGTTATACATATTTTGTAGATTAAGGTGTAGCTTATCTGTCAAACTTTAAGTCGGCGGCTTGTGGTACACGGTAAAGTTTTCATTAAGCTTATGTTGTACCGTAATATATTCTCTGTATTATCTATAATTTGTTAAATAAAATAAAATAAAAAATAAAGATAATGGAAATTTAAAAGATTGTAATAATTATAATTCAAATAATTCTAATAAATTGTGATTCAAATAGTTCTAATAATTGTAATTTATTCAAATAATTGTTGTAAATTAACTATAATTTTGCATGCACATAATGAGGGTGAAATATGTCCTGTAATAACTTAATATAACATTTTGTGTACCCACCATATTTCAGGTAAATAAATAATTTATGATTATAAAATAATAAAAGTAATATAATCAACCTTTTGGATTTTTTTAGGGTTGTTATAGGGTTTTATATGAAACCTTAATATTTAACGTTGTATAAAACAAAGACGATACTTCAATTAGATACTAATTCTAAATGACCCTTCTTATCTGAAATCTTAAGTGATTAAAGTACAACTCTAGTCACACATACACATTTCACACCTTCTGTGGTAGGCGGGTAAAAATAAATTAAATAAATTAAAAAAATAGTACAAAAAATAAAATAAATTAAAAAAATAGTACTCAAAAAGCCTTATTTTGACAATTAACAGGTCTAAGTGGTTATTTAAATTTTGTAACAAGATCAAATGAGAAATAAATAAAACAAGAAATGTAACTTAGTTTGTAATTCACTGTGTATGTCACTGTTAAATTTTACAGTTGTTAAAACTACGCGTAGCATCGCGTAGTTTTAGCTTTGCTCTTCTAACGCATTTTATTATCGTTTAATGTGCTTTTTGTTCACGACTTTTATTAGTGTTTTTTAAATGTTTTTCCATTTTAAATGTCCTTACTGCTAAACGTTCAATTTGGTGACAACGCATCTGAACTTTTAGTCCGTCTGGGTAGGTACCACTCTGTTACCAATTTCTACAGCCAAATCCGAGATAGCAGTGCAAGCATTGCTATCTCAGATCTGAAGGGTAAGTGAGTCAATTAATCAGGGTGCATTCCATCTTAGTTGTCGTAGGTGTCAACGCTTCTGAAGCCTTCCTTGATTTAAGTTAGCTGCAGGTGTCCATGAATTTAAAAAAAGCGGTTATTTTTCTACTACCTACGATTTTTTTAAATTTACGTTCATCCCTTTAACCTAAAACCCTAACTCGGTTAATTTTGACCGGGGGTATAAAAATCATACAACCTTTTTCTGTAAAATTTTAATCTCTACACATTTTTATTAGAACTTTTTTGTGTAAGTTTATTTTTTTATAAAAAAATTGGTATCTCTAAAATTAAACATTAGATTTTTAATCAATTTAAAAAAAACGCTTATTTTTTACTACCTACGATTTTGTAAAATTTACGTTCATCCCTTAAATTTAAAACCTACCTAACTCGGTTAATTTTGACCGGAGGTAAAAAAAATCATAGGACGTTTTTTATGTTAAATTTTTTGTCTTATTGTTACCGTTTTCGAGTATTTGAGTATTTTTTCAACCATTGCCGGGAGCTGCAGACACGAAAACCTTTACACATTGTTTTTGAATCATTAAAACTACATTATATCAGAAATGCAAAGTTAAGTGTCAAAACTTTGATTTCAGACTTTATTTGACTGGACTAAAAAGTTTAGTATACCTAAATATTAATTTACGTGTACAAAATATGTATATTTTATAAAAGATAAGCTGAAAACGAGGAACACAGTCCACCAGATGGTAAAGAGAGCCTAGCGCTAATTTACAAGTACCTGCAACTATCATCGATTAAGGATAACAAGTCAGATTCTTTGTTGCTCCTGAATACTAAAATAAAATGCCACGTTACCAGTAAAAAGGTCTATGGTCATCATCATTCAATACAAACACAGCAACTTTATGCTGAATACTCTTAACGAGCTGCAGTGTAAACTAAAAATTGCAAAGCCTATTTATTACTTCGAACTCAAATAAGCACAAGTAAAAAAATATTACTCCATCGAAAACAAATATACAGTACAAACGCTCAAGCTCAAAACTGCACACAATTTGTCACCCGTCGTTTCGATTAAGCAATGTTTCATTTACAATCACTAAATTGTTTAAACTGCTGATTGCCTGATAGTTTTTTTTAACTTATCGCTTTGAAAATTAATAATTTTCAAAAGTAGGAAGTTATAGATTTCGGTCCGATTTTTAGAATGCTAGTTTTCATCAGATCTCCACGTTTTGAGGTCCTAGGAAGCCTTTCCGACTATTCCCGGGATCGAGATGGATGAAACGGCGTTCGTAAGTGTTCATTTAGATTTCGAGCTTATTAGATTTTCAAGTCAATCGGTCAAGCCGTTTCAAAGATTTTCAAAAAATAAAAACCATAAAAAAAATTAAATAGATTTTCGAGCGTTGCGGTCGAAAACAAGCGGCAACTTCCAGGGATGGCCTGCAGGGTCAACCGTTTTTAGGATTTTTTAGATTTGCTTTATTATTCACAGGCTTAATGATTTCATTTTAATAATAATATACCTTTTTTAAATATATGTAATATTGTGATCTTAGAAATCATCAAGCTTAGAGCATAGTTATAAAAATAAGCATATTACTCAGAAGATCGGTAACAAACAAAAAGTTCCTTCTGAATCCCTTCGCATCTACGAGTATTACAGAGAAATCATTAGAAATATTTCTTATTCTTATTATTTTTCTTATTCAATGAAATACCTCAATTAGTATTTAATTTTCTTTTTAAAATAATAATTTATTTGAGTCTTAATATACGGCATTTATAACTGTGTAAAATATTTTTTGTATATTGTTAAGTATAAAATAATCTGTTCAATAATGAATAACTTTATCAGGCTTCTTAGAAATTTCGTATTATTGTGCTTCCAGTATAAAGGCGATTACGTAGCATAAATCTTTTAGAAACATTTCAGAAAATCTACCTGTTCAGCGTGTTGAATATGACCAAATCTTTTATAAAATCAAAGCTGACGCGTTGGGTTCTTGGAAAGGCTATGTACGTCAGAAAGAAGTCTATTTAATTTGGCTGGTGTTGTACGTCAGCATAGTGATCGATTGGAGTGTACGATCTGACAGAATATATATTTAAAGATCAATTTCAATAAACATTTAAATATTATAGTCCATATACGTCCCACGGCTGGGCATAAGCCTCCCTTTTATTTCTGAGAGGGTCATAAAGCTATAAGTCTGCCGTGCGTGTCTAGTACATGTTGGCAGACTTCATATGTTCTCGAATTATTTTATTCCTTAGACATGCATATTTCCTCACGAAAATTCTTTAATGGCGAGAACGCGGTAAATCAGTTCTTAAAATTGCAATTAGCAATTTCATTGGTGTCAATGGGAACCGGGTATGTAACCGGGTCAATGGGTAGCAAGTGTACTGTAAAATTTACGGCGAGCATTTTAAAATTTATATACGTATATTTTATAGGATTGCGTTTTTGATACGTATATTTTGTAAGATTATGTAGTATTATCTTTTTGCTTATAACAATTGGAAGCCAACTTAAATATTATATACATAATGGTAATATTCTTGCACGAGTTAAATTCATAAAAATGTGTACGATAATATGTAACATTAATAACATTATAACGTACACATTTAAGTTTACGATAAAATACCTTCAAAAAGAAACCATAAAATTTGCATGTACCCATATTTTACCGCGTGGCAAGCCGTATCGATCGTGGGAACTCTAAACTTGCATTAATAGCGGTTGAATATAAATATAAAGGAAAATGAATAGTTGATTTACCTCTTTATAAAAATAAATATGATATATTTATTTATAAAAAGTTTTTTTTCGGCGGGCAGGTTTTGAATAAAATACGGTTACAAAAGTGCTCTCGTAATATTTTATGATCTAAATATAATTTTGAATATAATTTTTAGTAATTTGTTTTTAATTCAGTGTTTAATAAGTATGACAATTTAAATCGTTAAATACTCACAATTCACCTCCCATCATAACCTCAATTCGTAACAGTGTTCACTTGTTTACATAGTAAATAACTTTCGTGATATCAGTGCTTGAATAAGAGATTGAAAGATCGCTGGAGTCAGAAAATGGCCGAATTTGAGAAACACTTGAAGGATGCATCCACTCCAATAAACCCAACACTGGCACAGCTACGAGTACAGGAAGAATTTTACTCCTTTAAGGAACTTGTTATCAATATGATAAATCTTTTACGGCAGCAGGTTCATGAGTGCATGGAGAATGTTGATACTATTAACATGTGGCATCGTCGAAAGGCTATTGTTTTTGATAGCATCCCAGAGGCATCTGTGACTACTATAACAGATGAAATACTACAATTGTTGCACAATAAATTAGTTTATCACACTTATGTGCCATCAGCTTGGAAAACTGCTATGAACTTGGTGCGCAGCAAAGTAACCACATTTTTGAAAGAGAAACAGAAACAGAAACAGAAACTTTTTTTTAATCAATATAGATTACAAATAATACTTATTGAAAGTCACCCTTTTGTTTAATTACCACTAGTTCGAAAAAAACCCCGTCCTGTGAAGAACCAGCAAGAAACCCAGCGGGACAACATTAGGCCTGTTATAGTATATTTTCGTGATCACCACACAAAACAGGAAGTGTGGAAATTTAAATCAAAATTGAAGGGCTCGCTAACCTCTGTTTCCGAATTTCTTACTAAAACCAGGCAATCAATACATAAAAGAGCTCGAAAACATTTTAGAATAAAGAATGTGTGGACTTTGGATGGTGTTATCTATGATGTGTGTTAGTGGTATTTCTTTACTGCGGCATGAATATATGGTCGCCGAGTGGGCGGGGAGGAGGGAGGTGGGAACCTCCCTAAAATTAAGTGCCAGAAACCCTTTAATGATTTTTAAAATTTTGTGACCTATTGAGGCAAATAGTAATCTGCGGCATGAATATATGGTCGCCAGTGGGCGGGGAGGGGGGAGGTGGGAACCTCCCCTAAAGAGTTGAGTGCCAAACCCACTTTTTGGATTTTATAGTTTTGTGACCTATTGAGGCAAAATTGATTTTGAGGGAAAACCGTGCGAATCAACACTATTTTGATACCTTCTGCTCCAGCGCTGCAGGAAGTGCAGCCCGTTCGCCCTTGCGTAAAAGCACAGGCACCTGGCTCACCTGCAGCTTCGGCTGTTTGGTCGCCTTCGGCGACCAGCCTCAGCCGCTACGGCTCGTACGCTGCCTGCGCTAGTTACAGCGGCGAGGCTGCTTTCCTCCGCGCTTCCGGGTTTTCATATACACCTAGGGGTAAGAGCGGTAAGACCACGTGGAAGACGGGTTGACAGATTCGGTTTTGTGATTTATACCTTCTGGTACTAGGGTTTGATCAAAAGAAACGACCAAATATAATATTATTAAAACATTTATTTATAAACATGTTTAATTGCTTTAATTAATTCCATAAAAGGATCTTTCTAATTGTTATATTGTTGTTGCGTGTTATTTTTTAAAACAGATACAGACCATGCTCTATTGCTATCTCTTTCTAATAATTATATTGTTGTTTCGTTTTCGTATCATTTTAAATGGATATAACCTCAAAATTATAATTATCGATATCTCGAAAACTAAAGATTTCCGGCATAAAAAGCAGCTAGATGGTAATCAATAGCATCATTGCCTGTCAACTAAAGCTAAAATGAACACTTAAATCGTGCCGCAGATTACTAAAGCCGACCCGTGTTAGTGAGTACGCGGTCAGCCGGTGGCCGCGGCGCGGCCAGTTGCAAATTTTTACAACAGGCGGCGTGTACAGCGTGAAAAGTGGTGCTAAATTCAGAGATTATAATAGAAACAGTGCAAAATTATCTAGTACTTTATGATAATTCGCATCGTGATTATAAAAGCATTAGGATTAAAAACAAAATATATGATAATATTGCTGAATATAATATGACTTCGTCACGGTTAGTCATCTTTACCGACTTCCAATCGTAGCACATCACCACAGCGAATGGCGCTTCAGGACGCTGCTGCGACCGCGGTGGTGTGTTGTTGCAGCGGCTGGAGCCGCGGCTTGCGGTTAGCCTCCACCGCAAGCCGCTTGTGTGTGGGAGACGCTTAAATCTTTGCCTACTTTTATTCACTTGCGCAACTTTTCTAAAATAAGTTTGGATAAACTAAAAAGTCACGCTTCTAATTTAAATTTTGATCAACTAAAATTATCAACGACTGTCGTTGATATGTTATCCATCTTTAATAATAAAATAATTTGTCTATATAATACCCATGCTCCTGTACATAAAGTTAGGCTTAAACATCAACCTTCTCCTTGGATTTTTTGGAGTTCGGATGGCGATAACAAGGCGGAACAGGGATTTTCAGCGTTTTGAAAAGAGAGAATATGGAAGAGAATTGGACATGTTTTAAGAAAGCTAGGAACAGATGCAATCAGATGGTGCGTAAAGCCAAACGCCGTTATATCCAAAATAATATAATTAAGTATTCTTCGCCAGCTAATGTCTGGAAGTTTCTTAGGTCAATTAGCGTGGGTGAGATGGAGCCTACTCTGGAGCGCGCCTCTTCCCTGTCTTGTCATGACATTAATCTCCACTTTGCTTCTGCTCCTGTTATGGACACTAGAACTGTACGATCTCGAACGATAGCCTATTTAAATAAAAATAAAATAGCCTTTTATTTCCAAAATATTTTTTTTTTAAATTGACTTTATTTAATTAGTACTACCATTAATATTATTATCAATTATGAACATTATTAAAACATTATAATATAACACATTATGACATTTAAAAATTAACTAATTAATGAATAAGTCTTTGATGTTACATCTTATATAAATTAATCAGTACAATTACATTTATTTAGTTTATGATTATTAAATATTTAAATTAATTAAAACAAGACTTAGCATAACAAGACTATTAGCATAATAATATATTTACTATATAAAGTCCCTGATTTCAGAATATCTATTGACAAAGGCCTCCTCGAGACTATTCCATTGTTTCCGTTCGAGTGCTAATCGTCGCCAGTAAGGTCCAGCCATATTTTTAAATCATCTTCCCACCTGCTACGCTGCCCACCTCTGCTTCTTTTGCCATCTCTTGGATACCAATTAGTGACAATTTGGCTCCATTTTTCTTGACGGTTCCTAAGCATGTGTCCAGTCCATCTCCACTTTTGTAAGTCTATTCTTTGTATATCAGATACTTGGGTTTTGTTTCGAGTATCTTCGTTCCTAACCCGGTCGATTTTCTTTATAACAATCATGCTTCTCTCCATTGCGCGTTGGCATGTTAACAATTTATTTCTGTGTGAAGCTGTGAGTGCCCAAGATTCGCATCCGTATGTTAAGCAGGGAACAATACACATTTCAATCACTTTTCGTTTTCCTGCCATTCTTAATTCTTTGCTCTTCATTATTTCTTTTAGTGACCAATACTTTTTTACCCATTTGCTATTTTTTTATTTATTTCCTTGGATGTTAGGTCTTTCGGTGATATAATTTGGCCTAAGTAAGTGTATTCTTCTACGTATTTTAGTACTTCACCGTCAACAACTATTGTTATCTGATCTCTATGGGACATTATTTTGGTTTTCTTTGTGTTCATTTCCAAACCAGCATTTTTACTTTCATTTGATAGGTCTTGTATCATTCTCTCAAGTGTTTTAGCATTCTCTTCGAATAAAACGATGTCATCGGCGAATCTGAGGTGGTGAAGTCTTTTTTCATTTATGTTCAAGCCCATTTTATTCCAGTTTATGTGTCGAAATATATATTCTAGAGCCAAAAAAATAGCTTTGGTGAAACAGGATCACCTTGTCTGACCCCTCTTCTTATAGGAAACTCGTCTCCTAGTGTCTCGAGGTAAATTCTTGCTGAGCATTTATCATAGACTTGTTTTAATATGTTTATGTACGTTTTGTGAATTCCTTGCCTTTCTAGACTCTGCCAGATGATTTCTTGGTATAAACTATCAAATACTTTTTATAGTCTACAAAGGCTAAGTAGAGCGGTTTATTATACTCATTGTACCTTTTGAGAACCTGTTTTACAACTGTTTTTTAAAGTTACGTCTGAAACCCACCTGTTTGATTGGTTGATTTTCGTCTAATGAAAGAGTGATTCTGTCTTCAAGATTTTGTGATTAAAGAGTGATGTGTGTATTTTACCTCCATATAAGAATTCAGTAAACATTCTTGCTAGTATTAGACATAATTCCTTAGATGTTCCTTGTAGCGTCTCATTTGTAATCTTGTCTGGTCCGGGTGCTTTATTTAGTTTTTGTGAGCTTAATGCTTTTTCTACCTCACTACTTAATATAGATAGGGGCTTGTCATGTATTGTAATAACTGCTTGAAACTTTTTATGCAATGATACTTCTCTAGTGTAGAGTCGTCGGCAGAAATCAGTGGCACACTCTATGATGTCCTTACGTTTAGTATAGGCTTTATCTTGTTTTTTGATTTCGGGGATCCATTCCTTGGTAACTTCCCGCAACTCTTTGAGTGCCCTTCTAACTCTACCTGATTTTATGATGTGCTTTTCAATAACTTCCAATCTATGTTTCTTCCGGTCATGTTTAATGGCTTTATAAATAGTTTTACTTATTACGGCAAGCTCTCTTTCTTTGAGTTTTCTGTCTTTCCAAGTTTTTGTCATTAAATTTTTTCTCTCTTTTATAAGTTCGATTGTTTTTGTACTCAATTTATGTTTATTCTCTTTTAAGGAAGTAGATGGGCCACTCAGTTGATTTCCTATTAAGGTGTATGTTGTCTGTAGATCTAGTGCTTTCAGGTTATCCCTTAGAGGGGTGCTATGTTTTGAATGAGACGAATAAGAAATTTTTATTTCTTTAATTTTGTTGCCTATCCCGAGGTATTTTGTAGTATAAATCCCACCTGGTGGTATGTGGTGATGTAGCCCTAGATGGTTAATCACATTGTTTTAGCTTATAATAAATACTATCTAAGCTTGCCCTGAAGACGCCCAGATTGAATTTTAACGGAAAGGCATACGTAGTTAGTAGGTATATTAAATTATATAATTTCTTAGGCCTCCCTCTACTCTTATATCCATCAACTTTCATAGCCAACATTCTTCTTGTTATATTGTTTACTCCCTCCGCATAATATTCAACTACCATTTTATTGAAAACAATATAAGTGAATTTTTGTGTGGTAGCTGCGGAGTTAAGCGCTCTTTATACGATACGTTTAATACACGAGAAAACCGGGTTTGATTCTCGGCCGTACTCAATAAAACGCAATGCAATTGCACGTGTTCGGTAGTATAAGACACATCGTAAAGAAGACTGCACCTTCCTTGCCTTAAAAACCTCTTAGGAATGATCGGCCTGTGCTGAGTAGGATAATGAGGCCTGTGGTCAGTGTAAGTGGTATGTTTGACCACCTCGTTGCTCTAGTGGTTATAATAGGGCGACTGCTGATCGTGTGATTCCGGGTTAAAATACCGAGTCAGATTCGAGTTTTCTATCGAAAAATTCTCAGTAGCGGCTCGGTGTCAGGAAGTTGGCGGTGTTTCAACCCCGTGCTTCAGAAAGCACCAGATCTCTCTCCGCTCGTGACGAATTGCCGTCGCCGCCGTCGTGGGAATAAAGTGCACCTGTTTGCTCACAAACTTGATTCTATTTTGTCATACATAATACATATTCTCTGATTTACAACGTGCTTGGTAATGAAGAAAAACATCGCAAGGAAATCCTATATCTGATAATTAATAATGTATTTAGGGATACATGAAGTTCGTCAGTACGCAATGGATTCTTCCTTGCACTAACAACCATATTAGAAATGAGTAGAGCCCTGTGCCTTGTAGTAGGAATTATGTAGACTGTTACATTTTTTTATTTCTTCTCGTTCATCTTTCATCCTGCATAGCTGTTTTTTAATTAGAGTAATATTTACTATATTTGCTCTCACAAGTTCTAGTCTTAACTCAAATAGTGATTAATAGGGCATTATTCGCAATGCCCAATATGAGTAATCAATTTGATAAATCTATGTAAATAATTAAATTTACTGGGCTTTATGAAAAAAGTCAGTTACCTATTGGGCAGAGTATTAAAAAGATTAGGGTTAGATTACCAGACGATGTGATAAATAATAAAGTTTAAATGAGTATTAATTACGTAGCCCGATTTGATTGTTATTCATATTGCCCGGGCATTAATAAGAGTGCCATGATTAATTATTTGGTACATAACATATACAGTATGTAACAAAAAACCCGTTGGTCGTTTCAGGGACGTATAGGTGTACACATAGGCATGGCAATTATGATAATGAAATTTTTTTTTGTTGCTTTAAATGGGGTTTTAGAGTTTCTAATCAGATAACTAACTAAATTTAATATTTCTAAAAATGTTATTTGGTTCTAAACTTACCGACAAGTGTCAACATATTATCATCGGTCGCTGTGAGGTCACTGACACGGCCGCCACAAAGCAAGCCGCTGCGCGGCGCGAGCTTCCCCAAGGTTTTTGTGTAAATCGTTATACCTATCTAGACACAGTTATTCTCCGAAAATTTAAAAATAATAGAATTTATAATGAAATATTTTTTTAATAATGTGCTGGCAGTTTATGAATATTCCATTTCCCTTCTTGAATACCTAATAATATTTAATATGTTAATATTTATTTTATATTTTATAATATTTTACAAATATCATTTTACGAAGTCACTTAACGAGAACGATTCTTAGACCCGCTAAGTAGATTACGATGTTTTGACGAGATCTATCAGTTTCTTAAATTACGTTCATTACAATCTATCAAAGTCAACTACTGAAATCACTGAACATACTAGTTTCTCCACAGATAATCTCATAAAGGGGGTATTTGCCATACTTTCCACTTTTGGCAGGCGGGTTAGAACCGCAGTTTTTTTTAACTTTGTTGTTAAGAAGATGCTGTGAAGATGGTGCCACACCCACGGGACGATTTGGGTTAGTGGATATTCTTTCAACCCCAATACACATTGTATTTGAATACTTATGTTATAAATTTCCACTTTATTACTAAATAGATCTGGGAAAAATATTTAAAAAAGGTTATTTCAAGCATAAAATATCGTGATTAATTCCAAATTTGCAACTATACAAATATTAGAGAAATTTAGTATGTATTTTTCATACGAAATTTTATTCGATAAAGAATATGTAACGGGAATTATTTTTTAAATGAATTCATATTATTGTTTATTACAAGAATGTAATAAACAAAACAACATTACAACAAAAAACGCGGCGTTTCGCGTGCTTCTCAAACTCAAAACCGTTAGCCGACGAAGGACTAAGGTATAGGAAAAACTCAAAAACCCCACTCTTCGAGTGATCAAAGGTAGCGTCCACTATATGCCGACTAACATATTTTGATCCACTTATTTTGATCTACCTAATAGCTATTATTTATTCTGTGCTAATATTTAGTAGTAATATTAAAAAACATGGGCAGTTTTATAAACATAAAATTTTGTCACAATTCAGTAGTCAAGAATAGAAATAAAAATAAGTATTGTTTATCGACGGTCGATAAAAAAATGCTAATTTTTATTTCGTTTTGAGATACTGTTTTTATGTGTTTATTAATTAGCAACGATCTTGAGATGCTGATTTCGTAATGAGGGCGTATTAAATGATTACGCACTTGAGTTCGTCGTTGAGTAACGTTTATTAATACGGGCCTAAGTATATGTTATTGTGTGGATTCATCCCACTATTTTTTAATTTTTTCTTGTTATTGTAGTGTTTTAATGTATTTTTACTAGTCCTAGCTATAATTTAATTTGTTAATAACACCTACGAGCTCTGCCTGAAGTAAATAAATAAATAATAACTATTACATCAAAAATCACAACAAACCTTGATTCAGAAAATATCAAAATTACGTTGTAGAGTACAGTTGCTTTGCCACGTCCACGCACAACAAACAAAAGCACCAGTAGTGCGCTAGCGCTGATATTGATAGCTGTTATCACCCGCGTAAATTACTTCCGGACGGATCTGTTTTTTATGTTGCGAAATTAAGTACCCGCCGTGAGTGACTTGTGTGCGATGTCTTACTCAAACGAGGAATATTTTAATATGTTGATGTGTCTCGGGAGATGTGATTGCAATTATGCAGAAGCACCAAGAGTTTACGAGGAGCGCTTTGCTACTCCATTTGCTGTCTGTGATGATGTTCCAACGACTTCACATTCGTATGTACAATACTGGCAGTGTGCATGGCCGTGATCAACAACGTACAGATTCAGGAAGACCGAGAATGTACGACAACGACATCGAGGAGCACATTTTCGACATGTTTGGAGAAGATCCGACGCGGAGCACGCGCTCGGTGGCACGTGAACTAGGTGTAAACCATATGCGCGTTTGGAGATCACTCAAAAATGATTGCCAGCACCCGTATAGTTATCTTCAAGTTCAGTGTCTTCTTTCCAATGACTACGAGCCGAGAATGGACTACTGTAGATGGTTACTCGATAAGTTTGAAGGAGATCCTGAGTTAATGAACCACGTACTTTTCACGGATGAATGTTCTTTTGTTAGAACAGGTGTATTTAACGTTCATAATGAACACGTATGGTCAACGACTAATGCGTATTCTTATAAACCAAGCCATTTTCAACACCGATAGAAAATCAATGTGTGGGCGGGAATTATAGGTAACTAAATTACTGGTCCGTATTTTCTTGACCACACAATGAGCGGTGAAAACTACGAACGCTTTTTGCGAGAAGAACTAAGCGATGAACTTGACGAAAAAATCTAGACCTCGTTCGTCGCATGTGGTAACACGATAGCGCACCACCGCATTTCTCTAGTTGTGAAAGAATTTTTTTGGATACTGAATTTGGTGAAAGATGGATTGGCCGTGGTGGACCGGTCAACTGGCTAGCGCGATCAATTGATCTCACACCTTTAGATATTTATCTTGGGGTACGATTTAGCAGCCTGTATTTTTTGGAATACAGACTTCGATATTCGCATATACATGGAAATGCATATGCGAATAGTCGCATCCTTTGAAAAAAATAAAGTCCGAAATATCTGTTATGCAACGCGTGCGTTTAGACATTATAAGGCGGTGTCGCAAATCTATAGAGGTACAAGGCATACATATTGAACATCTTCATGGTTATCAAGTAGACGTAGTGATGCATTAGTGTTTGTGCATAATTACCACAATCGGTCGAAATAAAATTTAAAAAATTGTGATAATCGACTACTAAAGTGATAACAGCTGAGTGATGTGACGAGGTCACGACCTTAGTGCAGTTAGTGTAGAAATGACGCGCGCGCGCGCGCCCCGTCTTTGATGTACGCCGCCGCCGGTGCTTGCTGTTTCGCTTTAGCTGCTTGATAATTCCAGGCAGAGGTAATTAATCCACATAAAATTTACAAATATTATTTAGTTAAAATTTAATTTTATTATTTTTATGTCGAGTTTTTTGAAGTAAAGTTATTTCTATACGTTTGAATACTGATTCTAATAACGCACTTAACGAGGCCTTGTTTGTTTGAAGATGGCTGCAGGTGTCCATGGAGTGCAGTAGCGACTTACCATAATGTGCATCAAGTTTTTTGGTCATTTCAATTTTATAAAAAAAATTACTACTAAACTTTCTGAACCTACTCATTACTGAAAAGGAGAAGGGCCTTCCCCACCCTCAGTCGCACTACTCCAATGACTTTCCAGCGAGCATTTTATAAATCAGTTCTGAAACTAATATCGGATTCGCGTATTTTCTAAGTAAAATATCAGACTAGTGCTCTGTACCGGATACATCACATTTATACTTTATTATATATTATATAAACCAAATAATACAATTAATACAGACTCTTTCATTAAGAGCATTAAAATCATTTTTCTACGAACGATATTTGCCAGATATGGCATTTAATTGTATTTAATGCCATATCTGGCATCTGTGATATATTAGAGGAAAAGTAAAAAAAGAGACAAATATTTGGCATAGCATTTTGTCTCCTTAATAAAATATTAATTGTCCTTCGTATAGTGATATTTATTGTAAGAATGATCCTATTAGTTCAGAGATAAATATTTGTAAAAAAATATGTATATTTATTTATTTTTTATTTTCCTGCGCTCCGTGTATGTCGTATATTACAATAAAAGACCATTAATAAAGTATGAATGAATGAATATACTTTATTGCACACCACAAACAAATATACAAATGACATAACAAAAATCAGATTATGTGTACAATTTGGCGGCCTTATCGCTATATAGCGATCTCTTCCAGGCAACCAAAGGTGTAAAGAAATAAAACAGTGAATACTGGGTAGGAGGTGCAATATAAATATACAAAATATAATATCAATACATGCCATATATAGACAATAAATGCAACAAAATAACATATATTTGACGGCTCCGTGGCGCATTGACTTAGCAATGAGTTGTTGCGCTGGGGGCCGCGGGTTCGAATTCCGCACAGAACAAGTAATTGTATCGCCTACAAATAATTGTTCCGGGTCTGGATGTTTCGTGCAATTTATGTTTGTAAACTGCCTCCACGACACAGGAGAAAATCCTAGTGTGGGGGTAACGTTTTTGAAAAAAAATATAAAATAGAAAAATAGAAAAAATATAAATAACTAATACATTATAAATATAAAGTAAAACATATAATATATATGTATACATACATACATACATATATATATATATATATATATATATATAAACATATTAACAAACTTACATAGTTATCTACCCAAAAATACATATATAAATTACAAAATTCCTCAAACAATAATATAAAGCTGATAAATACAATAAATACATAATCACATAATTTATCCTAACGGTATCCGAACGATTGAGACAAGTATTGATCTTTAAGTAGTCGCTTAAAGATTACAATAGTTTGTTTTTCACGTATATACAAAGGTAGGGCATTCTAGAGCTTCATAGACTGGACAGTAAAAGATTTATTAAAAAATGATGTATTTTCAGTTGCTACCCTTAAAATAAATTTTCTTGAAGAGCGTAGAGGTTCCCCCAGAAGCCAAAATTAAACTTCTCCTTTAGATAGGGAGGATTAGAAGGGTGAAATAATACACGGTACAGAATAGAAAGAATATGCATGTTCCGGCGAAGTCGGATAGGTAACTACTTGAGACGTGAGCGAAATTGGGAAATATGGTCAAATTTGCGCAATCCAAATATGAACCGAATACTAGTATTTCGAAGTCTCTCAAGCTTATTTAGCTGGTCCTCAGTTCGAAGGAGATTCAATCGGAAGGAGAAGAGACTGTGCGAGCATAATTTTTGTAGGAATGGGAAGAAATGATCGAAGGCGACGAAGTGAACAAAGAGCGGCAAAGGTTTTCTTACTTACCTCATTCAGTTGGCGTATCCAATTTAAGGAATTATCAATATAAATGCCAAGATTTTTGACATTATCAAAGTAAGGGATTACAACTCCATCGAATACGATAAGTGGCACGGAGAACCAGTCAATTCTTGAGATAAAGCTCTGGCTACCAATAATGATAGTCTGTGACTTTTAAGGATTGACATTTAGGCCATATCATGAATAATATTTAGATCGTTATTTAAAAAAGTATTAAAAAGTAGTGTAGGTATAGGGGCTAAGAATGACAATCTTTATCTCTATTCAGGATATTGTAAATTATGAACTTATATTTTATGTTAAATAATAAAAATTGTCAAAGAAATTCACATATTAAGGAATTATCTTTCTACGTATTATCCCTGTTTATAGGTAAATATTGGTAAAGAGTATGATAGTCTAGTTTGGTAATAGCACTTATAAGTTTTTAAAAAATATCTTTTTTAAAGAGCAACACCACACTATATTTGATTTCTCAATCACAAAAGAATAAGGTAAACTGCCTAATATGTTCATTAAATGTATTTGCATTGTATTTGTTTTGCTAATTATGCATAATTTAATGTTATTTTTGAAATTCTAAGTTTTGACGTCGGAATCAAGACGATAATTAATATCAAGTTCATTTTCATCAGATTGATAATCAACGGCGATACGGCTGACCATAAGAATAAACACGATTGCGACATGTACTTGTTGTGATATATTTGGCAAGTTTTCAAATTGTTAACTACATGAAATAATTAGCAGAGCGGTTTTGTCGAACTACACAATTTGGAAGACTTCCGGTTTTCCAAATTCGAAATATTTATTAGTGGTTTTGCTTTTAAAACCTTAATTTCCACGTTTTGATGTATATGTGTTTATTTATTTTATTGTTTCCTCTTAAAATAATCTTTATATTTTTGTTTATCTCTAGCGATACGAAATACAGCTCTTGCCGTACCAGTCCCACTTTATGTTTTCAATCCAGGACTTCTTTCTATGAAAAAAAAACTTTTAACGTCCCACAAACATGTACGTACGCACGTACGGTCACGCGTACGCACTCGCTCACGCAATCACTCACGCACACTCACACGCACGTGCACGCAAGCACACACACGGGCGCACATAACGCACACAGGTGCACGCACTCACGCAAGTACACACGTGTAATACAATAATACAAAATGTTTGTATTTATTGTTTTTCAATTATTTTCTTTAATATTATATTGCGAATTTTTACAAAATAAGAAACTTTTAGTCCAAATTTATATATTAGTATCCGTCCCGCTGCCCTATAGCGGACCGTAAACTTTTCAACTTTTTCAATATTTTTTTTTAATTCTCGCAGACATGCAGATTTCCTCAAAGACGTGTCACCGGGGATCAGATCCGGGTTGCACGCGTACTGGGAAATTTACGGCCAGCACCACCATTGCCTTCTAATTTCAAATAATTTAAAATGTGCAGTACTCGCGTACACATAAGAAATCATGCAAATATCCCGTTTCGGAGCATACTTAAAATGAAATTTTGTTCTTGATGGTGTCGCAAACATTACCAGTACGTTCATTTGTATTCCACTTTACAAGTAGCAAAGTTTACAACTTGGCGTATGTTGCAACATGAAGAAAGTCAAAGTTGAGCAACTTCGAGGTGCAAATGTTTGTTTAAATACATTTACTACCACGCATGATGTCGCGTATGATGTGAACGTTCATTTGTATTCCACTGCAAAACCCGCAAAGTTAAAATGAATTATTGTTAGTCTTAGAGATTATATAATAGAACGGTGAACGCATTTAGTTTTCTAGAATTTTGGAGAATTTGGAGAATAATCTTCTATTTTTTCCGTTGTGGATGTAAAGTTTATCAAGATTTACTCGACTAAATTGTACTCGGCTGAGCTGAATCCGGAATCCAGCTTCATAGATTGACACACAAAGTAATAAAGCCCAATTGATCATTAATTTTATGATTGATGGAGAAGAAAGATTCTCGTGATGTAGCCTAGCAGTGACGACCAAAGAGCCCGAGTTCCAATCCTTGCTTTTGACAATTTTCTAATATGCCTATGTTCAGCAGTGGACTTGCAATCAGCTGTAATGCTGATGATAACGACCCAAATATTAACGTCATCATTACAATTTTTTTTTCATGCTATAACCTGCATACCATGCATAGCCCAGCCTTATACTTCCTACTACGTTTCATTTTTTCATATTTAAACTTAAAAGTAGTGAAATTTGTCTTCGGTGATTTAGCTCACACATTACACAAGCTTTGATGCTATTTTCACAGTTCTACAGTCTTTGTTACACAAGTTAAAGTTTGTGGCATACTAAGCAGTGCATGTGTCATCGAGTAGAGTCGTCTTGGCCAGTTTCCAAGCCCACTGAATATGAACATTAATAAATCAAACAGTTTGCATTGGAGATCGAAGTGTCATAATTATGAGAGAGCACTTGAATTCATGGTTACAGTTCTTTCCTTTGCATTATTTAAGTATATTTACTTAAATAATATACTTACTTTCAAGAAACGAGCTTACTTATTTTTAAAAGGCCGGCAACGCACCTGTTCATGGGCGGCGGTCGACACCTTACCATCATGTGAGCTGCATGCTCGATTACCCCTCTTCTATATATATATATATATATATATATATTATATATACGTATACTTACATAATTGTAAGTTTTTATATTTATATAATGTAGTGCGCTTGAGTCACCCGGTGTGGTTTATTATTCTTAAATTACATTAAACCTTTTTCAACTATTTTATCCTACAACTAAATACACTAAACACTAAACAAAAACTATTTCGACGAGTATTTCAACAATGTTTACAAAAAACTATTTACGTAAACAGCGTTAAAAAACTTTAACATTTAATCGCCTAGAACGCGCTATCCCCGACTCCGTTCTGCCCCGGGGGCGCCTCGGGATTGTAGGTGTAGGTAGCAAGAGTGACAGAGGCCTGTTAACCTCAACATGTTTTTTTTGCAAGCTTTATTTCAACTTTCTTGCTTCTTTTCTACCGACTTCAAAAAGGAGGACGTACTCAATTTGACTGTATGTTTTTTTATGTGTGTTACCTCATAACTTTTTTGTGGGTGAACCGATTTCGATGATTCTTTTTTTATTTGAAAGCTGGTACTATTCATGTAGCCTGAAATAAATTTGATCAAGGTCTGACGAACAGTTTTTGAGTTATTCTTAATAATTTTTTACTGAAGTCGGTTTTACACAATTTTAAATTATGTTTCTCTGGTTTAATATTTGAAATTAAGTTTTGAAGCACATGCTGACATCCAAGCGAATATATAATATGAGCTCCATGATATAATATTATTGTATTTTTATCGAAGTTGCACAAGGACTGAAATTTGGGATACATGTGCAACTTCGATAAAAATACAATAATATTATATCATGGAGCTCATATTATAATGATCTTAGTACTATGCGAGTTCAACTGGCCCAAGCAACGCCTATAAAAGCTTATTATTAAATGGATTTTATACTTAAAAACATGTTCAGTTCATCTGCCTTTTTTATTTAAGGGATTTTGTTTAAATAGAAAACATGATAGCTCTATCCTTAGCTCGATCGGATCTTCTATTCTTAATTACTATTGAACTAAGTTGCTGTTGCCGAGGCGTTAATTGATATACTTTGCTCTTTATCTCAATGCGCCTTTACAAGTAATTATGTTAAATGATACATGTATCTAAATAAAATATATTTTAATTATAAGATATTTATTAATTTTGTAATGTATATGTGTATGTATATATTAATATATGTATAAATTTTGTGTACTTAAGTATATATGTGTGTGTATGTGTGTACATATGTATATATGTATATACAATATATTTTTTTAGCCCTTTCTATTTTGATTACTGCTGCACCGCCTCTTGTTTGTCTATCTCTATTTAGCCTAATGGTTGACTGCGAGAGAATGCCCTATGGCATTAAGTCCGCCATATGTACAACTTTGTGCATGAAAGTTTAAATAAATAAATAATAAATAATTTTACTTATTTAATTTATTATTCTACGTAACATTACAATAGTTGTTTTACTACGCGAACCCTCAAATGGCTAGTCACTGCGATCTAAATCGGAAGAGTTCGGTATAATTCGGAGAATCGCAGGAGACGCTGTTCGGACCATTTTCTTTCATTCTACCTGAATACCTAACCTACCTAATAACCTACCTACCTAATTATAGCATCCCAAGCAGATGGTAGCACCCAGCCATCTTCTTTATTGAAATTAGGATGTGCTTTGATTTCAATAGCCTCGCGAATCATCTTTGGAAGGAATCGGTGTTCTTCAGCGAGGGTTAATGGTCTATCAAATTGATGTAATGACGGGGCGATTCTGTACGTGTTTGCAAACTGCAGACTTCCCAGAGTGTCGATTCTTCACATCAGCTATGTGATCTTTAATGCGATTTTTATTGATCTTTTAGTTTGTTCAAAATTTTTTTTTTCAAAAGTTTGTTTGTTAAAAATCAAGCTTGTACACTCCTGCATCTTGCAGAGGGATATTACACTTGACTGATGGTAAAAACTGACTAATCTTCTTCGGCGGCTTGAAGTATGTTTTAATGGAAGCACGCATCAAGATGTTGCCAATCTTGTCAGTGACACTCTGAAATATGGCAGACACCCGCTCAACTGTGGCCAGCTTCACTCGTTCACTGTGACGTAGGCGCGGGACCCGAAGCTTGTTGTCGTGCAAAACTTGCTTGACGTGTTGGAGCTCGGCGGCTAGGTGTTTACTGTCACAGATCCGTCGTGCTCTCTGAAAGATTCTGAAAGAAAGATTTACCCATGGTAGCTAATTGTGAAGGGTGGTAGTGAGAATCACTGTTTAAATATCTATCTGTATGGGTCTTTTTTTAAACACAGTGTGGCTCAAAGTGTTATCGGGATTCCGAATTACTAACACATCTAGACAAGCTAAAGAATCGTTTGCCCCTAACTTCATTGTGAAATAAATTCTAGAATTTATGGAGTTAAGATTGTCTAAAAATGCAGTTAATTTATCTAAAGGTAGAATTGTGAAAGTTTCGTCTACGTACCGCTTGTAGAATCTTAGATTTACGGGAGAAGTAAGCAAGGCTTTCTCTTCAAAGTCTTCCGTGAACTTATCGGCAACAATGGGAGCAAGTGCAGAACAGGTGAGCCCATCGCCACACCATCTACTTGTTAGTAACACTCTCACTCTCAAACCAGAACTCACGATTCTCCGCGCAAATAAGGGAAATGCCACGGTAGTCATGGATACTTCAGATTATAATTCTAAAATACTAGACTTTTTGTCGGATGTTAGCACCTATAAAAAGATTTAAAACGATCCAACAAATAACAAACTTAAAACAACTAGTGACCTCATAAAGAAACACTCCGAAAAATTTGATCTGGACGTAAAATCGCTAAAACCTACGTGTGCCAAACCACCGATGTTGTGTAGGTTACCAAAAATACATAAGCCCAACTCTCCACTACGTCCCATAGTGAACCAAATCGATTCACCAACTTACAGATTGGCTCAACACATAACGAAAATACTCTCACCGCTCAGGGGACGTAAAAGAGCACACACAAAGGATTTATATCATTTTGTCAGCGAAAATAAAAACCTACATCTGGCAGACAATAAAACTATGGTAAGTTTTGATGTGCAGTCACTACACACACAGTTCACATGCTTACCTGTTGACGACTTCAATTCAATTGTACCTAGAAGTCTAGAAGAAAACAACATGCCCGTAGAATATGCAGTATTATTCAGACACTGTCTTACATCTGGCTACCTATTGTGGAAGGAACACTTCTACCTGAGCAAAAAAATATTTTTAGGCAATACAAAATATTTCTACTAAAGTAAACTTGATACATGGGACGTGACCTAAGCGTCGTAGATACCACACACCAGATATTTCTACGGATGATTTCTCACTGCTTTTTAATGTTTTCTTTCGCCAACAAACACGTAGTTAGTCAACTTCTAAAATGCAATAGAAAATAAATCACATTGAAAGCTGATTGCGTACTGTGAAATTAAGTAATATAAAGTTGTTTTATTTTTATTTCTGTGTGGGTCATATAGGTTCTAATAAATTTCACATATCAATCTTTATAATTAATATTTACTCACGCTCCCCTCGCGGTTGCGTTCTGCAGGTTGCCGCCGTGTTTGGCATTACAGGTCGGCGGATTGGGACGGAATGCGGTCTTTCTTTGCATCCTACCCATGGGGGCGGGTTTGCTTCGCGCCGGATGATCCCAGCGCTGTTGCTGACTCTGTCACTGATGTGGTGTTACAGGGAATGGAACTATTTATTCCATCATCTGTGGTACCCATCGGTGGCAGATCGCAGCCTTGGTTTGGTCGCTCCTGTAAGACTGCATTACGCAGTAAGCAGGAGTGCTATCAGGCCTGGGCTGAGGCTTCGGCGGCTCGGGATGTAAACACCAGCATGCTTAAAAAAGTATAACTTCGCCTCCCGGTCCTTCAAAGTGTTATTGCCAAGGCAAAGTCAGAGCACATAGGCAGAATTGGCGAGAAACTAGTTCGCCTTCCTTGGGAACCCGTGCATTCTGGTCTCGCCAAGGCTGTCCAAGGAATTTCTGTAAGCCATCACTACCATCTCTGCACAGGAGGACGACTCATTGGCCCACGCCGCAAAGAAAGCCGACCTTTAGCTTACTTTTGCGTCCAACTCGACTCTTGATGACGGGAGAACACACCGCCGGCCATCCCGCGGTGTGAGTGCTCCATGCCGGATGTTCAGTTCTCACAGCGCTCGGTCTGCAAAGCACCTCCTGGACATCCACAAGTCAAGTGGGCCTGACGGAATCCCCCAATTGTGCTGAGGACGTGCCCGGAGTTGGCACCGGTTCTAACGCGTCTTTCCGGTTCTCCTACTCCCTAGGCGTAGTCCCGAAATCATGGAAGACAGCTTTTGTCCAACCGATCCCTAAAAAAGGCGACCGCTCAGACCCGTCCAACTACAGGTCTATCGCCATCACCCCCTTGTTCTCCAAAATAATGGAATCCATTATAAACTGCCAGCTCATGCGGTACCTTGAGGATCACCAGCTGATTAGTGACCGCCAATACGGTTTTCGTCGGGGTCGATATGCTGGTGATCTTCTGGTCTACCTGACTCATAGATGGGCGGAGGCAGTAGAGTCCAAGGGGGAGGCATTGGCCGTTAGTTTGGACATTGCGAAGGCTTTCGATCGGGTTTGGCACAGCGCTTCTTACGAAGCTCCCTTCCTATGGGCTTCCCGAGAAATTGTGCAATTGGATCACCAGCTTTCTTACAGATCGGAGCATCAAGGTCGTTGTAGACGGTGCATGCTCCGACCATGCCTATTAACACTGGTGTTCCACAAGGCTGCGTGCTATCACCAACGCTGTTTCTTCTGCATATCAATGATATGTTGCAAACCGGTAGCATTCATTGCTATGCGGATGATAGCACTGGTGATGCTCTATACGCCGGCCGTGCGAATATTTCTCGGAAAACGTCGCCGAGTACCGGAACAAACTTGTGTCTGAAGTCGAGTCTTTGCTGAACAAAGTCTCGGATTAGCGACTAAATCTAGTCCAGTTTAATCCTCAGAAGACACAAGTTTGCGCGTTTACCGCAAAAAGAACCCTTTGTCGTATCTCCTCAGTTTCAAGGCACTTTGTTGCCTCAGCCAATATCGGAATCCTCGGCGTCGACATATCGAGTGACGTGCAGTTTCGTGGTCACTTGAAGAGAAGGCCAAATTGGCCTCTAAAAGCTTGGCGTGCTCAGCAGAGCAGGACAGTATTTCATGCCGGCACAACGCCTGCAACTTTACAAGCCGCAGGTTCGGCCTCACATGGAATACTGTTCCATCTCTGGCCAGTTCCCAGTGCCAGCTCCTTCCACTTGACCGCATCCAGCGCAGAGCGGCTCAATCGTCGACGACCGAGTCCTTTCCGATCGGCTCGATTCATTGGCGCTGCGAAGAGATGTTGCATCTCTTGCATTTTCTATCGCATTTACCACGGGGAGTGCTCTGAGGAATTGTTCGGATTAATCCCAGCCGCCACATTTCACGAACGCACATCGCGGCAGAACTCCCGATACCATCCACACCATCTGGATGATTTGCGGTCCACCACTGTGCGTTTTAGAAGATGTTTTCTTACTCGCACAACTTCCTTGTGGAATAGTTTACCACCAGCGATTTTTCCGGACCGATACGACTTAGGGACCTACAAGAAAAGAGCCTACTCCTTTTTAAAAGGTCGGCAACGCATCTGCAATTCCTCTGGTTCCCCTGGTGTTGCAGTTTTTCATTGGCGGCGGTAGTCACTTACCATCAGGTGAGCCGCATGCTCGTTTGCCCCCTCTTCTATATAAAAAAAAAACCTGTTCAATACATGAACATAAAAAATTTAATTGTAAATTTGTCGTAAAACTGTACCTTTAAAAGGCAATATGATTTGTAAGTTATAATTTAAGTTGTTACTGGCAACATTATGTACCTTGAAAGGAAGTAAGCCATTGCATTCGTTTTTTAGTAGTGTCACAGTGTGCGCTAACGTCTTTACCTTTATTAAAGACTTTATTTTATCTTGTCTAGCTTTTCATTTTGAACAAGCTAAGTGGTCCTTCGAAAAGTAAAGTGTGATACAGTGTATTGTTGGAGAGTGCAGTACGTTCTACTTGGGACAGTGTCCTGGCTTTAAGGCGGCGGAACCTCACCCGGCTTATAGTTTGGGTGATTTGTTGGTTGGCCCTGCTATTGCACCTTAATATTCATCCATTTTCGTCAAAATATTGACGAGGCATTGCAGAGTCTGAAATATTTCAAATTTTTTTACACAAATTGTGTAACTGACGGTGAACCGAAAAAGAAGCTTCTATCTGCGATTTTACCTACCTTCATTGAAAAATTAATTTATTTCCGTTCGCCACATTTGTCTATGGTGAGCAACTCAACAAGGCGTTCATCTGGAAGTGTCAGTGTCACTGTCAATTGAATTTGACTTTGACAGTTCGAGTTCTAGTAAACAACGGCTCGACTTCATTTGAAGAATAAAAGTGTTTATGATTGTGAAATGTAAGTTCAAAAGAAACGTAAAGGAATAAGGCCAATAATAAGTTTAGTGCATTTTGGTGTTGGTATTGCGCAATCATGTCGGAGTTGAAAAGTTAAAATTGCGCGGGCGCATTGCAAAGGAGCGTTGACGCGAATTGAAAGTTTTGTTCGCGAACCAGCTAATATTGCTTCAGCAACAATAGACGTTTTAGAAGCTCGTAAAAATAAATTATTTTCAGTTTTAAAACAATATGAAAGTATTCAGTTGGATATTTTAAGCCTAGATGAAGAGGACTCTGAGGATATTGGTGAGATGGAAGATAAGTATTATATGACTCTTGGTAAAATAAATGAAGCAATTAAAATTCTTAATAAATCAGAGTCCTCTCAATCTAATTGCATGTCTTCCTCTAAATTACCTAATGTGGAAATTCCCACATTTGATGGTAAAGATTGTACAAAATTTAAACCATTTTATGAATTGTTTATTGCTGTCATTGACAATAAGAGGACTTTATCGGATGTCCAAAAGTTATTTTATCTGCGCAAATATTTATTAGATGAAGCCTTATCAGTAATTGTTAACTTGCCCTTAGTAAATAAATCATATCAGGAAGCACTAACTTTGCTTAAAAAACGGTTTGATAATAAGGCACGTTCTATATGTAACCATATAAATATACTTTTGGATATTCCACCTATGCTCAAAGGGACAGCAGCCTCAATACGAACCTTTATTTCTCAAGTACAGCAGCAGTTACATGCTTTAAAAAACTTAGATGAACCAATTGATAGCTGGGATCGGGTTTTAATTTGTATCCTCTGTAATAGTGGTGAATGGGTCCACTATTAACAGACCTGAGTGGTCTAAGAGCGGAGAAATGAAACTATTTTCTTGATATGCCTTACTATGTGCAGGCGACTGAAGGTGTTTATTTTAGTGAACCCTGCCTATATTTATATTCCCGGCTACATCCTTAGTTACCCAATAGCAATATCTTTTATTTATTTAGCCAACTTCTACATTTTGACCAATGAAATTAATCAATTACAATATTATGTACAACTATTATGTGTCGCGCTCCATTTGCCGGCGTAAGACCTGTGGATCGCTTCTCGTAGCTGCGTTGCTGGACGAAACTATATAAGTCATGCAGACCGGCGCGCGCGCGTAATCGGCGAGCGGCGGCGGCGTGGGACACATCTCCGGAACAGCAAGAAGAAGCGAAGCTGCGGCGTTGAAGAAACGGCTTGAAAATGGTCGACGGATTCACGAAGATAGCCGGCGTGTGAAGACGATGCGGCGCTGATGATATTTGCGGCTGTTTCTTGTTTCTATATTAGATCGTTAAATATATACGTCATATTATCACGCATCGATATGCAGTCCGCAGTATCTCAGTAGCCGGGGGTAATTTGGAAATAAATGTTTTCTTCAGACCTTCACCTTCTGCGTTATGGTAGCAGCAGGTAACATTATTTACTATCGTTTAAGGTTGATTAGCCTGGCTGCTACATCACTCTCCCCAGCGAAAGCGTACCGGAGCTGACGACTCGCCCATGGCTCGTAATTTTAAAATGGGTTTTATCTGGGTTGATGTAGGTGATGGGTTTCAAGCTTCCTCGCTGGTGGTTGAGATGATGATGATGATGATGAATCCTCTGAAGTATCCTCGTTAATAATATAGGCAGGCTTTAGTCGGTCGATCGATATAATTGTAGATTTCCTTCCGGGTATTTGTAATTTAAAAGTCTTGTTATTTCGCTCTAATACTTTATACGGTCCATCGTAGGTAGGTTGAAATTGTTTCTTCACTGCGTCGTTTCACAAAAACTTGCTTACATGTTTTCAAATCTTGATGAATGAATACTGATTTATTATTTCCGTGCGATGATGTGCGTTTTGACGATAAGACTTTGTTGATTGATTCTCGAAGTTGAGTTACAAAATCGTAATTCATTTCTTGATTATTTGACGATGTTGAAGTGAAGAAGTCACACGGTAGTCTTATGCTGCAGCCAGGTTAGCTGAGCGGCGCTAAGACTAGTGTCTGTACGCGGTGTTGCTCGTAGTCCAAGTAGCACTGTAGGTAGCTCATCAATCCACTTTGTATGTTGAGATAAACGAGTTTTGAGTGGTCTTCAATGTACGATGCCATCGTTCGACTATTCCGTTTGATTGAGGATGGTATGCCGTTGTACGTGTTTCTGTATTCCATAGTTTGAAGAAGTTTGAGAATAGGTTGCTTTCAGTTTCTTCCTTGATCCGTTGTGATGGTTTTAGGTGATCCGAAACGAGTAATCCAATTTTCGTAAATTATCTTCGCGATGGATTCAGCTGATGTATCATCGGTAGGTATTGCTTCTGGCCATCTTGTTGTTCTGTCGATCATTGTTACGAGGTAACGATGTCCTTGCGGTGAAGTAGGTAATGGTCCAACGATGTCAACGTGTAGGTGTTCGAATCTCTCCGTAGGTGGAAATGAATCTAGGCTGCTTGATGTATGCCTTGTACTTTGCATTTTGACATTGAATGCATTGCTTCGCCCAGTTGCCAACATCCACTTGTATTGAAGGCCAAAAGAATTTTCCAGTGATGAGTTTTCTGGTTGCTCTAACACCTGGATGACTGATGTTGTGCAGTGCATTGAAGACTTCGCGACGACATTCTTCTGGTAGGTATGGTCGCATGGTTGACGTTGAGGCTTCGCAGTAGATAGGTAGATGCGTCGTTGGCATTGTAACTTGCTTGATGGTTAAGTTACTTTGCTTCGATAGGTGTTTGATATTGTCGCTATCTCTGTCTTGTGCTTCGGCGATCTTGTGATAGTCGATCGATGTAGGGCATGTTACACTGTCGATTGGTATGCGACTGAGTGCGTCGGCGACTATGTTGTCCTTCCACTGATGTGACGTATGTCGGTCGTGAATTCGCTTATGAAAATGAGTTGTCTTGCTCGTCGTGGTGTTTCCGATGATGATGGTTTCTTCTGAAGTACATATGTTAATGGCTTGTGGTCGGTAAAACGATCAGGTTTCGACTCGAACGTTTTTGAAGTGCTTGATAGCCATGTATATAGCGAGTAACTCTCGGTCGAATGTACTGTAGTTACGTTGAGTATCGGAGAATTTTCGAAAAATAGCCAAGTGGTTGCCATTTCCCATTGATGTATTGTTGGAGTACAGCTCCTGCTGAGAGATCGGATGCATCGCTGAAGATAGCAAGGGTTGCTTCGTGTGATGGGTGAGCGAGCAAAGCTGCATTTTGGATCGCAACTTTACAAGCTTCAAATGCCTTCGTGGCTTCATCGTTCCATACGATTGACGTTTTATCTTTTTTCTTCGTGTTGTGAAGGTAAGCGTGAAGTGGTGCTTGGATTTCAGCGGCTTTAGGAATGTGTTCTCTGTAAAAATTAATCATCCCAAGAAAACGCCTTAGTTCTTCGATTGTTTTAGGTTTCGCATAATCGATGATTGCTCTGACTTTTCAGTAGGCGGTTTGATTCTTCCTTGCTGACGGTGAAACCAAGAAATTGAACTTCTTCTTGTCCAAATATGCATTTCGAAGGTTGATTGTGATTCCGTTGTCTTCTAATCGCTGTAGCACGGTGCGTGGTGAGTTTCGTGCGTTTCTTTATCAGGGCTTGCAACAAGGAGATCATCAATGAATGCGAAACGAAGTCCAGTCCATGAAGTACTTCGTATGAATCTTTGAAAGGTTTGACCAGCGTTCTTCAGTCCTGAGTCATTCTTAAATCGAATAATCCCATTGGAGTAATTATTGCTGTCTTCTCTATGTCTTCATCGCGTACTTTTATTTGTTGGTAAGCTCGGTTGAGATCGATGGTGGAAAATATAGTCTTGTCTGACAGTTGATGAGTGAAATCCTTGACTCGCGGTATTGGGTAGCGGTCAGGAGTGGTAATAGAATTCAGTCTTCTGTAATCTCCACAAACTCGTAATTCTCCATTCTTCTTCGGTACAACGTGAAGTGGTGATGACCAAGGGCTTTGCTTGGACGGCATATTCCTTGCTCGATCATGTTTTCGAATTCTTCGAACTTGCTCGTATCGGTGTGGTGCGATTGGACGTGCACGGCAATGAAGTGGTGGTCCATTAGTTTCGATGAAATGCTCAACGTTGTGCTTCGGTGTTAATTTCATCGAAGTTATTCTTGTGATTCAGGATATTCTTCAAGGATCTTGTGATACGATTGTTGAACGTCTATGCTTCTTATTGTGGGCTGATTGGTTGCTTGGACGAAAGACTGGGATGTAAGATTGGTTTTCCGTCGATGATTCTTCTATTTTGATGTCGACGATCAACTGGTGATGTAGAAGAAAATCAGCACCGATGATTGGTTTGCTGACTTTAGCGACGATAAATCTCCATTTGAATGGTCGGCGTAGGTTTAAATCTAGTTCCATTGTTTTTTCTCCATATGTAGGAATCACCGTATTGTTTGCTGCGTAGAGTTGAAAATCCAATGGCTTCATCTTTTGTCTTTGACTCGGCGGTAAAACTGAGATATTCGCTCCGGTGTCGATAAGGAAGGTAAGCTTGCTTTTATCGGTGACAAAAGACGGTAGGACTTTTCTGTTACGCTGATCCCGTCGCATCAAGCGTATTAGTTAGTTTTCCGACTTCATATTTTCATTTTGAATGTACACGGTGTTGTATTTTCTTGCCTCGGAACCGAAACGTCGATGATAGTAGCAGTAAGGGGATCTTGTTCTTGAGCTTGTTCGACTTCTACTTGCAGAGCGGTTGCGACGAAAAGGTGATCTTCGGTGTTGCTGATTGCGCTGGTTGTACTGTTGCTGGTAACAGGTTTGATGCTGGGAAGCTTTGAGCGCGGCGACTTCGAATGTTAGCTTCAATTTCTTCGAGAAGAAACTGGTATCATTGGCCTTGATTGAAGTGCTTCGATCATCGATATGTGTGAGCTACTGCTGTTTTCGATCATCTTGTCCGCCAGGAGTGCCAGTTCGTCGAGCTTCGTCTGCGTGCTGAATGTTTCACTCACTGCTAGTACCGATCGAACATGTGGTGGTAGGTTCTGGTCTTGCAGGATCTTCCTTATCGGTGTTCGTAACGGGTCACCAATGTAATAGTGGTGAATGGGTCCACTATTAACAGACTCGAGTGGTCTAACAGCGGAGAAATGAAACTATTTTCTTGATATGCCTTACTATGTGCAGGCGACTGAAGGTGTTTATTTTAGTGAACCCTGCCTATATTTATATTCCCAGCTACATCCTTAGTTACCCAATAGCAATATCTTTTATTTATTTAGCCAACTTACATTTTGACCAATGAAATTAATCAATTACAATATTATGTACAACTATTATGTGTCGCGCTCCATTTGCCGGCGTAAGACTCGTGGATCGCTTCGTAGCTGCGTTGCTGGACGAGACTATAAGTCATGCAGACCGGCGCGCGCGTAATCGGCGAGCGGCGGCGGCGTGGGACACATCTCCGGAACAGCAAGAAGAAGCGAAGCTGCGGCGTTGAAGAAACGGCTTGAAAATGGTCGACGGATTCACGAAGATAGCCGGCGTGTGAAGACGATGCGGCGCTGATGATATTTGCGACTGTTTCTTGTTTCTATATTAGATCGTTAAATATATACGTCATATTATCACGCATCCATATGCAGTCCGCAGTATCTCAGTAGCCGGGGTAATTTGAAATAAATGTTTTCTTCAGACCTTCACCTTCTGCGTTATGGTAGCAGCAGGGTAACATTATTTACTACCGTTTAAGGTTGATTAGCCTGGCTGCTACACCTCAATAGGAAACTAGATTCATACACAAATCGTGCCTTTCAGTTAGAACGTGATCCACAAATATTACCAACAATGGTGGAATTTATAGCATTTTTGGAAAAACGTGCTATGGCACTAGAAGATAGTGTCCCACATAAGAGTAATTGCTTTGAAAATAAATTAAGGTCAGTAGTAAGAGCTGCAAATGTTTCCACACAATCCATTGTATTGTGTGATTTTTGTAAAATGAAAGATCATGCAATTTTTAATTGCCCTAAATTTAAGATGGTCACTATTGAGACTCGTTTGTCTTTTGTCAAAGATAACAAATTGTGTTCTATTTGCTTAAGGGATCATTCAGACAATGTCTGTAAATATAAATTTAAATGTAGAATTTGTAAAAAGCCTCATAATACTCTCCTCCATGTGGAGGAGGAGGCCAAGGTTTCACTGTTTTCAAATAGCAATGCTTCTAATGCAGTTACATTGTTGCCTACTGTTAAGGTTTAAGGAGCTTTGCTCGATAGTGGTAGCCAAGCCTTATTTGTGACAAACACTCTTGTTAAAAAATTAAATTTGAAACCTTTTTCAAATTCATCAAGTTATATCATTGGTATTGGCAATAAAATCACAGTAATTAATCAAACTATTAATTTATCCCTAAGGTCTTGTGTGTATAAAGATATAACATTTAATGTAAACTGTTTAATAGTTGACTCAATTACGACACCCTTACCTCAAAATTTTGTTCATATTTCGAAATCAACCATTCCAGAGCATATATTGTTATCAGATGATCAGTTTAACATTCCTTCAGAAATTTCAATATTGTTAGGAGTTGATGTTTATTTCAACTCATTGTTAAATGGATATGTAAAGATTTCAGATGGTCCTGTGTTACAAAACACAGTTTTTGGATATGTTGTAGCTGGTAAGATTGAGACTAAAAATGAAAACTCACATTTAGTGTCTAATTTTGTTATATGTGATCAAAGAAAGCTAGAAAATTTGATGGAAAATTTTTGGATAACTGAAGCATTACCTCAACCTATAACAGGCATTACAAGTGAGTTGCATAAATCAGAAATTATTTTTCAAGAGTCTGTCACTTTTGAGCATAACAGATTTTCAGTTGACTTGCCCCTCATCTGTTCAAAAGATGAGTTGCTACTTGGGGACTCCTTTTCGATTGCTTGGCAAAGGTTTTTATCTTTAGAAAAAAGGCTCAAACAAAGTCCTATGCTTTTTACAATGTATAATGATTTTATACAGCAATATGTGGCGATGGTACATGCTAAGGAGGTCGATATAAGCACATATGATATTAATAGTGGCTCTGTTTATTTTTTATCACACCACCCTGTCTTCAATGAAGATAGTAAGACAACTAAATTACGAGTGGTTTTTGATGGAAGCATGAAAACAAAAAATAAAATTTCTTTAAATGATGTTATGCTGAATGGGCCTGTAGTGCAGGGTGAGCTTTTCGATATCCTTGTTTTATTTCGTACTTATTTGTTTACATTAGTATGCGACATAGAAAAGATGTTTCGATGTGTTCTGATTAATGATCACCACACTAGTCTTCAAAACATTCTTTGGAGAAATAACCCTGGCATGCCCATAATTTGCTTGCAGTTGCAGACATTCACTTATGGACTGAAGTCATCTACATTTTTAGCAACCCGTTGTCTCTTAGAGTTAGCGAACAGATATAAAAATTGTTATCCTTTGGCTGCAAAAGCGATAATATTGAATACTTATGTGGATGATATTCTCACTGGAAGTGATGATATTGATGAGCTTCACTTGTTAAAATATGAATTAATAGAGCTATTAAAATTAGGTAATTTTAATTTACATAAGTGGTGCTCTAACCACCATCCTGTTCTTGAGGACATTCCGAATGAATGCAGATTTTTTGAGGATTTAAATATTAATAGAGATTATGTTATTAAGGTATTGGGCTTAAAATACAATATAGTGTTAGACCATTTTTATTTTGAAACCCCTTGTTGTGATGGGAAGTACTAAATACCAAACGGAGCATATTAGGTTTCATTGGAAAAATCTTCGACCCCTTGGGGTTGATAGGCCCGATTATAGTTTCAGCAAAATTAATAATGCAAGAGTTGTGGTCAATATGCATTGAGTGGGACACAATGTTGCCTCCTATGCACTTACTACGATGGGAAATTTTTTACAGCAAATTAAAGTCAATTAATAAAATTATAGTACCCAGATATTTTAATAGTCATGATGGTGTATCTGTTCAGTTAGTGGGTTATGCCGATGCATAATCAAAAGCATATGAGTGCTGCCTGTATTTACGAGTTTTAAAAACTAATGGGAATATTGAAGTTAACTTGGTGTGTTCTAAATCACGGGTTGCAACTTTGGCAAAAACACTCTCCATACCTCAGCTAGAGCTAAATAGTGCATTGTTGCTAGCGCAGCTAGCAAATAGGGTTAGTAAAATAATTACATCCCGTTTAGCACATTCACTTCACTTATACAGTGACTCCCAGATAGTATTAACCTGGATACAGTCTGAAAAAATAAAGGCTAATACCTTTGTTAATAATAGAATTAAGCAAATTGTTGAACTTACTGACAGGTCGTCATGGTCCTATGTAAAATCATTGGATAATCCTGCTGACCTAATTTCGAGGGGCGTAGACCCACAAAATTTACAAGAAAAAACTTTATGGTGGCATGGGCCTGAGTATTTGTCAAAATCAGATTACAGCCGCAGTTCTGATTGTACTTTTAATTCTTATAGCAATGTTGATACATTGAATCAAGAAGAAAAGGAAGTTTCTTGCCTATTTCAAAGGCAAGTACAGACTTCACCATATGAATTGCTTGAAAGGTACTCAAGTTTTAATAAACTTCAAAACATTATTGCATATATTTATAGATTTTATCTTAATGCTTTTAAACGAAACAAATAATTAAACACCCTTTTCTCACTCCTACAGAACTAGAAAACGCTCTTCTGGTCATTATTCGTTCCGTACAAAAGCATCATTTTGCTGATGACATATATGCAATTAAGAACAATTTAAAAATAAAGTCAGGTATTGCTAATTTACACCCCTTTATTGATGCAAGCGATATTCTTCGTGTAGGCAGTAGGCTTCAGAATGCAGGCATTCCGCGCGATAAAATGCATCCTATTATATTGCCAAAGAATTCCAAGGTAACATCTTTGATTATTGAGAGGAACATCTTCGATTATTGCATGCCGGCCCTAGGTTAGTGCATAGTTCACTCTCACAGAAATACTGGATTATCAGTGGCATTAGAGAGATTAAAAAAGCATTGCACAAATGCTTAAAATGTATTCGGTTAAAGGCTGAGGCTGCGAAGCAACTTATGGGCTCCTTGCCGACAGAAAGAATTAATGCTACTAGACCCTTTCAGCATATTGGTATTGATTTTTGTGGCCCTTTTAGCATGAAGGTAGCCAGGATCCGAAAACCACTTGTAACTAAAGGATATGTTGCTCTATATGTCTGTTTTGTAACCAAAGCTATCCACATTGAGACAGTGTCAGATCTTTCTACTGAAACTTTCTTGGCATGTTTCAATCGCTTTATATCAAGGCGAGGCATGCCAACTAAAGTCTTTTGCGACAATGCAAAGACATTTAAGGGGGCTAAAAATCAGCTCAAAGAATTGTATGAGTTACAAAATTCTAAATCTCATAGAGATGCTGTTTATAATTTTTGTAAAACAAATTATATTAAGTTTGTGTTTATTCCCAGTTACTCTCCAGAGTTTGGTGGACTTTGGGAAGCAGGGGTAAAGAGTGTCAAGTACCATCTTAAAAGAGTAGTAGGCACCATGTGCTTGACCTATGAAGAATTTAATACTGCTATGATACAAATAGAAGGTGTTTTAAACTCTAGACCTCTGCTTTCACTTAATCCTAATGAAGGTGAATATTTAACACCTGGGCATTTTCTTATTGGGACAGCCATTTGCAGTTATCCAGAGGTCAATGTGTCTGAAATTTCATTGAACCGTTTAAAATTTTGGAAAGTTGTAACAAAACTGAAACAAGACTTCTGGAAAACATGGTCAAAAGATTATCTAACTCAGTTACAGAGTCGCCCAAAATGGAAATATGATTTACCTAACCTAAAGGAAGGTGATATTGTACTGGTGAAACAATTAAATACACCACCTTTAGAATGGCCTCTAGCTCGTATTGTTAAGGTGTTTCCAGGCAAGGATAAGAATGTAAGAGTAGCCGAGGTAAGGTTTAATAATAAAGTGTATTTAAGGTCCATTGCAAAATTGTGCCCTCTACCTATTAATTAATTATTTTTAAGGTATATTTTTTACTCTTACATGCTCCTTTTTATTATTATTGTACTGATATTTAGAATAAAGAAAATGAGTTGCAAAATGTATTATTGTAAATTCTCGCCTGGCCCTAACTATGTTCAATACATGAACATAAAAAATTTAATTGTAAATTTGTCGTAAAACTGTACCTTTAAAAGGCAATATGATTTGTAACTTATAATTTAAGTTGTTACTGGCAACATTATGTACCTTGAAAGGAAGTAAGCCATTGCATTCGTTTTTTAGTAGTGTCACAGTGTGCGCTAACGTCTTTACCTTTATTAAAGACTTTATTTTATCTTGTATAGCTTTTCATTTTGAACAATACCAATATGAATTTATTTCAAATCTTGATATAAAAGCGCCTACACTTGATACGGCCCCGGCAGTTCGATACGTACAGCAGTGGTACTGAGAAGATTATTACAATCAAGTTAAGTTTATTGTGAAATAAGATTATTCAAAATATTGTGAGCAAAAGTTAAAATGAAAATATAGTCGTATTTGTAAGTATAGTACATTAAACATTTCATATGTATAGTTTTAAGACTGTAATAAAGTAACGAATATAGTGACTAAGCAGTTAAATAAGTAAGTTTTTGTGGTTTTATTTGAGAAAAGTTCAAATGGTCAACCGGTTTTCCGTGCCTCAGGGTAGTCTGTGCCTCTCTCTGTTTTTCTAATGTTTTATTTTTTATTTTAAATAAAGTTTTCTGACGCTAATAGAGTAAGAAAACTTTATTTAATTGGACATTTTGAGTTAACAAACAAAATTGTTAGTGGTTAACAATTCTGGGTAGATAACTTAACATTTATTTAATTTTGAGGAGTTAATTATACAAGATCAGGTTTAAATATTTACGATAAATCAACAATCAAGTATTAGGTCCTTACATACGAAATTAGCGTTTTGTCGTACTGACCATTTTGATCTGAAATATCTCCTCTTTGGTTAAGAATTCCAAATTTAAATTTATATGTTCATTTAGATGGTGCATTTTAATTTTGAAAACAGTCATTCATTTGTTTTTCCTCATTATTTTTCTTTGGCGTCGCTTATTACCGCACAATAGAAAACATGAAATATCGGTATATTTATGAGCACGAGTTCTACCGTGGCACCTGTGCTGCAGAAACAGCTCGAAGGATTAATGGTGTGTACGGCACTGGTGTCGCAAAAGAAAGCAAGGTACGTTTGTGGTGGAAATTTCGACCTTCAGAACCAACCTCGTGGACGGCCGGAGACCAAAGTGGAAAATGAAGAATTAAAGGCTATTGTGGAAGCGGATCCATCACAAAGCAACTTTAGAGATAGCTGCAGGCTTCGGGATAAGTGATAAAACTGTATTAATCCACTTGACGCAAATCGGGGAAGTAGAAAAACTTGAAATGAGTGAATCGAACTTGCAAACACGCGTCGACTGCTGTGTTACTTTGCTCAACCGACACAATAATGAAGGGATTTTAAATCGAATCATTACTTGTGATGAAAAGTGGATACTGTACGATAATCGGAAGCTCTCGTCGCAATGGCTGAACCCTGGAGACCCAGCCAAATCCTGCCCTAAACGAAAATTGACTCAGAAAAAGTGACTTGTGAGTGTTTGGTGGACTAGCGCCGGTGTCGTTCACTACAGCTTTCTAAAATCTGGCAAAACGATAACGGCAGATATCTATTGTCAGCAACTGCAAACTATGAAGGAAGAACTAGCTGCTAAACTACCGAGATTGGTGAATCGCTCTAGGTCACTGCTGCTTCACGACAACGCAAGTCCACACACTGCACAACAAACAACCACTAAGTTAGATGAGCTACAATTGGAATGTCTGCGACATCCACCGTACTCCCCGGACCTTGCTCCAACAGATTACCATTTTTTCCGGAATTTGGACAACTTCTTACAAGGAAAAAAATTCAACTCCGATGCGGCAGTCCAAACCGCCTTCAAAGAGTTTATTGATTCTCGCCCCCATGGTTTTTAGTAAAGGGATCAATGAACTACCTATGAGATGGCAAAAGTGCATAGATAACAACGGTGCATACTTTGATTAATTAAATATATTTTACAAAAAAATGACTTTATATTCCTCCCGTACAAAACGCTAATCTCATATTTTCGTAAGGACATAATATTAGGGGAACATAAAACAAATATACCACAGCTAGGCACTGGCCTCATCTCATTTGTGAGAGGGTTATGGAGCAACTGTTTCACTTCACTTTATGACTTCGTAATAGCTCAGGGTCAAAGAGCTAGTCGTAGGCTACTTTTTTTTACCTACTTAGTTCTAATTTACTACGTGCTCGGCGGTGAAGAAAACATTACGAGGAAACCTGCATGTCTTAGAACAAAATATTACGAAGACGTTCCAGTAATTTTTATTTTAATCAATTACTAAAAAAAACTTGGTGTTAGATAGCCGATAGATTTCCAACATTTTCGTCATATTGAAAAGCGCTGCCAAGTTCAATAGGATATGTAAAGTTTGACACACAATGTTTGTTTAGGACAAAATACAAACGAACCCGCAAATCAGTCTACTATACTTGCCTTTGAGTTTGTTCTTGTAAAGGAAATTTAAATTTATTTTTAATTCTTTAAAACAAGTATACGATTAAATTGCAAGCTCGTATTTAAGCATAATATAATTGTGTTTACAATATGTTTATATTTATGTATGTATGCGTATATTGTTTGTCTGTAGTAATTGTTTATAGTGTATAGATTTAATGTATTTATGTTAATATAATAGTTCGGGGGAAAAGTTTCTTCGTATTTTATTTGTGTAAAATTGAAGAAAAATCTCTTTGGTTTTACTGTTTGTATCTGGCTGGTTTTAATATTAATACTTATAGGACATTAACAAAAAGAAAAAGAAAAAGTTAGAACACTTTCCCGCCATTTTTCAATTGTTTTTCTGTCCGCCAAAATGAGTGAATCTAACGAAGAAATTCGATACATTCTGAAGTTTCAGAACAAAAAAGGGAAAATGCGATTCCAGACGCAAAAAACTTTGTGACGTTTATGGGCCTAATGCAGTGTCAGTAAGAGTAGCACAAAGTTGGTTCAAGCGTTTTCAGTCCGGGAATTTTGATGTCAAAGATGCAGCTCGCTCTGGTCTCCCTCATACGGATAAACTCGATGCCATTTTTGAAGAAGTGGAGCAAGATCGGCATATTAGTAGTTACAACATAACCTAGGAATTGAGGATTGACCAAAAAACAGTTTTGACCCATTTGAAAAAGTTGGGCTATACAAAAAAGCTCGATATTTGGTTACCACACGAGCTCACTGAAAGAAACCTAATGAATCGTCTACTCATTTGCGATTCTCCATTGAAATGTAATGAAACCGAACCATTTTTGAAAAGATGAAAAGTGGATCACCAACAACAAAAACGTGGGAAAAAGATCATGGTCAAATGGTAGTCAAGCTCCACAGACTGTAGCGAAACCCGGATTCACACGCAATAAGGTGATGCTGTGTGTATGGTGGAATTGGAAGGGCATCGCTTATTATGAGCTCGGAAAAACCATCAATTCTGATCCTTACTGCCAATAAAATAACGAGACTCAAGCAAGAAATTGAGAAAAAATCGGCCGGAATTGTACAACAGAAAAAGAGTGGCCTTTCATCATGATAATGCCAGGCTACACACATATTTGGCCTCAGAAAAAATTGAGAGAGGTTGGTTGGGAAGTTTTAATGCATCCAACATAGTATAGTCCTAGCCTTGTACCCTCAGATTTTCACCTGTTTCGGTCACTTCAGAATTCTTTGGGTAGTGTTAGGTTAACATCAAGAGAGGACTGTCAAAACTACTAGTCGCATTTTTTTGATCAAAAATGCCAAGATTTCTACAGCAACGGGATTATGTCACTATCTACAAGATAGCAACAAGTTATCGAACAAAATAGCACATATATATTATAATCTATGTAATTAAACTTTGAAAAAAAAATTGTCTTTTATTTGTATATAAAATATGAAGAAACTTTTTCCCCGACCGAATAAACAATGTTATAAACAGATATAACATTACTCTATTTTTAAATTTATCAGTAGTTTTTTTTGATTTACCTTTTTTTTTTAATCTTGGTACCTATCACTTTATTTGCTACTATATGTTGTTTACTGATAACCACAGACAAGGGCTGTGATAGTAATTTACAGTTTTCAGTTCTGAAAGTTGTTCTTGAAAGTTTTTTTTGGGCAGATAAAGTCGTACACTAGTATAGAGTAAGAATAATCAAAACAAAACACTATTTATATACTAATTAGTGTTTATTATTAGTTTAGACAAGTAAGATAGGAACTATTAGGTAATAAAACTACGTAAATAAGGAACATAGAACATAATATCAGTTATGAATGAAATGCTGCAAATTATTTGTCATGCAAATTGACGACACATTTGCGGCACACTTTCACTGTTTTATTTTTACACAGCACACATGTTCTTCTGACCTGACTTGTGAGAATAATATGTTCAACTGAATGTTTTCTAACAGAAACAGGTATAGTAGTCTTTGTCTTCTTCTGTGATCCAGGCTAAGTCCTGGTACTGCCATATTTCTGGAGTGAAAACTTTTCAATATATCGGTGAAATTCCAGCGTTTCTACACGTCAACTAGCCACATCAAAATGGGAATATATAATTATTTGCCTCTAATGGCAATCTTGTAAACTCCGATATTAGCATCTAATTCATCTACTCCTCCCATAAATCGGTAGTACTATTGTACAAAGTTTGGCTGATTAATGTAAATTTTTTGTTGGGCAGCAGCTGAATATCGGCGTGCCTTTTGAACGGGGTGTACTCCAAATTCATTTGACCACAGTGTAACTACGCTGGTGACCACACATCTTGTCGGGGACGCAAATTTCGCTTTAGCCATTTACGTGGCCTGACGTTGCGCCGTCTTCCACGTCTTGAAGAAGGGCTCACAGAATCATAGTTGGCCCTGGTAGAACGACCATTCGTGGAAGACGGTTCATCAAGATTACCAATGATCATCGGTTTTTCAAATCCTGGAGTTGATAGTTCAACAGGACGAGAACTTCGTAACCTGCGTGTTCTGGATCCGGATACCGTAGAAATGGGCTCGAAGATTTGAGAACTACTAGTAGGGCAGATTATAACCTCAGCTATGTTGGTATCGTCATCATTATTTTCTTCGCCTTGTAGTACTACCATCTTAGCTGGACCAAGCAACTGAAGTCGGTTCAAGCGATTTATATTGTCACAGCCCTTCTCACCTGAGTCACCGTTCGATATAGTACGCTCACAAGGCGGATCAATGTATACATCTTCCACGTAGTCAAATAAATCCAGGGCTTCGGTTATTTCATTTGTAGAGAGCACGTTCCGGGATCGCATAAATAAAATATATGATTATAAAGCATGGTATGTGTACACGGGTCGTTACTGACCCACTCGATTGATTGCAACTAGAAAAATATATTTTATGAGTAAAATTTATATCTACATATCTAAAACACATATTCAGTTTACTATGAAAACAATTTTGACAGTAAAACAACACAATACACAAAAAATACTTACATTTTTATGCAAATTTTTTTCCAGAAATTAACTTGTACGAACTTACACTAGTACTTGTTATTTGAAATGATTGTGAAGTAGAAATTATATTGAGCTGTTCTTCAAAATAGTTCTCTTGTCTATCGAAAAATGGCGCTATTATAAGAATTGACACAAAAGTCCGCGACCAGGGTGCATTGGAAGTAATCAAACACTTTTGGGTTGTTGTCAACCCTTGGGCATATATTAATAAAGGTGTAAAATAAAGTGTAAATAAATAAATAAAATAACAAGATTTTCCGTCGGCTTTTCTCGATTGAACTTAGATTTACAAACGCTATCATTGTTCATTCCTAAAATTATCAAAACGGAGTATTCTAGCAACTCTCTCTGTGTCTATACACGAACACAAAAGTAAACTATCAGATTTGGGTTGTTTCATTTTTAACGTGAGAGTCTGGCCTTTCTTTAATTTATTCATAAAGTTAAGCTCTGACATGTTACTGTTCAAAATTGCATGCAAAATTACAAAATGAATTTGCTCTGTAAAATTGGCTGTCTTTAATATTTAAGATTCGTATACTCATGTGAGCTACTAAAACGGTTCAATTAAAAATCTTAATATGTCCGGAAATATGAATACTAGCTTAAGTGTCATTTAAAGTAACAAAATTGAAGTATCAGGTCAAATTCTTCACTGTGGCATTACGTTGACCCAAAATTTTATCTCTTTCTTATTATCCTTTAACTGCCCTATGTATCATCGTCTATTGTGATATGCAAAAACATATTAATATTTTTTTACATTTTTTTAAAATTACCATTTCATTATGCTATTAAAATTTTATCGCAACCATATTAATGTGGAATTTCACTGCAGTAGCCCAAAACTCTATTGTTAAATTAAGAGTTAAAATTATCGCATATATTCACAGCACCGCGTTAAATGAACTTGTGTGGCACTAAAGTCGCTTATAGATAGATAGATAAAACTTTATTGTACGCCAAAAAAAAAAAACATAAATATTAACAAAAAAGCAGAGAAAGAAATGTGATACAATGGGCGGTCTTATCAATAAGAGCGATCTCTTCCAGATAGCCTATTTATTATTTTTATTATATATTATATTATTATTTATTTATTTACATTTTATAATAACAATTCATTTAAAACAAGAATTTCGATAAAAATAAATTCATGTTTCGATGGTGATCGAAAATTTATGCTTTACATAATATGTGTTGTTAATTAATATGACATAATAAGTTGCTGGACATCGGCCTTGCCCGTTGTAGGGAGGATTTGCTTAACGTCACGCTTGGCAGGTGGATTGACATTCGCACTACTACTCCTTGAACCATTGACACTGTTGTCCGTCGTCAAAGTGTTTTACGTCTGGCTTAAACGAGATTGATTTACCGCCATAACATTTTAATAGCATTTCCCATAGCCACCTCTTATAACACACGAGACGAAATGTGGTGAAAGATTCTTTTACGCAGCCACCACACGACATGGATAACCATGACATAAGTCAATGACGATTAAGTGATTTAGCGCAGAATTTGAGTGAATAGGCTTTTATTAAGTCAGTGCGCTTCACCATCTTCGGCTACATGACCACTTACCATCAGGTGGGATAGTAAGTAGTTAAGCGCTTGCTTACAATAGTAAAAATTTTAAGCAATGTATATTATTATTTTATAAGGAGAAAGAGAGTAAATTAATAAGCTATTGTCTTTTCAGCTCTGGGCATAGACCTATTTTATTATTCTGAGAGTTTTTGAGCAGAGAAGACTTGCAATTAACAACTTGAGAGACGCTGGAGGGAAGTTTTTTTGCATAACATTTAAGGATATGCAAAAAATGCAATGCTTTGGAATGCTCAGCTTTGAACTATCATTGTTCAAAAATTATAAGATACAATAAGACACAATTTAACAGGTTCAATACTGACATTACGTTGGCTGTTTAAATTAAGTTTTTTATTCGGTAGTTATATCAATATCCAAGTATTAATTGACAAAATTTTAAAATGTTGAGAGATTTTAGCAATTTCTAAATAAAATTAAATTTGACAAATTCTTACAACAACTAAAGTAAATAAATTTCCATAGGAATTTGAGTTAATTGAATGAAAAAATTTCTAACAACCACAAAATACTGTCCTTATATTTTGTACTAATATTATTCTTACCGAAATTTTATCAGATACAGCAAATGTCAAAGGGGAATCTCTTACAGATTTGCGAATTCCTTTAAGATCCTAAACAAATAGTGGCACAAATTTTTGATCCAGCGATAGGTAAGATCAACAAAATAAAATTAGATTATATTGTTACGTGGTTACACAAGTATACATTAGCTTATATGTATATTTTAAGAATAAACGTATAATTATTTTGTAGTAAATTATTTACAAAGGATTTTTTGTAAGTTTTTTAAAGCTATCAATAGACTAAGAATGAGTTTTTCATCGTGGGGTTTTATATTATGATAATTGCACATAGAAAACATCCTGACTCAGAAATATTATTGTTGTCACTTCAACAATAATATTTCTGAGTCAGGATGTTTCTCACTTTTTTATCTACGTAGTGGAGAAATTTAGTACGGTATTTAAAAAAAGTCACGTTTCTTGTAACGTTTTCTTGTAACTTTTCACCGCCGGGGCTGCATGAGTATGTTATTATTTAACCTACTTATGTAAATTATAAAATAAAAGAAGAATCATATATCGTAAAAAGTTTCACTTCGTACGTGTGTACACAATTACACTCGCAATTGTTTACAGGCCATACAAATTATTGTTTTGAACAATTAGAACCCATGGTCCATAATACCGCGGCAAATCGTTTGGTCGCTACGTTATCAAGCCATCATTGATCATTGAACGACAATTATTTTATTTTGACGTTTCCTTATGAAGAAAGCTTAAATAGTGAAATTAAAATGAAACATATTAATAACTTCGATTCAAAGTAAAATAATAAAATTTCGTTTGTCAAAATGTAATTTTTTTTAAATGTACTACCGTTTCTAAATCAGCTAGCATCGGAATCCTTGTTCGCGATATCTCGAGAGACGTACAGTTCTGCAGAAAGTTATTTGGAAATTAAGTCCAAACTGGCATCAAAAACCTAGATGTGCTCAATAGATCGAGACGGTATTTCATGCCTGCCCACCGCTTGCAGCTTTATAATGCGCAGGTTCGGCCTCATATGGAATACTTTTCTCATCTCTGAGCGGGGCACCTCAGTATCAGTTCCTTTCACTTGACTGTATTTAACGGAGAGCGGCCCGAATCATCGACGACCAACTTCTTTCCGATTGGCTTGATCCATTGGTTTTTTTTAGAGAGAGACGTTGCATCTCTGGGCGTCGTCTAACGCATATACCACGGGAAGTGCTCAGAGCAAATGTTCGGATTAATTAAAGCTGCTGAATTCCACCATTGTAAACTTAGATAAAACTTAAAATTCTATCCTCATCATCATGACGGCTGGTGGTTCACTACCGTGCGATTTACGTTAATATTCTGCCTCGCACAACCAAACTGTGGAATTTACTATCGTCAGGGCTTTCACCGGATCGATACGACATAGGGACATACAAGAAAAGAGTTGTTCAATTCCCCTGGTGTTGCAGATGTTCATGGGCGACGGTGATCACTTAACATTAGATGAGCCGCATGCTCGTTTGCCTCCTCTTCCATAAAAAAAAACGGTGAAAGGAACTCCGGATATACGCTCGGTTGTCATTTTTTTTAAAGTTACAGCGTATGTACTTAGTGTTCACATAACACTCATACAGATAAAATAGCTACGACGAAATACGTCTTTGGCGAATTTATATTCAGTATGACTTATTAAATTTTCCAACTTGTAAATGAGATTATATTTGTTAAACTGAAATACATTGAGATCAAGCATCTTTATCTACAAGGAAGTTATTGACTGTGTAATATTCTTTCTTTATGAGTGATTCTTTAACGTATTTTTTATATTTAAAGTTAAGTTTACATTTTCTTTGGGTATCTTATTGAAGAAGTGTACGTATTTTAATGCAAAGAGTTACTTACTTTCTTCAGTCTTAAGGAAGGAACCACTAACTTATGCTTATTTATATTAGAAGCAAAAGACTATCTTAATATCTGTGCATGCAAGGCCTGCTTGCAGCACATTTGCTCCCTACTCATCTAAGTGGTTCCTGTTTAAACCACACTTTGCTAAAACCTAAATTACCATCTATAACCCTTGTCACCAATCCTATAGTGACCGATCATAGTGCCGTCGTTCTTAACTTAAGCCTGTAAATACCTAAACCTAAGTGTATATACTCCATTTTCATCAATCAATCAATTTTCAATTAAAACAACAACAATGTTCATTCTGAATTGCAAACGAAAAAATACGGACAGTGTCAATTACACTATAATTATTGGCATGCTTTACACAGGTGGTTTGAGAATTGCTGACATATTAGATTTTGCATGCTACACATTTGTAGGCAGTCTTTGTGTGGAGTCTTGGTGGGTATAGGTTAAAGGTTTTCTCTTCCCTTGCTCTCCTTCTTCAGCTTGGGTATAATTTGGGAGTGTGTCACCACCTAAAACACGCTTTATGGTGTTTCTTGGTAATGCTTTGGCCGAGATATAACGCCTTGCATATGCGGGACTACTAGAGAACGAGCTAATTTCTTTAGAGCATATAATATGCTAGCATTGATGCCACTTAAGTCAAGAATTCGAAATATCACCAGAAGACGGATCATCTAAACGCTATATTTTTGTCGGTCTTTTACTGCACTTTTTTGTTCTAATGGTCGTTTTGACCCGGAAGAACTTGGTTGACTATTTTTGGCCATTTAATACAACAAAAATCTAAAACAAAAGTAAAGGGGTTATAATATTGTTTCTTAAGGAAATATGGACGTGGAGTCTCACAGACCCCGTATAAACTTTAAATAAGTGTAACTTACGTTTATGGCACTGGACGACACAACCTCCTCCTTCATCGAGCATTTGGTGACTAAACTAGAATCTACTAAGACGCCCACCCTCAGGGGGTGGTGGTAAATATGTTATTCTAAAAAATCAGCAAGTGCGAAAGGCCTGTGAGACCCCACGTCCACAGTTAAAGGTTAAAAATTGGTAAACGTTTGTAGTATGGATCGAAAAAAAATATGTAAAATTTTATTTGAACTTCGTGGTGTTGCTTAAGATGAATCGAGTTTATAACTGTTACGTTTGAATGGAAATATTGTAGTTCCTAAACAACAGATTTACTTTCTTGCGGAAGAAATATAATATGAAAGACTGAAGGCTGAACCGAAGATTGCGACCTTTTAAAATGTGTTTTATATTTTGTGCACATCTCAGATTTCTATAGGATTTCAAGCCTAGCGGTCTGTTTTCTAAAATAAAACGCGGTGTTTGCTCTCTGCTTACGTTTATTTTTTATGTTTTGATATAAAAATTGATAACCATATTTTTATCACTATTAAATTTAACACATAGTAAGATTATTAATATTTATTCGTTAGTTCAATATAAACTACCAAAATTTCACTGCTAAATATATAATTATTTTTGAATATATGCCCCATTGATTGTCTTATTGGGGCGATATTTGGCAGTTGGTAGGCGGGTTGGCAACCGATTGTTTTATTATTTTGCATCCTTATTAACAAGATGCTGCTGGCCATCTGCTATTTCATTGCCCTCTATCGCCTCTTACGACACACACGGGATGGTATGGGGATTGCGGATTCTCTTACCCTGCCACTACATGGCACTAGTCAGTATAATTTATTTTAAATTTATTTATTATATTTCCAAAAACATAATTTCTTACAATCACAATCGATTTATTATACGTGAAAGCCTTGCGTTGGTGACGTTATAGAATCCACTAACCCATTTTGTATGGAAAAAATTACCTGAGAAATTTCATATGCTATAGTTGGCGATATCATTATCTAATAAGAGCCAGATAAAAAAAGTCTAAACTAAAGTTCTAAATGTATGGTTTATGATGAATGCATCATATCCAGTTGTGGACTGTTAAGGGCTGAATACTAAGAAGAAGTCATCCTTCTGACTGGCTGAAGACTGAGAAGACACCGGAATAGAAGAAAGAAAAAAAGAAGAGGTCAAGAAAAGTTTTAAAATAAGTGCTAATACACAAAGAGTGACTAACTAAAACACTTTCTCTATCATCAGATGCATAGGTTCATACATTATATATATTTTTAAGTAACAAGTATTAAATGTATGATTATGTGTACGATGGTTCATATCTGTTAGGATCCGATATCTGGTGCGAAATTATCACAAATTCTGTAGTTTTGGACCAAAATTACACATATTCGCAAAATAATATACTGATTTCATGCCAAAATTAATAAGCACTAACTAAACTATCTGGACCCGATACGTAACGCAGTAGTCGAATTATTAACAAATTTTATTTTAACATTGGAAATGGATGATTGTATTTTTGCAGAAATATAATCTTTAAAAATAATTAAAATTAATCTATTATTGCCATTTTAGTTTTCCAAGATTTTAACGGTAAAGTAGAAATTTTCGATCGCTGGAAAACAAAAAAAAAAGCCTTACATAGTTAATATTATTATTATGTGTACCCAAACTACTTAACGCGCCAGTAATACAAAGCAGGATATTATCCGATGAAAAATAAAAGAAGGCTTACTCCCCTGCAGTGAAAACTAAGAAAAGTGTTATTTTTAATTTCTGGAATTGTTTTGTAACAAAGGATACCAGCGACTTGGATTTAGTTTACTTAGCCTTAATATCTTACCGGCCACACTAATAAATAAATAGATTATTCTTTATTGCATTCAAACTTAAAATAGTTACAATAACAAAACTTATGAACTACAAACGGTAGTTTATTACCCGATTTACTACCCGACAAATCTAACGTTAAAGAAATTGTAATTTAATATTTTGACGGATAAGTGCAACGTATAAATATCCTAAAACTAATTATAATTTAATAATATTTATATAAATAATATAATGTTAACACGGTGGAGAAATAAAAATATACGTATATAATATATAAATATTTAAGTACTGCTAAGAAAAATTCTACAAAATGAATATAAAATCAAGCATTAACGAAGATAGGAAATATATAATATATTATTACAATAGAAAATTCAAATAAAATTATTTAAGTAATGCGGGATTCGAACCTGCGGTCCGCAGCGCTATATATTTGCAGCGCTACAGCTAATGGCTTAACTACTGAGCTCTCTTCGCTACTTAGATGCAAATTATAACATTCGATTAGTAAGCGCTGCTGTTGTATAGAACTTGAAAATGTATAAGGTGCATACACACATTTCTTATGTTTTTAAAATGTACAATATATCATATTTTTCGGATGTCTAACGGGGTAGGACCACGCTCTCACAGAATACCAGCGTAAAATGTCAGCTTATTGCTGTTGTTTCTTTTTACTCGAAACAAGGCATGCCATCTTAGTTCTCAAAGATTACATCTGCATTTCAATTCTAAATCGAATTTATTGTAGAATTTTATACGTGGTAGAGTCATATTGCAGCTATATTATGGTTGTAGCACGAATGGGTCGGCTCATCAAGTGAAGTACGCTCTCACAGAATAGGTATCAGCGTAAAGTAGCAACTTAAACTTCTCGGGCGTCGACATTTAATTGGACCAACTTAGGCAGACTATGGTCAAGCCAAAGACTATAGTAGTCAAGGACAATTTTTTTAAATAAAGTTAAATATAATTTATAGGCATTTTGCCTATTAATTTTACTATGTTCTTATCCATAAATAAAAATAATTAAAATATGTATCGAATTATTTGTATGAAGGTCAAATGAACACTAGAGAAACAACGATTGCAAGACGTTATCGATAAATAAAATGTTTGGAGAAGTTATCAATTACCGTGTAGTGGCGGTTTATGAATACCATACCTTCCCGTGGGTCTCGTAAGAGGCGCCTAGACTTGGGGAAAAGTGTTATTTTTAAATCCGGTTCCATCGTTCCGGTTACCAAAAGGTCACAATGAAAAATCATCACTTGGAACTTTAGAACGACTTATAACGTGACTTTATATATGCATTTTAGATTTAGTATTAGGTTTTATTTCAGTAGTCGATTTTTTATTACCTTCCTTACTTAACTACGTGGCTATGTTATAAGTACCATTCTAATAATTATTTCAGAAATATAAGAATTTTACCTAACCTAGGCGATCAGTCAGTGTACCGATCAAGTACACGATACACGTACTTTATTACACAGTAACAAGGTAGATGTAAGTTAGATAAATAACTTATTTTATTTTTAAAAATTGTACTGATGTCCAACGCCCATGACAGCAAAATCCGACAATAAACATAAATCGAAATATTTATCTTTATACTGACTAATTTAGGTCTCTGTAGTATTCTTTGGGGGAGGCCTATGTTCAAAAGTGGACTTGTGATGGGCTGTAATGATTATGATGATGATGACTAATTTAGATACCATAAAACAAATACAGCAATTGTTAATAGAATATTTTCCTACAAATATTTGTGTGTATATTATGTAATTCTGACCTAGAGATTTAGACTGAATTGATGGTTCCCATCCCTAGCCTACATGTTTAGAAACTAATGTTATTAGTTCGCCCAGCTATTGATGGGCAAGAGAAAAATTAGATATATATCGTGTCGATATTTTTAACCAGCACCGATATATCCATCCAACCATCTATTACAGCCTATAAAAGTCCACCCGTATCATCCCGTGGTGTCGTAAGAAGCGACAGAGGGATGTTGAAATAGGTGATGGGCAGCAGCATCTTCCTGATATCGATATATCGTAATGTTTTGTAAAAGTTTTATTACTGGATGGTTGGACGATGAAAACCAAATCGACAACAGCACATGAATTATTTTGTAGCTGCTTTTGTTGCTTAATGTTTAGTCGATTAATAAAACATATTAAAATATATCGAAATTAAAAATATATGTAGAAAGAAACAAGGACATAGAAACACTCGAAATTTCATAAAGAAAACAAATATATCGACCCTTTAAGTAACAAATGTCGTAAAAGCCAAAATGGCCAAAATGAGTTTTTAACACCTTTATAATCAGTTTCGCGCACTCTGTCCAGTTCATTTTTGCAAAAAAGGTGTCTTTTACAACGCGCCTCCATTAAGGTTAAGAACCTAGTTTGTTCTTATAATAAGTCGTATTGATCAATTTGGAGAGGGATTTTTTTATTGAAGTTGTAAAAGACATGTTTTTTATTTGCATGGCGTTTGCTAAATATTGATATAAAATCTTAAAAGATAATATTTGAACATTTTTGTTGTAAAATCAACCACATTATCAACTATGGTTATTACGACAATTTTTAAACTGAAAATTTCAAAACAGCAATGTCAATTTATGTCGTGAAAACCACTACCTTTCAAAATATAGTATTTACACCCTAAGCTGCATTACAGTGTTTAATACTATGCATAAAATTATGGCTTTTTTTGCATTATTTATAATCTAAAATGTTGAAATTTACACGAATTAAAATTATAATTAACTCCGTCGCGCCGCGCCGCCGCTCATTGGCGCGCGGTGTAGTGAGAGGTAACATCCCGCGCCAAACGCGCGCGTGTACGCATTCCCCTACCTCAGCGTCTCTGCCATAGTTAAGTTAATTTAGTTAGTAGGGTATAAAAAGTATGAAGGATAAACTGACCTTTGATTTCTTTTTACGAACGAAACAACCGTTGGAATTTATGATAAACCAAAAAAAAAAAAACATCTGGGTAGCAAATTGTAGGTAAAATTATTATGATTAGCGATGTAAACGAATTTTTTTCAATTATATTATGTATTTAATCTATTATCTTAATTTTTGTGTGCAAATAATTACAATAAGATTAATCTAACCACCTCCTGCTAGGATATCAAATGGCTTTTACTACAAACGGTCAACTATTGTTAGGGTATCTACGGGATTTTACTGCAAACAGTCATCTATTTCTAAAATGTTAGCTGGCTTTTACTACAAACGGTAATCTACTGCTAATGTATAAATTGGTTTTTATACATTAGCAGTAGATTACCGTTTATCAATCAAATTGTAAAACAAAGTTCATCTCTTTCTGATAAACAACCGGGACATCCTCATCCACAATATTATAAAGTTGTCATCTATACCTATATTTATTCATAAGTCAATAAATTCAAATAAAATGGATACACAAATAAATGAAATTCCTAATTGTGAAATTCCTAATCAATTCTTTCAACAGTTGCCTCCTAAATGTTTTATGAAATTTTCATATATACACTTTAATATTAAGTCACTTATAAAAATTTTTACTAAACTGCAACAACTAATCCACAACTATACCTATCCACTAGATGTAATAGTTATAACGGAGGCTGGTATCTCGAACAGTATTGTTAATTTATACACATTACCTGGCTATAATATGCATGCACAACTACGTGAAAATATGAAGGGAGGCGGAATTATAATTTACGTACGAAACCATCTAAAATTTACCACAATTCAACATAAAACTAAAACGTTTGAAAGTCTTTCGGGCATAATAACACTAAACTCGTCACTAAATGTAGTTGTGTGTGCAGTTTATAGACCACCATCTACAAATAAAAACCTGTTTGTAAGTGAAATAAGCAAGCACATTTCTCAGTTTGAATTGAAAAAGAACTTCCTTTTAATCGGTGACACTAACATAGATCTAAAAACTTCAACCTCATACAAGGATGTATATATAGAAGCACTCAGTGGGCACGGATTGATGTGTGGAATATCGAAATACACAAGAATTGAAGCTAAACAAAATTTAATTACTAAATCTTGCTTAGACCACATTTTTGCCCGATTCCCCACCATACATCCGTTCTCGGCGTTGCTCGATGTTGTACTGGCCGATCATCGAGGTATTATCTTTGCGTGCGTTGATGACGCACCTATAACGCTCAGGCGTCCACAGGCTGTAGCAAAACGATTGATTGATTACGAGATTTTTTATAAGGAACTTAAAAATGTGGATTGGTCAAAGTCTAAAGATATGAATTCTCCAGACGAGGTTCTACATTTTATATATAATTCTTTTCAGACCGCAAAACATTCCGCATCTACTAATAAAACCTATAAATTAATTAGAAAGACCTCCAAACGGTTTAATTTGCCTTGGATTGATGACAATATTATTAGTCTTTGTGATAAAAGGGACAAATTATATCGTAATTGGAAAAATAATCCAAATAAGTCTAAGCTAAGACTAGAATATAATAAAATACGCAATAAAGTGCATAAAGTTCTCGAAACCAAAAAGAATATATATTATATTAAGCAAAAAATTATAATAATAAGAATTTTGGGGAGAATGACCTTGTCTATTGATGCGGCTATACTCAAGGCGTTCGATGCACAGGGACTTACCTCCAAAACTATTGCAGATAACTTCGCAAATAGCTTTGACAGAGCGGTAAAAAGTATAATTCCTAATTGTAAAATAAAATTAATAAACCAAAATAATACATCTAAAATCTTAGACTCCAGTATCTTATTTCGGAAAGCTACCGCCAGTAGTGTCCATAAAATTATTAAAAATTTAAACTCAAGAAAGGCACCAGGTGCTGACAATATTGCGATTTCTGACATTAAAATTATAGGGGAATATATTTCCCCAACCATTTCTGACCTAATTAACAGTAGCATTAAAAGTGGTTTGTATCCTGATCATTTGAAAGAAGGCTATATCAGACCTGTGCATAAGAAAGAAAAACGTGATGACTACTTAAATTATCTCACAATTACATTACTTTCGTCAATTGATAAAATTGTGTAATAATTTATAGGCGAGCAAATACACAAATTTTATAGGAATAACACTGTTATAAGTCCGGATCAGTTTGGTTTCCAATCAGGAAAAAATACAACAAGTATTTTATCAAAACTCACTGATGAAGTCAATAGTCACCTAAATGAAAAAAGACAGGTGCTTGCCCTATTTATCGACTTCTGACGTGCTTTTGACACCATGTTACATGAACAGCTTGTGGACAGATTAGACAAATGTGGCGTACGTGGTCCATTGCTTCATTGGTGCCATAATTACCTGAAGAACCGAAAATCTATTGTGAAGATTGAAAATAACTACAGCGAGCCGATGTTGATGACGGAGGGTACGGCACAAGATTTGGTACTAGGACCCTTGCATATTTTGTCCTACGTTAAGGACATGGGCAGCTGCATCGTCAACTGCACGTGCTACCAGTTTGCGGATGACACTTGCCTTGTAATTGGTGATAAAAATCCACAAAAGGCTTGTGACCTTTTGCAGTCTGACCTAGATATCCTAACAAGGTGGTGCCATGATGCTGGGCTTGTCCTTAATGCTACCAAAACTAAGTTGTTAGTAATTAAATCTCCGTACCTAAAACCCACTTCAATTAAAAAATTAGTCGCACACAATCACATCTGCCTACATAATAACAGCGCTGCTGAATGTTGCTGCCCAGAAATTGATATAGTTGACACACAAACATATCTCGGACTAGTTATTGACAGTAAATTTAATTTGAGCCAGCATATTGAACATGTATGTACTAAACTAAGACAGTTTCTAGCAAATATTACTTACTATTCTCAATAATCGCATTCCATTTAAAATAAAGTTAATGTTATATAATGCACTTGCGGAGTCGCACGTTCAATACGGGCTAAGTAACTACGGCCGTACTTACAAAACATATCTTGACCAGATCCATAATTTACAAGCAAGAGTACTTAAAATCATAGTTCCAAATAAAATAAAAAATAAATTCCGGGATGACTTCAATGGTCTTTTCAAACACTGTAAAATTTTACCAATACATATACAAGTATTAAACATTTTATTAAAAGAACAATTTTTTAATGAATCGCTAAGAATACTGCTCGAGCAATGAGTATCACACCAATAAAATGAGTTTTTTTATAGGATAAGGGTAACAAACGAGCACACAGTCCACCTGATGGTAAGTGGTCGCTGCAGCCCATAGACATCTGCATCTATCCTCGATTACAAATCAAAATGCAGATGCGTTGTCACCCGTGAGGACTAAGATGGAATGCCTCATTTCCAGTAAAAGGTTCTCCGGTTTTCTACACTCACCATACGAAACACAGCAGCGTTAAGCTGCTATTTTACTTGCTCTATTTTGCTTAATTTATTTTTATTTTGGTCCTTCCCCAGTCGAGCCGACCCATTCGTGCTACAACTATACTACTAATATAGTATAAGTAGTACATTGGACCCTGCTAATTTTAGACCTATTTCTGTACTACCAACTCTCAGTAAAATTTTTGAAAAAATAATTTTGGATCAATTGTTAATTTTTTTAATACAAATAAATTACTTCATAAAAACCAATTTGGTTTTACAAGGGGTCGCTCGACGTCTGACGCCGGTGTTGAGCTTATGAAATATATTTTTAATGCCTGGGAGAATTCACAAGATGCCTTAGGTATTTTTTGTGATCTTTCCAAGGCTTTCGATTGTGTTCATCATGAGACATTAATCAGGAAACTACGACATTATGGTATAAAAAATTTGGCGCTTAGACTTATTACTTCATATTTAAGTAACAGAACGTAAAGTAAAGGTTCCTCCGGATCGGTAGTATCAATGGGCGTTCCTCAGGGCTCGATTCTTGGTCCATTCCTGTTCTTAATCTATATTAATGACTTACCTTATCTTGTGAGGACAATCACGATATAGTATTATTTGCTGATGATACTTCTTTAATTTTCAATCTCAAACGGCAGTCAATTAATTATGACGATGTAAATAATGCTCTATCGAAATTAGTAAATTGGTTTAACGCTAACAATTTGCTCTTAAACGGCAATAAGACAAAATGTATTAAATTTACAATACCTAATGTAAAACATTCGAATACCAATGTACTCTTAAATGGGGAGGAGTTGAGTCTTGTGGATACCACTGTTTTCTTGGTATTACTATTGACGCTAAACTTCAATGGAGCCCCCATATATCTAAATTAGCAAGAAGACTTAGTTCTGCAGCATATGCTGTAAGAAAGATAAGAAGTCTCACAGATGTTGAGACAGCTAGATTAGTGTATTTTAGTTACTTTCATAGCGTAATGTCTTATGGAATTTTGCTATGGGGTAATGGGACTGATATTGAAGCCATATTTGTTTTGCAAAAGAGAGCCGTACGAGCGATTTATAACCTAAATTGTAAAGAGTCCCTCAGACAAAAATTTAAAGAAATAAACATATTAACTTTGGCATCGCAATATATTTATGAAAATGTAATATATGTACATAAAAACATAAATAGCTTTAATAAGAATAAGGATTTTCATACTTTAAATACTAGGAACAAACATAAGCTTGTAATGCCAGTTTCTAGACTCCACAGAATCAGTAATACATTTATGGGGCAATGTATACGCTTTTACAACAGAATCCCAGAACATGTTCAAAGTTTGTCAGTAAACAAGTTTAAAAGTTTTATTAAACAAAAACTGTACAAAAAGGGTTATTATAATATCAAGGAATACATGCATGAAAATAACCCCTGGGAATAGGGTGATCGCCACCATGCTGGTTCTATGAAAATTCATTTAAATTTGTATAAACAAAATTATTGTTAAGTGAAATATGTTTAAAAAAAATCCCGCTGGGTTTCTTGCTGGTTCTTCCCAGGACAGAGGTATTTTTGAACCAGTGGTAAATAAAAAATGACTTTCAATAAGTATTATTATGTGATCAATATTGAATAAATCATTCATTCATTCATTCATTCAATATAGCTGCAGCATGGCTCTACCACGTAAAAAATATTTTGGTTTTTACGACAATGTTTTGTTTTTTACGACATTTGTTGCTCAAAGGGTCGATATGGTATGATTATATCGATATCGTTATATATATCTACAAAATTAAAAAAAAATCAATCATGGGTGTATATTTTATAACGCTATTTTTACAAATGCCATTTTTGTTGAAAACAACTTCTCCGTTATATTCACAATATATCTAAATTATAACATAAGACGTATATTTCACACATTGGACTTTGTATAATATGAAAATTTGTGTTTTTACATGATTTATTCATTTTCAATCACTTCTGACTACTTTATGTGACACGTGAACGAAACAATATTTGAAATGATATATTTATAAATTGAAAAGAAATTGTTACCAGAAGAAATACAAGCAAATAACTTATTAAAAACAGTGTAATTAATTACGTTTTAATAAAAAAAACTCACAGAAAACTTTCTTTTAGTGGCCTCTTGCACTCGCGCCGAAGAAAATGGAATGAAGTAAACGCGATAATGATGTATTAAAAACACTTAATGTAAAGTATCGATTCATCGAATCTATCCGATGTTTTGTTAATTCGTCAACACCGATGTTTTTGTTCGATGCATCGACGAGGTGAACCTGTTAGGATACCATTGCTTTAGCATGAGCGCCACTATGCGAGCAGTCATAAGTGCTTCGTACATTTTTGAAAGCAAAGGTAGACTGCACAAACCGGTTGGAGGTGCAATAACAGTGCTTAAATTTGAAGTAAGATTATACTTATTTTAAAGAGATTAAAATCTAGCTTCGGCAGTTATTTATGTAAGTACCTAAGCAATTACGTGTAAATGTTAACGATTTTTTTTAAAAACCAATGGATATTAAACTAAACAATAAAACAATATTTTGTCATTAAATTGAAATATCTTGTACTAAAATTGCGATCAAGCAATCAAAACCACAATTATATTTAATATGGTTTTTAAGGGGGAGTAAATTAATTACATTTTTGTGTTTGATTAATAAACATCGTTTCATAAATTCGTACCTATGTTTTATTGAGCTAAAACATACCTTATAATTATCGCCTACCTAATATTTACAAATACTTACATAATTAAATTAATAACTTAAGTACAATAACGCATAGGCATCAATCTTGGCGCATCACTATTCAACCGCTCTAACTATGTATCAGTATCTATAGAACATCTGGTTACGCTTGGCATAATGGGCAAAGAGCGATACGCACGCTCTATACCTTGCTTATTTGTACTCTAAGTTATGAGCACTCTTTATCGGTAAAACTTTGTTAACTTATTGCTTGCACTTCCGCGACGGTTATAGTATATCGTACTACCATATATCGTATATACCATATCGTACCGACAAATTTATTTGAAAGTAATATGATACTCAACTTCAATAAATGTATTATCATCGCTACTAAAACAATATAAGTCTTCCAAATTTAAAACGATATTTCCACAATTATTTTTTTCTGCGGCAGCAAAGCGTAGGGCAACAGCTAGTATAAAATAAAATTTGGTGTTAGAAGTTATAAAATATTTAAAATAATTTTAACACAGACTATGAAGTCACTCACGGCTCTCCTTGGCGCAATGTTTTAGCAACGATTTGCAGCGCTGAGGGCCACGGGTTCGAATCCCGAACGAAACAAGTGTTTGTATGGTTTACAAATAATTGTTTCGGGTCTGGATGTTTGTCCTTGTGAAATTTATCTATGTAAACTGCCTCCACGATACGGGAGAAAATTTAAGTGTAGGGGTTACGTTTTTAAAAAAAGATAAAATGTAATTACCAAATCTTAATCACTAAGGAAGGAACCTTTGGAGACTAGATCGCAAAATAATGTTAATTGAAAAAAAAAGGTAGTTTTATCCTAAGGTAACGTTTAAGGTCCTAACATAAATATGAAATTCATGTACATGCTTATTATCTATCATGGAACCCATGTATGGTTAATTCTACTGGGTGCATTTTGCTCACCGAAACACAATTCACTTTAATATCCTACGGACAAAGCACTACGAGCGTATAATTTAATAGGCAGGTGTAAATATGTCGAGGGCAATTTGGAAATTTGTAAAAGTTACAAACTTCAAAGATTTTCATTGCAAGTTTTTTTGCTTAACTTTGTATAGAAAGGGAAAATTTCTTCACATTCGTCATCACTTATGTAATATTTGTTTAAATTCATCACATGTTTTTACTCTTTTATATATTAGAATTAAAGTACAGATACGTGGGATGTTTGCCATAGTTGCCACGCTTGGCATTATGTTAACATAGGCATTGTATTAACTTTTAGTAATATAGTTAACAATATATAAAGTACAATACTATATATAAAAGAACTTTCTGAAAATAACCAGCGAAATCAGTTTTTTTAAATAAGATTTTAATTTTAATTTACTGTGAAAGTGACACCTAGGAACAATTTTCTTGGAAAATTAATTAAATACTCAGATTAAGTAATAGGCAATGATGCATAAAATTCTATTCAGGTAAGGGATTCTTCAGTAGTTGTTTATGAAAACAAGAAAGATATATTCAACATTCAACTCCTATGTAAATGTTGAATGATGGATTTCGAAGGACTGTTCACCCATCTACTATGAATTCCAGTGTTAATCACTAGATCTATCCTCCATATTCGAAATACTTAGGTCTTTTTATCTATACTCTCTATCTCCGACACTTATTATAGGTTGCTATATTATACCAAAGATTAGCTTAAGTCACGACCAGAGTCACACGGTGAGCTACTGGGTGCAGGTAGCATAGATCCATGTTTTCTAAGTGTTTGTCGGCTTGATTAGCCGCAATTATTATAAAAAAAATTACAAAGTATATTAGTAAATAGTCGCAGCTAAATTTATCTAATTTTGCTCTTAGTGTCGTTAACTCTACGTGATACATACAAGCGCAATACAGTAAATGGCGAAGGAAATCACAGCCGCAAATATTTGTATTCAACTTCAAATGTGCTCACATAAGTGGCACTTCGAATAGCTTAAACACACACCACATATACCAATAGTGATGATAAGGTTGGGCTGAGATTATTGGAATGCAGACAATCTTAACATATAACAAATCGCAGAAAAGTCGTGTCGGTGGGGCCAGAAATCGAGAGCTAGAAATGTCTCCTTATGTTTTGCGTGAATTTGGAGTACGTATGATTTGTACTTATTTTTGTAAAATTGAAGTGACAAATACGATCCACCTAATGGTAAGTGGCTAACAACGCATCTGCATTTTGATTCGTTATCGACGATAGATGTAGATGTCTATGAGCCACAGCAACCGCTTACCATCAGGTGGACTGTGTGCTCGTTTGTCACCCATATTCTATAAAAAAAATCTATACGCAGCGCCACGGTCTACACACACTTAAAGCTGTACCTCAGACATTTCGTAAGACATTAAGCTATATAATTTTGTGTTATTCATAATCTCTAAGCATTTGAGTCTAATGTTTATGCGTAATCACTCTGTATGCAACTAAATATTCATCTAATATTTTAAAGTTCGATATAATCCTACACTTAAAATGTACAAAAAACTATTGTTAAAAATGCTATCACGTAATCCCCGTATAAAAATCGCAGCAATATCCAATCGATCAATGAAAACTCTCCAATTAATTTTTGAAATGGTTTTAACAGTTTCAAAGCGTTTATTTTCTTTCGGTAAACCAGCCCTTTTAATTGAATATCCGTTTTAAAATAAAAATGTGAAAATAAAAGTAAACAAGTAACGATTGAAATAATGATTCCTTTATTTCGGTAATTTGTTGGATTATTTAGTCACATATATTTTTACTGTGTGACTGTTTCCTAAAAAATAAAACTATATAAAGGAGTATGAAGATTATCAAAAAGTATGACTCTGAATGATTATGTGATAAGAGAAAAATGTAGCTTGAAAAAAGCTGTTGTGACTAGAATTAAAAAGGAATGCGTGTATTGAAAGGTGGTTTGGATACGTAGAAAAAATAATGAGGAAAGAGTGACAAGGAAATTATATGCTTCTTGAGTGAGTAGCAGATTCGGGAAGAGACGCTGTAGAGATAAGCTTATTGACTCTCATTAAATCTAGCTTATTATTTTTAATATCTCCGCCGAGCACAAAGTAAATTATCCTTTAAAGCATAGTGGTTCAATGACTGGGTGCTCGTTCTAAAATTGCTTAGAAAACTAACAATCCGAATTCGATCCCCGTTGTTAACACAAATAGTATCATTTTCAAATATATATAAATGATTTATATAAATACAAAAAATATAGATATTGTTCCATTTATAAAGATGAAAAACACTAGAATATTTTATAAGCTAAATGGTACCAATAATTGCTATCTGAGGTCAAGTAAAGAAAAACAACCACTAGAACAAAACTCAAGTTCTGATATAATACGATAACAACTGATGATAAACGAATCTATTTTGTGAGAAAAAGTTGAGTTAAGAAATATGAATGCACATCATTTTAGTTGTTACGATTAATGTCCTTTATTTTTTAAGAAAAAAGGAATACAATAAAAATGGAAATAATATATCTTTTGTATATTTCTCTTGATGTAAATAATGTCAATTGCTCTATACAGGCTTTGCAGACGAGAAAAATGTAATAATTATGTAAATATTGCGTACAGTAATTAAATAAAACATATGTAAACGAAAACAGAGCCCGCCTACTATTTTACTTTGATCGTAGCAGTTATATTTCTTGACTTAATCTAAAGTTGGACCAGGTTAAAGAAATAAAGAAATACATTTCTGATATTTTCTACCTGAAGTAAAAAGAATGATAAGGTGCAAAACCTACGAGTACATCTATACTTGATAAATAATTAAAAATGCAGATTCCTTATCACCTCGTAGGTCTAAGATGGAATGTCTCGTTAATTAAAAAGCGGCTCCGATTCTCTATATGAAACACTCTCACTCACATCCCCGGTTCAACCGACCTTTTTTTATAGGATAGGGTGACAAACGAGCACACAGTCCACCTGATGGTAAGTGGTTGCTGCGGCCCATAGACATCTACATCTATCCTCGATTACAAATCAAAATGCAGATGCGTTGTCACCCGTGAGAACTAAGATGGAATGCCTCATTTCCAGTAAAAGGTTCTCCGGTTTTCTACACTCACCATACGAAACACAGCAGAGTTAAGCTGCTATTTTACGCCGGTATTCTGTGAGAGCGTGGTCCTTCCCCGGTCGAGCCGACCCATTCGTGCTACAATTATACTACTAATATAGCTGCAGCATGGCTCTACCACGTATAAAAGCATGGCTCTACCACGTATAGCCCTATTTTGTCTCCAATAACGTTTTAAACCAAATTAACAGCCTCAGCATGACTGCGACCTACAAGAACAGTTATGAAATGGAGATTTGAGTCGAGAGAGATGCCTATACTTACGACATGTTGGTCATCATAAGAGCACAAAATGTATTAATTGACAACAAAAAGGCGAAACCGCGTAAGAAAAGAAGTTTAACCACGAACGTAATAAATATCACTAGAAAGAAATCGGCGTCATTACGTTATCACTCAAGGGTCACGTTTCTCCCGAACCCTTTTTAGTATGGCTGGGTAAGAGCACGTTTAAGGAATCACGCAAATTTAATTCTTATTAAGTTCGGCTTAGAAAGGTATCATTATTATTTTAACATCATTTTCATTATAAGTAAATATGGTAGACAATTCACAGAGTTGAAATAAAGAATGTGTGGGATATTAAAATAACAGAAATCAGTTAAGATACTATTCGACAGAATTGAAAATGTGCATAGAAAATTTAATTCAAATGAATTAAATTAAAGTCAACATACACACTTATAATTTTTTTTCTGCACGATATACCCATTTCTAATAGGGAATTAGAACATTGGAAAGTCTGTTACACTGCTCGATGACTTAACGGGCTTCACAGTCTAGATCGTATAGTAAAAAGCTATTTTCTTGATGAAAACGTATTAAGTATTTTTAATTAAGATTCGCTCCACAGTAACTTTGGGAACACCTTATTAAATAGGATCAAATAATATGAAATAATTTTGTTACTAATTTAAGTGTTTTTACTCCGAGCCTACTATTGCGTTGGGAATGAGGTTTCTCTGAACCGCAAACAATTAAACAATTCAAAAAATTTTACTTTTTCTTGCATATTATTTCCTAGTATCCCAACATAATAAATAATAGCTTAGTCATTATTATTTAAAATGGAAGTTATATTATTTAATTATTTAAATAATAATAACTTACCGTAAACTATTAAAAATTTGCGTTAAATGCTTGATTTAGTAATAGTTAGCGGTGGTTCCTGAATAGCGGCATCGAACCACCAAGTGAACGGCGAGCCAAAACAGCTGCTTTCACAACAACAGCAACAGGATTTCTGCAAAGTAACGCCTGATTTAGTTATTAATATAGTGGTAAAATAGTTGTAAATATTTAGCTGAAAATTTGAGAATCACCTCCTCTGCAGAATGACCACTTTGTATCTATTAATTATCTTCTTGTATTTTTACGAAAATTCTCCACCTCGCTGTCGTTTTCATCTTCATATGTAATCCGAACATTTTTCATCAATTTGATTTATCTTCATCCATCGTTACGTAAATTATAATTTAAAAATAAATAAAAAAGTTTGAACTATGCCATATCATGCAAAAACCATAAAAACATATTATATATTACTCAATAATAAGTTTCACCTATACCCGCGTCTGTCCCTCAGACCGATTAGCGCCAAATACGACCACATGTGTTACTTTCGAGAAAGCCTTTTCAACACAAATATGAAGCTCTGTAGCTGGCAACGAATCATGCAGTTAACAGAAAATAGTGTTTTGACAGTCACACAGACTAACGCGCCGGTATAGAAGGGTTAAGTATCAGTTGTTAATTTAGTGGGAAAATAGTAAAAGTTTAGCTTAAAATTATCAGGAAAAGCGAGTGTCGGGCCACGCACAATGTGGGCTTTCTTGATAATGAACATAATAAGTGAGTTCGCGGTTTGACCGCTGTAACGATTAAAACTGGGCCCAAATATGAAGATCGTAACTGAAGTACTTATTTTCAAATCAGACTTATAGGGAGTGGTGTTCAAAAAAGATTGAAAAACTTTTCGATTTTGAAAATAATACAATTTAAATCAAATCATTCACATGCCAAGGTACAAAGATGATCATACTTGACTATCTATCTATATATTCCCGGCAGTGCAACACTAAGATATACATATATGACCGTAACGAACCTTAACGTTAACCACGACTGCCTTAAATTATCCTGAGTGACGAAAGAAACTGTATGAGGCTTTATTATTGTATGGATACTTTGTATGAGGCCTACAATAACTACCAACTAAAAAAAACTATTGGTGAATCCAATTGTGCATGCCTTAAGCACATTAAAAAATTACGTATAACATGATTATACGTAAAATTTTAAAGTAGTTTAATTATTATACATATTTATATTTATTACTATACTCATACTTCCAATTTTCCGATGTCAAAATTCTATTTAAAGAAAGCTTGGAAAATCCAAAAGTTCACGATTCATAATGCTCATATGATCGTGAAAAAATTAAAAAAAAAAATTAAATTGTAGTTCTATTCCTCAAAAAGTTCCAGTAGCATTCACCGAAGTAAACCTTCAGGTCACTCTTTCAAGTCCGAAAGTGAGGCCTCATCATAACTAACAAAACGAGGCCAAACTCGGCACACCTAGTTCTACTCTTTGAGGAGTTACAGTACCATTCACCGAAGCACACCTTCAGGGCACTCTATCGAGTCCAGAGGTAAGGTCTCATCATAACTAACAAAACCAGGCCAAACTTGGCACACCTAGGTCTACTCTTTGAGGAGTTCCAGTAGCATTCACCGAAGTACTTTTTTACCATTGGATTTACCAATAGTTATTTACGGTATAAAGAAAAACACCGTTTTCAGAGCGCTGTATACACTATAACGCCTTTTCTTACTACACAACCACACTGTAGCTATTATTTGCAATCAAAGTGTATCAACTCGCAGCGGCTGAGTAACAGCAACTGCATTAGCTTATTAGTAACTAGCGACCCGCCACAGCTTCGCCTGCATAGGTCTATTCATGTGACTTTATATACATTTAAGATAATCTGAAACGGCTTTTCCATTTTAGTTTTATCAACTTATCGTTATTTTAAAAAAACGAATTAAATAAATTCAGATCACGCAGCATTTTTCTATATCTATTCGTAAAGTTTCATCACAATCGGTTCAGCCATTCCAAAATTAGCCCGGACAGACAGATAGACTGAACTTTTAAAAATGGTTATTTATATGGTATACGCAATTATCCCCATGAGCTTAATAGAAGCAAGCTTTTTCAATGTTACGGATATGCAGTTAAAATAGCTTACCGATAGGGCTGTTACTTTTCTTTTAAATTAAATGAAAGCCGATAGATGAAAAACTAAACTGCATAAATTTAGACAAAGACATTTAGTGGCATTCTTCATGAACTTAGCGAACTCTTAAACGGTTTAAGTTGGTAACCCAATATTTTAACACAGTCACCACATACAATACCCATGGGACGAGCTACACTAAGAAAGACACACCATCGTCTATAATGCTATATAGGTGTTTCGCCTCTAAACGACGCATCCTCAGGTGAAATAGAATCTGCGGTGGCTGACCGCCGCCTCAATTGTAACGACGACCTCAACTGTATTTTTAATCTATTTTTAATCAGAGCTTATTTGGAATGATGGAATGAAACTCATTTTGCGGATTTTATCACGTGTAATTTAATTTATTTTATTTACCCACGTTTCGGGCACTTTACAGCACCAAAGGTCACGGGGACTGAGGTGTTTGACGTCCTGATGTCATAGTAAACGAAGGCTACCTTTAACTTCTAATTATTAACTTTTACTCCGATCTATTCCGTTGGAACTAATAAATTTATAATGTAAATTATTGCCTAATTTAGCACTTGACAGCACGTTGTACGTAAACGTTGAGCCGAGATGAACGCACTCGCAATTTCCGTGCCGTCATATATTGAAACGAAACCTCGTTGAACCAATACATACAATTTAGTGCCGTCTGAGCGTTACTTGTATCGATATTCGATACTCAGCTACCGTAGTTGCCATTTCAATGATCTCACTTAAGTGTTATGCGAATATTACGGCGTGCGGGAACGAGTGGAGTAAATGCAAAGAATTCGCTTACAGAGAGCAAAATGCTTTTAACTTTTTTATTTCTGAGTATAATATTTTATCATAGTGTTCATCACAGTGTAAATGAATCATATTATAATAATATATTTTATTTATAGAATAAGGTTAATTTACGAACACTCAGTTCACCTGATGGTAAGTCGATGCTGTGGCCCATAGGCATCTACATCTGTACTCTATTAAGAATCAAAATGCAGAACGGTCTCCGGTTCTCTTCACTCACTATAGTAAACAAAGCAGCATTAAGCTGCTATTTTTCTGGTATTCTGTGAGAGCATGGTACTTCCCCGGTCGCGCCAACCTATTCATGCTACAACCATAATATACGTGCATCGGGACTCTACCACGTACATACCAACTATATACCATGTATATATTAGGGTCTTTATTTATACATACGTAAGTTTTTAAATATTATAGTAGCCAGCTTCTCCGTATTCTATGATGCATTTCGGAGAGTGTGCACAGGAATTACATGCCTTAATTCCTCCCTACCCTTTCCAACATCGGACAACCAGGCGGTCGACGGGTTTCACCTCATTGTTTTCGATATCCCACGCATTTGAACTATACAGTTTGCTTCGTGTTTCTTAATGCGTACTTAATCTCGTATACTATCTCGTCTCAACCAATTAAGTGTACAAAAAAGAACGTTATTAAGTAATTAGCCTAACTTAGCCGTTTGGTAACTCCAAGTAGGCTGTTGATGAATCGGTGTATAATAAAGAAATTTAGAATTATATCTTTGATTTAATAATAATACATAAATTAATATTTTCTTGTGTGAGTAAACAGAGCTCTTCGCTCAATTGTGGGAAGTCATAATGGCAATTCAAAATGCTGTGTTAGTCTCTTTCTTAATGTATGGTACTGAAAGTTGAGTGTGAGAGAAGAAGCATGAAATTAAAATTAATGTTGTAAAGCAGTTTATTATATTTAGATAGTCTAGAAGTGTGTCGATTACAGGTTTTTCGGGCGTGGCAGCTAACGTAGATATGCCCCTATGAGGCAATCTATGAGGCGCCTATGTTCAGCTTTGGACTCTGATAGGCTGCGACGACGACCTCATAGTAATAATAAGTTATAGTTATAGTAAGTATAGTATAGTTGTAGTAAGTTATAGTGTTAAATATTAGGTCCTTACATATGAAATTAGCGTTTTGTCGTACTGACAACTTTGATCTGGAATATCTCATCTTTGAATGAATGTTGTAAAGCAGCGTGAATTTCACAATACGGTACAATAAACAACGGTGCAAAATAATAACGAAATAAAAACAGTAACATACCACGATTCGGATGTGTATATTCTGCTGGTAATTAGTTTATGTTGCAATAGCTAACAATGGAAGAAATGTTTATATTGGTATATTTCTTTGTATTTCGAATAATAACAAAATATTCCGAAGAGAGCATGTTTAATTACTAATCGTAAGGCGCTTCATTTTCGTAAGAGGCGACTTATGGAAATAAACGGAAGGCAGCAGCATCTTTCTGATAACAACACAAAGTAATAGGTTTGCCAACCCGCCTGCCTAGTGTGGCAGTTATGGCAAATATCCACCCTATGAGACAACCGATGGGAAGGCCAATTTCAGCAATTGACTTTTGATAGGATGTTATGGATGGATGGAAAGCCCACTGCTACTCTAGCACGAAATACAGTCCCGTCGTACCAAGCAGGCAAATTTTATAAATTTAGCTTACGAGGCCGCTTAAGTAGCCGCTGAACTATACGTCGTTCAAATGTATAAATCGAAGATTCTAATGTTGGATAAATGATAGCATAGCTAGTGAAACGTATAGCTTCAATTGAAATATTTTTCTGCCACCATCATCACCATAATTACAGTTCACCTTAGCCCTCTGCTAAGCATTGGCCTCCCCCAGAGGTTGTTATGAGCCATCTACATACATTGATTCTGTCTGCATCTGTCATTATGTCGTCACTCCATCTAGTAGGATTCATTACAATTATATCTGCTACTTTAGATAACTTCATCTCTTGTCTCGGTTTATTAGTATTAATTTATACAATTTATCATAAAAAAGATATAACATACATATATACTTGCCATCTAGACAGGAGTCATGTTTCATTACTGAGGTGTTAAATCGGAGCTTAAAATAGCAATTAATTACTTAATTGATGCGGACGAGGATAGAACTCAACCTGAGATTTCGTATTATGAAATTCACAAGAAGTGATTAGCTACATTGCTACTGGCTGTTTAAGTTGCCGCCATTCATTATTAATTTATCAAATATTAGTATTTGTACCGTGTAGTGGCGCTTTAATAATATCACTATCCCACATCGTCCCGTAGGTGTTGTAAGAGGCGACAGAGGAAACAAACCAGGAGATAGGCAGTAGCGTCATATAAAAACAACTAAAAACAAAAACTGTGGTTGCCACCCTCCTGCCAGGCAACGATTCAAAGATTCAAAAGATTCAACATTTTTAATATAAAGGTGTTAATTACATACATTTTAGGCCAAACATGTTTCACCGCTTATATAGAGGCATACAAATATCAAATTTAATTCTATGGCTAATTCAGTTACTCATTATTAAGTTATTAATTACAAAATTTTGAAAGATACATTGATATTAAAATTTTTATATAATTACTCATTAGATAATTATTAATTATTATTAAATAGAATAAAAATGTCAAATAATTATTAATTATTATTAAATAGGATAAAAATGTCAAAATAATTGTTAATTATTGTTAAATTAAATAAAAATGTCCATGATTAGTGAAATCATAGTGATTCATTTGTCAAATTTACAATCAATAAATTCTTTGACGTTATAAAAAGTACTTTCTGCAAGAAGATCATACAGGCCTTTTTTAAATCTTGAGAAAGTTAGTGCTTTAATATGCTGAGGAATTTTATTATATATTTTTACATATATAGACAGCTTTTATTATATTTAGATAGTCTAGGAAGTGTGTCGATTACAGGTTTTTCAGGCGTGGCAGCTAACGTAGATATGCCCCCTATGAGGCAATCTATAGAGGGCGCCTATGTTCAGCTTTGGACTCTAATAGGCTGCGACGACGACCTCATAGTAATAATAAGTTATAGTTATAGTAAGTATAGTATAGTTGTAGTAAGTTATAGTGTTAAATATTAGGTCCTTACATATGAAATTAGCGTTTTGTCGTACTGACAACTTTGATCTGGAATATCTCATCTTTGGTTAAGAATTCCAAATTCAAATTTATAAATTCATTTAGCTGGTAGATTTGAGTTTTGAAAACAGTAATTCATTTGTTTTTTCCTCATTATTTTATTCTTTGGCGTCACTTATTGCCACACAATGGGAAACATGAAATATCGGTATATTTACGAGTACGAGTTCTACCGTGGCACCAGTGCTGCAGAAACAGCTCGAAGGATTAATGATGTATACGGCACTGGTGTCGCAAAAGAAAGCACGGAACGTTTTTGGTTTCAACGTTTTCGTTCTGGAAATTTCGACCTTCAGAACCAACCCCGTGGACGGCCGGAGACCAAAGTGGAAAATGAAGTAATAAAGGCTATTGTGGAAGCGGATCCATCACAAAGCACTTCAGAGATAGCTGCAGGTTTCGGAGTAAGTGACAAAACTGTATTAATCCACTTGAAGCAAATCGGGAAAGTAAAAACACTTGAACGATGGGTACCTTATGAATTGAGTGAATCGAACTTGCAAACACGCTTCGACTGCTGTGTTACTTTGCTCATCCGACACAATAATGAAGGGATTTTAAATCGAATCAGTGTTGTGATGAAAAGTGGATACTGTACGATAATCGGAAGCACTCGTCGCAACGTTTTAATCCTGGAGACCCAGCCAAATTCGTTTAGGGCAGGAGCCCTAAACGAAAATTTACTCAGAAAAAGTTACTTGTGAGTGTTTGGTGAACTAGCGCAGGTGTCGTTCACTACAGCTTTCTAAAATCTGGCCAAACGATTACGGCATATATCTATTATCAGCAACTGCAAACCATGAAGGAAGAACTAGTTGCTAAGCGACCGAGATTGGTCAATCGCTCTAGGCCACTGCTGCTTCACGACAACGCAAGACCACACACTGCACAACAAACAACCACTAAGTTAGATGAGCTACAATTGGAATGTCTGTGACATCCACCGTACTTCCCGGAACTTGCTCAAACAGATTAACATTTTTTCCGGAATTTGGACAACTTCTTACAAGGAAAAAAATTCAACTCCGATGCGGCAGTCCAAACCGCCTTCAAAGAGTTTATTGATTCTCGTCCCCATGGTTTTTTTAGTAAAGGGATCAATGAACTACCTATGAGATGGCAAAAGTGCATAGATAACAACGGTGCATACTTTGATTAATTAAATATATTTTACAAAAAAAAATTGACTTTATATTCCTCCCGTACAAAACGCCAATTTCATATGTAAGGACCTAATATATACGCCGACAGGCCAATCCGCTTGCCAAGCGTGACAGTAAAAAAACCCTCATTACGACGGCTCTCCCCATATATCCAGTTGTTAATTTTTACGGACAGATAAAGAAAAAGAAAGAAGTAAGATGTTATGTGTTAAAAACCGCAGATAAATTGCCTTGCGAGAAAAGCCTTACATAAAATAACTGCTTAGATATCTTTCGATGTAGGCGATAGGGTGAGATAAATTACCGAAATTTTTCGTAACAATATCGTTCTCAATGAGGCGGTGAGCAGAGCAAGTTGCCTACTTAGGACTTCTAAAGATTTTGCTTGTGATCACTAAGAGTTATCTACATAATTCTACTGCACGTGTGTTTGTCACTGAACTGAATGACTGGACCGATTTTGATGAAATTCTGTGTGTGTGTTCCAGTTGATTGGAGAATGGTTCAGATTCACAATTTGGCCCGGTGGCGCTGTTGTCGAGATCCAGAAATCACCCGTGCGAAGCTTGTCGTTATTAGAGTGTAAAATTATTTCAAGTTAAAATCTTCACGATATTATCTTGAAACCACTGGCATAATTTTTTTCTTTTGAGAGAAAAAAAAACACAGAAATTAACAAAAAAGTCCTTATGGATTTTTAAAAACATTTATTTACATTCCTAAATTATTGAAAGGGTTTAACCACGGCAAATAAATAAATAGATGAAAATTATGATTGACATAATTTATACAACAAAAGCTAATTTCTTTATTTGTTTTTTTTTTAGTATCTCTTCAGTGGTTTGTATACCGACGTGAAATTTACACCGTGGTTTGCTTAGCACAACAAACGTGTAAATTAGTCAAATAAACTTTCCTTTACGAGTTTTATTGTACGGAAAATTCTTTACACACTGACTTGTCTATTTAAAAACCAATTATTCATTCGTCAGTTAAAAGTTATCCATAAAATAAATTATAACATGAAATACAGATGCGTTTTCACTCCGATAACTTTCATCTGAGTATTAAAAATCGGGCCTAAAGTACATAAACGTTAAATAACAATTGAATGTATAAAATTGTTATTTAATTTGTCTCAAAATAAATAATAATTTGTACTAAAAAAGAAATGTTTACAAGTATGGAAAAATTATTCACAGTGATCCTTACTTTGATGGAAATTTGACTCAGAATAAAGGGGCGTGCGACTTAAAAATAAACTGCGGTCGCGCACCCACCGGAAAAGCATAGCCGCGGTAACAAATATCCTATAAAGGAAATAACTAGAAACATTAATATAAAAAGATTCAAAAGAGCCATGCTGCAACTATAAGGTTTTTTGGAGTTAAGAGTCTGTCAATACTCAGAATATTTTTTGAAAATTAGTTATGATTGATAGTTAAGTACTCATTAGGTAAATCTAATAAAAAAAAGCTTAAAATAAAGTATTCTATTTTATATATATATATATATATATATATATATATATATATATTTATATATATTTCCACCTTCCAAATACCAGCCGCAACGGGTTGCTGGGGCTTTAATAAAAAAAAAAACACATTTTCAAATTATAGCTCTTATAGGTATAAAACTTGGCCAGAATATTCCTTTTGGCATGAAAAAATTACCAAGGACTGATTTTATGAAATTCCACCCACAAAAGGGCAGTGCGGGGGCTTTAAAACTAAAAAAAAAACTTTTAATCTAAAGCTCCTACAGGTTTGAAATTAGGCGAAATTATTATTTTTTGCATCTTGAGTTCAACTGAGAACGAATTTTATGAAATCCCACTCACGAAGGGGATTGCGGGGGCATTATAGTGAAAGTAGAAAACATATATTAATTGTCTCGCTAAAAGTCGAAACTGGCTCGATCGATTCTGATGAAATTTTGGATGACTCAGGATAGTTTAGTTTTACAATTGAACCCGGTAGGTGGCACTATTGTTGAGACCCAGAAATCACCCGTGCGAAGGCGGGGCGGATCGCTAGTACGTGTATATGAGTGTTAAAAAATATTAATATAACACTACTACTTTTGTGTTTTGCAAATTAAGATTCACGTCAATTAGCGGCTTTTTCAAATAATTGTAAGTAATTTCCATATTGCATGCATTCAATTAAGATAATGAAACTTTGCGGATATCATTTTAATGTGTTTAGATTTTACTGCGACAGCAGTGTAGTGATAAATTAACCGTAACATGTTTCACATAAGTTCACATTTTCTCAAACTACATTCGTGTGACAATATATAAAGAGAGTGAGAAAGATGTATATTATAATTATACATCTCTCTCTCTCTTTCTGTCTCTTTCTTTCCTTCTCTCTCTCTCTCTCTCCCTCCCTCTCTCTGTCTCTTTCTCTTTCTTTCTCTCTCTTGCGAGCCCACATACAGTCCACACCTTGACATGGATATACCGAAATATACCGAATTAAGTATATTGAAACGTTTTCATGGACTATAAAACAGTAATTCGTCACAGGAGTCTGATTATATGTAAAAGGTAGAGTAATAAAAATCCGTTAAATTTACGCCGAGAGAGAGCTGACGTAGGCCGTTTAAGAGAGATTTAAAAATTTATTGGTGCCCCAAGCGTTCACAATTCAGCCTGATGAAATTGAAGTTGTGTTATTTTGAAACGTGTTAAATGTTTTTGAAAAGGCTATCTTAAGATTATTTGTAAGTGAAAAAAAAGAAAACAAATTGTTTTATAAATTATTAACTTTCAAATGCAATGTTTATGTTTTTAAACCCATGCCGTTTTTGCTAACTTTGCTAACTTTGATAACTTTAAGTTTAGTGTTTTATTTTAAAACTTTCAATAAAAAATTGTATTGTTTTAATTTGAGGTCTAGAAATCCTTTAAATGCATGTAACTCCTTTTAACTACTTTTATTATACCAATTATGTAATAATATGTACTATTTTAACTAAATCTCGTAAAAATTTTCATTCATTTATCATTCATTGTAGCCTATTAATGTCCACTGCTGACCATAGGCTTTCCTATACATTACGGATATATAAGGGGCATTTTTCCATAGTTGTTAAGGTTGTTAAGGTTGTAAGGCGGGTTGGCAACCGCAGTTTTTTTTTTTCTAGTTGTTAATAGAAAGAAGCTACTGCCCATCTCCTAGTTTGGTTCCCTCTGCCGTCTCTTACGACACCCATAGGAGCCATATAGCGATATCACTATAGAATGGGATAGCTCGAGTACAGACACTGTTTTAGCACTCATTGGATCGATATAGTAGACTGGGATGATATATAGCTAGGTGGTATGACTTCTTTTCTCCCGAGTAAATAATAAATCTATTTATATCTATTCGAATACTACTATAACAAGAAGATATTACAAACCTACTTGGCTGGCCCGAGGTGGCCGCTCCGAGTGGACATGGCGAGCCCAATTCGGATGTATGTAGGTGGGCTGCGGCGAGAGGGGTATCCTCTCCCCCTACCCCTGCAGCCGCGGCGGAGTCGCGGGAGAAGAAGAGTATTGGTATGGCGATGCGCCACTCTCCTTATCCTCCCTACCCTCTGCGGCCGAATTTTGGTTGGCAGCGGAGCCAGAGACCAGATCCGTCGCTGGGGTGAGATAGTGCCTCCGAGTGCTAGTTTTTCCTGGCACCATAGCCTCCGCGTATCGTACTCGGGGGGCCCGTTACACAGGTGGAGTTAGAGGCCACGGAGGAAGGCGCGCCTTGTGTTCCTGGTGTGCCTTACCTGAGAAGGAAAAGGGGGAGGAGAAGTCCTCCCCGAGGAGTGGCTGCCATGGGGCGGCCTGCGCTGGTACGTTCGCGGATGTGTGCGAAAGCATTCCCGTGGCCCTGCCAATATGCGGCGAAGGCGGAACACCATGGGGTTTTAGTCGGTGCAAGTCCGACATAACCCGTCTTTGCCCCCGCGAGGTGGGTATGCGTAGGCATTTTCTATATAAATAAAAAAAAAGGTTGATTTCCCAAAATATGAAGTGATTACTTGGTAAGGCTAGCAGGAATCGGTGCCATAGCTAGAGTATAATTATTCTATCATTTATGTCAGTAAACTGTAACTACTGTATGTGGTGGTACACCTGCCTGCGGTTTATAGTGTTATGTGAATAGTGAGTTGACGAGAGCTTAAATTATTATCAAATATTTATTGATAATGTACGTTTGCGGTTTTGATTCCAGAGCAAAAGCAAATATTTCCTCGTTTTCGAAATTTTGAGTAGTTCGATGAATTTTCGACAAATTGATCAATAATTTTGAACTAGATATGTTATTTTTAATAAAATTTTAATGTACATATTATCACCACAACTATATAGAATATTCTTTCAACGTTCCGGTAGTCTTTATTACCATAAGCTAGATGTATCTCTTGCGATAGAAAAAATCATCGAATGCACAATATATGCATATAATCCTCAATTTGATTGAAGTGTTAGTGTTAGAGAATATTGTACATGTGGTATTGTTTTTCATGCTTTAGACCTCATTTGCAGCATGTGAACGTACATCATCATCATCGAACGAACGTATATCATCGTGTAGGAGATTCACATTAGTTTTCTTGGACGTTCTAACGAATATTTCAGTTAAATTTAAATTATTTTGACTGCAGGTAGTAGTTTAAATTGCCTTCCTTTCGGTGAGCAACACTGCCTAAATTTTTCCACCAACAACAGAGCAGAATCGGTGAGCAACACTGTCAATTTTTTTTTCAAATCCCATCAACAACAGAGCGGAAACTGGACTAATTTAGGTGTAACAGACGGCTTACCTTTAAAAATTTACTAGGATTTACGATTGTAGATGTAAAGCATCTAATATACGGTAACCAGATCTTCTAGAAACTCTTTTCTGTGATGGGAGAAGCGATAGATAGAGAGAATGACGGGTAAGTTTGTCAAATTCAGTTAGATTATAAATTATCCGTCAAGACATAGCTTTCAATAAACAAGAGCATGGAGATGCTATGCCCGAGGTGGCCACTCCGAGTGGACATGGCGAGCCCAATTCGGATGTGTGTAGGTGGGCTGCGGCGAGAGGGGTGTCCTCTCCCCCTACCCCTGCAGCCGCAGTGGAGTCGCGGGAGAAGAGGAGTATTGGTATGGCGGCGATACGCCACTCTCCTTATCCTCCCTACCCTCTGCGGCCGAATCTTGGTTGGCAGCGGAGCCAGAGACCAGATCCGTCGCTGGGAGAGATAGTGCTTCCGAGTGATAGTTTTTCTTGGCCCCATAGCCTCCGCGTATCGTACTCGGGGGGCCCGTTACGCAGGTGGAGTTAGAGGCCATGGAGGAAGGCGCGCCTTGTGTTCCTGGTGTGCCTTACCTGAGAAGGAAAAGGGGGAGGAAAAGTCCTCCCCGAGTCCACCTCGGGTTTTATATGCATAAATGTATGAATAAAAGAATTAAATATAGATATAGGTATATGCATGGGTACATATACGTTCATCTGTCTATCAGTAGCTGTGATTTCTTCATCATCAGATGGGAGAAATCACAGCTACTTAATATCGTTACCGGATTGACAAGGCCCAGCGCCTTCCATGGTCCTTCCAAGCATCCAGTTATACGAACCAAATCTTGGTAGGAGCATACGCTACTTGCTTTAGCCTATTTCCCGCATGCTCTTTCTCCCCACTAGTTTGTTTAATTCAACCCATTTTCTTATTACCTTCTTCCCTAATGGGGACGACACTTATAATATGTGATCATACATACCGTCACCGGATCACCTCACTAGCACGGTGTTTTTTGACACTCAGTCGATAACTTACTTCAGTAATAATTAAGTTCATGTTCATCAGTGAAATATCCATGTATAAGTTGAAGAAATATAAAATAATAATAATAACAATAATATTACCCAATAACACTACAAAACATTTTGAACCACTATTATTGTTCGAAATATTTTGAAAATTATAAAAACTCAAAATGAAGTTGTAGTTAATAACCAAATCGAAAGATCTAGAATTTGTGGTAATTTTATGGGTATCAGCGGCAATGGTTCTTTGAGATCAAGTAGATACCCTACATGAATTATTTATCAACTAAAGTGCTCAGTTGTATAATCCAAATCGAAATATCTATAATGTGTGGTGAATTTTTCTGGGTATCAGCGGGAACGTTTCTTTGAGATCAAGGACATACCCTACAAAGTTATTTATCAACTAAAGTGCTCAGCTGTATAATTGCGCTCAGTTTATTTTGTTGTGAATACGAAATTATACCATAAGAGCTGATTTGCAGCTCTAGAAAGCTTGTAATAGCTTTATATGCTTAAGTGGGCATAACCTCCGCTCTAGCCCGCTACACCATTATTTTTGATACCATTCGAGCCGGATTTGTTGATCATAATTGTTAGTCATAATTTGTAGAAATCGCTGAACAAAGTGATTATGTTTAAAAAAATGGATTAATAAACGACAGTATCAAAATTTAACAAGTACTTATAAAGTTTGAAGAATACTCAAAAATACCATTCAGTGATTCAAGAATATATACGGCTAGATTTAGTTTTATTAGACTATAATTTAACTCTACAATGTGGTGTAAGTTTAGAAAAACTTTAGTAACCTTCTATAAACGTTCTTTTTTAAAGTTTGAAGAATACACAAAAATACCATTCAGTGATTCAAGAATACGGCTAGATTTAGTTTTATTAGACTATAATTTAACTCTACAATGTGGTGTAAGTTTAGCAGAACTTTAGTAACCTTCTATAAACCTTCTCGAATAAAATTTACGAGTAAGGGCTAAAAGATTTATTGAGTAGGGGACGCGAATTAACATACTAACATCGACACTCAATTTCTCAGGGTTTTGTACGGTTCATTAACACAGATATGTAAGAAATGAGGGTTTTGAGGGCAGACTAATTAATACGATAGTTGAATAAAACTAATTTTATGGATTTAATCGTGTTTAATTTAATTTCTTTTTACTTATTTTGATTCCCGACGTAGTTAATTCAATGTGTATTCGTGAAAGTATAATAAATCATTAATACGATAATTATTATTTTCATTGTTGATAAAGAATATAGTATCTTGATCTTTGAAAAATATTTTAAAATTTTTAAAAAAGGAGGATACCTGCGGAGTTTATTTCGTCCTTTCATTTCCGGGAACCACACTTTGAGCCACTTCAAACGATAGTAGATTGAAATTCATGTTGTCTAAGACCTTGACCTAAGAGTAATACTAAACGCTACATACATAGCGTTTGACAAACGAAATTTTAATTACTTTCGTCAATAACTTAAATTGAAAGTTTTTAAACCCCCGAAAAGAACCCAACTGCAGCTAACAAAATAGCTAATGACGTTGAAAAGGCTGACCGATTTTGATAAAACATATCTAAGAACCACCGCTAGAAAACCTGCTCTTAAATAAAAAATCCGCATCCAAATCGGTTCACCCGTTTAAGTGCTACGGTGCCATAGACAGACACACAGACAGATACACACACATAGCGGTCAAACAAAGAACAAACAACAAAGGTGTTATACCCCTTTTTTTCGTCGGGGGTTAAAAAATAAAGATTTTATTTCTTTTTATTAAGATTTATATTTCCTTTCTACCCGAATGCAGCGGAGTCCAAAAGGATAGTAATATTTAAGCTGATATATGTGTATATTCCACACGCAGGTTTGTAGATAGCGTCATATAGCCACAAGTACACGGAAGCGTTGCTTACGGTACATCGGTATTAACCATGTTGATTTTCTACAATCTTTCTCGCTACTGCAAGCTATCATCTATAGGGGAGGCCTATGTCCAGCAGTGGACTTTAATAGGCTGTAAATTTAAGATATAAAAATGGATGGGTGTGACATTTTTTTATAGAAGAGGGGGCCAACGACCATGCGTCTCACCAGATGGTAAGTGTCGACCGCCACCTATGAACAACTGCAATACCAGGGGAATTGCAGATTCGTTGCCGACCTTTTAAAAAGGAGTAGGCTCTTTTCTTGAAGGTCCCTAAGTTTTATCGGTTCGGAAAAATTGCACGTGGTAAACGATTCCACAAAGTAGTCGTGCGAGGAAGAAAACTCCTAGTAGAACGCAAAGTGGCGGACCGTCAAGCATCCAGATGGTGTGGATGGTATCGTGAACTTTGTCGGGATGTGCGTTGGTGAAATTTGGCGGCTGGAATTAATCCGGACAATTCCTCGGAGCACTTCCCGTGGTAAATACGATAGAAAATGCAAGGGGATGCAACATCTTTTTGCAGCGCGAGTGAATCGAGCCGGTTGGAAAGAACTCGGTGGTCGACGACTCGAGCCGCTCTGCGCTGAATGACGTCAAGTGGAAGGACCTGGCACAGGGGAGCCCCGGCCTAGAGATGATGACAGTATTCCATGCGTGGCCGAACCTGCGCCTTGTAAAGTTGCAAGCGGTGTGCCGGCATGAAATACTATCCCGCTCTGCTGAGATCACCAAGCTTTATAGAGGCCAATTTGGCCTTCTCTTCCAAGTGATCATGAAACTGCACACCATTCGTAATGTCGACGTCAAGGATTCCGATATTGGCTGAGGAAATAAGGGGAGTGCCTTGAAGCTGAGGAGACACGACATAGGGGTTCTTTTTAGCGGTAAACGCGCAAACATGTATCTTCTGGTGATTGAACTGGACTAGATTTAGTCGCCCCTAATCCGAGACTTTGTTCAACAAAGACTCGACTTCAGACACAAGTTTGTTCCAGTGCTCGGCGATGTTTTCCCGAGAAATATTGGCACGGCTGGTGTATAAAACATCACCAGCGCTGTCGTCCGCATATCATTTCTCAAAGTTACGTCGCGTGACAGTCATGTGACTGAAATTTTATTCACTAACACTAGTACTAGTTATGCCTTTACTAGTAGAATGTCAACTTGACCAACCCCACTGAGCAGAAAGCACGGTCTGCGGTAGTGGAATAGGTGATTATACTTTTATATTCAGTCAGGTTATAATTTGAAAGAGTTATGAAAGATACTGATGGAAACATTTGGGATGTGCAAGCGGGATTTAGAAAGGGAATGGGATGTACGGATCAGGTCTTTTCCATGCGCATGATCGCGGAGAAGTTTTTGGCCAAAAACCAAAAGGTTTTTTGTGCGTTCGTGGACTTGGAAAAGGCTTATGATAGAGTGGACAGGGATGTATTATGGCAAACACTGAACTCATTTGGGTTGAGTGCTGGGTTGATACAGGCATTGAAGTCTCTGTATAGGGACTCCAGTGCTTGTGTCAGGATCAACGGGGCCTACTCGGACTGGTTTGGCATCCATAAAGGGGTCAGACAGGGCTGTGGCTTCCCGTGGCTGTTCAACCTATTTATGGACAGTTGTTTGGAAAATCTGAAAGTTGAAGAATGCGGGTTAAGAATGAGTGAGTTAACCATCAAATGCCTTTTGTACGCCGATGATCAAGTCATACTCGCGTCGTCGGCGGCCGAGTTGCAAATGATGGTTACATTAATGAACATTTCATTAAAAGAAAAGGGAATGAAAGTGAACGCAAGTAAGATGAAAGTTATGGTCTTTGAAAGAGAAGAAAGTAAAACAATATGTGAAATAAGAATAGAAGGGGAATTGGTCGAGCAAGTAGATGAGTTTGTGTATTTAGGATGTGTATTTAGCAGGGATGGTAGGTATGATAAGGATATAGAACGACGAGTGAACGCAGGAAATAAAGTAAATGGGGCTCTACACTCTGTTGTGGAAAGTCAGAATGTGTCCAAAAGGCACGTATGGCAATTCACAATGCTATGTTAGTCCCTACTTTAATGTATGGTAGTGAAAGTTAGGTGTGGCAGAAGAAGCACGAGAGTACAATAAATGCTGTAGAAATGCGGTCGTTAAGGAGTATGTTAGGGCTGAATCTGGATGACAGAGTGAGAAATTGTGTGATAAGAGAAGAGTGTGGTTTGCAAGATGATGTTGTGACCAGGATTAAGAAGGGAATGCTTCGGTGGTTTGGTCATGTAGAAAGAATGAATGAGGAAAGAGTGACGAAGCAAATTTATGAGGCAGACGTGAACGGCAGAGTCGGGAAGGGACGCCCTAGACGAAGGTTTATCGACCAAATTGGCGATATACTGAAAATGGGCCAAATTAGAAAAACCCTTAACCGACGAGCGTGTATGCGTAGGTATATGGATGTGGAGGAGGCGAGAGAGGTGTGTCAGGATCGTGCCAAATGGAAGTCCATAATCTCTGCCTACCCCTCTGGGTGACAGGTGTGAGTGTTTATGTATATGTATTATGTTATAATTTATTTGATTGATAACTTTTACCTGAATATTGAAAAATCGGCTCAAAGGGTTATATATACAAATAACTAAGCTTACGTAAAAGTTAGCTAGCTCTTAAGTAAATAAATAAAATAAATAAATCAAAAATCCGACTACAAAAAAGACAATTCAAAAGCAATGCACCAAAAATACCGAACAAGATTGATAATAGAAAAAAAATTAAAATAATCTATAAACAAAGTAAACTCTACTTCTGTTTAACACACTATAAACCGAAAACAAATTATAAACCGAATGAAAATTTATGGGTTCCGCTTGCTACTAAACTTTATGCGGGTATTTTACTTAGGCTTTTACATGCATTACCTTTGAATTGTCTTTTTACAGTCGGGTTTTTGATTTTTTTTAATTATTTATTTTATTTAAGACTTTTTAGTGTCCCAACACACTCTAATGAACTAAATTTCATATGATAGAACGAGGTCCAACACAAACATGGCTCATTTATCAAAAAATTATAAACCAATTTATTATTCCTAATTAAATTTAAACCTATAACGTGTGTATTAATTTTTTTTTAATAACTTATTACTATTTTGCGCCAAAAATCCGCCATTTTGTTTATTTTTTTCAAACAGCTATCTAAAAACACTTGGGTTTTTAAGACAAATAAAACGATACCTTAATTGTCGAAATCCATCCAGCTGTTTGGAAGATACGAGGTAATAAAAAAAACTACAAACATACATACAAGATACGCGCGAAAAACATAACCCTTCCTTGGCAATCGGGTAAAAACGATTCTATTCTATTCTTAAGAATTGTCTGGATTTATTTTTTTATAGGGTAAGGTTGACACATGAGCACACAGTCCACCTGATGGTAAATGGATGCTGTGGGCCATAGACACTTACGTCTACCCCCACTAAGAATTACAATGTAAAAGCGCTATTACCCTACACCTCTGAGGACTAAGGTATAACGCTTCGTTATCTGTAAAAGGGTCTCTGAATCTCTTACTCGCCATATGAAACACAGCAAAATTAAGCTGCTATTTTCACGCTGGTATTCTGTGAGAGAGTGGACCTTCCCGGTCGAGCCGACTCATTCCTGCTATAACCATAATACTGTGCGGCATGGCTCTACCACGTTCAATAAAAAAACCGTAAAACTGTAAAAAAACTATAAAACTTTAAAAAAACTATACTACGAGCACGTAAATTAAAAAAAAAACGATAATACACATATCCACAGTTGTTAATACCTAATGTTTTATTAAAGACGGGTCACAGGGACTTGGTATTAAAACTGAATTAACTTCTCTCACAATTTATACCAACCAACAAGCAATATCAATATCGAGCGCTACGTGGAATACAAAACACCCTTTTACGCAGAATAGAAAGGTAAAAATAAAGGTTTTGTTGTATTCAGGGTATTCTCACCTAATTTTATATTTTCATTATGTTAAAAATAATTTTTATATGTGCAGTTTAATATGCAATACTATTAGTAGGGACATTTAATGTTACCAAAAAGAAACATTTTTAACTTTTAAAAATCGGCGAAATGTGTGTTAGAATACCGCTAAATTAGCATCCCACTGTTCATATAATCTCTAATATTATCTAAAGTATTTATTAAAATGTAAATTAAAATTTTATATATATTAAAATAAAATTGCAAAATTTAACAGAAGAGAATTTAATCCCGTGCTGTCATGCGATAACATTTTGATAATGCAATGTAGATAATCAGTTTATCCCACTTGTCCGTTTCATCACCATATGAATTTATTACACATAAGGTTTTGATAACGTATAGTTACTAATTTCCTTCTCAATTCTTTTGATATTTTTTAACTATACAATAGCGAATAAAGAATCAATATATTCATTTATTAGAAGACGCTTATTATTGTATCGCTCGCAGAAAAGGGACCAAGCGATACCGTTATTGTTGGCGGGAAGAGTAGCTGCATTTATCATTAAACTTACTGAGCCATATATCTATATGATATTAGGTAATGAAATTTGGTTCTTTCTTCAATTCTTTTATTATTGTGAATTAATGACTTATTATGTCCCTAAACTCCAGCAATTTATTTGGATTGCCATTAAAAAGAACTTTTAATAGTGGTAGAAAGATAAGAGAATATAGTAGAATTTTTAATATTGCTAGTATTACCTTCTCTAGAGTTAGGAAGAGAACCCTTTACTTTGCCATGATTAATGTTCTACGATTTATGCTGACCTTGATCATAAACGATCTTTGCAATCTCGTCCTTTGATGTAGCTGAAAAATATATTCTGTATTAAATCGTTTTCAAAAGTGTTGACGCTGCAATTCAACCCTCTTATGACTTGGTAGCCGTGCCGGGTCGCATACGGTGATCTGTGGGTGAGGTAAAACAGTTAAAGATCGATCAGTTAAAAAATGAAATGGTGTGAGTACTAAAAGATCGGATGAATCAGTTTAAAGAGGCGTAAGAGATCTTGAATTGAGGTGGCCTCAATTTGAACGAGTAATGTATACATTTCCTTGTAGGTGAGGTGTGCCAACCCTAGAAATCTTTTGAGGTGGTATTTTACTAATTTGACAATGCTTTCCCATAAGTCTCCGAAATGTGGTGTGTATGGGGGAATAAAATGGAAGGATATGCCTTGCTCTGCAGTGCAACTATATATTAAGTAGCTATGATTCTTTAGAAAATAGGTGATAACACGACCAGCACCTACAAAATTACTTCCATTATCAGAATAGATATTGTTAGGTTTGCCTCTACGAGAAATGAGTCGGTTGATTGCTGCTGTGTATGATTCCGTCGTAAGGTCTGTGACCAACTCCAAATGCACAGCTTTAACTGCAAAACAAACAAAAATGCAAATGTAGATTTGGTTAAGACACTTTCACGCCCCTTGCGGTTGCTAATCATAATAGGCTCTGTATAATTCACGCCCACTTCAATAAATACAAAGTTTGATTTCAACCTCTGTTCAGGTAACGGTCCCATTTTCGGTGTCACTATTTTTCCTTGGAACCGCTTGCATTTTACACAAGACTGCGTAGTTTTATAGCCAAATTACGACCTGAGTGTGGCCAGTATTGACGGATGTGCCAGTAGCAATAACGGGCCGGCGAGTAAAAGTGTCAAATGATATGTGGAAAATATTATTTTAGTAATATGATGTTCCGGATGTAAAAGAATTGGAAATTTTTATCGTAATTATATGGTGAGTTAGCTAACCTTCCGCCCACACGTTGAGTTGGTCATCTCCCAAAAATGGGTCAAGTGAGTTTAACCTATGTTTAGGAGGTCATTTTTTTATTATTTAAAAGTAATTTATATTCCTTAGGAAAGGAGTCCTTATGTATTATTTTTGTTAATTGATGTCTTGCTAAGTTAACTACAATAGTGGACAGAGGTTTGATTGAGCCTGTGCAGGTTTTTATGTATTTGTTTAATTTAGAGTTTTTTTTTTTTGTTTTTGCAAAGATGAATGTATCGTTATATTATGTGAGCTACGATTCGAGTAAGTTTACTAAAACTAGAATAATTGTAAATAATCGAAATGTGTTTGTGACCGGACTTCTAGAAAGTCCAATACACTAAGATGCCCAGGTTGTTCAGGCCAGTTAATATTATCTTTCTTCCATAAAAAATCTGATCCCGTAAACAATAAAGATGAATGAATTTGTTCGCGACGACATAAAGTGTTTAAACAAAACATAGTGATTAAAAAACAATATTAAAAGTGTAATTAGGAAAAATATTAGAGAAAAACCTAAGTGAAAGGTGCAATAGTGTAATTTTAGAACATTTTTACGACCCTTAGTATTTTATTATAGAGCATTGTTTTGTAATAGTAAAGAAAATAACTCATCTTTGTACAACAAAAAGTCGACCAATCAAAGCGCGACCCGTTATAGAACATTCTGGGCATTGCGTAATATTTAGACCCGAAAATTATGGAAATAATTTTTATGCTCTAGAAGAATTATAAACATGGTATTGAATTAGACTAAAGTTTATAGATTTAGGAAATAAAAGAATATTTAGCGTGATGAAACTTATTTCCTACTTATAGTAAAATTAAAGAATTAATGTACCCAAATATTGTGAAAATTTGGGATATTTTTGTTAATAACTTTTTACATTGTTAATATATTAAGAAACCTTTATGGTATGCTAAAAGAAAACTAAATTACAAATTTAACAATGTATAGTACATTAGCTTTAGAATTAATCCTGTATAGAAAAAAATTGTAATTTAAGACAATTGTATAGTGAAAATGTTGAACAATAAAGAGGCAAAACAGACAATGGCAAGCGGCTCACTTTAAAGTAAAGCTCGAGTCTACTTTAGCGCCTCGGGACCCAGTAACATTTTAGTAGCTGAAATGACCAGTAGCAGAACCAAGTAGTAGCTGAAGTGACTAGTAGCAGAACCAAGTATTAGCTGAATATAGAACATAGTGAATAGTAGCTAGTAGCATAGTAGCTGATAATAGCAGCTAGTAACAAGTGAGAGTAGTAGCATAGTACAACGGAGTAGCTGTTAATAGCAGCTAGTAAACAGTGATAATAAAAGCAGATAGTACTAGTAGTAGTAAGTTACTACCGAACAATTTGAAGAAATAGTCAACTTAAGAAATCATCTGAAGAATATAGTGACCAACCGATAGTGAACAATCAATTTAGAACAACCATAGTTGAACAACCATATTCAACAACCGTGGTCGATAACCAATAGTCAGAGGATTTCCGCCGAACAGTTGAGCAGTCGAACCGCTGGCCACTTTCTTGCCATTTGTATTCTACAGTTCGTGCATTTTGATTGAACGTCAGTCCACAGTACCCCAGCCGCACCCACAAAGACGGCAGTAGAAGTATCCACCTGAACCTATAGGTGTAGAACGTCAGCGACTCGCGGAGTATCTTCGACAACATTTACTCCCAGTTTCGCCCGTCCGGCACAGAATTAATTGTTGTGCATGAGTACATTGTTATGATGTCTGCTGGGTTTTGTTAAGTAGGTACATAGTACCAATATTGTGGCTGACTGTGTTTAAATATGTCTGTAACTTTATGACTAACAGATGATTGTAATTTAAATGTGGTTGAATTAATCCATGAAAGAGCAATTGTTGAATTGATCCAATAATAGTATTTACAAATATCTGTTTTATTGCGAAGCAAATTTAAAATCTTTTACATAAATTAACGCTGCACTCATCGGAGCGCAGCGCATAATTCAAGTCGCGGTATCGTTAATGTTTTTAAAGGCGCCACTTTTCTCTTAGCTATTAATAGTTGTACATTGATACTGCCGTCTGTGATATAGCTACGAATATACACACATACCGTAGGCATGTCGAAAAGCGTCGCAAAATACATGCAATTCAAATGTACGTAATGAGTCGTAGAATGCGCGCCGAGGAATATTTAACTGATTGATAACCGATAACAATTCGATGATAGCCATTGATTTTGTATTGTAATTGGTATTTCGCTATCCCAAGTTATATTATTTATCCACATCTGTTACAATATTAATTTTGCCTCGAGTATACAAGGACCTTTTTGGTTTACTTTCATTTGGTGATCTTCGTTTGGTTAATAAACTTTTCCTCGAGATCTTTTATTTCAACCTCAAAGCTGCATTCGAAATTTATTTCTAAAGAATTTTAATTTAATTTTGAGGCTTAGCCTTAATTAAGTTTGAACTTTTCTTTGTTTTTGCCATTTTTTTATATTACAATTTATTTATCATTTTTAGCACTTTTTGTGTCCTTCACTTTATATAATTAAGTCTTTCCATGTTTCACTTTAAACTTAATTTCGGTTCAGCTATGCACACACCTTAAATAAAATAATCGATATTAATATTTAAGCCCCACCCCCAGACTCTCGACTACCCCCAGCAAACAACATCCTTTCCATTTAAATTATATCTTTTATTCTGGTCACGGCACCAAATCTGTAACGCCCCACCTCCTCTATATAGAAATATGGCCATCCATAAAAAATATAAAATTTACGTAATAATCAGGATAATAAATATAAATTGATCTTTCTCAAGGATTTTTCCAAAGGTTTATTTATGGGCCGTTCAATAAATTTATGGCGTGATCGTCTTAGTAAAGACCCTTTTGTACGTTGTGTTTGTTTAGGAACTTAGTTCTTTTAGGTGTCTTTTGGAAGAATGAATATTCACCAGAGCAATCGCCATACAGAATACGGTCAAATCCAGCAACAGTGAATGTACGTCAAACAGTTTAGGCAACATGTCAAATAATAGGCCATAAAAAGCCCTCCGTGAGCGACACCACCTGCCAGACTATCGCTCTTGCAGACGTGATATAAGTGTAAACCATCACCTCTAATTGCATGATCAGCACGGCTACTAGACGCAGAGCGTGTCATAAGTCTACGGATCACTTCAAGGGAATGGGGTTGCACTTTGAGCGGCTTTCAGCCGCAGCCTGGAGAGTCTCCACCCTCCAGTTACCACCCGCATGAGGTCGACACATATGCTCCACCAACCAATACAACGGCAGATATAGCCAATAGGCAGTTGTAAGATATTAGTAATAATTCGCCATCAGAAAGGGTTTGTGTCACTGAAGTTGAGTATGTGCATTTTTCGATCATGTTTGTCTCACCCACCAAAAAGTTGCCTTCAATCATTCAAAGGTGGGAATTTTACTGAGATATATTATTATGTTGTTATAAAAAACATCATGGAGGTAAGACAGTCTGCAGCCCCGTAATGAAGAGAAAAGCTACTTAGGTGTGAGTCAAACCAAGATGCAGAGAGCGCCATTGAGAAAAGCGACCTGCCAAACAATAATCGCAGAGATGCAATGCTGCAGAGATGCAATGAACGCAACAAGTATCAAAACGAATATCGTCGGACTAGCACCATCGACCAAAATCACAAGATGCGTCGAATCAGGTGCAGCACACACGCGCTAAGACGCCACCCACAATCAGTAGGGGTGTGTACTCTCCACGGGAAAGTCGTATTGATATAACAAACCCGCATACCACCGGCACTAAGATGATATGCCTAGGATATATCGGTTAGCGAGTCCAAGTTTTCCTCGGTCTCGGACGCTGTGAATCAGTCTACACGCCACTAAAATAATCCTTTTCATTTTAGTGGCGTGTATACTGCTTCACAGCGTCCGAAATTTCTACCAATTTAATGCTTTTACATATTTGAGACCTTCCACATATTTGCTTTATTTCAAAGACCTTACTTTTACATGTTTTTTTTTATATGGGACTTCAAGTGATAACTGCTATCATAATGCTTATGCATCTAAGAGACCTTCTATATTAATGCTTTTGTATCATAGACCTTACTATCATAAGTCCCTAATATAGGACTATACATTGTGTAACAGTAATAATAACAATGTCCTCCAGACCAAATTTCGGTCACGGCGGCCAGCCTCAACGAAAACTAGACATCGGACTGGGATGCACTACTAGCCATCGGACAAGGTTATAGTGCCCAAGTGTATGCGCAAGCACAGGTGCACTCTCTATTACATCACTGTCATAGTTCAATGGAACTGTAAACCGACACGACCTTAGAGAGATCAAGCGCAGGACCAACGGCTTTACGTACTTTCCGAGGCACGAGGGTGAGACACTGTGGCGGCGCTGTCTTTGCGCCACAAGCGAAATACATCGAAGCCTAAATCGCGCTATCAAAGTTCCGAAGCAAAAACAGTATATGTAGAATAGCTCCGAACTACCACTCGGAGCGTTGGCCGCTCCCCGGGCAGAACGCCTTGCCCGGAGGGAGATCTTCCCTTTTCCTTCCACCGGCCACAACACCACCAACTTCCTGACTCCTGGCAGCTTTTGAGAATTTCTTTATGGAAAAACTCAATAACTGATTTTTTTTCGCCCGACCCGGAATTCGAACCCGGGACCTCATGAGCGGCGGTCGCACTACTACAACTACTAGACCAACGAGGCAATCAAAACAACAGTGCTATAATAGTCAAGCACCTAAACACCCCTTTTATATGTATGACCTTGGGTATGCGTCTCCGGCAACTCCCTTATATGTATAAGCAATTATTACAAGAACACGTTGCATGATTTTTGTACCCATTTTCCAATTGTATTACAATTGTTATTTATCTTTATTATTGTAATATAATCGACTTACATTTTTATTATTGAATACTTTCTATTATTTAATAGAGTTTTAATAACATTAAACGTTTTCAATGATAATATAGTATTTACTATACAATAATACTTTTTTACGTGGTAGAGCCATGCTGCAGCTATATTAGTAGTATAGTTGTAGCACGAATGGGTCGGCTCGACCGGGGAAGGATCACGCTCTCACAGAATACCAGCGTAAAAAACCGGTGCCAACTCAGGACCACATGTCTTCAGCACAATTGGGGGAATTCCATCAGGCCCACTCGACTTGTTGACGTTGAGTTCTTTGCACGCCGAGTGCTGTGTAAGCAGCACATCCGGCATGGAGCACTCGCACCGCGGGATGGTCGGCGGTGTGTTCTCCCTGTCTATGGGCGTCGAGTTGTATGCAAAAAAAGATCCTAAAAGATTGGCTTTCTCCTTTGCGGCGTGGGTCAGTGAGCCATCAGAAATTCCCTTGGGCAGACTTGGCGAAGGGACCTAAACGCACGAGTTCCTGAAAGAAGGTGAACTAGTTTCTCGCAAATTCTCCCAATGTGCTCCGACTTTGCCCTAGCGATAACTTTTGAAGGATCTGGAGTCAGAGTTTTACTTCTTTTTGAATGCATCCCGGGACGCCGGTGGGTCAGCCCAGGCCTTGTAACACTCCTGCTTTTGCTGCGAAGCAATTTTGCAGGAGCGTCCAAACCAAGGCTGGGATCTGCCACCGTTAGGTACTACAAATGACGGGATGAAAAGTTCCATCCTCTGACCATGCTCTGAAACATCACATCGGCGACAGACTCAGCAACGATGTTGGGATCATTCAGCTCCCATGTGTCCCCAATCCGCTGACATATAGAGCCACACACGGCAGCAACCTACAGATCTTGCCTGAAATAAAATGTGATGGGCACCGTACTCCGGATAAGGCAGTGATCCGAAGAGCCAAGAGGGGCATCGACGGAAACCTGGTAGCCGTCCGGATGAGAAGTAAGCAGAAGGTCCAACAGGGAAGGTGTATGATCCTGCACATCTAGAATACGCGTGGGTGAAGTGACCAGGAACCACAACCAGGAAACCATTTGCCAAGGAAAAGTCGTAAACAGATCTCCCCGCATGATTGGTATACGAGAACCGGCGTAGTGGGCGTTGAAATCGCTAAGGAGCACAACCTCTGTAGATGGGTTCTGTTAGCACGGAATCTAGAGCCATTTGGACGTGGTCGATGAGTCGGTTTGTCTCGGCATTACTGCTGTGGGACCTATAAAGGAACCCATAGACACGGGGGTGGTCTTCGCCACCTATGCGTAGCCACAGGATGGAGTGTTCCAGTTTGTAACCTGGGCAAGATAAATCAGATGTATCAGCCAGAGAGGACAAATGCAACTCGGTGAATAGGATAGATGATCTCGAGATGGTGGTGGACGGCATTAAGTTTCGAATGAAGTCACCTTATGTTGCAGAAATCCTCAGTGAGCGTGGGAGGGGATGCCGTTGTGATTTTGCTCCGTTTGTTTTTTAAACACAGCTTTCACAATTGGGGTATGGGGCTTATGTTCAGCAGTGGACTTGTGAAGGGCTGTAATGATAATGATGATGATGAAAGTTCAATTTCTTCCAGCAAACACAACATCACAAATTCAACCGCTGGATCAAGGCATAATTAAAAACTTCAAAACATTTTACCGAAAAGAAAGGGGTAGGGGATGGGCTACCGGACAGCTACACTCACCAGGCGAAACGCAGAAGCATAAATATTTCTACTTCACGCTAGAATTCTGTGAGGCCGTGGTACTACCCCGGTCGAGCCGGCCCATTCGTGCAACAGCAAAAGCAGCGTGGCTATACCACTAAAAATGACTGCATGAGCTTGACCTAGCGAATTAATTAACTAAGAGTACTTGCAAACAACAAAATAAACAATAACGTGTTTGCCATAAACATGGCTCGAAAAACCGACAACTGATTGATAAAACGGGTTTTTCAGAGGCAGCTTTTATATTGGAAAGCTTATTTCGTAAATTTTTATACGCTATAAATTAGCTTGACTTTTATGCATCTACGTATGTATGTATTTAATGTTTTTATTTTATTTAAATATAATCCCCGTCCAGACGTCTGAGTAATTAAAATTTTTAATGATATACTCGTATTAGGAACCCATAGCCCCCATATTGGTCTGGAACTTATACTTAATTGCTTACATTTCTTTTCTTTTCTTTTCTTTTAAAAAACGATATCTCCACACTAGAACTTTCTACTGTATCTTGGGGCACTTAACATACATAAATTTTACAAGGACAAACATACAGACCAAGAACAATTATTTTTAGGCTATACATGTATGTCTAGAACTTATTTTTGACATTTGGATAAACACTTATACTTGTTTCACAGTTGGACGCGCCAGTAACGTGATTTCTTCGATAAAGATTTGTGGACTGTATTGGTACATACAACAAGCAGACTAAGGAAAGTGGATGAGAGTGGAATGCACGCACTAACCTTGTGAGGGACTGCCTCGCTCTCCTCCCAGAGTATCAGCTAACACAGCAGGTACGCCACGTGGATCGGCGCACGCACTCTTAGATCAATTCTAGGATGTTACACACTTCTTAACTCTCGACCTTCAACGGCTGTACGTGCATATAGGAAGGATTAGGGAAGGGAGGGGTTAATGATATGTGCCAAGTATTTTATTATATTTATAAATTAAACTGTTAACTGGCGTTACCAACAGTATTTATTTTAAATTATTAATATACTAACCATAAAACCGATGAGTTACGCCACACGGCATCATCAGGGTTTACAGGAATATCGAATATTGACTGGTTTTGCCTCACGGAATCGTCAGGTTATATAAGAATAACAGAAACGTGATGCCGTGAGGCGAAACCGGTCGGTTTTTATAGTAAGTATATTAATAATTTAAAATGAATATTGTGAAACAAGTGCAAGTGTTTATCCAAATCACAAAAATGGAACTGGTGTTTGACCAAGTGACAACAATAGCAAGTATAAATTAAATTAATGCTTATCATCAGGTGAACTATTATTGGCACTAATTTTACCAAAATCCATTAAAACATTTATTTATTGATAATGTAATTTTATTTCAAGATCATAAATTAATATTAAATAAATTAAATAATTAATTTCACATTTTATCAGACTACAATCTTAAATGTTTTGAAGTGCTATTAATTATAACAATTTATTTATTATAATCTTTAAGTTTTTACTAGATATCTCGTTGATTTCACAATAATAGATTACGCAAAGCGATTGCAATTATTTTAAAGTTAACAAGCAAGCTTCAAATTATTATACAGTTACATTTTTGTTGTCTTTTTAAAATCAACCTTTCGGGTCGTTGAACAAACTTATTGGCCTCATTGTATTTAGTTTTGACTTACAATCAAAGTTAAAATATCTATGAAAGTCAAAGCTTTGTTGTTTTTCTTTAAATCAACTTAATTGTTACTCTTTTGGTTTACAAAAATCGATGTTTAATAATTTACTAGTTGGTAGGACTCCTTTTCTGCCTAAGACTTCAACTGGATAGATACAACCCTTTTACATATTTTTGCTACTATAGCAATGCTTGCACTGCAGTGTTCCAATCTAAAGTATAGTAGAGAGCCAGTATTATTACAGGCCGAGAAGAATTTCGTCTTAAACTTCAAAGTTGACAACGCATCTGTAGCATTATTTTTGAAGTTGTCTGCAGGTGTCCATGGACTCCTCCCCGAACGGGTTCGCGGCTTGTCGTGGCGGGGGGAGGGCTTAGTAACCGTGGCTTGATCACCAACGGTGAACTAAGAGGCAGGAACCCATGTGGCTGGCCCGAGGTGAAGGACCGGCCCGAAGTTGCTGCTCCGAGAGGACTTGGCGAGCCCATTTCGGATGCATGGTTGTGGACCGCAGAAACAGGATGTCCTCTCCCCCTACCGCTGCAGTCGAGGTGGAGTCGCGTGGAGTGTTGATATGTCGATATGCCACAGTCGTGTCGTCCTAAAGTCGGTGCGTGTACGACATAACCCGTCCATGCCCCCGCGAGGCGGGTATGAATAACCATTTCATTTAGAAAAGGTTTGACCATCTTGACTACTCTTGGAATAAAACTAATTTTACAGATTTAACCACGTTTAATTTTTGAATTACCGACGTTTCTGGCACTTTACAGCACCCATGGTCACCATGACCGTGACCATGATACCCCAGTATAACCATATTGAATATAATAAGCCAGATATAATAACCAAACCAAACAAGCTTGAAACCAAATTAAACTACTGTGTTTCATGGCTATAGGTGTCCATGAAACACAGTAGCAACACACCATTAGGTGGATAGTAAGTTTGTATAACAATCTATGGTTATTAAGTAACTGGCAATATTAAATATGAAAGGAATAAAAAATGTATATATTTTTAGATACCAGATTGCAGTTTAATTGACTACAGGAGATATTATCTCCCATGACAAGTTAATGTAACAAAACCTAGTGTAGGTAATAAGGTATTTTGTATTCCATGTCGCGTTCGATATTGATATTAAATATTCGCTATGAATTCTGATACACAAGTCCATTTTATTTTTATATTAAAAACTATAGCCAGAGTTAGGTACAACATTGAATTAAAAAAAATTGCATCAAGTGCCGTTTTATGTGTTAATAACCAAGTTAAATATTAATAATTACAATTTAAATAAATAAATAACAAATAATTTTGTAAGTGATAGAGCCACGCTGCAGTTATTATTGCTGCCGGATGAATGGGTCAGTTTGACCAGGGTACGACTAAGTTCTCTCTGTAAGAGCGTGGTCCTACCACCGTCGATATATTCTTGCGGTCAGCCATCTCAAAGGCTCTCTTAATAGTGCCTCGTTTAAAAGCTAAACACGTGTCGTATTATTGACGGTTGTGAGTCTATCCTAGTGTAGTGGTGTTGTGATCAGAGATGACGGTGATAGTTCACTCAATTGAGGGAGGAAGGAATGTAAACTTCAGACTGGGTACGACACAAATTATATTTTTTTACCAGAATCTCTGCTAATTAAGCAATTTATTCTATTATTTGTATGTAACGAAGCACCTTATTATATTATTATTTGTCAAATAAATTAAGTTAAATAAAGTTTTTCTTACTTTCCACAATAAAAGTTGGCAGAGAGGTCCTTTTGCAAATAAACAAATGATTGCCGGGTAAAGTTATACACACAGTGATGTACATTTTATTAAACTTGTAGCCATATCAAAAGAACATTGAATATTAATTATGTTAAATAGAGATATTATTACATTGTTGCAAAATAGGCAAAGTTTGGCAATAATCTTTAGTCGATTACCTTGAAACAAGGTAATATAGAATGTACATTTAAGTAGATAACAAACAGAAAGGGCTCGAACATCTTGTGTAAATAGGGTCACAAACGTATTGAAATGTAGTCACCCGAACACCCACTAACCCGAACGTACTTCACTTGTCTTTTCTACGCGACTGATTTTCTAAACAATCGAAATACGACTTTAGTACGATAGTTATAAGGATTCATACACTTTCAACATGAACACTGATTAGAGCCCCGCACAACAGAACACCATTTATCACAATGCAATCAGTTGAATTATTAAATATGACATTACATTAAATAATACTATTTTTTTTAAGTAAGCAAAATCATTAACCGTGTAGTAGCGGTGTAAGAATATTCACAACCTCAAATCATCCCTTGGGTGGCATAAGAGGTGACAGTGAGAAACTGAAACAGTTAATGGGCAGCAGCATTTTCCTGAGAACAACTCTTAATAATAAAAAATTTCGGTTGTCCATCTGTCAAGCGTGGCAACTATGTCAAAATCCTTGCATGAGGCATTTTATGGGGAGGCCTATTCTCAGCAGTAGACTTTTATAGGCTTTAATGTATAATGGGAGCAATTTATGGGCGGCGATGGTCACTTACCATCAGGTGAGCCGCATGGTTGTTTGCCCACTTCTTCTTGAAAGCTGCTTTGTAATGTCTTTAAAATAAGATAATTACGTTGATGAAGTGAAATATCCAAGTGTGATCTATGCGAGAGCTGATTTACCACGTACTCGGCGGTGAAGGAGAACATCGTCAGGAAACCTGCATGTGTGAGAAATAATATATTTCGATTACATGTTTGTGAAGTCCGCCAACACGCATTTTAGCAACGTGGTAGACGAATATCCGGTGGGCCTGCACCCTCATTAGCGTTCCATTGTTCACCCTTTCCTCTTATCTATTTTTCCTTGAACACCGTCATTGCCGCCTTGTACACCCTGCTTATCAGTGCTATTGTATTATACTTCTTTGTTCATAATTACCACGCTATTCTGAATCATCTATAAAACACAATCCTTAATTTTGTTACAATTTTTATTTCCAAAATGTTATTGCATATTATCTATGAAATAGGAGCGAAACATCCCATCCACCAAAATATCGTTGTACAGTGTGTTACCTGTAAATATGCTCGTAAAACTATGCATTGAACATCCCTGAAACTTATATAGCAAATACATTAAGCAATATTCACAACAAACTGAAGTCCACTCATTCTGAATCCTATCAACATTCCAGTCCATCTTTTACAATTCCTTTTTAAAAACTCTACATGATATCGTGCAGGTGATCGTCCATATGAATCATTTTTGTTTACGTTTATTGTTTAGTAGGTATCAGATAGAGTAACAGGATAAGCGATACGCATTCTGCTGTATCGACCCAGTCCATGAAATTATATATATATATATTTATATATAATTTAATCACTTTGTCGCCAAATCGATTCCTTTTAATACATATTTCGTCATATTTTTTATGTATTTTCTTGGCCCTAACCTTTATAATAAATTGCATTGCAAATTATTCCTACTTCACTTTAAATTTAAATGCACTCTGAAAGTATTAAATTATTAAGTACTAAGTTGGAGGCTTAGTGACCTGTAATTCAGGTTTTAATTACCTACTTCTGGCAACAGCGATCCACAACCATTTTTGTTATAATAGCTATTAAATTTAGTTTTAAGACATTTCTGTAGTTTTGTGGTGAGAAATAAATAATTTTCATGACATTTCGATTAAATTATTTGAAATACCGACAACCGATGGGGAAGAAATTTTCTCAAATGACAGCCACCTACGGCTTCGTAAGTGTACGGTGGCCCTCCACTAGATAGAGTAAAAACCTAGTAAGACATGCAGTAAGTTGATAGATGCAGGTGGCTCAGGCCCGTGCTTTATGGCGTTCCTTGGAGAAGGCTTGCAATGATGATGATGATGATCTATATAAATAGAACTATGATTTTCAATCGTCAGTGTTTAATGTTTATAGAGTTTACATTTTCTCAATTAGAGCTACCAGTATTAATACATGATATTATTTTAATGATGTTCGATTTAGCCATAAATTAAGCTTGCCGATCTAAATAATAATACATCGAATTTCATACAGAATGAAGAGGCGGTATGATTTACTAATGGTTTTTGGGATCTAATTTGATATAATGTTTACCAAAATTTAATTTGAAATCTAACAATAAAACATCAATCATTTAGCTACCTATATATTATATAAAATAGCGCTTCCTAATTGACTGATCATTATCGCCGAGCCGAAATCATTGAAGCTAATTATCTTAAGCTTTAACTGTGACTTTCTTATAATGTAAGCATACACTTAGAACCTATTTTGTAACCCTCTTAAGTGTTTAAACAGACGATGCAACTTAGTTTAAAATCACAATTTGTGAAGGTGAATCCATAAAAACAGGTATTTGGTCTTTTGATTAGAAATTAAGAAATCCGTATGACTGAGTCCGTAGTCACCCAATAAAAATTATTTCTCTTCATTTATTAACTGAATAATTTTTTTACGATTAAACACTTGAGTAGTTCCTATCATATGTATGTAGATAATAGCAAAGTGATAATTGAATATTGTTGAAGAACAAACTTAACTTTGCAATAGAAAAAATGTGTTCACATTTATCGATCTACATCATGATCGATTCTACAACTGCAAATGTAAGTTTTTCGTCACAAAAAAAAGTTACTTAAATCACATATAATATAATTTTATGTGATTTAAGTAACTACAAATTTTATAATACATCTAGGTCAACGAGAGGTAACCTATAGGTTTTAATGAGTGTGTTGGCGAGTATCAAAATGGTCATATCATTTTGCATTGACTTAGAAGCTCGAAATTTTTACACCGCCAAGGAACTTAAATTTAGTAATTAATTTTAATTTGATAGGGCAGGGGGCCCGTTCCTGTGAATAAGGGTCCTGACAAATGGGCAATGAAATGAAGCTTCCGTTAATTTTTTTGAGGTAAGGGACACCTAAATGCGTGTTTCAAATATTGTGCTAAATATTCTATTTATAACTAAGTAAAGTAGTATAGTAAAGTGGGGAATGAAAGTTCAGTATTCTTTTTAGTTAAGACGATACATATTATAGGTATTTATTAAGCTCTTTAATTGAAAAAATAAATAAGATAAAAAATTATGGGCGTTTCGTATTCATCTAGTTTAGATTCAACGACTGCGGGTGACTGATAATTGCTACAATAGAATAGAATATAATGATTTTTATTCAATATTGATTATTACATAATACTTATTGAAAGTCATTTTTTATTTACTACTAGTTCGGAAAATACCTCTGTCCTGCGAAGAACTAGCAGAAACCCAGCGGGACTTTTTTAAACATATTTTACGTTACAACATTTTTTTTGTACAATTAATAACTAATTCTTATTGTACTAAAGTTATTTTTATTTTTGACACTATCTTCCACGTAACAGGAGATAGAGATGGCTGATTTTAAATTAATAGTAATAGGTATAACAGTTACATATCTGTAGATTATAAATATGTTTCTGTTGCATCGGGTCATCTGATTGGGAGCAAATAAAACAAAACACGTGCATGTAAAATAGTTCTATAACTCGAACGGCATACTTTATATGGGCAAACACTGTTTTTGCGATCGTCCGATTTTAGAAATTGATATTATTATAAGTATTGTATTTCAAGAATTCTTAGTAGCTGTTTCATTTTCTGTATTACACTAACTTATTTTATTATTTGTACGGTTCATTTAATATTGATTATATCTCAATATCTAAATATTAATGCTGAAATAAGGCTAATTATTGTAATGTGACTGAGTGCTAATAAAAGGTTTGATTATCAAAGTTTTGTATTTTATTTAATTTGATGAAATTTTAATAAATCATATTATAAGTTCACATTTTATCTCGCAAGAACAAAAGTTCTAAAAATACTGTTGTAACATTTGGAATGCTTTGCGTACGCCGCGAGTGTTTGCAAGGCTTAAAAACTGTGTGAGTGATCGAGGGTTAATGATTTATTGCTAAACATCATCGATGAAAAAGTTGTCGAATACAAATCTTTTGATTCTGTTATTCAAACCAATGATGTCATCCACTAGCTCATAGGACTTCTAAATAGCCCTTAACCATTCTGGCCTTTAAATTTTTTAATTACACTATTCTTTAACTTGTACCACCTGTTAAGAAATTTCAGTCCGCCTAAATTGTGCAACGAAACTAGACAAGCAAAAGCTCTTCATAAAATTGTTGCAGAAACTACTGCAATTACTGTTTGCGGTCGCGAATAAACAGTTTAAAAAATACAGTTCCCTCCCAATTTATGTTTAGCCATGACCATCAATAAATCGCAATTGGCCGACATTGAATTTACGAAGGACTGCTTCTTTAACGGTGAGTTTAATGTGGCATACTCTTGGGTAAGCTATGCCAGTAGTCTGGCCATCTTAGCCCCAAACCGGCAAATTTTGTTGTGGCACTGTCATCGCAAAACATTAACGTAAACAGACCGAACACAACGGAAGCTAGCTAAATTACGACATCGAAGTTTGCAAACGACTATATATAATGGCATATATATAATGACTGTATAAAAGGCATGGCATGGATTTTGGCAAGAAGCAAGTTCTCAAAGCAAAAACAAAATAAAAAGTCTTGTAAATTTTCTAGTTACAAATTTTAAAATTTGGTGGGCGAATTTTTTTTTCCATTGTATAGTAAGTTTGTCCTTAAACAATGTTCGATGCTCCGTTACCTTTACTGTTTCAGCCTAACGAGAGTACACAGCCGAAAAAAGGCCTCTTCCATAGATTGCCTCATTTGCCATAGTTGCCACGTTAGGCAGGCGAACTGGCAATCGAAGCATACAATGTCTCGATTGTAGATTACTACAACTTTGAAGTTTCTGACACTGCATCTTTACATCTGTCGTACTCAATATGGTAAACAGCTGTATCATACCGGAGCCCATGAAGTATTTTTGACCTTTTCCAAAGTCAAGCCTTACGACACCCATAGGCGAATAGGTGTGATGAATTCTCTTAAGTAGCATACTCACCGCATTTTTTTTTCAATACATCTTAATCTAGGTCTTTAAAATTCTAGAGCACTTCGACGAAAGGTTTTCTAAGATTGGATGTCTTGTACACGCCAGTCCTAATTACAGACTGTTTTAAGGTAGTAATTTAAGGTAGAATTTTTTAAACCTCACATATTCCCTTTTACATTTTAGATATTTTTATTATATTTTATTTCCGAATAACATATTAATTTAGAAGTAGTAAGTAACGTTTCCTTAAAAATATTTGAAACAAGGATAAAGCGAAAACTGTGTAAATTTCTTTAACGAATTTTTTTTATTCTAAACAGAATAATTACGTTATGTAGAAAATGTAAATTTGGTTTGTGAAACAAGAGAGTTTCCAATTAGGTGGTTCGAGACAACATATTTCCTGAATTCTAACGTATGTATTAGTTAATTGTTCTCATTAAGACGTAATGTGTATATTGATATTTTGTCATTAATTGTTTATCCATTCATTTATGAATATTTTGTCATAACTCAACAAATTATTTTACCTTGTGCTGTAAGGATTTTTCAAAATATACACATTGAGTAAAATTAATTTAGTTCTTAACTCGAACTTATTTCCAAATCCAGACGTTTCAATTTATCTTCTGTGCTCTCAGAAGCAAACATTTTCCCACAGTAGCAAACTTAGATGGATGGTGATAAGAAGATTTCAATATCTACAGCATGGGTCTTTTTGTATACAAGATTGAGCATACAGATACATTTTGTCTGGTAGAGCAGGAAAAAACTGACCGCGGAGCTAGCATGGCATTTGAATATTGGACACTTTAGTCAATTGGAATACTTTTTAAGAGGTGTCGAAAGAAATAATTCAATAGATGTTATCTGAGAATCTAGTATGATTTTGTCATAATTTTTGGTCAAATTCTTTTTTGATACCTTTAAAAACCAAAAATATTTAACTATTAATATAAAATATAAATAAGCCGTTAGCTTAAGGGCTAAGCGCTCATTGTAAATTTTACAGTACGAGAGCAACGGGGGTTCGATCCCCGCCGGCACCAATTTTTTTTTTATTATCCACACCAGGATTTTCTCCTGTATCTGGGGCAGTTTAGCACATATTTCCAAGGACAAACATCCAGACCCGGAACAATTATTTGTAGACCATACAATATTTTTAAAACTATTTTGATTTATCGTATATCCATTTTAGTTTCGACGTTTACAGCACCCATGGTCACGGGGTGCGGCGAACCATGGGTGCTAAAGTACTCGAAACGTCGGGAATATAAAATAATATACGCGATAAAATCCGTAAAACTAGTTTTATTTAAATGTGTAGTGTTCGCGTAAATATAAGAAATCATCATACAAATACTTGTTCCGTGCGGGATTTGAACCCGCGGCTCTTAGCGCAGCAACTCATTGCTAAGCCACTGCGCCACGGAGCTGCCAATTAAATTATTAATTTCAATTTGATGTGCTTATTTAACATGCGCGTGGTGATGAATGTAAACATCGTGAGGAAACATGTGGGCTGTGTGCTCGTTTGTCATCCTATACTATAAAAAAAAAACATGTATGATTGAGAAATTAAAACAAAATATTTTAAAGACATGTCAAGTCCGTCGACACGAATTGGGGCAGCATGGCGGATATTTCACTGCCTTGAACCTTCTCAAAAATGATAGCGAGGCAGTGAGACGTATTTAGGCTAAAATCTTATTGACTTTATGTACCTTAAATCTATTTTAACTTAAAATGGAAAATTGGCAAATTTTAGGACACTTCTAAATGTAGCAAATTCAACTTAATATATAATGTAGTAAATTATTAACTAAGGATAGTGTCAACTTTCCAATTGTTACACTACTATAAAATTCTTCGTCACAGTGACCGCGTGAATCCAGAATTCATGTCACAAGAGTCTTAAGTAAGATTTGCTATATCTAGATTACATTTGACATTTTTGCAACTTCTCTTTTCACCACACAAAATTAACTTTACTTCAAAAATTGAATTTTACTCTCTACGCTTAGCCCTTAATTGTTTTTGCACAATTATAGAAAATATTATTTTATCTTTATAATGTTCAAAAATTTTTCTTTGAAGTATCACGTGCGGTTGAACAATAATTCATCAAAATTATGTCATAAAGCCCGAAAATTCAAACTTTCACACCATTCAAATACTTTAGCGCAAATATCGGTAAAATACGATTCAGTTTAAAATACTCGATAAAAGACAAAAGGAAAACTCGCTCAAACAAAATTCATACCCCCATCCGTCACAGCTCAGATGAAAGAAATTTGCAATGTCCGCATTTGGACGTCGAATCCCTTATTTATATCGAGTAAATCATTCGGAACGGAAATCCAATCAGAATTTCGATGTGTTTTGTATTGTTGGGACGGGAATTTCAACTTAAACGTAAAGTGATGCTCATGTACTTATGTCTAGTTGAGATTTATATTTTCAATAATATTTATTTTGTTATATTATCATCAATGAAATTAGTAACCTACATACATATCTAAATATATGAAAGTCAATCAATCAATAACAGGATAGTCGTACTGTCTTAACTGAGCTTTCAATTCTTTAGATATATTATTATGAATATTATTAAAAACGTGATTAGTTCTTGTAAATGCCTCTATCGATTTGAATCAATTTTCGTATTTTTATAATAAGGGTGACAAACTAGCACACAGTCCACTTGATGGTAAGAAGATGATGTGGCTCATAGACATCTACATCTACTATCTTCGATTATGATTCAAAATGTAAAATGCGTTGTCATTCCTGAGGACTAAGATGGAATACGTCGTTTTAACTCACCAAGCAAAGCAGCAATAAGCAGCTACAATTTTATCAATTTCATTTAGGTAATGTTTTACTTTCAAGTTTTTCTAGTTGAGTGTCATCCCTAAGTTTTTTTCCTAATGCCTTTCTCTGTCTAACGGTCACCCAGGTATAATTTTAAATAGAACAACTAGAAACAATTTGGATAATTTATTTCATTTATTTCAATGTCCGTAATAAAAATTAAATAGAAATTCATAATATACCATTCAATTTACTATTTCCTCTTACAAGTTACGACAAATTAGGTAAATTGGTTATATTTCAAAATATGTAAAAACTCAAAAGGAAGCATCAATAAAGGCAAGTATGTAAATGGAACGGTCCCTACTGGCACCAGAGAACCTGTTCATTGCAAATTTATGTGCTGATTTACTATGTACTCAGTAATGAAACGAGAAAGAAAATATTTTTTTTACGTGGTAGAGCCAGGCTACAACTATATTATAGTTGCAGCACAAACGGTTTAGCTCGACTGGGGAAAGACCACGCTCATTCAGAATACTAGCGTAAATAGCAGCTTTATGCTTCAGTGTGTTGTTGCGTATGGTTGGTGTAGAGAACAAGAGACCCTTTTTTAATTGAAACGATGCATTCCATCTAACTCCTCAGGTGTGACAGTACATATGCACTTTGCTGCTTAATCGAAGATTGATGTAGACGTGTACGGGCCACAGCATCCACTTACCATCGGGTATACTAAGTGATCGAATGATATCTTTATTCTTGAGGACAACTGCATGTTTGAGAAATATTTCGAGTACACGTGAAGTCCGCAAACAAGCACTGGAGCAGAGTGTAAAAAAATAATTAAATATAATATACCTTCACTTCTTCGACGTAACAGGCTTCACTTAACGAGGTTCCTCTGACTGAAGAAGAAACTGTAAAATAATCTCCGCAGGTGTCCCCTTTCGCGCTGGAACTATGTTTCATTACCCTTTCAGAAATCATAAAAGGGATGTGCCCAGCAGCAGGGCGTATAATATTCAAGCTTTATTATTAATGATTTTGTAAAAGTGCATTTATAATTTATGAATATATATATAATTAAATATAATTTACCTATATATGCAAGGCATAAGCGTCATTGATCAGCACGAAGAGACTACCGGAGAGGGCAGAGCCCCTGAGAAACCGATTTCATCCCGTGGGTATCGTAAAAGGTAATTATGGGATATGCCAGAATAAATTGATGGCTTCCAAAAGATGGCATTAAAACTTTTCCAGATGCACTTCTAGACAGAAAGAGTATTACCATCTAGTATTACTACTAAAAGATTACTTTTAAAAATGCTTGAATAAGATTGTATTTTTCAATATAATTATTTTATTGCATTTTTACTTAATCACATTTGTTTGTAGTTAATTAACTTATATACACATACATTTAAACTTTTAAATGTTATTCAAGTATTGCTATTGAGACAACGCTGGCAGGTGGATCAACGTTTGTAGAATCAGGCGTCTCGCGGCTTAGACGCTGCTCCCTTCTATAACCGGTCTGGATATTTTACACTTGTAATCATCATCATCCTTACCATAACAACCCTTCACACTCACCCAGTCCACTGCTGAACATGGCCTATGTTCAGTATTTCCCCCAAGGAATGCCACAAAGCACGGTCTTGAGCCATCTGCATCCATCGAATTCCTGCATGTCTTACCAGGTCGTCACTCCATCTAGTAGTGGATCACACTTCGCCTAACGGTACGAGGCTGCCACTCGGGAACCTTTTTTCCCCATCGGTTTTCGGTTCTTCGAGCTATATGGCCGAACCATTGCCACTTCAGCTTACTAATCCGTTGCGCTATGTCAGTCACTCTGGTTCTACTGCGGATATCCTCATTTCTAAGTTTATCACGCATAAAAAACCCGAACATAGCCGTCTCCATAGCTCGCTGAGCGACTTTGAGCGTCCTTATACGGCCAGCAGTGAAGGACCACGTCTCAGATCCATAAGACATCACTGGCAACACGCACTGGTTGTATAATCTCGTTTTCAGGTTTTGAGGTATACCTGACGAGAAGGTGTGTCGTAATTTCCTTAACGCTGCCCAGCCGAGTTGAATCCGTCAATTGGCCTCTCGATCGAATCACCTAGTCGGACTATTTGTCCCAGGTAAACATACTCGTCAACAACTTCGAGCTTAGTACTCCCAACTACTACTGGCATAGGTGTGACATTGACATTACACATGATCTCTTAGGTCACAAAACGATGTCCATGTTCATCTTAAGACCTATGCTTTGGGGGACACTATTGAGGTCATTTATGCCATAAGGACTACTTCGTCGGCATATCGAAGGTGAGTGATGTACACGCCATTGATGTTAATACCGTAACTTATCCAGTCCAGTAGCTTGAAAACGTCTTTCAATGCTGCGGTGAATAGTTATTACTTCATGCTGTCTACTACACTACTCTCCATTTGGATAGGTTTCGTACTCTGGTTCTGCACTCGGATAGCCATCGTAGCGTTACTATACAAACACCGCTGAAGGGGCTGGAGCAGCGCCCAAATTTCGACGGAATCAAAGGCTTTCTCATAGTCTACATAAGCAAGGCAAAGTGGCAGATTGTACTTTTCAGTCTTCTGTACAATTTGCCGAAGGGTATGTATGTGGTCTATGGTACTAAAGCCTTTTCGAAAACCGGCTTATTCGGGATGCTGGAAGTCGTCGACTCTGGGTGCGAGACGATTCGTAAGGACTCTCGAAAACAGCACATAGACGTGACTCACAAGGGAAATCGTCTGTAGTTCTTCAAGAGAGCGTTGTCGTATTACTTGAAAAACAAGACCACCGCACTTCTGCTCCACGCCTCCGGAGTAGTCCCACCATGGAGGACAGAATTAAAGAGCTTCTGAAGAACTTCAAGTACTGGTTGTCCACCCGCTTTCAGTAGCTCCGCTGTATGCTGTCAAATCTGTTGAATACTGCAGCTTCATTTCATGTCTAACAGCCATGAGATTAAGAGTGTGATCGGAAAGTTTTTGTGTTCTTCTGCGGCAGGTCTTGCAGAACTTAGCTGCGACCGCATGGACAGTTTCCAAGAGCTTGTCATTCATATCGTCCACTGGATTGCAGTCTTCTTGGCACTGAAAACGGTTTTGTAACTTGAGCTGAAAAGTTTCGGGACTTTGGTTTAGAGCACGAGGAGGACGGAACGTTGACTTCATTAGACGAGACCTCTACAACTTAACGTTTAGGATCAGTGTGCCTCTAACCATTCGGTGAACGCTACCAGTTTTCGCCCTCGCGATCACTGAGACATCACTGATCAGTATGCCAAGCAAAACCCAGTTCAATGCAAGTTTTCTACTGAAAACTATTTACTATCGACTTGAAGAATCATTTTTTATCAAAGGCAATAATAAAGTTAAATTATTAAGGGCAATGAAGTAGAAAAAGACTGTCTCGCTGCTGTAATTCACTGAACTTGCGTAATTCTTCTCGGCGTATTTTTCCACTTAGCTTTATAAAATGTAGCTTAAAAAATAATTGGTTTCGGGTCGTTTACGTTATATGGAAGTTACTTTTAGAACGAAAGATGGCAGCTGGAGGGTCATGCAATTTTCTAATTAGAAAATCTTATGACCGAGCCAAACAATTTTCTTTGAGCCAAACATCATTCGAGAAATAAAAGCACATCGACACCTTCGGTCATGTAGAACGAATGGGAGTGGACCGATTGTACAAAGGACATATAAGGTTGGGCCGATTGTCCGACGTCCAGTTGCCGACCCAAATATTGCTGGAATGATCAGGTGGAAGCTGAATACACACGCTTTATGATGGTGTCAATTGGCGAGAGATTGTACAAGGCAGGGACAAGTGGCGTGTTCACATGTAGACTGACGTGAAGACTCATTTTGGGATTAATGCACCATAAGAGAGATTGTGAGTGAGCCTAAGAAGCTGGATAGTACTCCGTCCCTGAAATAACATAGCTAATATATTATATAACATATGACACACTTCTATTCGTATCGAATAAATAACAAAGATAAGATCTGGGAAGGGTGTGATACATCGTCAGCAATTACTCTATTTCTTGAAATGGCAATTAATTTGTGTTTTGAGTAAATGTTGACTTCTACTAAAAACCAGATCAAAAATTTGATAGCACTGTTGCATTTTATTAGTGATCTTGAGTGTCATTAAATTATACGATTAGACGAACAATATTCCCCCATTTTAAAAATTTTAACTAAGAAATTTTTTTTTGTTCCCCAGGTTATTTTTAAAGTTGAACTTGGGACGCATGGTTTCGATAATCGCCGGTATTAATGAAATAGTTAATTTAATTTTGATTCCTGTTCTACGACGTGCACGATAGTACAGGAAAATATCGTTAGGAAACCTGTCTGTCTTAGGAATCAAATACTTTGAGAACTTGCGAAATTATCCAAACACGCTCTGGAGCACATTCTTAGAAATAAGATTTTATATATTGAAATAATAAAATTGTCGGGAGAATTTCAGTCCGTCGTCTGAAAGTACTTAGTGACATCTTATTAAAAATCATTAAACATTTAACGAGCACACGTGTTATGCAGAGCGATAAAGATTATTTTGTTAAGACAACTTGAACCTTTTAACGAAATACGATAAATGTTGTTAAGAATTTAAATGTATGTAAATGGACTGCCTCAATAAAAGAGTATGAATAGAATAGAGTATGTATAAAATAGTTCACCACGCTCATCCAGCGCATATTAGAGAACATCACATTTCCTTAAGACATTAATTTTGACTTCTAATACATGCAGTTTTGACTTCTAATCCACCGCGGAGCACGTGATGGATTATAATTTAAAATCACAATAAATATTGTCATTAGACGCAAGTGAATCTATTGAAATTGTTTATTGCGATTTTAGGATTGGGAACGAGTTTTACTCCCATACAATGAACTTCAAGACAAGTACTATTATAATCTGAGCCACCACTGCTTTTAAATAAACTTATATTAAGGTCCTACCGCTATGCATGGGCCTCCTCTCCTTCCTGAGCGGGATTTAAACCGATGAAGTTTCTGCCACCGCTATCGTAATGCATGTCAGCAGACTTCGCATCATTTCCTAGAAACATTTTTTTTTCAATTTATCAGGCATGTAGGTTTCCAAAGGATGTTTTAGTTCATTGTCGAGCAGTAAAAATCGGCAAGCGAATAAAGATATTACTATAAGCAAGTCCTTCTTGCTTTATCATCCCGTAAAAGTGTATTGTTGAATTGGACTTTTTACGTTGTATGGATAATTTGTCTTAATCGCTATGCTGGCAGGTGAACTGGCGACGTGGACTTTTCTTGCAACTTCGACGCTGCTCCACAACAACGGTTTAGGTATTTTATATCTTGCGTAGAGATGTTTGTACCACCATCTATCGGAAGCTACAAGAACTTTCTGGCATTTCACATAGCCGTTACTTACGACACCCAAGGGACCAAATTGGGTGATATTCTCTAACACTCACATTACACGCCAAGCAATTATACTTACTAGTGGTCGTCAGACAGTGACAGTGGTCGAAATTTGACGGTAATTCATTATATTTTTTTTAATGTATTTGAAGCAAGCTGTATTTCACTTTCGAGTGCACATTTAAACACATATTATGTCATAAATAAAATATAAAATAAACGCTTTTAAATAAAAAGAACATTTGAAATCACACAAAATTAAGTAGTGAATATTTATTTATTGGCAACATTTTATAATCATTTTGATGACAATCTCTACTCTCTGCGAATGTTAGATAACAGGCTATTATGTGTTAGACATTGGCAATAAACGACAAAATTTTATGTGTTTCACGTTGTATATATGAACGTGAATTAATGTTTTATTTTATGTTTTTGTAACACATTATCATATATTCCCTTTAGGTTTCTGCACTCATTCTTTATATAAACTTGCAACCGAATCTCACATTCCTCCGTGTGCACAACATGCAAAGGTGTAGAAGATTTTCCCTTCATGTATTAATATGTAGAGATATTAAAAGTAGAATACGGTTATAATTATGGGTCAGTTCAAGTTTTAATAGCTTCTCTGAGTTTTCTGTACTTTACTAATAATCATTTTCGTTACGTCTGTTAGGGAATCAGAAGAACAAGGTGTACAATTATCTAGAATGATCCAATTAGCAATTTAGCGTGAGCAGCGGAAATACATAGATATAACTAAAATGCAAATTCATACTGTTAGTTTACATCCGAATATCTCATGAATTTCTAAAACAATGGGGGCATAGGAACATATTTTACACACAAATATTTGTGTCCTATTTGGTACACACAACATACTCCTATCTATAAAAAAGGTAAAAATGTATATGTATTATGATAAATACCAGACTGAAAGCATAGGAGAAGGTAATATTACTAATCTACTTCTGAATTTCTTGAACAATGGAGTAAGAGGCAATCAATTCTTTAGCTTTTCCAGATGTGTTAGTAATTCGGAATCCTGATAACACCTTGAGCCACACTGTGTACAGAAAAAAGACTCATACAGATAGATATTTAAACGGTGATTCTCACCACCATCCTTCACAGTTAGCTACCGAGGGTAAATCTTTATTTCAGAGAGCACGAGGGATAGGTGACAGTAAACACCTGGCCGCCGAGCTCCAACAGGTCAAGCAAGTTTTGCACGATAACAACCCGGGTCGGGTCCCGCGCCTACGTCACAGTAAACGAGTGAAGCTGGCCACAGTCAACCGAGTGCTGTACTGACATATGTTGGAGGTGTCACTAACAAGATTGGCTACATCTTGAAGCGTGCATCCATTAAAACATACATCAAGCCGCCGAAGAAGATTAGTCAGTTTTTTTCCATCTGTCAAGTGTAATGTCCCTCTGCCAGATGCAGGAGTGTACAAGCTTGATTGTGAATGTGGTTTCTCTTATATAGGACAAACTAAAAGATCAATAAAAACCCGCGTTAAAGAACACATAGCTGATGTGAAGAATAGACGCTCCGGAAAGTCTGCAGTCTGTGAACACGTACAGGATCGCCTACGTTACTACATTAGATTTGATAGATCACAAATCCTCGCTAAAGAACACCGATTCCTTCCAAGGATGATTCGCAAGGCTATTGAAATCAAAAAACATCCTAATTTCAATAGAGAAAATGGCTGGATGCTACCATCTGCTTGATATCCTATTAGTAATAAAATTAAATACCAAACCAAGTATATAACTACAAGACTTCAAGATACTGTAAGTTCATACTGCGTAGATTGGAACAAAAATTAATAATTTTAATCTGGAGGTAGCCATGTTTAAAGACATTGGGACGTCAAACACCTCAGTCCCCCCTGTGACCATGGGTGCTGTTAGGTGTCGGGAATATAAATTAAGTTAATATACGCGATAAAATCCGTAAAAACTAGTTTTGTAGTGTTCGCGTAAATATCATTGCGTCGAAAGTTGCCGCTAAGTCAGTCGTAGATTGAGTATCATCAGCTTCCACAATTCGTCATTGTCGACCAAAATTTTTGGACGACCACAGAGATCATTTTTCTGGTCGAAATTTCCAGAACGGAAGCAGGCAAACGAATAACAGGTAATGCGTTGGTTTGTAGTATTTGTTCCGTAAAGATCGTTAATGTTGCGTGCCGCTTTTGCCGCGTTGCTGCCACGACGGTACTCATTTTCCATAATTAATGGAATTTTTGACGTATCCATGATGACGAAAAAGAATCAAATGCGATGAAAACATAACACTTATCAATAAAACAATTACTTATTTTGAAAAAAGAATTCCATGTTTTTAAAATAAAATTAATTAGAAATTGGAATTTTCAGCCAAAAAAAATCATTTTGATGTGAAATAGTCAGTAGTAGTGGAGCAGGTTGCTGAATTTCAGCCGTCAGATAGTTCATCACGAGGTTCAAAACTAGCGGGATGAGTGCCGATCCTTGATGGACTCCAACCTTTACCTGAAATTTTTCGCTGGTTCCTGCAGGGCATCGTACCTTTGTAGATACGCCGTCGTACATGTCCACTATCAGTCTTACGTAGCATTACGGGATTAGTTGGGATTGCAGTGTTTGCCATATCAGGTGTCTCGGGACGCGATCAAATACTTTTTTAAGATCTATAAACGCAATGTGTAGGTCTTTTTTCCTGGTTTTGTATGCCTCCATAAGAAGTCTGATGGTATGAATAGCATCAGTTGTCGACTTTCCCGGGAAAAATCCACACTGATTTTCTGTGACTTTTATGAGATATCGTAATCTTTCATTAATGACTCGTCTCCAGATTTTAAACGTATGCGAGATTAGCTTTACTGCTCGGTAATTACCACAGTGCCTTATATTGCCCTTATTTTTGAAAAATGGTACCAAAGAGCTCTTCCTCCATGCGTCAGGTATACCGTCGTGAGGGATTTTATTAAATAGCTCCTGTAAGAAGTACACGCCAACGTCTCCAAGTATCTTCCAGAGTTCAGCCGGAATATCATCAGGTCCTGTTGCCTTGTTATTGGACATTTTGCTGATGGATGCTCTGACCTCTGTATTCGTTATTTCATCTCAAGGGCCTTCAATTGGAGCCAGTTCTGCTATGGGTTCAGAGGGATAAGTTTCATTTAGCAGCTTAGAATAGTACTCTACCCATCTTCTTTTAATGTCCTTATTAGATGTTAAGACTTGGGAATATTTTATGTATTTGACAGCTCCTGCATCACGGGAGTCACGTTTTCTTTGCTTGGCAATTTTGAAAATCTATTTATCATTGGTCGTGTTCTCCAGCCCAGAATAGTAGTCCTCCCTATTTGCAGCCTTGGCCCGTGCCACAGCTCGTTTAACATCCTTTTTTGCGTCTCGATATGTGTTTTTATCTTCATCACTGTTTGTTTGTGCCAATTCTTAAAACAGATTTTCTTTGTTTGGATCGTTTCTTGTACCTCCGGATTCCAAAGAGTTGGGTCTTTTTTTTTACTGGCTACTCCTTTTGATACCTTTAAATGTATACCTGCCCTTTCAGTGCAGAGATTGTGGAATTTGTCCCACACGCCATTAACGTCTTTGACAGCAGCACTTTCTTGTATGTATTTTACCAGGTCTGTGCATAGATGTTCACCCTCTGCACATTTCAGCTTGAACCACCGAATTTTCTCCACTTTCTCTGTTCTGGCTTTTATTGGCCTTGGTGTTATGAAGTCGGCTACTAGGAATCGGTGTTGGGATGTTAAAGGTTCACGGTATGATGTAATCCACTTGGCTACAATTTTCTCCGCTCTTATATGTTATTAAATGCTCTTGAGGTTTGGAGAAATGGGGGTTGATGACTGCCTTTTTGAAAGTAGCTGCCAAGGTCGAGTATCCTCACCCTGTGAATTTTTCTTCCCAAAACCTCTATTCCCGTGGAATTCGCTGTGGGTTATCGTTGTTTCTCCCACATGGCCAATGCGATCAGTACCAATGTACGTCGATTCCGTCTTAGGAATAGATTGCAGAAGATCCTGTATGTCGACCAAGAAAGACTGTTTTACTTCTTGATGCAGTCCAATTTGTGGTGCATATGCTGATATGATGTTCATGTATGTTTGGTCGTCTATGGCAAATTTGATAGCTATGTTGCGGTTGCTGACTCTATTAACTTCAATTACACGATTCTGGAAGTTTTTATCGACCATTATTACTACCCCGTTTTGTTTAGCCTTTGTGCCGTGGTAGATAAGCTTATAATCGTTTCCAATATTTAGCGACTTTGACCCCTTCCATTTCGTCTCCTGTATACAACAGATGTTGACACGTCTTGTGTGCAATGTTTCGCTCCACTCCGAGCTACATACGTCCTGTCATAGAGCCCATATTCTAACTCGCTATGCGGATTTTCCTGTGTGGCGGGTTAGAATACCCACTACCCCATATCTTCCCGTGGGTGTCGTAAGAGGCGACAGAGGGAAACTGAGGCAGAAGATGGCAGCATCTTTCTGATAACAGCAATAATAAAACTGTGGTTGCCAACCTGCTCGCCAAGCGTGGCAACTATGGCAATATCCCCCAATGAAGAAAGTGACGAAGAAACGGCCCCAGTCCCCGGCGGCCCCGCTATTCCTGGCTACGGTGGCGACACATGGTAACGGCGGGGCAGGGGTGCTAAGAATCCGGTGGAGGTCTGGTTGCCACCACGACGACTGACCTGGCAACTTATAACGCACGCACTCTGAGGACTGACGAGAAGATCCTGAGTTGAAGAAGAGATACAGTTGCGCTGGAATATTATAGGATTATCCGAGGTCCGAAGAGAGGGGAGGACACGGTAATCCCTGAACCGGCAACTTGTTCTATCACCGAGGGCGACCATCTGTCCCAAGGAGGTGTCGGATTTATCGTCCACAAGTCTCTCGTTAACAACGTTGAAGATTGGGAGGTGTCGACGAGGGTTGCGTACCTTATACTCAGAATCACCAAACGGTATTCGCTGAAGGTCACAGGTTTACGCACCAACTTCGGCACACCCCGATGAGGAGGTGGAGGAACAAAGGAGGATATCTCTAGAGCCATGCATTCCTCTAAAACCCACTATACGGTGTTAATGGGAGACTTCAACGCAAAGCTAGGCACAAGAGAGAACGGTGAGCTGAAAGTAGGGAAATTCGGATTAGGGCAACGGAACCCAAAGGCCAGCAGCTGGCTGACTCATGGAGAAAGAGGGACTTTATGATGAACTTTCTTCCAGAAGCGGCCCCACAGGAAGTGGACCTGGTCGAGCCCCGACGGTTCGACAATGAGATTGACTTCATTATGACGACTAGACGCCAACTGTTCAGTGATGTCTCAGTGATCGCGAGGGTGAAAACTGCAGCGATCACCGAATGGTTAGAGGCACACTGAACCCAAACGTTGTTGGAGAGGTGTCGTCAATGAAGTCAACGCCCGTCCCCTCGTGCTCTAATCCAAAGTCCTGAAACCTTTCAGCTCGAGTTACAAAACCGTTTTAGTGCCTAGAAGATTGCAATGCAGTGGACGATATGAATGACAAGCTCGTGGAAACTGTCCATGCGGTCGGAGCTAAGTTTTGTAAGACCGCCGCAGAAGAACACAAAACTCTCCGATCACACTCTTAATCTCATGGCTGTTAGACGGGAAATGAAGCTGCAATCTTCAGTAGATTTGACAGCATACAGGCAACTGAACAGACAGATCTCAAATGCATGCGGCGAGACTTGCGCAACTTCAATACAGCTCGTATTGAAGAAGGATCGAGCGGAACCAGGGCCCAAAGTCTTTGCCAGAGATCTGTCTGCCAGAAAGAGCCAACTGTCGAAGCTGAAGACCGAGTGTGGCAGCGTCGTTTCCGGGACACCTGAGATTTTGAGTGAGATTGAGGTTCTATGGGCAGCTGTACACGTCATCGTTGGGGCCACATGCAAGTGTGAGTAACGATCCAAGAGCGAGTCTTATCCGACACTATTCCGATGATATCCCGGACGTCAGTCTGAGCGAGATTAGAATGGCTCTCCAGCACCTTAAAACGGCAAGGCCCCAGGCGAGGATGGAATTACAGCGAGCTTCTGAAAGCGGGTGGAAACCGTACTGAAGTCCTTCAGAAGCTCTTTAATTCCGTCCTACATGGTGGCACTACACCGGAGGCGTGGAGCAGAAGTGCGGTGGTCTTGTTCTTCAAGAAAGGCGACAACGCTCTTTGAAGAACTACAGACCGATTTCCTTCTGAGCCGCGTCTACGTGCTGTTTTCGAGTCATTACGAATCGTCTCACGCAGACTCGACGACTTCCAGCCTCCCGAACAAGCCGGTTTTGGCTTTAGCACCATAGACCACATACATACCCTTCGGCAAATTGTACAGAAGTCCGAGGAGTACAATTTGCCACTATGTCTGGCGTATGTGGACATGAGAAAGCCTTTGATTCCGTCGAAATTTGGGCGGCTGCAGTCCCTTCAGCGGTGCCAAGTTGACTGTCGGTATATCGAAGTGCTGAAGTGCTTGTACAGTAGGCCACGATGGCTATCCGAGTACAGAACCAGAGTACAAAACCTATCCAACTGCAGAGAGGTGTAAGACAGGGTGACGTTATATCCCGAAACTCTTCACCGCTGCATTGGAAGACGTTTCAAGCTTCTGGACTGGAAAGGATACGGCATTAACATCAATGGCGAGTACATCACTCACCTTCGATTTGCCGATGATATAGTCCTATGGCAGAATCGCTGGAGGACCTAAGCACTATGCTCATGACCTCAATAGTTCCCAACGGATAGGTCTTAGATGAACATGGACAAAACAAAGATCATGTTTAATGTCCATGTCACACCTATGCCGGTAGTTGTTGAGCACTAAGCTCGAAGTTGTTGACGAATATGTTTACCTGGGACAAATAGTCCGACTAGGTAAGTCCAACTTCGACCGAGAGGTCAATCGACGGATTCAACTCGCTGGGCAGCGTTCGGAAATTACGGCACATCTTCTCGTCAGGTATACCTCAAAACTTGAAAACGAGGCTGTACAACCAGGTGTTGCCAGTGATGACCTACGGAACTGAGACGTGGTCCTTCACTGCTGGCCGGATGAGGAAGCTCAAGGTCGCTCAGCGAGCTATGGAGAGGGCTATGCTCGGGGTCTCACTGCGTGATAAACTTAGAAATGAGGATATCCGCAGTAGAACCAGAGTGACCGACATAGCCCAACAGATTAGTAAGCTGAAGTGGCAATGGCCGCTATAGCTCGAAGAACCGACAACCGATGGGAAAAAGGTTCTCGAGTGGCGGCCTCGTACCGGCGGATTTAGTGTAGGGCGTCCCCACTAGATGGAGTGACGACCTGGTAAGACATGCAGGAAGTCGATGGATGCGGGTGGCTCAGGACCGTGCTTTGTGGCATTCCTGGGGGAGGCCTATGTTCAGCAGTGGACTTGTGAAGGCTGTAATGATGATGATGATGCGGATTTTGGAGTGTGCGCTCCCATGATTTTTCCTTCACTTTGGGGGGACGTCCTAGCATTTGTCACTTTACCTCGCATCTTTCCTTGTCCATTGCTTACGGGAGACGCCATAACCCTTATCGTACCTTTATTATTCTGACCTTTTTCAGATTTTTTCCTTCGTATTTGCCTAATGATATATACATACATACATAAAGTAATGTAGGCAGATAATGACACACCTCTCTCGCTTGTTTTACATCTATATACTTACGCATACATGCTCGTCAGTTAAGAGTACTCATAATTTGCTTCAATGATGTACCTTGAGATTTAAAATTTTTCAATCACTTAGAAGTGTGCTAGATTTGTGAACCAGTGAATCACTAAATAAGTAAGTGATAAAAAAGGCACTTTTCCGACCTAAATAACTTAAAAACTATACTAGGTTTATTTATAAAATTTTGATTTATTAGACGATATGATCTTGTCGCGACGCTGTCGTCGCGCTACAAGCGAAAATATATGGAAGCCTAAATCGTGTTATCAAAGTTCCGAAGTAAAAACAGTGTATATCCACCACAATCTATTGAAACTGATAATTTTCAAAATATGTTACAATCATAATATTATCTGTTTATTATGTTATTTTTTGTGGTGAAAGAGACGTGCACCGCCTCCTTTTCAAATGCCAACCTTACCGGTGCGGTGCATCTTAATGATTTACAGAACAGACAATAACCGACAATTGCTGGTATATAATCTAAACCGCATATCCAGTGTGAAGAATATGGGCAAATGTTTGAAAGATTCATGCTAGTTTACACATTCTCAAAAGCTCTATAAATAACAGTGAATTTAGAGAGTCCATAGAAGTAAGTTTTTCCCTTAATGTTGAAATAAAGATTTTAATATTTAATACATCATTTAACTTAAATTATAACTTACAATACAAAGTAATATCGTGTATATTATAGATTAATTTTGTATAAGCAACACAAAGTATTTGTGTACTTAACTTTTACACACCTCGCGAAGCGCGAAGCAAGAAGGGTTGGGCTTTCAAGTCGTGACCTTTTCAAGTCGATAGACTTGACAAGGTCACGATACCTGCTCTCGTTTAATTCGGTATATTTTGTAATATTTTCCCATGCAGTAGGTTATACAGACACGAACGTGGTCAAAATATTTTCATTTAATTAGTTGGTATGAAAAAAGAACATGTGTTCATTCTTGCTTGCCTGTTTTAATGGCAACATTCACTTAAGATTTTTTTTTGTACATATATTATGACACAGTATCTTTTAAATTAAATGAATTTCATTTCTATCCTTCTTATAATAGAAATACTACTTTTATTTATTAACTTTGCAAGTATATAACAGTATCCGTTTTAATAAATTTTGACTACGCATAAAGTGTTTCAAAACTGATTCATAACTGGAAGCTGCTAATCGAGTAATTGGCGGTCACCCAATTTTTGGGCGTATTCTAAACTCAATACTTATTCTTTGAGAACATATATCAAAATTATGTCACGATGTGTTGGAAAATTTATGGTTCTGGTGATAATAACTTTTTTCATTCATCATATTTGTTTATTCAAATATTTTAATGATAATAAATTATGATCATCTTCAACATCATTATTGCAACTATTGCTAAATTCACTTTTACAACAAAGTCAGTGGTAAAACTTATATGACTTCCAATAAATATACTTGTAATCTATATTGAATAAAAATAATTCTATTATATTCTATTCATGCTTCTCTTATAATATATAAATACAAAGAAACGTCCTGATTTACCTACTGCCATTGAGTGTGTGCATGCCGCATCATTTTTTTTTATCTATTTGCGGTCCGCCCATCATTATGTGAGGCTCTTTCTCCCCTTTGATTATGAGGTCTTTGATCTTCAAGCTAGCCCATTTCCACTTCAGTTGTTTTATGTTTGTTATAACTGATCTACAGCGGGGACACTCGTAACGTATTTCAAACCCTTTTCATAGTGTGATGGTCATTTTGAGTCAAAGTTCAACTATTGGATGAAATCGATTCCCCTCAGGTGGGCCACGTACATAAAATTGTGACAGATCTTCAAGCGGAATATTTTTTATCTTGAAATTGTACAGTAACAACGTATTGTAATTGATGAATAATATAATCTAGACGTGATCTTTTACTACGGGCTGTATAAAGAACCTCAAAATAAACATTTCCTATCGTAATATGTATTGTAGTTGAAGATATAAAAATCTAGAAAACATTCTTCTTTTGTATGTAACAAGATATAAAATATGTTTGATGACCTCGTTCCTTAGTAAACAGTGTACGCTACAACTCATGGGCGGGTCACCGGTTCAGTCCTTCCTTTTTTTCAATTTGTGCAAATTAAAAAACATGCATATATAAATATAGGTTATGGTTTATTTCAAATAAATAATATCCTCCTTAATTTGTTTTTCTTACTTTGTTAATGAACTCGCACGGTAGTACTTTTACAAGTGCCATGTATTAGGAAAATAATGTTGCATGCCGTAAGCGCTAGGCGCGTCGGTATGTTCTACTAGGGCCTAAAAATTAAGATTCCAACGTTTTTTCGCATGAAATCGTATCTAGCAATCATATTGTACATTATATGTACAATATGATTGCTAGATACGATTTTTATTGCGAGATATAAAAAGCACATTGTCAGAAAGATAAATGATTGTTGAACTGATTAATATATTTTTTTAAATCGATTAATTGCTATTTTTACATAAAAAAGGGGTTTTAGTGGCTAATGGTGTGGATTTATCAAGTCCACATGGCTTCGTAAACACGATAACTTTTGAAAATATCAATTGTTCAACTCAATCTAGTTCTAAAACTCTTTATCTATCATGTGGGAAGCCATTAAAGGCAGTTTAATTTTGTTTTGTTTAGTTATAATTAATTTTTTTCGGCTAAGAAATGGCAAAATTTTCGGTGTTTTCGGCAGCCTTGTATGAAAAAATTTTTACTAAATACAGACTGCGTCACTCAGTTAGTTCGGCGTCAGTCGCCGTCGTGAGTGGACATTGTAGCAGTTGTTTGCAGCGGCTCAATAAGATATAATACACAATATTCGAATAACCAAACTTAAGGACGCGTTTGCAAAATTGATAGGTATAGAATCGAACTGTTACATTGACACGGGTCACACAACAAGTGTACGCACGGTTAGCTGCGGGTGTGGGAATCGTAATCAAGTAAAGCATTTTGATAAAAATTTGAAAGCTTGATTCTTTTTTCTCATTTCTTATACCTACAAAAATATACTTAGATACGAAAAATACGAATAGCTGCTCCAGAGACTGCTAGGCACTAGAAGCCCTCTACTAGCATTGAGATGGTGGCTGTGGGCTTTGGGCTGGTTTTGTTAATTATGATAAGACTTTAGCTCCGGACTTGGTGAAGTGACTTGAAGGTATACTTTGGTGACAGCTAATGGAACTCCTCGACGTGTAATACTAGGTATGCCGGGTTTGGGCTCGTTTTGTTAGTTATTATGAGACCTAACCTCCGGGCATGATGGAGAGACCTGATAGTGTACTTTGGTGACTACTACTGAAACTCCTGGATGAGTAGAAATAGGTGTGCCAAGTTTGGGCTCGTTTTGTTAGTTATGTTAATGCGCTTAGGGCATGCCCAATTGGATTTACCAATATATTTTTAAAATATAATTTTTTTATTAATTTGTTCAAAAAGTTCCACACAATATTATGTTGATGCATCACATTGCGGAGTTTTTAGAAGATTTTAAGGACAGATTAAACCAGCAGACAGACGATGTCGACAGTATCTCAAGTTCTTATGGTGCCCAAGTGCACAAAATTAACTTCAAGTTAATATGAACATCGCAGAACTTGTTGCGTCGTTTTTGCAAACATTTGATACACAAAATTGATCACTCTTACATTTATATCAAAATCCACTTCAAACCATTATTTAAACAATAGAGCAGGAACAATAATCCACTGGTGGTCATGTTTCCACGTAAACCCCCTTCGTAATAAGTTATTTACTTACTTTTTAACACAAAATTATATAATAGTATGGAAAGTGTTAAAAACTACAAAAGTGATAAAATCTGTTTCGAAACATAAATAAAAATAATAAAGTTCAGTAAACTGGTAATAGAATATAGCTGATGAAAGTTTTGGCAAGGCTAAACGAAACTATGCCAAAGAACAGTCACAATAGAATAAAAAAATGAATTATCGAAATTTTTGAGTTCACTTCCTTTTTTATACAAATGCATATTGATATTTTTTGTTTTGCTTCTTTCCAAGAATATTTCCGATTATTTAAAACGATTGCTTCAATTATTTTATAAAATATATATGAAAAATGAGACTGCAGCGCATTGATACATGGAATCTGTTGGTAGATAAAAAAGATGTTGACGTTTGTCGATAATTTTTTTATTCTTTACGCCAAAATAAAAATAGTTTTCCTTTTCATCCAATTCAGCGGATTTCAAAGAAAGAAGGATAAATTCTACATTATGTAAGATTGGTAAGAGAACCGGTATAAATCAATTTCCTTTCCCTTTCAAAAGCAACATAACTGTACTTACTCCAGTACGCGGTGGTAATTAGATGATGATACCAGATGATTGTGATTGAAGTAATTTTAAGACTATTGGGAGTTTCAGAATTATTTTTGTAAAGCCACTTTGGCGATAAAGTGTCAAGCTATTTATTTGACAACTTCCAATTACCTGAACAAGCCAACTCCTGAAAACGCCTTAGGGCGATGGACCACGTATATACCTTTTGACAACTTGTATAAAAAACCGATGAGTAGAATCAGCAACTTATCTTGAATATGTGGACAAGATTTTGATTTCGTCGAAATTTGGCCGGATCTACAGTTACTTCAGCAGTGCCAGATTATTTGTCGATTTGTCGAAGTACTGAGGTGTTGATATAGTAAAGCTATGATGGCTATCCTAGTTTAGAACCAAAGCACGAAACCTATCCAACTACAGATTTACTTTAATTAAATTCATAAATCGAATCGTATATTCTTTATTGGACTATACATTATTTTTATTTTGATGGGAAGGTCAAATTTATAACTGAAATAAAATATCGAACCTTAGTTGAAAATACTTTCATATACAAATACTAAAACACAAACAAAAACTTTAAGCACACTTACCTTTTAGACGCCTTAGCTGTAAAATAACCTATTCATCGCTTTATCCGAGAAATATTGGGGATTTAAATAAGCATAAACTTACAGTTGTGACATGTTTTTCATTTTAATATACCATACCGTTTTTCATGTAATATACCAGCGACCCGCCCCGACTTCTCCTGGGTATATTAGTAGTATTCAGTAAAATTCTTAAATCTAAATAAGGCCACACTTTATTTAGATTTAGATAAACAAAGACCATTTTATAATAAATTTTTCGTTTTTTAAAAAAATTCAAGCTTTTCCGTTAAAATATAATCTTTATCACTCCTGGCAATGATCTCTATTTGTTAGTGAAGTATAATTACAATCAGTTCTGCAGAGAGACAAAAATTTTAAAAATGGAGCATGCAAATAACTCTCTCAGCTTAATAAAAGGTCAATAAAGGGACATAAAACTATATTCAAACTTCTAAACCAACTTATTATTTTATCGTAAGTACATTGTGACTTACGCATTTGGCTTTTGATTTCCTTTTAACATATATGAAGTAAATCATTTGAAAAGAAGGAAGGATTGGATAACAGTTAAAACAATAAGTGTGCATACGAGTACATAATGACGCCATGCTTACCGATTTAGACCCTAGCGGTAGCATTTGTTTCGGCAACTGTCAAATGTCCTTAATGTTGAATATTAGAGGTACGTGTACAATCATATAATAGCGCAAGCTGTTGTGTTTCACCTAGTGATTCTTAATCTAAAATATAAGCAGGTGTCTAAGAGTCACATGATCCACTTATTAACAGGACCAGGTGTGCTCGTTTGTTAGCCATAAAAGTAAAGTAAAGTTACAGCGTATATACGTTCCACTGCTGCCTTTCATATATGCACCTGAACTAACTCAAACCTTTTTAAGAAAAATAATCCGAAATCCAAGGCTGTCGGTTGCGATGAGGTTAGTAATATTATGATATCCATGATCCTTGAGTACCTTTTACCTGCAATCATTTAATATAATATTGCCAATATCCTACTCAGTGGAAAAGAGCATTTTTGCGACCACTTCCTAAAATACCTAATCCCTCATTACCTACCCATTTTTGACCAATTTCAATTTTTCCATACCTATCTAAAGTTCTGGAAACCTGTGTTCATAAGCAAATCTCTATGTTCATAACCAAACATAACCTGCTGAATAAATATCAGTCAGGCTTTCGCCCAGGTCACAGTACTACATCTGCCTTGATAGAAGTCACAGATGACATTCGAATGTGAATGGATGAGCAGAAGCTTACAGTGGTAGTGCTTGTTGATTTTTCAAATGCTTTTAACACAGTCGACCACGATATCCTTATAGCCTTCCTAGATAATCTTAGATTCTCAATCCAAGCTTTGGAATGGTTTTCATCCTATCTTCGCGGCCGCAAGCAATCAGGTCGATTAGGACAAGAGTCCTCAACATGGGCTGACATTGAAACAGGCGTGCCGAAAGGCGGAATACTTTCTCCTATAATGTTTTCTCTATTTAAAAATTCTATCACTTCAGTTAACTGTTCGTACCATCTGTATGCAGATGATCTTCAGCTCTATGTGCAATCTAGTGTTAATGACCTTAATGATAATATTAACAAAATCAACCACAACCTTGATGCCATAAGAGATTGGTCGTACAGACATGGTGTTTCGGGTAACCCTTCCAAATGTAAAGTAATGGTTATAGGTAGTAGCAGAATACTAGCCAAGATCAATAACGATGATCTTTCTCCCGTACAATGGAACATTGCTGCGATTTTGTAAATCTGTAAAAAATCTTGGCTTACCTATGGACCATACCTTAAGCTGGGGAGTTCAAGTTGCTGAAATAAGCCGTAAAGTTACTGCCACCTTACGTTCTCTTTGCCGTCTCATAAACTTTCTGCCTTTTAAAACTAAACTTCTACTTATCCAGACTTTGATATTACCCATTATTGATTATGCGGATGTGTGTTACCCAGATCTATCTCAATATCTTCTCGATAAGTTGGAGCGCCTTCTTAACAATTGCATTAGGTTCATTTTCGGCTTACGTAAGTATAACCATGTTTCCCAGTACCGTTCTAAGCTTAAATGGCTTTCTATTCGTCAAAGGCGTAGTTCCCGAATTTTAGAAGTACTATATTCAATTTTAAATGACCCAAATTCTCATTCATATCCTATGGATAACTTTCAGTACCAATATTCTACTCATGATAGAGTTCCCCGTTCCCAAAATATTCGTATTCCACAACATAAGAGTGGTTTCTTTAATTCCTCTTTTACTGTGCAGTCCCTACTGCTCTGGAATGCCCTACGTGTTCATACTTCATATAAAAAAAACCAGTAACAAACATTATTTTAAAATACTAGTTCGAGAATTCTTTAACAGTAATAATACCACCTGATTTATCCGACTTTTGTTTTTCTCTCTCATTCGCTTTGTAATTGATATTTTGAATAATATATATTTTAATATGCATCATGTTATTTTATTTTTGTATTATATTATTTTATATTTATTTAAAAATTTTGTCTATATAAGTATCCGTTTATATATTTACTATACATTCTTTCTTTATTACAAAGTAGATATTAAGTTTGTATATTTTAAAAATATTTTATTTATTTGCATTTTGTTGTAAGATATAATCTTTTTACTTTATTTTTAATTTATTATTAATTTATGGAGTGGTTGTTACACCTGCCACAGCTTCTCAAATCATCCAGGGTTGACTTTTAGAGAATGCCACAAGGCATTAACTCCGCCCTTTATATCCCTTATTATAAGGTAGATGTAAAAAAGATTAAATAAATAAATAAAAACTTACAAATATATTTGACTGTTTACCAACACCTATACCTTCTTTTCCGACCTTAATATTTTTTTTATACATACATTCAAGATAACTTGCTCTACGTCCCTATCGTTCTAAATTCCCTGTTATTCCATCGTTATAAATTAATGTGTTATGAAGTAAAATTGCTAATTAGTTTTGTCAATAGGCAAACATAATTACATTTATGGCTCTTATTGGAACAGAACTCGTGACAGAAACCTGATTTCTGAGGTTTTTTTTTATATAATACAGAAGTGACCAACAAACTTACAGTCCAAAACTTCACATCGCATACAGTAAATTTACAGTTGTTCAGCGCATTTCAATGTTAACAGTGTGACATCTTTAGAATAGAATAGAATAGAATAGAATAATTTTTTATTCAATATAGATCACATGTGTAATTCTTATTGAAAGTCATTTTACTTTACCACTGGTTCGAAAAAAACCCTCTGTTCTGGGAAGAACCAGCAAGAAACCCAGCGCGACTTTTTTTTAAAGTAAATTTTACATTAATGGTTGTACAAACTATTTACAAGTATTAAAAATATATTATTTACTATTTTAAATTTTACTATTTAAAAGTATATATAAAATTATTTTAGAAAGTGCTTGGGAGCGACCACCCCATTCCCAGGGGTTATTATCAACCATGTATTCATTTATATTATAATAACCCTTTTTATACAGCTTCAGCTTCACAAAACATTTAAACTTAGTAATAGAGAGAACCTGTATACTTTCCGGGACCTTGTTGTAATAGCGTATACATTGCCCCAAGAATGAATTACTGACTCTGTGGAGTCGAGAAACTGGTATCACTAGCTTGTGTTTGTTCCTACTGTTTACAGAATGTACATTCATATAGCATTAAGCTCGCTTTTTGTACAAATATTTGGTGCAATAAACAATTAAATAAATATATTACTTTTTTTTCTAAAACTATGTTTGTTTTTGTGAACATACATTTAATTTTCGTAAATATACTGATAGTCCAAAGTTAATATATTTATTTCTTTAAATTTGTCTCTAAGAGACTCTCTTAGAGACAAATTAAAAGAAATAAATATTGTGTATGTATATATATTTAATTTTTTGTAACCGCCTTCGCAGTTCTATCACTGCCTTAAGGTTGACTGGCAGAGAATGCTTTTATCATTAAGTCCACCTTTTGTTCCTATACTAAATATGTGAGGTTCAATAAAGTTTAAATAAATAAATATAGGCCTTTACGGGGGAGAAAAATCAAACTAGCTTGGTATCATGTCTGGAAAAATTATTTTTCTTCGGATTTTAACACACAAAGCAACAAACTTGACTTGCTCGAACAATGAAATTAGTAGTTTCGCCAAAGAGACCACCTCCCCAAAAGTCCAACGGCCAGAGAGTAGGTTCACCACGAAGGAGTGCGCGAGTTCGAATCCTACAATGGGCTCAGGAATTTTTTTTAATTTTTTTATTGGTTGTTCTTTAGTATTCCAGGCCACATGACCACACAGCTGGCCAAAACTAAATTATTAAACTAAATTTTTATTAATTAACACTTAAATAATGCTTTGTTTGTGGAGTCACGTACATTTTTATGGCGCAATGCGTACTTTTTAACCGTGAGGTAAAAGCTTTGTTCGATCAAGACGAAAAAAATAAACGATAAAAAACGCTACCCATAGTAGATACCGAGTTCTGTGTTAACTCCTTCACAGTTCAGGTTAATTATGATTTTTGTGTCGTGTTCTTTTATTCTATATTGTTAAACCGCCGTCAAATTCTCACCACTCCATGAGTTGACCGGTAGAGAATGCCTCAAGGCATTAAGTCCGCCCTTTGTATTCGTTTGTTTTATGGAATGCAATAAAGAATAAATAAAATAAAATAAATAGATATGTACTAATATATAGTAAATTTGAAATATTTTATATACCAACAATATTAATTTGAATAAAAAACTAAAAATATTTAAAAGGCTTCCGGTTCTCCATTCACGCACGTATGTATGTATATGCACATATTTGCCGATGATCGCCCCTTCCATTTTAGTCGACCGCGGCCAGCGCTCTCTGCTCAGCAGGTTTAGTTAAATTGACTTTCTTCAATCGTTCATGCCAATAGAGTACCACAAAAAAGAATGAAATCAACGATAAGTCATGTGAGATCCACGAAGTTTTTCACCCGTATTCACAAAAATTACTATGAGGTCTCACAGTGCGTTGTGAATACTAACTACTAATCATAAACAAATCTTGAGGGACGAACGACACTATGCGTTCAATATAATGAACTGTGTTAACGGTAGTCGCTTGCTACTTTACGCACAATGCGACAAATGTCACAGTTGTAGTTTTGTTTTTTGTGGTCTCAGTTGTCATATTTTCTTTTCTTTTATTTTTTTGTGTGAAAAATGAGCAAGTTTTGGATTTCAGGAACGAAGAAGAATATAATAATTATATAAATGAGAGAACTAACCTATAAAAAACAATTTGTGATTTTCAAAATCCTTTCGATTATTACAGTGCCAATGATTAAAGAGTAACATTTTTTTTATATAAAATAAGCGTGACAAAAACACAAATAGACGCGAAAGTAAATTCAATTACACAATGACAAACTTGGTTTTGACCGTATGATGTTTGTTTATCTATCAGTCAACTCGAGTGAGGTCGCATCAGAACCTTAACCTATTACAGCGCCCCATTCAATGCTACATGGTATACGCAACAAATAGTCCTTTGAGTATTGTCCATGAAATTAAAGGCTTGACGCACCCAACGTTGCTTATCATAGCGTCGCTCCTATACTCAAGAAAGTAATGTTTATGCATACGGCCATAATAGTATTGTGGAATATGTGTATATGATATAATCTGGACTAAAACTTAGACATTGTGGAGTTTGAGTTTAAGCTCGAAAATGTATGTCATTTTCATTAATTTAAATTAACCGACTTCAAAAAAGAGGACGCTCTCCATTCGACAGTATGTTCTTCTTTTGTAAGTATGTTACGTTATCTTTGTCAATTGTGATTTTAAACGCTTCTATTTCATTAAATAAGTTGGAAATACTTTAATCCGCTGGGCTAAGTTAGTTGCTTTTGCTCTTCTGCGGATGTCCTCGTTATGGATTTTAGAGAAATACATAGCCCTTTCCATCACACGATGAGTAATTTTTAAGTTCCATATACGTCCACCAGTGAAAAATAATTTTTTGGTTTCGTAAGTCATAACTGGTAAGACGCACTGGTTGTACACTTTAAGGCTCTAAGTAATATCAGATAAAGACTTGTGACAGTTTTCCGAATATAGCCCTGCCGACAACGTAAAGTTGTGTTTTGTTTGTTTAGGTTCTAAATCTGTGTGAAAAATGAATGCACTCTAAGCTCTAAGCTTATCAAAATCCCACTGCTGAATATTAAAACCCGCGTGAAAGAACATATAGCTGACGTGAAGCACCGACGCTCTGGGACATGTTCAAGATCGTCCCCATTACATCACATTTGATAGACCACAAATCCTCGCAAAAGTACACCGATTCTTACCAAGGATGATACGCGAGGCTATTGAAATTAAAAAACATCCTAATTTCAATAGAGAAGATGGATGGGTGCTGCCATCTGCTTGGGATCCTATAATTAACAAAATTAAATCCAAACCCAAGCATACCACTGCAAGACTTCAAGATATACAGTACTGTAAGCTCATTCTGCGCAGATCAAACTAAAAATTAATATTAAAAAACTAAAGGTAGCCGGGCTAACTGTGACATCGGGACGTCAAATATCTCAGTCCCCCCGTGATCATGGGTTGCTGTAAAGCACCCGAAACGTCGGGAATTAAAATAGTAAATTAAACGCGATAAAATGCGTAAAAAAAATAGTTTTATTCAATGTGTAGTGTTCGCAGAAATATAAGAAATCATTATACTTGATTATAATAATAATCAGAGATTTTTATTACAATATTTTAAAAGCACGGAATAAATAATAGTAGTACGTACTAAAAGTAAGTAGGATGTAATATTTATACTTAAATACGTCTTGGACTTTATGGAGTGACCTGAATGATGATATGATGATCATATGAGCATTATTAGTCGTGCACTTTTGGATTTTCCAAACTTTTTTTTAAATTGAAGTTTGACATAAAATAAGCGGAAAATTGGAAGTATAATAAGGTTATTAGGTGTATTTAAACTACTTTAAAAAATTCCGTATAATCATGTTATACGTAATTATTTTAATGCGCTTAGGACATGCCCAATTGAATTTACCAATATATTTTAAAACTTTATTTGAACTTCATGATAGTATATAAGTGGGCTTAGACATATCTGGGGCGTACACCCCTAGCACAAACAACTTCTTTAAGCCTACTTTCATTCGTATCCATGGCAGCCTTGGGCTTACACATTCATACTCTTTCACACATTGACCCATCCTTTCTGAAAGGATGACACCGACTCACTGGCATGCCCGCTCGGTCTCGTCTACACCAGACCAGTAAGCGGTATACATGCCATGTGCAGTGGAATCCTATCCCTATGTTTCGTCTCATTTACACATAACACATCTATTCCTCTATCATTCATCATTTCGCATACTTCATCCATCTTATCATTAATTGCTCCACATACATTCAGCGTAGCCAGACGGGCCTCCGCAATCCACTTTTCGCCCCTTCAGGAGAAAGAACGTGACGGGTGGCGAACCTCGTCGCCCGTTTTTCTCCCGGAGATTCTTTGCACCTCTGCCCCATTAAAGGAGCACCGGGAACTCGGGGCCATTTCTTTTATTTTCTGGCTCATGGTGCGAACTAAGGGGTGGTAGCTTTTACGCCGCTACCATACGGCGAGGAGCCGAGTCTATCCTTACGGCTTTCTCTGGTTGTGTAATTTTATGATCGTTAACCATAATATAATATCTATTTATAATATATAGGGTCAACTTGACCTGAAAAGTTGCAGTAAATGACCGCTGCAATTCGAGGGATGTGAGTTTCATCTTAGTCGAATCGAAACCTAAATTACGCAAACGAAACTTCCAAACGACTGTATAAAATAAAACAAACTACGTATTACTCGGTCCGTGCTATCCGTACTGCCATAAGGCAAGGCAAGGCTTTGAGTTAGCTCCGTTAGCCTAACTCCTTGCCCGAAGGAAGAGCCTTTTCTTCCATGACCAAACCTTAATTTTAATATAGCAAATTATTTTCATGAATAAACTTTCGCAAATTACTCACTCTACTATACGTTAAATATAAGTATGAGTACTTATATTTGCTGCAGCTATATTACTGGTATAGTTGTAGCACGAATGGGTCTGCTCGACCGGGGAAGGACCACGCTCTCACAAAATACCAGCGTCAAATACCAGCTTAACGTTACTGTGTTTCATATGGTGAGGGTAGAGAACCGAAGACCCGTTTTACTGGAAACGAGGCATCCATCTTAGTCCTCACGGTGACAACGCATCTGCATTTTTATTCGTCATCGAGAAAAGATGTAGATGTCTATGGGCCACAGGAACCACTTACCATCAGGTGAGCTGTGTGCTCGTTTGTCACCCTTATCCTACATATATATATTCACGCAAATAACATATGAATTTACGAGATCGATATTAATTTAAAGTGAATGTGAATATTGTAGGAGCTAATGACTACCAACAAGGAACAAGATATTAGCGGCAACAAAGCTAAAGTGAAGTACGTTTCTGAATTCTCTTCGCTAGATATAATAGAAAACACTTTAAGTTTATAACGCAAGTTTCGAGAAGGGATAATGCGCGCTATAATTAAACGGCTTTCGAGGTATATGCAATTTAAGGCTGATACTTACTCTTTGTTTAAATAGCAAATTTTTTATTAAGCTAATTGAGATCAGGAGATCAAACGAACTAAAATGAAATGATTTCAGATATTTACGCGAAAAATACTAGTTGAATGAAACCAATTTTACGGATTTAATCGCGTTTAATTTTAACTTTCTTGATTCCTGACGCTTTGAGCACTTTACAGCACTCATGGTCACGAAAACCAAAACCCTTCAAAGTAAGTTTCCGTGGGAAAGTCTTTGTTTCAGAGAGCACAAGGGATAAACACTTCGCCACCAAGCTCCAGCACGTTAAGTAAGTATAGTACGACAACAAGATTCGGGTCCCGCGCCTTGGTCACAGTGACCGAGTGAAACCGGCTACAGTCGAGAGTTTACCTGCTGTAATAAGATGTATCCAATCTTGAAACAGGATTCTATAAGAACATACTACAAACCACCGAAAAATATTAGTCAGTTTTTACCATCTGTCAAGGGTAATATCCCTCTGCAATATGCAGGAGAGTGCAAGCTTGATTACGAATCTCTTACTATACATAGAACAAACGAAAATATCCATAAAATAGCGTAAAACTACATATCACTGAAGTGAAGCACCGACGCTCCGGAAAGTCTGCATTTTATCAACATGTTCAAGATCGTGCCAACCATTGCATCATATTCAATAGATCAAAAATATTCGCAATAGAACACCGATTTCGACCAAGGATGATTCGTGAAGGCACGAAACTTCGAGAATAATAAATAATAGTTTAAAAAAACTAAAAAAATACGCTTTTGTAGATAACCGCACTAAAAAGTAGAAAATAATTTTCAATAAGTTTAAAATAAGAAAATTGTAATTAACATAAAAAATTTTTATTCGATTTTTTGATGCGGCTAACTACAAAAGCGTGTTTTTGAAAAAAACACGCTTTTGTAGTTAGTTGTTTTACGAATTATTACTTGTTTTACGATTATTACGTAGTTAGTTGTTTTACGAATATTACGTAGTTGTTTTACGAATTATTACAAATCCTGAGGATTAAACTATTTAAATTATTGCATTGTCATTGGTTCTTGATAAGTGTTCGAAGTTTCAAATCAATCCGACGTTTTGAAGGGGATGAAAATCAAGTTCAAAAATTCCGTTACATAGATACATACCAAGATAATAAAAGCGTGTTAAAAATGTTTAACTAAACGTGATAAAAACCATAGACTTAGAATATATTGGCGTATAGACGACCTGACAGCCCGAAAACGCGTGACAAATTTTGATTTGTCATTGTGTGCGTTAGCTAGTGAAGTACATTTTACTTACAAGGACTAAAAATAGTTTAGTGCATGAATTGAATGACTTCAAAAATTAACTGAATTTTTACCATGATAGTTTAAAAATAATTAAAAAATATTCATATAAAATGTTCCTGAGTATAAGCTGAACCTACCTGCCTTTTGTTGGATTTTAATTAAAATGTAAAAATAGGCTATGCCGATAAACATAAAAAAAAAACACCCCAAGAATCAGATCGGAAAGTTGTATTTTCGAGTTATGATTTTTGGAGAAAAATATTTACTACCATGCACAGTTTCCCCGGAATTTCTTTTGTTAATATAAATAGGTAGATACTTAATTAAGTATATACCTATTTATATTTTATATATTTTATTAAATGTTTTGATGGGGAAACAAAAAACGGGGATACGGAGTACATAATGGCTGCTTTATTTTTATATCATATAAGTGTTACTTTTGATAATTACAAACATTTAATCTATATACATCCCACTGCTGGGCACAGGCCTTCTCTCATTTTTAAGAGGGTTTTAGGGCAAGGGAATGTCTGCCGCGTTGCCCAAATGCATGTTGGCGAACTTCAAATGTCTTCAAAATATTTTTTTCTTATTTCTCAGACAATCAGGTTTCCTCACGATGTTCTCCTTCATCGCCAAGCACTTGGTAAAACAACACCTAAAATTGCAATTAATATTTTCATAGGTGCCGGCGGGGATCGAACCCGGGTTGTTCGCGTACTGTGAAACTTATAGCGAGCACTAACCATCTGAACTACCGCGGCTCATTTAGAATTTAAGTAAATTAGAAAAAATGGCAATGTATAAATAATTGATTACCAATGACTTAAGTATTGACCGCGTAGTGGGGGTGTAAGAATATCTACTACCCCGTATCGTCCCGTGGGTTTCGTAAAAGGTGTCAGAGGGAAATCAAAATAGAAGATGGACAGTACTATCTTCCTGATAACAACTCAAAGTATTGAGAAACTGCGGTTGCCTACCCACAACTATAGCAAAATCCTCCCTATGAGGCAATCTATTGGAGAAGTCTATTTTCAGCAGTGGACTTTTATAGGCTGTAATGGATTGGTGGACTTAAGTATATTTTTTTCTCACTCTTGAAATTTCTTTCGTTTTATTTATTATTTGGAAGCTAGGTGCAGGCCCTCTCATCATTCCTTAGAGGGTTTTAGGGTGAGGGTCCGCCGCTTTGCTCAAATACGTATTGAATGGATTCACATATCCTCGGAATGCTTGATCAATTCTTGGATATCTACGTTTTCTAACGATGTTTCTTTTACCTTGCACTTAGTAAATCAACAATAAAAATTATCGCTATAAACAATTTCAGTGACGCCAATGGGAATCAAACTTGGTTTGATAGAGTACTATTATTTTTTAAATGCCTTGTTGGCTTAGTACTCGAAAACGCAACTGCTGTTAATGTGGTTCCGGGTTCAAATTCAGGGTATGGCCGAAATCAGTTGTTGGATTTTTCTGTCAAGAAATGCTCAGTAGCAGCCAGGAGTCAGAAATTTGGCGGTGTTTTACCCTCGTGCCACGGACAGCACGTAAATCCGTAGGCCCTGCGCCTGATCTGTCTTTGCCACCCCAGCGGACTACGAGAGTCAGGGAACATAAAGTGCACCTGTGTTTGCGCATTTATTAAACTTATTCTCCATTGAGACTGTGCGCCGTGATCAAATTTCGGTCTGGAGGACATTATTATAAAATTTTAAGACGAGCGCTTGTCTCCTGGGCTAAAACAGCTCGTAAGTGTATTCAGCCCTTTATAAAACTATTTCATTATCATTTTTTCATTACAGCCCTTCACAAGTCTACTGCTGAACATAGGCCTCCCCCAAAGAAATCCACAAAGCACGGTCCTGAGCCACCTGCATCCTTCAATTTGCTGCATGTCTTACCAGGTCGTCACTCCATCTAGTGGGGGGTCGCTCACACTTCGCCTACCGGCACGAGGTAAAAGATGAAAACGAGATTGTACAACCAGTGCGTGTTGCCAGTGATGACTTATGGATCTGAGACGTGGTCCTTCACTGCTGGCCGTATAAGGATGCTCGAGGTCGCTCACATAGCTATGGAGAGGGCTATGCTCGGGGTTTATTTGCGTGCTATAAAACTATATATCGCGCAAATAAACCGTATAACGAAAGGATAATATATTAACTAAAATTCTTATTTACCAACTTAATAATCTCTTTTGTTTATGATGTGCTTTCTTACTTAAGTCCATCAAATGAGAAAATAAAATAAATAGTCTTTGAAAAAATGTATTAAACAATTTCCTTAGGAAAGCAAAAATAAATTTATGATACAAAATGATGATGAAACTTAGAGGTAAATTAATCTCTTGTTTAAAGATATTTTATATTTATGCAAAATAAATTTCTTATTATATTTATTTTTTAATTCATATCTTAGTATATTTTCATAAAATATTAGACGGTATATTTCAATAAAAAATTCATTATTCTTAGAATAAATTTATTTATGTAGCCACAAGACACGTTTTTAGAGCTAATTTATACAAGGGCACTACTTATTCCATATTAACGGAACTTAAGTTTGCTTTTAAATCGATTTTTGTCTAGTTTTATCTAGTTTTTGTTACATAAATATTTTTGATATGTTATTGTTAAATTAGAAAATATTGAATAATTTTTATTCAATACAGATTATAAGTAATTCGCTACAAAGCTTGTAGGAATGTAATTTTATAGTATTTTTCAATTTAGTTTTCATCCATTTTCGAACGTCTGAATAATCTGAAATTTTGTAGAGGAATTATAAACCAATGACAAAACAATAATTTCATATTGGTGATAGCTACCATGCGTCATACTAGTGAATAATTGATGCTTGCGGGGCTGGTCTACTCGGGTTTGCAATGCAATGATAAGCTCCAAATATTAAAGTTCATTTTTAGTATGTTATTGCCACAAGATAAAATTATAAGCTATGATAATCCTGGTAAATAAACTCGTAATATTTTCTCCAATAAACTTTCGTTTTCTTTAAGAAAATAACATAACATAACATAAACACTCACGCCTGTCACCCAGAGGGGTAGGCAGAGATTATGGACTTCCATTTGGCACGATCCTGGCACACCTCTCTCGCCTCCTCCACATCCATATACCTACGCATACACGCTCGTCGTTTAAGGGTACTCTTAATTTGGCCCATTTTCAGTATATCGCCAATTTGGTCGATAAACCTTCGTCTAGGGCGTCCCTTCCCGACTCTGCCGTTCACCTCTGCCACATAAATTTGCTTTGTCACTCTTTCCTCATTCATTCTTTCTACATGACCAAACCACCGAAGCATTCCTTTCTTAATCCTGGTCACAACATCATCTTGCAAACCACACTCTTCTTATCACACATTTTCACTCTGTCATTCAGATTCAGCCCTAACATACCCTTAATGACCGCATTTCTACAGCATTTATTCTACTCGTGCTTCTTCACACACCCAACTTTCACTACCATACATTAAAGTAGGGACTAACACAGCATTGTGAATTGCCATACGTGCCTTTTTGGACACATTCTGACTTTCCACAACAGAGTGTAGAGCCCCATTTACTTTATTTCCTGCGTTCACTCGTCGTTCTATATCCTTATCATACATACCATCCCTACTAAATACACATCCCAAATACACAAACTCATCCACTTGCTCGACCAATTCACCTTCTATTCTTATTTCACATATTGTTTTCTAATGTGTACAGTATTGTTATATTGAATAAAACTATTTTTACGGATTTTATCGCGTTTAATTTTCTATTTTAATTCCCGACGTTTCGGGTGCTTTACAGCAACCCATGGTCACGGGGGGGACTGAGATGTTTGACGTCCCGATGTCACAGTTAGCTCGGCTAACTTCAGTTTTTTAATATTAATTTTTAGTTCGATCTACGCAGAATGAGTTTACAGTATCTTGAAGTCTTGCAGTGGTATGCTTGGGTTTGGATTTAATTTTGTTAATTATAGGATACCAAGCAGATGGCAGCACCCATCCATCTGCTCTATTGAAATTAGGATGTTTTTTAATTTCAATAGCCTCGCGTATCATCCAATAAATAAATAAATAATAAAGATTAAGTATCATGTTTGAGTAAATATGAATATGTAAATATTTACTTTAATTCAAATATAATATTTTTTATCTACTGATACAAATTCCATAGGAGTTTCGGTATACAATCAGTAAAATATAAATTTGCGTTCGTAAAAAAGAATGTCATCAAACTTTAATCAATATACGGTTATTTTATCTCTTACAATCAGAAATAGAACTCAATTTAAGCAACTTCAACACCAGAGCCCGCTGCCTCACTTTTTTCATAAGACGGAGCGCATTAAAGTCATTACGAAAGTGCTCCTTACATTTTTCATTCCGAAACCTCCCGCTATTTTAATACACAATAACTTACCACGGACCCCGTCATAACCGAAACATCTCAAAGATACTCGGAATTGAGGCTTTCTTATTAGCAAAAATGTTCCAAGCGCATCTTTTATTGACAAAAATGCTAGATATGTTTAATGTTGACTTTTTAGCTACGAAAAGGAAGAGATTGTCGTTTTGACTGTATGTTCTTTTTTTGGTTAAATTTTACGCGATATCTTCGACATAAATATTAACCGATGTAAATATTCTTAATTGTTCATAATTCAGGGAAAGTCTCGTATAAATTGAAGAAACAATCCCACCACTAAGAGTGAAAAATAGGGGATGAGGTTTAAAAGTAATTTGGAAGACATTTTTGTTGTTTACCTTAAGCATATGATATTCCTAAGTCTACATACTCAAGACGGTCAAAAAAATTAAACTTGTAGGAAAATGTAAAGGCAAAATAATAAAAAATAATAAAATAATCTTTATATACCTAACAGCTTCTGAAGTCTGGGCTAATCTTTTAAAGACAATGAGCTGTTGTGGAAATTATTTAATATCTAAAAATTAACATCAATCGTAAGTAGGAAATTAAAATATTTATTGTAAGTTTGCTACAGGTGTCCCTTTAACTTTTAAACCATTAGGGAATCGTTCCTTTGAAATACGAGTATAATTTTAAAGTTGTTTAAAATATATGAAGTAATAAGTTATTATGTTATTTGAATTTTGGCATATTACGTTCACTATGTTGCCAATACCTTTTATTAAAATGGCGTGTATGTAAACTATAATACGTTTTTAAAAACATTAGACATGTAAGTGACAAGAAATCAATTATATCGTATGGAATACTCTCATGGGGTGGTGCTTCAAAACCAATACTCTTAAAAGTTGATAGGGCGCAAAGGGCTGTTCTGAAAGTAATATTATTCAAAAACTATCCGTATCCTACAAATAAATTATACAAAGAGCTATCTCCCAAAGAGCAACTCACAATTCGACAAACTTTTATTAGGTCTATTATTTTTAATCAGCATAAATCCCACCTAACTCAGATATCTTTGATAAAAGATGCCAAGGTATTACATATGATACTCCGCAATGGAAAACACAATTTAGACAACGTTTTTCAAATTTTCTCGAACCATTCATATATAACAAATATCCACACTATCGCGATTTACTTTAAAAAATAAAATTGATAATTTTCATCGAGAGCTTGATTACACACAAACCGAGAACTTAATAACTTACTACCTTAGTAAGATAATATTATGATTAGATATAAAATAATAATAATAATCTTTACAGACAACTAAATAAATAACGTTTTCATCCCCTTTTTATTTCTTTCAACTGTAAAAAAAATTTAGGGAACCAAAAAAAACACATAAAAACATAAATTAACATAGCATAGGCTTTACACACACGCACACACACACACACACACACGCACACACACACACACACACACACACACGCACACACGCACACACACACACACGAGCGCGGGTGCACACACGCGCGCACACACACACACACACACACACACACACACACACACACACACATACACACACATACACACACGCACGCACGCACACACACACAAATGATCGTTAGTTAAAATAACCTGTTTAATTCAAATAAATTATGTATTTATATTTAACCTCTATACCAATAAATAAGATTGAAGTCGTTCATTACAAAATGTAAAGGAAAGAAAAAATAACCAAAAAATATATAAATGGTATTTTAAAGTGCGTACATATTATACAAGGTGCCCCAGCGCGAAGTGACCGCCTGGTGTCTGTTGATTATTTGGACAAAACTATCAACAAATACCATCAAAGTACACAGGTCTTATCGATTTGGTTTTTTTTATTAGGTTTTTATTTTTTTTCTTAGAGAAACCGACTGAAACAGAGGATTGAGGCTGCTGGTACAGAAATAAGAGTGAATTTTTCGTAAATGCAAAGAACGACTCAAAGAATGTCATTTAGAGCCTTAGCCTGTATTATGGTCAATGGCAGTAATTTCGAAAACGTTATAAATTAATTACTGTTTTTTTTAAATTAATGATTTAAATTTACACTTTAAATCATTAATTTAAAAAAAAAACAGTAACAACAGTTTTTATTGTCTCCTTACATTAAAATGATTCCATCAAAGGGCAAAAAGTATTTTGACAGTAAGACACTTAAATGTGCCACTAGCCTGGTTTTAATTGACAATGGGGTGCATATTTCAAGATTTTGTAGTTCGATAAATGTTTGAGATAGCTAGAAACATTGTTATGAGATTTTGTAGGTAATATCATGTTATTTAATAATAATTAATTAAATAATAATATTCATTGGGCATTTATTCAACTTTTTAGCGAAATTAAATAAAAACTGGTAATTTTTTCTTAAAACTTTGAGGTAATTAATTTTTTTAAAGTATCTTGTATAATTTTGGGTACATTTTATACCTCGAATCGATAAACTATGATAACAAGTGGTAAAGCAAAAAAAAACAGAATGAAAAAAAATGTAAAAACAAAAAACATATCTTGAAAATAGTGCAGCAAGTCAGGTACAATTCTATACGAAAAAAATAAAAATCCTTATAAAAAAAAAACCGATAAGATAACTGTACTGTACTTTAATGGTATTTGTTAATAGTTTTGTCCAAATAATCAACAGACGTTAGGCGGTCACATCGCGCTGGGGCACCTTGTATAATATAACATGTTATAAAACGTTGTTATATAACATGTTTCAGTAATGTGGAGACTGAATGTTATAAAACCTGTTATTTAACGTGACACAAATGTTATATAACTTATGCGTACACGTGTACTTTTTAAAGGATAAAAATAAGGTTCGCTCCACAAAAGAGGCGGGTATTCCAGAGGTAAAAGAATTTGTTTTTATGATATTTTTATTATTACAAGCTTCATAATAAAAATATCATAAAAACAAATTCACAACACATGTCATATAACATTGTGGTATTGCATTGTTATTCTAATGTGTACAGTATTGTTATATTGAATAAAACTATTTTTACGGATTTTATCGCGTTTAATTTTCTATTTTAATTCCCGACGTTTCGGGTGCTTTACAGCAACCCATGGTCACGGGGGGGACTGAGACTGAGATGTTTGACGTCCCGATGTCACAGTTAGCTCGGCTAACTTCAGTTTTTTAATATTAATTTTTAGTTCGATCTACGCAGAATGAGTTTACAGTATCTTGAAGTCTTGCAGTGGTATGCTTGGGTTTGGATTTAATTTTGTTAATTATAGGATACCAAGCAGATGGCAGCACCCATCCATCTGCTCTATTGAAATTAGGATGTTTTTTAATTTCAACAGCCTCGCGTATCATCCAATAAATAAATAATAAAGATTAAGTATCATGTTTGAGTAAATATGAATATGTAAATATTTACTTTAATTCAAATATAATATTTTACATTATATATTTTTTATCTACTGATACAAATTCCATAGGAGTTTCGGTATACAATCAGTAAAATATAAATTTGCGTTCGTAAAAAAGAATGTCATCAAACTTTAATCAATATACGGTTATTTTATCTCTTACAATCAGAAATAGAACTCAATTTAAGCAACTTCAACACCAGAGCCCGCTGCCTCACTTTTTTCATAAGACGGAGCGCATTAAAGTCATTACGAAAGTGCTCCTTACATTTTTCATTCCCGAAACCTCCCGCTATTTTAATACACAATAACTTACCACGGACCCCGTCATAACCGAAACATCTCAAAGATACTCGGAATTGAGGCTTTCTTATTAGCAAAAATGTTCCAAGCGCATCTTTTATTGACAAAAATGCTAGATATGTTTAATGTTGACTTTTTAACTACGAAAAGGAAGAGATTGTCGTTTTGACTGTATGTTCTTTTTTTGGTTAAATTTTACGCGATATCTTCGACATAAATATTAACCGATGTAAATAATCTTAATTGTTCATAATTCAGGGAAAGTCTCGTATAAATTGAAGAAAAAATCCCACCACTAAGAGTGAAAAATAGGGGATGAGGTTTAAAAGTAATTTGGAAGACATTTTTGTTGTTTACCTTGAGCATATGATATTCCTAAGTCTACATACTCAAGACGGTCAAAAAAATTAAACTTGTAGGAAAATGTAAAGGCAAAATAATAAAAAATAATAAAATAATCTTTATATACCTAACAGCTTCTGAAGTCTGGGCTAATCTTTTAAAGACAATGAGCTGTTGTGTGGAAATTATTTTGTACAAATATTACAATACATCAGACTTCAAATTTCAAGTTTCAAATAGTACGTTAGCAACACCATTCGTATTCTCACTCCCTCATGGTCTTCACATGGCACCACAAAAATTGTCATATTTTCATCTAACCACACTGTTTATACCAGAGCCTTTTCTGTTGTAATCTAAAAGTAAAAACGTTACAGCGTTTATGTCTCATTGTTTGGCACAGGTCTTCTCTCATTTCTAAAAGGGTTATAGAGAACTAGCTGTTACCCGCGGCTTCGCCCGCATGGTCACTGGGAAATGAACTATCCATTGCTTTTTGAATTGAAAGAAAACTGAGTTTTATAGATTTGTCAGAGATGCAGCCATTAAAAGGAAACTGAGCAAAATTAATTCGTCAGTCTATTTAAATGTTTTGAAACGCAGCGTATAGGAAAGCATGAAAATAGCCTGTTTATTCCAAATGGAAATGGGATATTTTTTAATTAGGAAACTGAGCATAATTATCCGTCAGGATGCAGACTTTGAAAAGAAACTGAGCTAAATTGATTCGTCAGAGATGCAGTTTCTGAATTGAAAGGAAACTGAGCCAAATAAAAGATCCATGAGAGATGCAGCCTTTTGAGTTGAAAGGAAACTGAGCTTAATAGGTCCGTCAGAGGTGCAGCATTTGGAATTGAAAAGAAACTGAGCTAAATAGGAAATTTTGAATTGAAAGGGAAGATCTGTGGGAATTCTGATTAATTGATTGTGGGATTTTGGAAAAAAAACTAACTGAACACTATTTTAAGACGCTACTGTACACAATGTTATATGTTTTCCATTCGAAAGAATGTGAGATTCTGGGCATTTGACACACGCGAACATGCTACATACAGCTGACCATGAGAGAAGCACGGTTTTTCTAAGTTGACCCTGCTACCTGTAACGTTTGCCTTGCGCTTTATTAATTGTCATTGCAAAACTGAGCTTAATAGGAACTGCAACTTTTGAATTGAAAAGGAAGATCTGTGGGAATTATAGGATCCGTGGTATAATAACATTTTCACCTTTCCTACGCCTGTCAAAATTGTAGCACCGATTATGTTCCGTCCAAGATGTGTCACGCAGCCTTGTCCCGTTACATAACCGAGGAGCATCTAAATTTCGCATTAGCATGACTGGGACGCCTAATTTTAATTGAAGCTATGTGAGGGCACACCTGACAACTCTAGAGAATTTAGAAACTCTACGGGATATGAAGTGCTCTGTTCTGTGTCCATAACTGTGTCTACTGACAATACTCTGTTATTTCTCCTGCTACTTCGCTTAATATATCTGAATTTATTTTGTTCGTTTTCAGCTGGAAAAGTGAACCTATTCTATGATAAATTTGCCCTTGCACAGTAAATGTAGGCGAAAATCCCGGCATTATTATTTCCCGGTCAACTCCGAAGGACGTCATTTGAAAGCATGAGTTATATTTCCGGATCCTGTTTAAAAAGCGCCGTGACTCATTAGCATCATATAAAAAGAGAGTTTTCAAAGGTTCTTCTGGTTCCCCAAGTAACGGAAAAGACACTTTGCCATTGGAACAGCACATGCCTGCGGTCTCATCTTTCCATTTTAAAGCGCTGCAAAACCGACACGCCTTGTCCATCAGTCCGATAACAACTAACCTGTAATTTTTATAATCAATCAACGGATCATAATTGAATGCTGCGTCATTAAAACCGACCAATTGTTTATTTGAAAATTTTGTCGACGTTCAGCTTGGAGCTGTGCATTATCATCTCTTATGTGTCAGTCAGTGTCTGTTCGTTCAGCTTGCTCAATGAGTCTGTGTTGAGTTTCATCAGGTGTTTCCGCGGCTCTTAAGGCGGCCTGACGTTCCGCTTGTTCGAATAGCCTTTGCTAACTTTGAGCAGGTGTTTCAGTAGCTCTTAAAGTAGATTGAAGCTCTGCCTGTTCAAGACGCCTTTGCTGACTTTGATCAGGTGTTTCAGTAGCTCTTGAAGTAGCTTGACGCTCTGCTTGTTCAAGACGCCTTTGCTGACTTTGAGCAGGTGTTTCAGTAGCTCTTATAGTAGCTTGACGCTCTGCCTGTTCAAGACGCCTTCGCTGACTTTGAGAAGGTGTTTCAGAAGCTCTTAAAGTAGCTTGACGCTCTGCCTATTCAAGACGCCTTTCCTGACTTTGAGAAGGTGTTTCGGAAGCTCTTAAAGTAGATTGACGCTCTGCCTGTTCAAGACGCCTTTGCTGACTTTGATCAGGTGTTTCAGTAGCTCTTAAAGTAGCTTGACGCTCTGCCTGTTCAAGACGCCTTTGCTGACTTTGAGCAGGTGTTTCAGTAGCTCTTAAAGTAGATTGAAGCCTGCCTGTTCAAGACGCCTTTGCTGACTTTGAGCAGGTGTTTCAGTAGCTCTTAAAGTAGATTGAAGCCTGCCTGTTCAAGACGCCTTGCTGACTTTGAGCAGGTGTTTCAGTAGCTCTTAAAGTAGATTGAAGCCTGCCTGTTCAAGACGCCTTTGCTGACTTTGAGCAGGTGTTTCAGTAGCTCTTAAAGTAGCTTGACGCTCTGCCTATTCAAGACGCCTTTCCTGACTTTGAGAAGGTGTCTAAGATGCTCTAAAGCAGCCTGACGCTCTGCTTGTTCTTGCCTTCTCAGTTCAGCATCTTCTAAAGATTCTAGCGATCGAGCTAATCTTTTCGCTTGTCTTGAGAAGATACTCTTGAAAACCAAATCACAAAACAAATCGCAGAAAACCGAAATCGAAAGCAGATAGTCGAATAAGCTACGAAATAGAAACAATTTAAGCATATAGGTACCGTATGCACTTTAAGTTGACGCGCGGCTCAACGGCGGGAGTTAAGTACATGTCAGGAAACATTTCGATACCGCGTTTTAAAAACCTAGTAACGAGATCTAGCGGAATCAAATTAAACTATGTATACGTTAGTTAATAAGAACTCTCAAAAATGTTTTTCTTATAATTTTGCACAATTTTTCTTATTGTAATACCGATTCATTCATAACCAGATATAAGAACTGTATTCATTTCCGTTCAATAAATATTACTAAGGCTTATTAATAAGGCTTACTAAGAACTGTTTCTACCATTGTTAAGTAATAGTTAAGGGTGAAAGCGTGACAGGTGGTGATAGTATTTCTGATCCATAATTATAATCACGCCTGTAACCCTTACGGGGTAGGCAGAGCATCAACGGATTACTTAATATCGTCTGCGAGGTTATCGCCTATTCTGTAAATTACGATGCACCAAAACGTTTGAAGAAAATCAGCTGGTGAATTTTATGTTTTTATCGCTCTTCCCGGTTCTGCGTGGAAAATACAGATCCATACATTTTTATCCTAATTTTGGTAAAAGACATAATAATCCAGATATTCTGACCTTCTGTGTTCGTCCATCATACCGTCGTCCGTCTTGTAGAATCACGGTGGCACCACCTAGCTGAATTTAATTTTGCAACATATTCGATTTTCCCACGGGAATGATATGTTTTTCCGCTGAAAAAAGGAGCCTATGTCACTCTACAGCCATTGAACTATCCCCATACAAAAATCATGCCATGCCGACGCTCTGTTGCGACGTAAAAGAAGGACAACACAATGTTTGACCACAGAAAGATCCATTTGTATACAAGAGATGAGGGTGAGTCTAGAAGTATGATTGATTTTGTAATTGTGGATGAAAGACTGAGGAAGAAAGTGCTAGACACTCGGGCATAACGCGGTGTAGGCCTCGACACAGACCACTTCCTGGTTATAGCCCGAATATGTGGCCTCTTTAAACGGTGGCGACACTGAGGTGCCGAGCCTACGAGTGTTTTGGACAGAGTAAAAGTGGAAAATCTACAAGAAAAAGAAAAGAAAGACGAGTATGTAGAGAAACTGAAAGAAAGTTTTAAAGGCATAGAAGAGATAGGTGTGATTGAAGATTTGTGGGAGACATTTAAGAAAGGGGTCGTGAATGTTGCTATTGAGGTATGCGAGGTAGCCAAAAGAAGGAAAGGAAGAAAGAACTATAATGTGTGGATGGATAAAGATGTACAAAAGTTGTGCAAGAAAAGAAGAAAGCGTGGTTGGATTGGTTAGCAACAAAGGCTAACCAAAAAGTTCAAAAGGCAACGGATGACGAGATAAAGGAAGCAAGAACGAAGTATAAAAAATTGAAATCAGCAGCGAAAGAAGTTGTGTCTAGAAAGAAAGAAGAACGAAAAGATGATTTCGATAGGAGGCTCACTGAAGATTTCCAGTCAAACATCAAGTTTTTCTGGAAATCCATCAAAACAGCCAGAGGAAAAACTTCTACCTCGGAGCTGAGTACAATCAGGAGTCAAGATGGGAGCATTATAAAAGGAGAAGAATGTGTGTTAAAGAGATGGAAAGAATATTTTGAAAGTTTGTTTGAAAGAGAAGAAGTGCAGGTACAGCATCCGGCACCTTCCATGGAAACTAATATAAATGTTGATGAAAGTGAGATAAGCATGGATGAAATAGTGAAAGCTTTGAAAGTATGAGATTAGGTAAGGCTGCAGGGTATGACAGGATTACCGTCGAGATGCTGAGGGCTGGACAAGGCATAGTGGCTAGTCAGCTGTACCGCCTTTTCAATTGGTGCTGGCGAAATGGGCAAGTACCGGGAGACTGGTGCAAAGCCGTAATCGTGCCATTGTATAAGGAAAGGGTCACGGCAGGACTGCATAAATTACCGCGGTATGCTTTCAGCGTCGTCGGTAAATTGTATGCAAAAGTGTTGATCGAAAGGGTTGTGAATGAAACAGACGAAAAAGTATGGGATGCACAAGGGATTTAGAAAGGAATGGGATGTATGGATCAGGTCTTTTCCTTGCGGTGCATACCGAAAAGTGTTTGGCTAAAAACAAGACGGTCTATTGCGCATTCGTGGATCTAGAAAAGGCCTATGATAGAGTAATGAGGAATGAATTGTGGTCAGCACTGTCCGTGAACTGTGTGAGCAGTATCTCATACGAGCACTGCAATCTCTTTATAGGATTCTAGTGCTTGTGTAAGGATAAACGGGGCATACACTGAATGGTTTAACATCGAAAAAGGTGTTAGACAGGGATGTGTAGCGTCACCGTGGCTGTTTAATCTGTTCATGGACAGATTTAAAAGAGAATGAAAGTGGGTTGAGAATGAATGAGTTACTCGTCAAATGTTTTCTCTATGCTGATGTCCAAGTACTACTTGCGTCTTCGGCCGAGGAGTTGCAGGAGATGGTAACTGCTATGAGTGGAGCTTTTGTTAGAAAGGGAATGAAGATGAATGTAAAGAAGACGAAAGTAATGCTGTTTGAAAGAGATGAGGCAGTGACAGACTGCAATATCGTGATTGGAGATGAACAAATTGAACAGGTGAAGGAGTTTGTGTATCTGGATTCAAAGTTTACAAGAGATGGAAAGTGTGAGAGTGATATCGAAAGAAGAGTGAATGCAGGAAACATGGTGAACGGAGCTTTGCACTCCTTTATGAGCAGTCGAAGTTGTCTAACAAGGCTCGTTTGGCTGTGCATGAGGGTGTTGGTTCCGACACTCATGTACGGAAGTGAAAGTTGGGTATGGGAGAAGAAACATGAAAGCAGAATAAATGCAGTTGAGATGAGAGCGTTAAGAAGTATGATAGGAGTTAAATTGAGTGACAGGATAAGAAATAGTGAGATAAGGAAACGTTGTGGTTTGAAAGAAGATGTAGTGACAAAAATTGAGAAAGGTATGCTGAGATGGTTTGGCCTTGTCGAGAAAATGAATGAAGAACGATTGACGAAAAAAGTGTATAAGGCGAGTGTGAATGAAAGTGTTGGAAGGGGTAGACCTAGGAGGACGTTTCTCGACCAAATCAGGGAAGTCTTGAAAAAAGGCCAGGTCAAGAGTACCCTAAACCGAAGAGCATGTATGAAGGGAATAATGAAAGTGGACGAAGCGAAACAAGTATGTAAGGATCGTAGCAAGTGGAAAGAAGTGGTCTCTGCCTATTATATGTATGTATGTATGTATGTTCTTATTTAGTATATTTAAAACTGTAGCTGAACTATAATAATAAACTAACGCTTTCTAATGACATTTTTTTTTGTATTTCAAAATTATTTCTTAAAACCAATAATCATAATCATTTCGCAGAACAGTAGGGTTGATCTACGTAAGTAATGCTATTAACCCAGCGTCACTATGGTAGAAAATTATCACACTGACCGACAGTCGGTGGGTCAAAATTACCTCCTTAATTTTAATTTATTACATTACCTATATTTTTTGCAGAAATTTAGTAAAAGGCTCATTAAAATCCAAAACCAAAAAATCCAAAATAAAATATCACATAACGGTCAGCCACCGCAGTCTGTTTCACCTGATGATGCCTCGTTTAGAGGCGAAACATGTGTCGTATTATCGACGGTGGTGTGTCTTTCCTTTTGTAGTGGTGTTGGGAGTAGTGGTGATGGGGTTAGTGGTGACAAGATAAGATTTAGATTGATTATTAGATTAGATTAGATAGTGCACGCAACTGGCGGAGGGCGTGAGGTGCTCTTCAAACTAGATAAGACACAACATTATATATTTTTTCAAAACGCGGATCTTAGATAATGAATTTTTTACATCTTTAAAAAATATATTGTGTGAATATAAACTCAATCGTCGAAGTTGTTCAGAAGTTATATCATTACCAACAGACGCACAAATGTTTATATCTTTACCCTAATATTATACTAAAAATAATAAATATTAATTTACTAATCGCACACCTCTTCACATAATTTCGTGAAACTATACGGTTTCACGTGAAATATGTTTGCTGCCTTGGTCACGTTCCAAGTCTATAAAGCACTTAGCAGGCTAAATTGTTACCTACGCTTTTGCCGTTTAATTTATAATAACGTATGATTATCCCTATTTCACTTCTAGGAGTATAAATTGAAACATTTCAAGATGGATATATTTTTAAGGACGATGATATTTCATGTTGTTTGTGTGAGTATAGGTATGCTTATGCATAATTTTTTTTTCAAATGTATTCATGTCATTTGTTTATTTGAACTATTTCTATAGTCAGCCCGTATCTCTTAAGCTAATCATTGTATTCCTTTTATTATTAACATAAATTTGTTTTCGAATGTATTCATGTCATTTGTTTATAAGAACTATTTCTATATTCAGTCCGTATCTCCTAAGCTAATCGTTGTTTCCCACAAAATGAAATCAGAAACAATTTGTCACAAAAGTGCGGAAAGAAACTGTATGACGTTACTAAAAATGGTCAAAGCGACCTGCCAACAACTTACAAAAAAAAATAGTAAGCAAATTTAGCACGGAACGACTAACGAAATAAGAGACCAACTGATGGTAAATGGCTACTGCAGTCTATGCAGCTGTGGCGTATCTGCAAGCACCTTTAAACAAAGATGTTTGCAGATACTCTAAAGACCTAAGTTGAAATGCCTCACAGTCTTTAATTACTATCCTACCCTACCCAGACGGATATCTAGTAGTACACCATTTTGTTACGCAATTGTCGTAAGAGGCGAAAAATTGAAATTCTAGAAATATATAACCATCTCGTTTACGCAAGACGACGCTAAGGTTACGTAATAAAATACCTATATCGTATCAACTAATCATATCACATAATGATGTAAATAGAACGGCTACGTGAATCAGCGTCATATGTGCATGACGTCTGATAATTTTATCGACAATCCGCCTAAAAGCGTGGGGATTAAGGTGAATTCTCATATATCTATCATCTTTTATCTGTAAGAGAAGAGGATTGTACCCAGCAGTGTGTTATAAGCTTATGGTGAAGAAGGAATATGAAATCTTATATTAAATTTGACTTAGTTAGTAAAGAAGAAATATAATGTAAGATATTATATCGATTCTAAATTATCTAACTACGCAAAGTAGTCTGAGAAAATCCCTGTCAGACACAAGTGAGTGATCCAATTTGCAAATTTTGACAATTTGAAATTTGGCTTTTGGAGGAATGCATGGCTCTAGAGATATTCTCATATATTTCCTCCACCTTCTCATCGGGATGTGCCGAGGTTGGTGTATAAACCTTTATGATATTCAACAAATACCGTTTGGTGATTCTGAGAATAAGGTACGCAACCCTCGTCGACATACTCCCAATCTTTACAATGTTATTACCGAGACTTGTGGTCGATAAATCCGACACCTCCTTGGGACAGATGGTCGCCCTCCCGGTGATGAAATAAATTGCTGCATTCAAGGATTACCATGTCCCCCTCTTTCTTCGTACCTTACATAATACTATAACATTCCAGCGTAACTTGTCTATTTCTTCTTCCAGCTCCAAGATCTTCTCGTCAGTCCTCAGGGTGCGTGCGTTGAATGTTGCCAGGTCAAGTCGTCTTAGGAGGCAACCGAACCTCCACCGGAGATTCTTAGCACCCACTTCCCCACCGTTACCCTGGTCGCCACCGTAGCTAAGAATAGCGGGGTGGTTTCTTATGGGGGGATGTTTGCCATAGTTGCCACGCTTAGTGAGCAGGTTGGAAACCGCAGTTTTTTATTGTACTATTGCTTTTATCAGAAAGATGCTGCTGCCTATCCCCTGCTTCAATTTCCCTCTGTCGCCTCTTACGCCAACCACGGGAAGATATGGTGGTAGTGGATATTCTTACACCGCTACTACACGGCGGTTTATTCTATTAATAATAATTAAGTCGTTTTTGTCTAAAGATAAGGTTAGATGGAATTATTTAATAATTACGATATTATATCGTACATACTAAATACTAATTTAGTATGTACGATATAATATCGTAAGATCGTTATCGATATAATATCGTTAGATGAAATTACTTATATATTTTCAACAAGCTGTTCCCCGTGACTTCGCCCGCGTGTAATCTTTGTGCGCGGAACCCTAAAATAAATTAGCCTAAGTTACTCCTTATAACATCAGCTATCTGCCAGTGAAAGTCTTATCCAAATTAGTTCACAGGTTTTTGCGTGATGCGTGTTCACACAGACGCCATGTTAGAGTATTATTATAGTAACAGATAGATAGATAAATGAGCAATGTTTTCCCCCCACCTTGCCCGCAGTGCGCCCGACCGCCCTGCGCGCGCCGTATCGCACAATTTTATATCGTTGTAACTTTTAAAATATTTGACTATTTGAAGTATAAAAGACAAAGTTTATCTACTTTGAATGTCGGAAGAGATATAAGTATTTATTTTGATAAAAAAATTTTTTACTGCTAAATGTGAAATGGAAATATTGTATTTATGTTTCACTATTTTGTAATAATGGCTTGCACATAAATATAGACATATACTGTCGTGGACTTTTTTGTAGAACTATTTAGGAGAAACAATTCTACAATACATTATGTTCGTGTAACTCTTACAGTTTTTGCACTTCACGCAAAAATAGCTCGCAGATGACAGATTTTTTTCACACTTATTTTACATTTGTCGTTATATTTTGCACAATTTACATAATATCTTTATGAATTATAGCTAATGTGTTATACTAATGGATGAGCTATATTATTGTAAAGTCATATTAAAATCAATTCGGGAGTTTTTGCGTGAAAGAGTAACAAACATCCATACATACTCACAAACTTTCACATTTATAATATTAGTAGGAAGTAGGATTTAAAAATGAATGTGTACTTTTAATTTGGAAAAAGTCAATTAATATATACAATACACGAATAATACTTTATAACATTATACGATTTTTGTTTAAATTTTCAATAATAATTTACTAAGTACCAATACCGGTTAAACGAATTCTCCTAAAATCGGGAGAGCACATAAGTCCTGCAATGGAGTTTTGCAGGCTGAAGAAATAGATGACGTAATGTATCGCTTAACCCGCCACCACTCTGTAACAAATATAAAAGTTTCTTCACTAGCTATATATACATGCTAAGCGTACATAATACGCTGATTGGCTGAACCTTCTCAAGAAATTCATAAAGTAGTGGTGAAAACCATATCGAAATCCATTAAATAGCTTCAAAAGTTTCCAGTAAATGCACCGACAGACGTGGATAGGCAGCTTTGTATAATACTGTTATGTGATTTACTCTCCATAATTTATATATCACCGGCTATTATACAGTTAAATAAATTAGTTATATAATCAATATCCAAATTTTGAAATAGTGGAAGGAGAAGCATAAGATACGTCGTAGAGCCACGCTTCATCAGTATTACGGCTGAATCACGAAAGGGTCGGCTGAACCGGGGAAGAGTCACGCTCGCACAGAGTACCTGCGTAAAATAACATAGCACCACTGCCCAGTAAATCATATACTAGGCTGTGTTTGTGCTATGTTTCATGTAGTGAGTGTCGACAACCGGAGAACCTTTAACTGGTAACGATCCATTTGATCTTAATCCTCAGGGGTGATATCGCATCTGCGATTGGATTCGTAGCCGAGTATTAATGTGGATGTTTATGAGCCACAGTATTCACTTAACATGATATGGATTGTATGATGACTTTTCTTACTTCCTTGTGTAAAAAATAAGAACATATTTACATAATAAATCAAGTCATATAAATAAACAGTAAGAAGTATTAAATAACCGTGTAATGGCGGTGTTAGAATATGCCCCACTTTAAAATAACACATAAGCTATAATTCATAAAGATATTATGTAAATTGGCCAAAATATAACGACAGATGTTAAGTAAGTGAGAAAAAATCTGTCATATGCGAGCTATTTTTGCGTACCGTGCAAAAACTGTAAGACTTACACAAATATAATGTATTATAGAAATGTTTCTCCTAAATAGTTCTACAAAAAAGTCCGCGACCGTATATATATCTATATTTTATGTGTAAGCCATTATTACCAAAATAGTGAACCATAAATACAAATTAATTTGATACCTTATTTCCATTGCACATTTTGCTGTAACAAATTGATTTTTATCAAAATAAATACTTTTATCGCTTCCGATATTCAAATTAGATAAACTTTGTCTTTTAAACTACGTAATTTGGTCAAATATTTGAAAAGTTACGACGATATAAAATTGTGCGAAACGGAGCGCACAGGGCGGTCGAGCGCACTGCGGGCGAGGTGGGGCATATGAAATTGGCGTTTTGTACAGGAGGAATATAAAGTCAATTTTCTTTTGTAAAATATATTTAATTAATCAAAGTATGCACCGTTGTTATCTATGCACTTTTGCCATCCCATAGGTAGTTCATTGATTCCTTTACTAAAAAAAACCATGGGGGCGAGAATCAATAAACTCTTTGAAGGCGGTTTGGACTGCCGCAATGGAGTTGAATTTTTTTCTTTGCAAGAAGTTGTCCAAATTCCGGAAAAAATGGTAATCTGTTGGAGCAAGGTGCGGGGAGTACGGTGGATGTCGCAGACATTCCAATTGTAGCCATCTAACTAAGTGGTTGTTTGTTGTGCAGTGTCTGATCTTGCGTTGTCGTGAAGCAGCAGTGGCCTAGAGCGATTGACCAATCTCGGTTATTTAGCAGCTAGTTCTTCCTTCATGGTTTGCAGTTGCTGACAATAGATATCTGCCGTAATCGTTTGGCCAGATTTTAGAAAGCTGTAGTGAACGACACCGGTGCTAGTCCACCAAACACTCACGAATAACTTGTTCTGACTCAATTTTCGTTTAGAGCAGGATTTGGCTGGGTCTCCAGGGTTCAGCCATTGCAACGAGCGCTTCCTATTATCGTAAAGTATCCACTTTTCATCACAAATAATGATTCGATTTAAAATCCTTTCATTATTGTGTCGGTTGAGCAAAGTAACACAGCCGTCGACGCATGTTTGCAAGTTCGATTCACTCAATTCATGAGGTACCCATCGTTCAATTTTTTTACTTTCCCGATTTGCTTCAAGTGGATTAATACAGTTTTATCACCTACCCCGAAGCCTGCAGCTATCTCTGAAGTGCTTTGTGATGGATCCGTTTTCACAATAGCCTTTGATTATTCATTTTCCACTTTGGTCTCCGGCCGTCCACGGGGTTGGTTCTGAAGGTTGAAATTTCTAGAACGAAAACGTTGTAACCAAAAACGTACCGTGCTTTCTTTTGCGACACTAGCGCCGTACACATCATTAATCCTTCCAGCTGTTTCTGCAGCACTGGTGCCACGGTAGAACTCGTACTCGTAAATATACCGATATTTCGTGTTTTCCATTGTGCGGTAATAAGTGACGCCAAAGAATAAAATAATGAGGAAAAAACAAATGAATGACTGTTTTCAAAACTCAAATGTACCAGCTAACTTAATTTATAAATTTGAATTTGGAGTTCTTAACCAAAGAGGAGATATTTCAGATCAAAGTGGTCAGTACGACAAAACGCTCGTTTCATATGTAAGGACCTAATATAATAAAACTCTAATACGGCTTCTGTGTGAACACGTTTCACACAAGAACCTGTGAATCGATTTGGATCGGAATTTCACTGTCAGATAGCTGATGTTATAAGGGGTAACTTAGGCTACTTTTATTTTAATGTTCCGCGCGAAAAAATTCCACGCGGGCGAAGTCGCGGGGAATAGCTAGTCTTAAATAAAAAAGGAATAGAATAGAAGAAGAATACGCTACTCGTACAACAGCAACCACGAAAACTATTTTACATCATGGTTTTTGAAATCTAATAGACAGAAGTTTTCATTTAGCTATACATGAGTCGTTAATATCGGACCATAAACAATTTTTTGTAGGTGGTTCAGTGATGGGATGCGACTACTAGAAGGAACAAAAAAGCGGAGAACGCCGCGTGTATACTACATACGTAAAATTTATTCAATTCGTTGGCTGGCACGAAAGGAAGATGAGCTGCTGAGAAATAAGTAAGAATAAATAAAACAGCTCATAAGAAAAGAAATGGATAGCACAATACCTTGAAAATGGGCGATGTATCTCTTGTCTTCGACTGCTGCTGGGCGCGCGATGAATTATGATGATAATTGAACTCTTTCCGATAAATTTGTATGCAGAACAAACTTGCAGCGATTAAATAACTTTTAAGACAACAATTTTCTCTTGCGGTTTGCGTCGACAACTATGCTGTCGGACGGCCGTCCGACGCGGCGATCCAATTCACTCTCTCTGTATGTTCTAGGAAAAGGAGGTGGGAGAAGGAAGTTTTGCAAGCCAAACATTAACTAATATCTTCTAAACTAACGAAATACAAAACGTATGCGGTGGCGCAACCATTCTCCCCCGACTTGAAGGGTTCCTTTCAAAACAAACTAAAGCTACTACTAAACCTAATCTAAACTACTAATCTAACCTAGGAAGCAAATCGAAACTATTTGTTAGGTAAGGGGCAGAGACGTACAACCGGACTCAAATATGACCCGGTTGCTATTTTAACACGAGCTATTCTCGTTACTCCATCAGATCCAGGAAAAACCTCTGCAATTATCCCTAATGGCCAATGAAGAGGCGGCGCGTTCTCTTTAGTGAGAACAACTACAGTTCCGACAGTTATTGGGTTAGCTGGTGTATACTATTTCTGCAGCGACTGTAATGTATGCAGATATTCCGCCCTGCAACGCTTCCAAAATGACTATACAAGCTTGTCCAATAAGGTGTGACGTGAAAAAACATGAAGTTTGTCATCGTTTACATCTAAAGCGGGTAAGTACTTCAAAGTAACAGCGTAAGATTTAAAAATGTGCTGGAGTCAAAACTAGTGGCTCTGATGGGTCACTAGAAAGCATTCGACATAGGGGCGGCTATTCATAACGCACTCGATTTGTGCGAGTACAGTGCTCAATTCTTGAAAAGACAAAATTTGATCTCCGATCACGCGATATAAATAACTCTTTAGACTTTTAATATTGGTCTCCCAATTTCCCCCAAAATGACTTGCGGCGGGGACATTGAGCGACCACTCAATGCAGTTTTCAGCTAAAAGATGTGCAAACTCTGAATTATAATATTTAGAAGTTAAGAAGCCGTGTAACTCTGATAAGATACGTTTTGCTCCGACGTAGTTTGTATCGTTGTCCGAGTACACTCTGCCTATGGGGCCGCGGCGAGAAAGAAATCTTTTAAATGCACCCATGAAGCTAGCCGTACTCAGATCACCGGCGAGCTCTATGTGCACAGCGCGAGTAGTTAGACATACGAAAATACAAACATACGCCTTTTTGGATCTAACACCACGTCCATGAGTAAGCGTAACCTTCAACGGACCAACAAAATCTGAAACAGTGTGCATAAAGGGCTTTGCGGATTGTGTTACACGACAGGACCTATGTTCCGCCATTTCTGGAAGTGACGGCTTAGGATGAACTCGAAAACAAGGGATACATTTATGCACCCGATTGCAAATTAAGTTACATGCGGACAGGATCCAGTAGTTTAGACGCAAAATAGACATCAACAAATCAAGACCAGCATGGCAATTCAATTTGTGGTGATAATCAACTAATAAATTCAAAATATGATCCTTACGCGGTAAAACAATAGGGTGTCGTTGAGCGAAATTCAGATTCGAGTTAGATAAACGACCATCCACTCTTATAATTCCGTCTTTTAAGATTGGTTTTAAGCGTACAAAACTTTCCTGATTGTAACCTTGTAATCTCGTCGGCAAAGTATAAGCGTTGAAGTTCACGAAATATTAATAATTCTGCATAGTCGTAATCAGCTGCGGTGATATAACGACGTGATGGCAAAAGGTTTGCTAAACGACAAACGAAAATTACGCTACGCAATAATTTCGACCAGGAAGAGAAATTACTTGCTAAAATAATGATTGAAAAACTTCACTTGAAGTATTCGCAATCAGAGAATGTTTTTTCTCTTCCAGGGGTTGTGATATTGAAGAAGGACTAAAATCAACTAGGGGCCATTTCGAGGGTAACTGAATTCAAGAATGTCCATGAAAATAAAGTGGGTGATATATAATTTGCACCGGAGTAAGTCCACACAATAAACTGTCGGCAGGATTTTCTACACCGGGTACGTAATAGAAATTTTGCGATATCAACTCGCTTTGTATCTTGGCTTCTTTCTTCAAAAGTATCCCAGCGATGGGCGAAGAATGAACCCAACATGTTATAGCTACTGTTGAGTCCGAAAAGGCGAATATCTTATCGATATTGATGCGGCTATTGCATTCATTAACTATAGTTGTAATGAGCTTGGCAAGAACTAAAATTGCGCAAAGCTCAAGGCGTGCGAGAGACGCAACCTTACAAGGGGAAACTTTCGATTTACCGCTAATAAGGCTGACCAAACTCTCGCCAGCGTTCCGAACGTGTAAATATACAACGCCCCCGTAAGCTTTCTCGCTAGCGTTTGCGAAACCAACTACAGTGACGACGCTATCTTAAGTGACATTTACATGACGCGTTATTTTAATTTGACTTAATAAAGGGAGTTCTTCCCTAAAGCGTAGCCATGAACGATCAACTTCATCAGGCGGTGTGTCATCCCAATCACATTCACACAACCAAAGTTGCTTAATCAAAAGTTTAGCATACAATACCATAGGCGCCACAAATCCCATAAGGTCTCATAATCTAGCAACACATGATAGTATCGTACGCTTTGTGCAGGTCTCAGCGGGCTTTTATACTTTAAAACTAAATACATCTAGTTCAGGCGACCTACACAAACCGAGGACCTTGTGCGAATCAGAATAGTCAAATTCCTTTACGGCTGAAAGACGATGTAACAGTGGGATTGTATCTAAAACAATACGCGAGTTACTTGTCCACTTGATAAAGTCAAATTGACCTGCTTTCATAAGTGTTATAACTTCGGAAGTGGTTGAGATGGCTTCCTCTTCATTGTCAACTGAGTATACGAAATCGTCCATATAGAAACCACTCTCAATTGCTTCTCTAGCTTTAGGGTAAGAAGAGCCTTCATCAGCTGCGAGCTGCGTCACAGTCCGCAGTGCATGAAATGGGCTTAAATTTAAGCCAAAGCAAACGGGGTTAAATTCAAAAACCTTTAGAGACTCCTTTGGACTAATGCGACACAAAATTCGCTGGAACCGACGATCACATTCACGAATTCCAATCCAAAGAAACATTTGGCGGATATCAGCGGATAGTGCAATACGAAATAATAGTTTTGGCACTAGCATCACGTACTACACGTAACTTAGATGTAAGTTTGTCTTCCCTAATGACGCCATGGTGAGGTATAAAACATGACTGCGTCTCTTTGGCAGAGTCATCCATGCTTGTTAGCGCAGGCTACATAAAGCCTTTCCTTAGGTATTCGTTGTTGACATCGTCAAAACCTTCCTTTAATTTGGTTGAAGCAAGCATCTTGCGGTCCAAACAATATACGTTTCTCTGCCATCTAACGCGAATCACCCAAAGCAAAATTTCCCCTTTAAAGGGCAGAGCTGTGACATATCAACCATCTTGATCACGAACAGTCGTGCGAACATAAATTTCCTCGCATAATCTATCATCAGGGCTAAGTATGAGCGGAACGTTTACTTCCTAAATTTCCCAAAATTTGCGAACTAACACTTCGACGGCGATGCAACAACAAGAAACTTCCGAGATATTATCAACTGCAGGAGCGGAACTAACAATAACATAACCTAAAACGGTTTCCAATGCGCAAGGTGCGATACTCGAGGGATTACCCTTAACCTTGTTATATAACAAGAGGTGGAGGTGAGGGAAAATAGATGCCCCAATGAGCATATCAATCTCTCCAGGGACGGAGTAGGTATCATCCGCTAAAGCCGAATTATTAAAAATTGTCATTACAGAAGTATCCACCGAAATAGTGAGCAGACGCTCGGTCACTTTATCTACGACCAATGAATTTATACTAAAGTAACACTGCGATCGAAGCGCGAATAAAATTTTAAATTTACCGAACCTTGAACCGTTTTATTGACGCCTCCAATTCCCTTCACTACGGGACATGAAGGTGTCTTATTTGCAATTAATCCTAGATGTTGACAACATTGATGCGTTTTAAAATTACTTTGAGACGCGTTATTCAATAATACACGAACACTAAGTTCATGTCCATGCGAATCTATAACTATAACGCGTGCGGTGCCAAGAAGCACAGTAGCAAGAGCGTGAGTAGTTTCTTTATTACTCGATAGCGAGCTCAAAGCAACATCGTCAAAGCGCGCGTGCGGCGATACCAAATGCGAGGTGGGTAATGCACCTGTTTGGTTCTTGTGGGTGCGGTTCGAATCTATATGGGGCGGGACGTACGTGTCGGTCACAGTTGGCGAAGAGTTTCTCACAGGTTTGCTCGGGATACGGGATTATTTTCAAAATGTAGCATAGTGTGATGTCTACTGCGACACTTATGATACACTGAATTATAATTACAATTCGACACAAGATGTTTATTACTCAAGCAATTTAAGCATAATTAATTATGAAATAATTACAATCAAATTAAATATTTATGTGGGAATGCACTAGCATATAAATATATTCTAAATTGCGATAATATAAAATAATATAAATATGTTCTTAAATACGATGTAAGTAAATAGACACCTAATGCGAGGACTAACTAAATAAAATAGGCGTTTATGTACTTAATGTATTGTGAGTGCGGTTACTAGAAGGGAATCTATTACGTTTTTTAGCGATATGAACAACCTAGTAGTGCGGAACGAAACTAAGATCTACCTAGGTATTAGGCGTGACTAAACCAATTATATTGTCTAAATTATAGTTCAACAATTATTAACAACGATTCGACTAATAAATCCGGCTCAAATTGTACCAAAAATATAATGGTTCAGCGGTGGAATGCGACTCGAAGGAACCATGAAATTTTGGTTGTGCGGCGTGGTTCAAAGGAACCAAAACAAAATGGCGGAGAACGCCGCGTGTATACTATATACTTTAGACAATAGACCCTTGCGTAAAATTAATTCAATTCGTTGGCTGGCACGAAGGGAAGATGATATACTAAGAAATAAGGAACAATAAATAAAACAGCTCATAAGAAAAGGAATGGATAGCACAATATCTTGACTATGGGCGGCGTATCTCGTATTTTTGACTGCTGCTGGGCGCGCAATGAATTATGACAACACAAATTTCTAGCGATTAAATAACTTTTAAGACAACAATTTTGTCTTGCGGTTTGCGTCGACAAATATGCTGTCCGACGCGGTGTTTCAATTCACTCTCTCTGCATGTGCTAGGAAAAGAAGGTAGGAGAAGGAAGTTTTGCCAGCCAAACATTAACTAATACCTTCTAAACTAATGAAATACAAAACGTATGCGGTGGCACAACCAGTAGGAATAAAGAAATTTAAACCAGATCCACCACAATGAGTAAAATATGAATCTATTCATCATGATCTTTTGTACAAATATAGTAAAGAAGAGTTTTGTGACACTAGAAATGATAGCAAGGACTTTTACCATCTCAATGAATCAATAGAAAAAGTTATAACTAAAAATAAAATCAGTAAAATCAAAATACAAAACCTACCCCAAAATGATTGGATAAATATTTAAATTATTAATAGCATACATTCTAGAAATAAACTTTGGCAAAATTCAAAAATGCTCAAACAATGAAAAAGAAAAACTCATAAAGCTACATCAAAAAGCAAGAAATGAAGTAACAGGACTCATAGCTAAAACTAAAAGTGAGTACCACTGTAATTAATTTAATATATTTATGTAAAAATAACCCTAAAAAATGTGGAAGCTTATTGAAACCTTAGCTTTTTATTTGAAAAAATTAAATAAAAACAGACAATATTCCCCCAAAACTAAAAACTTGTTTAGGAGAAATAACAGACGGAAATCTTATTTGTGAAGAGTTTAATTTATTTTTTGCAAAAATTGGATCCATTTTAGCTGACAAGATACCACATAATCGTTCGGAGGTATATAATTTATACATTTTTAGTAACAAACATAAAAATACAATTGGTGATCTATAACATTTTAAAAATGTGTAAAAATTTACCAAACTAAACCCTAATACGAGCTCGGGAATAGATGTCTTTACCACAAAGGTAGTTAAGTGTATTAAGTGCTTAATTCTTACAAGGATTGCTTCTTGTATAAATTATTGTCTTTAAGCGGAATATTTCCAGATGAACTTAAAACCGCCAAAGTCACACCCATATACAAATCAGGTACAAAGACTGACCCCAGTAATTACCGTCCTATTTCTGTCTTGCTAATTATTTCCAAAGTTTTTGAGAAAGTAATATATAACCGCTTAAATTAATACCTATCATCAATTAACTTTATTTCAAACTGTCAATATGGTTTCCGGCCCAGTAAAAACACCTTAGCCACAACGATAGATTTAATGACCAAAATAAAAAATAAAAATATAGATGCACTAAACTTAGGGCTTGGAATTTTTATTGACTTAAAAAGGCGTTTGATTCAATAAGTCACTCACTATTATTAAAAAAACTTTCTCATATAGGTATTAACGGCCATGCCTGAAAACATATCAAAATATCAACATTCACATTCAACAACAAGATATCAAATTGTGAACATTGGTCACTATCAAAGTTCCCCACAACCCATTACATATGGTGTTCCGCAAGGATCTATATTGGGCCCACACCTTTTCATGATTTACATAAATAATATAAGTGATCTTAAATTAAATGGCGAAATTTCTTTATATGCAGATGATACCTGTATTTTCTAATTTGGACGTTCCATAGAGGAAGTTATCGCACGAGCCCAAGCAGATCTTAATATAGTACATAAAGTAATAAGGTTCCAATCCAATTTGCTAACAATTTATACATCTTAAACCTCATACATGATATTCAAACCCAAGAACAAAAACGTTTGCAGTTATCTCCCTCTCACCGTCGACAAATCTACAATATACGAGTTAGCCGAAGAGAAATATTTAATCTTAGTGCTAGATAAAACCTTCTCAAGGAAGGGACATATAGGCAAAATAAGATCGGTACTATCTTCTCTACTGGGTTCACTTTGCGGTTGTATTCGATGCCTCCCTTATCATGTTCGCCGTACAATATATAATACATTAGTCAAACCACGTCTGGATCATCTAGTTGAAATTTGGGGGTGCACCCACAAAACAACATTAAAGGACCTACAAATAAGTCAAAATAAAATATTAAAACTATTATTTAATTATACCTTCTTAACACATACAGACAAAATGTACAGAGAAACTAAAATTATGAATATTTATCAAACATATTACTATAATACCTGTATTCTAATAAAAATAATTTAGATAATAAAATACACACACAATTGAAATATGTAAAAAAATAAAGGAAAAGAAAAGAAAGTACTTCGTAACGCTAACAATATTTACCTAAGGTACGAACAAACTATGGTAAACAGACTATATTTTTGATGGAGTTAAAATATATAATAAACTACTCCAAGAAATTAAAATATTATAGAGTTTAAACATCTTTAAAAATAAACTAAAACAACACATAATAAATAAATTTTAAATCCGACCGCAAATCAGCGTTATGCTTAATCGGTAAAGATAAAAGATACTTTGCTTACTACACACTTTATTAACTTATATTCTAAAAGACTGGTAACTTGTTCATCAATACATCATCATCATTACAGCCCTTCACAAGCCCACTGCTAAACATAGGCCTCCCCCAAGGAATGCCAAAAAGCACGGTCCTGAGCCACCTGCATCCATCGACTTCCAGCATGTCTTAAAAGGTCGTCACTCCATCTAGTGGGGGGACGCCCTACACTTCGTCCGCCGGTACGAGGCCGCCACTCGAGAACCTGTTTTTCCCATCTGTTGTCGGTTCTTCGAGCTATATGGCCGGCCCATTGCAACTTCAGCTTACTAATCCGTTGGGCTATGTCAGTCACTCTGATTCTACTGCGGATATCCTCATTTCTAAGTATATCACGCAGAGAAACTCCGAGCATAGACCTCTCCACAGCTCGCTGAGCTACCTTGAGCTTCCTCATCCAGCCAGCAGTGAACGACCACGTCTCAGTTCTATAGGTCATCACTGGCAACACGCACTGGTTGTACAGTCTAGTTTTTAGGTTTTGAGGTAACCTGACGAGAAGATGTGCCGTAATTTCCCGAACGCTGCCCAACCGAGTTGAATCTGTCGATTGACCTCTCGGTCGAAGTTGGACTTACCTAGTCTATTTGCCCCAGGTAAACATACTCGTCAACAACTTCGAGCTTAGTGCTCCCAACAACTACCGGCACAGGTGTGACATGGACATTAAATATAATCTTTGTTTTGACCATGTTCATCCTAAAACCTATCCGTTGGGAGAAACTATTGAGGTCATTGAGCATAGTGCTTAGGTCCTCTATCGATTCTGCCATAAGGACTATATCGTCGGCAAATTGAAGGTGAGTGATGTATTCGCCATTGATGTTAATACCGTATCCTTTCTAGTCCAGGAGCTTGAAAACGTCTTCCATTGCAGCGGTGAAGAGTTTCGGGGATATAACGTCACCCTGTCTTACACCTCTCTGCAGTTGGATAGGTTTCGTACTCTGGTTCTGTACTCGGATAGCCATCGTAGCCCTACTGTACAAACACTTCAGCACTTCGATATACCGACAGTCAACTTGGCACCGCTGAAGGGACTGTAGCACCGCCCAAATTTTTTTCAAAGTAAAAGGCAAAGTAGCAGATTGTACTCTTCTGTCTTCTGTAAAATTTGCCGAAGGGTGTGTATGTGGTCTATGGTACTAAAGCCTCTTCGGAAACCGGCTTGTTCGGGAGGCTGGAAGTCGTCGAGTCTGCGTGCGAGACGATTCGTAATAACTCTCGAAAACCGCAAGTAGACGCGGCTCAGAAGGGAAATCGGTCTGTAGTTCTTCACGAGAGCGTTATCGCCTTTCTTGAAGAACAAGACCACCGCACTTCTGCTCCACGCCTCCGGTGTAGTACCACCATGGAGAACGGAATTAAATAGCTTCTGAAGGACTTCAATTACCGGTTTTCCACCCTCTTTCAGAAGCTCCTCTATAATTCCATCGTCACCTGGGGCCTTGCCGTTTTTAAGGTGCTGGAGAGCCATTCTTATCTCGCTCAGACTGACGTCCGGCATATCTTCGGAATAGTGTCGGACAAGACTTGCGTGTGGCTCGAACGATGACGTGTACAGCTGCCCATAGAACCTCTCAATCTCACTCAAAATCTTAGGTGTCCCGAAAACGATGCTGCCACACTCAGTCTTCAGCTTTGACAGTTGGCTCTTTCTGGCAGATAGATCTCTGACAAAAACTTTGGAGCCTTGGATCCACTCGACCGCTTCTTCAATACAAGCTGTATTGAAGTTGCGTAAGTCCCGCCGCATGCAATTGGAGATCTGTCTATTCAGTTGCCTGTATGCTGTCAAATCTGTTGAAGACTGCAGGTTCATTTCCCGTCTAACAGCCATGAGATTAAGAGTGTGATCAGAGAGTATTTGTGCTCTTCTGCGGCGGGTCTTGCAGAACTTAGCTCAGACCGCATGGACAGTTTCCACGAGCTTATCATTAATATCGTCCACTTCATTGCAGTCTTCTAGGCAATGAAAACGGTTTCGTAACTCGAGCTGAAAGGTTTCGGGACTTTGGACTAGAGCACGAGGGTAACGGAGTGTTGACTTCATTAGACGAGAACTCTCCAACTCAACGTTTAGGTTCAGTGTGCCTCTAACCATTCGGTGATCGCTGCCGATTTTCACCCTCGTGATCACTGAGACATCACTGAACAGTTGTCATCTGGTCGTCATAATGAAGTCAATCTCATTTTTTGTCGAACCGTCGGTTCTCGACCAGGTCCACTTCCTGTGGGGCCGCTTCTGGAAGAAAGAGTTCATCATAAAGGGTCCCTATTTCTCCATGAAGTCAGCCAGCTGCTGGCCCCTTGGGTTCCGTTGCCCTATTCCGAATTTCCCTACTTTCAGCTCACCGTTCTCTCTTGTGCCTAGTTTTGCTTTGAAGTCTCCCATTAACACTGTATAGTGGGTTTTGGAGGAATGCATGGCTCTAGAGATATCCTCATACATTTCCTCCACCTCCTCATTGGGGTGTGCCGAGGTTGGTGCGTAAACCTGTATGAACTTCAGTGAATACCGTTTGGTGATTCTGAGTATAAGGTACGCAACTCTCGTCGACACACTCCCAATCTTTACAAAGTTGTTAACGAGAGACTTGTGGACGATAAATCCGACACCTTCTTGGGACAGATGGCCGCCCTCCCGGTGATAGAACAAGTTGCCGGATTCGTGGATTACCGTGTCCTCCCCCTCTCTTCAGACCTCGGATAATCCTATAATATTCCGGCGCAATTTGTCTATCTCTTCTTCCAGCTCCAGGATCTTCTCGTCAGTCCTCAGTGTGCGTGCGTTATAATTTGCCAGGTCGAGTCGTCGTTGGTGGCAACCGAAACTCCACCGGAGATTCTTAGCACCCCCTGCCCCGCTGTTACCATGGTCGCCACCGTAGCCAGGAATAGCGGGGCCTCCGGGGACTGGCGGCCGTTTCTTCGTAACTTTACTCAATGGGGGGGGGGGTATATTGCCATAGTTGCCACGCTTGGCGAGCGGGTTGGCAACCGCAGTTTTTTTATTGTGATATTGCTGTTATCAGGAAGATGCTGTTGACCATCTCCTGCCTGTTTCCCACTGTTGCCTCTTACGACACCCACGAGAAGATATGGGGTAGTGGATATTCTTAACCGCCACTACACGGCAATCATCAATACACAAAATATAATACAAGAACTATTAAATAAAATTATATAGCGTGGCCCCACCACGCTATATAATTTTAATAACTTTTTTGTTGTATGCATAAACTAGTAACAAGTTGTATGTCACGAAACTCTTTCCTTCCTTTTTTTAATGTATTTTTTTGCATTCTGGATGCTCATAGCCCACTTATAACTTGAATATTATAATTTCTCATTAAGTGAAATGTATTTTCCTTTTGAGAATAAATATCTTTAACCAGTAATCCTGGCAACTATGACGCAATCTCCTCATTGAGGTAATCTAAGGGGGAGGCCGATGTTCAGCAGTGGATTTTTATAGGCTGTAATGAATTTTTGAATGTATAGATAAAAATAACTAAATTATTATTTAACTCCTCCTGCAGATCTACAAATATGCTCAGAAATGTTCGTTTAGTACAAAAAAGAGGACACCCTAAATCGTTTTTGCCATCTTAGTTTGCTCTAGTTCACGTAAACTCCCGTCTTGTCAGACGAAATAAAGCCGCGTGATATATTTGTTTATTCACTCTGTACTTAATGTTCAGCGCGCACTATCGTTACCCTCGTTATCTCTTGCTTAGAAAGGATTAGTGATCTTTATTTACAAATTTTGGCATTTAATCATCATTATCTGTGTAAGGAAAAAATAAAATGAAACATATACGCTGTCTTCTGATACTTTAATTAGTACACTAAAACTTATTTCGGTAGATAAATACAATTTCTATTTTAATTGCAAAAATGGCATATTATGCGAAGGCAAGTAAACCATGTAAGAAGAAGAATGTTGGCTATGAAAGTGGAAGATGGATATAGGGAGGCATAAAAAAAGATGAACCCACAAAACAGAACAAAGAGGAACACACTCGGCTGGCCCGAGGTGAAGGGTCAGCCCGAGGTAAAGGGTTGGCCCGAGCTGGCCACTTCGAGTGACCTTGGCGAGCCCGCTTCCGATGTGTGTTGGTGGGCTGCTCCTCTCCCTCTACCGCTGTAGCCGAGGTGGAGTCGCGGAAGAAGAGGAGTGTTGGTATGGCGATGCGCCACTCGCCCTATCCTCCGTGACTCTGAGGGGGCCGCATTGTTGATGCGGTAGTGGTGGGGTTTCGGGGGACAAGGAGTATCGGTATTGCAAGGCGCTGCTCTCCCTACCTTCCATAGTACTGGTTGGTGGCGGTGCTATAGACTAGATCCGCCGCTGAGGTCAGGCCCCATGGCCTTTGCGCATCGGGCACGGGGGCGTCCATTGCGCAGGTGTAGTTGAAAGACGCGGAGGAAAGCGGGCCATGTGTTCTGTTGCGCCTTACCTGAGAAGGAGATGAGGGAGGAGTAGTCCTCTCTCGAGGAGGGGCCGCTATGAGGCGTCTGGCGCTGGTGGGACCGCGGATGTGTGCGAAAGCGTTCCCATAGCCCTACCTAAAGGGAAAAAAAATTTCGCTGCATATTGGTAGTCGGTGCGGGTGCGACATAACCCGTCCTTGCCCCCACGAGGCACTTATGCTTAGGCATTTCCCCTTAAAAACAAAGTGTAACATACCATGTTCTGACCTCAAATATTAACATTTTAGAGTTCCTCATTCAGTCAGTTCATTTTAGAATCTTGAGACTATCACTTAATCCCCTGCCCTAAGTAAGTATATTAATTTGGACATTTTTATCAAGAATGATGTTATTTGTTTGTGACTATACTCACACATTTGCGTTTAAGTTCAAATTAGCGTAGTGTAGAAATATAGGTCCCATTCTGTGGGTGTGTACTGCGATTAAGTGAAATGCGACAAATATCTTAGAGCTTCTGATGGCAGTATCATCAACTTATTTGCAACTTTCGTAAAATGCTTAGACCGCAGTCGTACTGTGAATACCAATACGCCTTCTAAACCATGTTTAGCAGTGGACTTTAACAGGCTAATGAATCAGAAGTAGAAAAGGCACTGTCTAAAAGTACTTACGTAAGGACGTTGATTTGGCTTTGTAAAGAGTTTGTCAAGCACTGCTAGGAAGTGAATTGAAGCTAAAACAGCATCGGTACGAAAGCCAGAAAGCATTGTTTTCCCGAAAAAAATATACTGTGCAGATTCCACATTTGCGCTTATCTAAATTTTTGTTTTAGTAATAATCGTTGCGTTACGTCTGTACTTTACTTCGTCGGTGCTGAGCTAGAAGATCTTGGTACTGATTTAATTGTAGGTATTGTAGATTTATTCATTATTTATATATTGATTTCCTAATAATATAAAAAATACTAACTAATCGCCAAAAAAATCAACTAAGCTTAGAAAATAAAAAAATACTGTTTTACAATTACAAAAAGTACGAAGCAAAAAATTTGAAAATAAAACAATGAAATGTAAGCATTTTATCCCCAAATAAAGACATAATATCTCCTATACTATGTACATTGAATATACCTAATTTTGAAATTTGAATTGGGGTTTATGATCGATACAGATGCCAAAACAATTTTTTTGGAAACGTTGTCTCTCTGTCTGTCTGAACACGCATTACGCAAAAACCTGGGAACCGATTTGAATGGGACTTTCACTATTGTATTACATAGAGATAGAACCGTTGGAATAATTATAATTCATCACGCTATCTATCATAGAAACTGGACAGTAGACATATATATCTCACCTTTACAGCTACAAAAAGGTTTAAAATTTCCACTGTCGTGACACTGAAAAATTACGTTATCCGATTTTGAATTGTTTTTATATTATTCATATCCGATATTATCTAAATATCGTAGTTTTTATTTTAGACTAATAATCAATTAATTACTTTAATTTTACCTAGATGGCGCTATAGGTATTTTAAAGCAAAGTATGGTTTTACTATACGCGGGTTATAATATATGACACATCTGTAATTGAAGGTGCTTTAAACGCAATTTTGTCAGTAGACAAGGAAATGTAATTTTCTTACTTTTATCCGAAAAAGACGATGCAAAGAAGTTGTCGAAACTCTTAGGCGAAATAGCTCATATACCAAAGAAAATACTTTCTTAGAATATATTTACTGTAATTGCGTTCTGATATAGAGTTTTGTCCATCGCGATGCGTTTGACGTGCTGTCGACGCATTTGTTATCTTTACAAATATTTATTTAATTTACTTAATTATAATTTTAAAATATAGATTTAGTAATAAAGTGCATGTTATTAATTTATATTATTATTTGTTAAGGAAATTCTTAAAATTAGACAAAATCCTTACTTTATAACAGAAATATTTTTATTTAGTTTAGAAATAGCGTTTATGAAAATTCTTTTTTAATGGACACTGTGACAACTTAAATCGACTAGAATAGAACTTAATTAGCCGTAGATTTAGTTTTGCCATTTACAGACAGGTGTCACTGTTCATTGTTTATCTACTATTATCTTTTTTTAATATAAAAGATGTGCTGAGTGACTGACTCATATATCAACGCACATTTAAAACCTCTTGGAGAAGAAATCTGAAATCTGGACAGTGGCTACCTTTTATGACGTAGATGTCCATTGAGAAAGGACTTAGGAAAATTCGACTCCTAAGAGGGTGAAATAATTGTATGAAAGTTTTTATTTTACGGGGAAATTGACGGCGATTCCAGAGGTTGTTCAATTTTGAATGGAGAAAACATATTTATTGCTTTAAAACAATATAATTTAGTCTTACGGGCATTTTATAAAAAAAGGTGCAAATTATTAAAATATTGTATTTAGACGCACAGTTCAATCTGCTGAATGTAGAAGCGTAAAAATAGGACAATAACTTCCTTATATTACGTTGGCACCCACTAATAAAAGAGTTTTGAAAATTTAAACCATTAGAGGATGTAATATGGTGTTCCAGCTTTTAAGAACCTTTTTTACGGTGCGAATTCAAACTTATATGGAAAAAATATTAAATAATTTTGGTAATTTGAAAATTAGTACTCGTACTTTTGGATTAATCAGTTAAATACTTTTTCATTTTCCGTAATCTTAACTTAAAGTGATAAGACGAGACGTACAAAGTTTGCGTGAAAAAATTGGTTTTTAATTGCATGGTAGTGGGAAAATTTGTAAAACGAAATTATGATATTTATGAATAATACACATATTTTAGAACTTTACAAAATCTGCGCCTATTTACCCCTTATGAGGTGGAAAATTGTTATACAAAACAGTAAAGTTTACTATTTATCATTGTGTATTGGTTAGTATTATTGAAATTTGCAACTAGATGGCGTTAACGCTGAATTAAAAGAAGGTTTTGTTACCACCATAGGTTATATTAAAAGGTTTTAAAAATAATTTTATAACGTTTTTGAATGCTTTATAGTTATATTTTAAATATTTCTGCTTTTGAGTATTTAAGTGTTAAGTAGGTGTTTTGTGCGCTGAATACTCAACTATACTAAATTTTTTATGTTCTTACTGTTTCCAACATGCCCATCAAACCCTTTAGGCTGAACTACATTCATGTTGGCCAGTCTAAATGGAGACTAGCCATTTTTGCAGGACAATGAGATATTATGTACGAACCTGTTGTATTATGTACGAATATTTACGATATTATGTACGAATATGTTAAGAGTTCCGAATAGAGCTCTATAATAGGTACGTAAGTACCTAGGGAGTAAATTTTACATAAATGACGCAGGACAGGATTTTGAATCACGAGTGTTTGCGCAAGCATAGGTGCACTTTCTATTCCATCACTCTCAAAGTCCGACGGGTAATGTCTTATTAAAATAAAAAAATAAGGTCTTATAATCTTATTTTTTTATTTTATCCTATAAACCATAAAATTATGGTTTATACAATAAAATATAATTTAAAAAACCTCAAATAAATTTATGTATTATTATAACATTAGTGCTAAAAGCGAAGTATAATAGTAGTTTCCAGTAATTTTAACAAAAAAAAAAAACGGCGGAAAATGGCGGGAATTGACCGCCGCGATGGATGACAGTTACAAATTATCAATATTTGGCACATAGCCGGGATGGATGACATTTACTTTAAATAAAAATGACATTTACTATAGATATAAAGAGATCAGACGCAGAACCAACGGCTTAAAGTGTTTTCTGAGGCACATGGATGAAACATCGCTAAAATTACCACTCCGGGCTGCTACTTAGAATTTCTCGATAGAAAAAAAACTGATTTTGGGCATAATCACACCTTTAATATATATATATTTAAAGGTCAAAAAACTTTCCTCGGTTGAATTTAGTTTTATTTTTCATGTGTTTACAGGATGATACATAATAAAGATACGTAATTTCATTTGTATTTTGTTAATTTAATTAGGTACCATAGACTTAGGATATACTGGCGTATAGACGGACATAGTATGCAAGGGAGAAGAAAATTCTTTATGGCAAAAATGCAAGATAGAAAAGGATACCAAATCTCATGACTTTGTAATCGATTTTGAATGACAGGTCGGCCCAAGTCGGCTCGCAAGAAATAAGCTTCTAGATATTTTGTAATTTAATAGATTATAAGAGTGTTGGTGTTTATAATTGTGGTGTTAATAATAGAAATAATCCTGATGGTTGCACATTTAACAGGTAAATTCGCAAGCGTCATCAATAATAAGACGCGTCTATTTATGGTAAAATTTATGTTATATACTGTTTAAAATATAGAATATTTTCAATTATTTTATTAATTTTGATATTTTGTAAATAAAAAAGTCACGGGGTTGATAATTTGCATGATTTTGGTGAATACATTTTAAACAAAATATTTTACATGTACGCTAGGGATTGACTCAAATATATTAAAATTAATGTCGATATTTATCTTGAATGTTTATAATGAATCGATAGACTTGCCCACACAACAAGGAGAGGAATGAAAATAAATGTTCAATTTGCGTTCTAAAAACGTAATTTTATTTTGCCGTTTGTCAAACAGATGGATAGAATAAAAAGAATGATAAGGTTAATTGGGCGGATTGGTTTGAATCCATAGAAGAACTCTATAATTTGCAGAAAACATTTTCTTGAGAAATATAAAAGAAAAAGCGGAATAAAAACAATTTTATTAAAATGAGCCATTCCTACATTATTTGTTGCAGTAAGTATAATATTGTTACAGTAAGACTTCAAACATTTAACTTTACAAACTTTAGATAAAAATAGAGATAGTATATTATAAAACTGTAGTATATTCAAAATAAAAAAAAATCTTGAGATTATCCTATTTAAGCAATCATGAACCCAACTGAGTATATATTTATCAACCAAAGAAAATGTATAACCTTACTTAATCACCCGCACCTCACGGTCACACTAGTACAATATTTATAGCATCACGCTTTTTCCCCATGGGGTTGAGCGGAGCTTCGGATTATATCCAAAAGTCACAATGTTAAAATTTTTAGTGTAGTTAGGTATAGATATTTAGTAATGCTCCTGAAGCGCCGCTAGATGCCCGCACATGAGACGCGCGATTCAGTGTACCAGGATAGCATAAATTTCATAGCGTTTGAAACTCACAACGCCCGATGACCGATTTATGCTTGATGCCCGACAAGAGTGCTGAGGGCTTGATAGAGTGGTTCATCACCTTCAGCGTTAGTCGTAGAGAAGAGGAACTCTTGGTTAATTAACATCTGCGCGGATCAATAGATCTACGAGATTAAGTTGCACTTGTCGCAGCCAGTCTATGGATGGGTGACCGTTTTCTTAACATACCAAGATTGAGAGAATAGAAAGTGCATCTGTATCCTCAGACACCTGTACACATTAATATCTCCTGCGTACTTGACTAGTCTGTGTAAGATCATTATATTTTTAAATTCATGCAGCTAAAATTATAATAAGTTTATTATTTTTCAGGGACAGATGAAAAAGAGAGTAGCCTCATAAACATATTGGCCTTTAAACAGAGCAATTATTCTTATGTAACTGATTCCTGCAAGTTTCCTTACTTAAATTATTAACTTTAAATTCATAATTGAGTTGAATGTTAAAATTAATTTCTATAATGTATATAATTATTAATTATTAAATGTTTGTAATTATTAAAATAACAGTTAAATGAAAAATAAAGTACCCCATGTCCCCGTTTTTTATTTCAACAGCAAAACATTTTATAAAATGTTTATACTGAATTAAGAATCAACCTATTTATAGTTGAATAACGTTATGTTATAAAATAAATTCCGAGTAAACGATCAATGGCAGTAAAATTTTCTCCAAAGGTCATAGCTCGAAAATACAACTTTCCGATCTGATTCTTGGGGGAAATTGTTTAATAAAAAATAAATTGTATAAGAAATCATTACGGAAATTGTTTAAGTTTATCGGTAGACTTACCTCTTCAGAGATTATTGGGACTTTGTACAATTTGAATTAAAGTCCAACAAAAGGCAGGTAGGTGAAACTTATTCCCAGGAACATGTTAATTATTTTAGAACTATCAAGTTAAAAATTCAGTAAATTTTTGAAGTTATTCAGTTTCGTGCACTAAACCATTTTTTAATCTTTTTATCGCTTCCTTAACAATAATTTTTCAAAAGTCCTTGTAAGTAAAATTTACATCACTAGCTAACGCACGCAATGACAAATCAAAATTGGTTACACATTTTCGGGCTGTCAGGTCGTCTATACGCCAGTACATTCTAAGTTTATGTTAGGTACTTAACTTTAGATTAGGTAGAAATGATTGTAGTTTTTATTTCAGATATTTTTAATATTAATGGCTCAAACTAATTAGAAGTTTTAATTAACAATTCCACAAACTAATAAGAAGTTGGAGCTTGCTTATTTCGGGCAATCTCTTATCTGTTGTATAGGAATCAAGTATGGGCTAGAGAAATTCGGTAGCAAATTATGGATTACGTTATTGCGGTCGTTTTGTTGTTTATTGACAATATTATGAAATACAAGCGTATAGTTTGCCAAATTATTTTCTTGGTTCAATCTTGGGTCCGTCCATTAGTTCGTTTGTGGGCCCATCTATTCTTTCGTTTGTTAGTTTGTCTAATTGACTAACTGAAGGTTTCTATCCAGATCAGTGTCTTCCTAGATCTTCGCGACATTTAAAAATACAAATAAATCATCATCAACTAACATATGAAAAGTACTAATTCCACGCGAACGAAGTCGCGGGCACTGCTAGTTATATAATAGTATTAGGTTATAAGAAAACTAGAAGGCCTAAAAGACAGAGCTAGCAGTAATTAAAAATTGTAATTTAACGTTCCGATATTATGAATTAAAAAATACTGATGAAGGGATCATCCGAAAATCATATAACATTTCTTGAAATTAATATACCATACGTATGGTAAAATAGTAGCTACACACAAGTTTTATCGACATAAATAACTGCTAGGTTTAGAAACAGAGTAAAAAATGTGTATTTCTTGAAGTATTGTGAATAAAAATAAAATATTATCTATATTTTTATTATACGCTTATACACTATATATTTAAATAATTATTTTAATAGAAAAAACGGTGCCAAAAGAGCACACAGTTCTTCTGACGGTAAGGTACCATCTCAATTTAGGGTCACCTAAAAATATAACCACGTAACACAACAGCATTTTAAAATTGGTGTCAGATTGACCACTTACCATTAGATAGAATACATTGGATAGAGACAGAGAAAAGTTCTAAAATAAAACCAAAAGAGTATTTTTTTAAATTAATATGTGAACTTTCTATCCCCATCAGTTTATAATCAATATTGAATTGGAAGCCAATGTAAAGTCAGAGAGTTCACTTATAATTTCGTAATACGCTAGCTCACTAGCCGGCTTCCACTAAACCTGTTAAATGCAATTTAAAGTTCTAACTTCCCACTAGCTATATATATAGTCAAACTTTGTCAGTCTATGTCGGATATATGAAATATAATTTGAAGATGTTTAAGATGGAAAGCTTGCAAACTTGCTAGGTAATGACTTAGAACTATGTCTCATATTACATTGTCTCTGCTTTTCTAGAAATAAGGCACAAAAACGTGAATTTTATATCTATTTTTAGTCCTGAAGATATTTAAACATAACTTTCACCTCCATCACGTACATAAAACAATGTTAAGGGTAGTCTTAATTTTGCCCATTGTCAATATACGGCCAATTAGGTCGATAAATACGCCCTAGATGGAAGTGTCTAGGCTGTCTCTTGCCAACTCCGCCATTCACTTCTGCAACCTAGATTTGCTTTGTCACTCTTTCATAAGTAAGTAAAGCACTGAAGCATTCCTTTCTTAATAGGGTATTTTCTAAAATTAAATAAAAGTATCATTCGACGCCTGGATCATCAGCTCATTCCTAATGTTGTATCTTTCCAATTGCCGGCTACGAGTTGATTGCCTGTATAATTTGTTGTCAACGTATAGCCCTCGCACTGCCACCATCTAACAGCAATACAAAGTGTAAAACAGCAGAATAATTCTGCTGTGTTTCGTTTGGTGAGTGTAGAGAAACGGAAACCCTTTTTACTGGTAACGAGCCATTCCATCACAGTCTTCAAGGACGACAATGTATCTCCATTTTGATTCTTAATCGAGTAAATATGTAGATTTCTATGGGCCACAGCATCCACTAACCATCAGGTGGACTATATGCTCCTTTGTCACCTTTATTCTGTAAACAACGACCCTCTATGTCAAACTTATTCAAAAAGTAAGATGTGGTATGCTTGAAATAGATGACTGAGAATGAGCCGAGATGCAGATTGATGATGGATGCAGATTTTCGTTCAGCTCATTGGTCGACAAGTGGACGTCTGCTCGACCAATTAATAGGCGCTGGGATGACCTCTCATTGTCACTAAACTGTAAATGGACCGTACATTGCGTATAGTTATAGGAAAATATAAATAATATTTTTTTCTTCTTTTTCATAAGCTTCTTTATGGCTGAACATGGAGCTTTTACGTTTAAGGAAGAATTACCTTAATCATCAATCCGCGTCCGAGGTTTCACATCCACCCCGTTACTGGCCGGTTAATTTTACGTCTGGTTTAAAGAAAAAACTTAAGATCTCTTTGAGGTTTTAACATAGTCGATTCTTACAAAACTCACTGGACGGAATAGGGATAATTGAAAGTTTTACACAGCCACAGGTTTGCATACGAATTAATTTAGATCAAAACCATGATCTTTAGTTATTAAACATATTGAGTCATTCACACATCCTCGCACACAAGCTCGCACGCACGTATGCACGCACTCACGCACGCTCGCACTTGCACGTCTATAATAATGACACCCGTATAATGGACAATGGCGATGGATTCTCTTATGCCGATACCAAATGAAAAATAGGTTTTCGGTTCGTGATAGACGATTTTTTTTATTCAAATTTAATTTACCTCTATCTTACTCAATGTATGCTTTTCACTATTTTAAGCTTCATCTTTACGTTAATAATGAATTATGGTCGAGCACTACTAGATTTCTATAAAATAGCAAAGCAAGATTATGTGAAGATAAAATCTATCTAATCTATCGTATCGCCAAACTAAAGTTTATGGTCACCAGTACGTTACCAACGCGGACATTTCTATGGCCTATAAATATTGGCGTTTTAGTCATTACAATAGAAAAAATATTCCTTATATAAGGGTTAAGGTTACGTAGTAAATCTTATGTATTTAATGGTATTGAAATAACTTATAACAATAATAGAAAAAAAGAAATTCCACATACACAGTTGTAGCAGAAATGAAATATTTACTTCTCAGGAACAGTCTCAATTTTATTTCAGTTATGCTACTACTGCAGACAGAAAGTTTATTGGAACATAATATTAAATATAACGTGATCCCAAATCACGTAGTACATTATAACGACCAGCCATTGAATTGGTTTTGGACTAGTTCGTAATTAATTTCTGCTGATCGAGAACGGCAGTAGAATTTTGGATGGATTACAGTGTGGGTTAACGTTTCAAATACATTTTGTATCGTTGTGGCATTACCATTATTTGATCAAATAAAAAAAATAGGTATTTCAAACCTTTCCTTACCGATTTTTAACTGGACGGGCATGAGTTGAAAATCTGCAAAATAGGAAAACAAGTTTTCAAAACAATAATCATTTAAAGCTAGAAATATGAGTACATTATATTATATAAATATGGTAGAAAGAATTGCAATTGCAAAATCTACCAGGTTTACTGTGTAGTGGGATGTAGTAGAAATTCATCACCATGATCGTGCCCTGAGTATCTTAAGAGGTGAATATAAACAAAACCCAGAAAAACAGGCCTTGGATTGATGGCAACATAGCCATAAGTTCAAGGCCTGCTTTTTTACGAGGTAGAGTTTTTAAGGGAGGTGCTTGATCTAGTAGGTGTATTGCGTTGCCGCAGCATATTATGGTTATTGCACGAATGGGTCAGCTCGATTGGTGTAGGACCACGCTCTCACTGAATACCAGCGTTAAATAGTAACTTAATGTTTCTGTGTTTCGTATGGTGAGTATAGAAAACCGGAGACCCTTTTTACTGGAAACATTTATTTCTTACATTTCTCTTGGTATTTTAGTTCTAATTGGAGCATAGATGTAGATGTCTCTGAGCCATAGCATTCACTTACCATAAGGTGCTGAGTGTGTTCGTTTGTCACCCCTATTCTATAAAAAAAAACATATTTCTTTTACGCTAGATGTAACAACCTCATTGGTGATGGAGCCCGGTGTGAACAAGCATTTCATAGTTATGATAAATAAATCCTCTCTATACGGCTAACAGCTGAGAGACCCATGTCCCCAGGTAAGTTTGTTAGGTTAAGGCTAAGGTCGTTAGCTTGGATGAAGTTATGTTTAAGTCGTCTTTCTTAATCTTCCTTATCATAAAATGAAAGTTTTGGTTTCCTTGGTTGGTTTTATTTTTAGGTATTTCAAACACATCACTCGGATAGGTGCTAGAAAAAGTTTGTTTTGAAATGTCACGATATGCTTTATGCGATACTTTACCCTATAGATATCAGAATAATGTCTATGCTTATAAGTATAAGGTTTCTTGGAAAAAATTTATAATTATAATAATAAACAAATAAATATTAGTGTTACAAGCACCAAGTCAGAAGTCATTTCTCAATTTTCCCTTCTCGTTTTACTCCACGTAAGCTATCATCTTAACAGACGCAGTAAAGCCGAGTGATATACGAGTATATGTTTCACCACTTGGTACTTAATGTATTACAGCTATCGTTGCCCTTATTATTTTGCCGTGAAAGGATTACTCAGGTTTTTCTTATAATATAAATAGTAGGAACTTTAGTAGATAACTACATTTATGTGTTATTAATATTTATAAAAAATTGTTTTTTATTTCCGTTCATAATATAAAATTTAAATTTGTGATTTTTACCAATTATAACCTAGCGTTTCACTACTGACCTACCTGATGGTTAGTGTATCGTAGCCAAAGATGAATAGCGAGCCAAAAACCTATTCATTTTGCCTTGGAGACACCTATATTGAAAAAATACAGACGCTGGCAAATAACTACTAAACTAAACAAAACAACATTATAATCTGTTATTCATCAAACTAGGTATAACGTTGGAAGAGGGCGCTACTGCATCACGGTATACATCGACTCCGTAAAGGAATCAAGTTTAAAATTATAAAATAGTGATTTGTAACGCGTAGAAGTGTTAAGTTATACTAAACCTTGACATAAATATTATATATTGGAGTTAATGATAGAACTATCAACAAACAATTGAAAATAAAAATTACCTAAAGTGCAAAACAATCATCAGTGATTTCTGTTTGTGGACTTTTTCTCGCAAATCTACCTGCTAAACAATAACCAAGGTAATGTTAATTTGTGCTGAAGTGTTATTTGGAAAAAATTAAGTACAGTTTTACCATTTTGTAGAAAACATTAAGAAACACAACTCAAAATTAAATGACTGTTCAAAATTACAACCTTTTAACAACACTCAAATAACGTTCAGCGCCATCTGTTATAAACAGACTATATTACAACGGATAACAATTGAGCTCTTATTGAATAATATATTTTACCATCAATCTGATAGTACAAAGTCTATTTACAGGAGGGCGCCTCAGGTAGAGAAATAGTAAAAAATCATGGAAGAAATTATGCACTTAAATGCACTTAATAAATGCACTTAAAAAAATATAAAAAGAATTAGGCGAACAAAAAACTATGATTCGTAAAAGCGGAGAAAATGTAACAGAACAAGAACAAAAAAAAAAGAAAATATAAACAAAATACTGAAAGAAAATTTTTGTGTATGGGAAGAAAAACATAAAAAATTGGAAGAGAGATTTGCAAACCAAGAGAAAAGAGTGTACTTCTTGGAAAAACAGGCAAGACAAAGAAACATCGTATTTTTTTGGTATCGCAGAGAAAAAATCATCGTATGAAAACTTAGAAAAACAACTTTACCAAGATAATAGATGAACATTTCTCTATTAAATTATACTGTAGAGATATCCAAGAAATAAAAAGAATACGAAAAAAAGAGACAAACCTCGCCCAATAGTAGTAACATTTACAGATCTTAGCCTGAAGATCAAAATTTTAAACCAAAAAGGGGCACTAAATGACACTCAATGTTACATGAAAGAATATTACCTGGCATATGTTTTACAAAAAAGAAAAGAATTACAAGAACAAATGACATAGGGGAGAAAAGGGCGATAGTACAATAATAAAATACGACAAAGTAATTATATTAAAAAACAACAATAAAAGAACACTGCCTACCTCACCTGAAAACTTTTCCCATTCACAAGGACACAAAAACACGCAAGCCAGTGTGGCGGGTGGAAGGAAAAGGGGAGATCTCCCGCCGGGCAAGGTGTTCTGCCCGGGGAGCGGCCAACGCTCCGAGTGGTAGTTCGGAGCTATTGTATATATATTGTTTTTAATTCGGAACTTTGATAGCGCGATTTAGGCTTCGATGTATTTCGCTTGTGGCGCGACGACAGCGCCGCCACACCAGTAAGAAAAACAAAACACTTAAATTGCACTCATCGGCTCCAATATCCAATAGTATTTCTGAAGGAGTTTTGAAACCTGAGATGCTGATTTATTTAGTTAATAATAATACCAACACAAAATTAGACAAATATGACAACAAAGATAAAAATACATAGCAACTAGCACCCCCCTCTACTACAGATTTCATTAAGTAACAAGTCCAATCAAGTAATATAAAATATCTTCCAACCCGGCTGGTCACGGTGGAAGATTATGACCACCACCCTCCAAAGAAAGACACCTCAACTCGCCAAAAGCTTAGAACACCTCCGGAAAATAAACTCCACATAGCAACATACAATGTCAGAACACTTGCCTCTTATGAACGATTAATTGAACTAAGTAAAGCTCTAGATAGAGTCAAATATGACATTATTGGCTTGTCCGAAGTTAGACGCCTTGGAAATAAGATAAAAGAATACGAGGACTTCATACTTTGTCACATAGGCCACACGCCAGGAAAACACGGAGTAGGCTTTCTACTAAACAAATATTTAAAACAAAATATTGTAAGCTTTGCCGGCATCTCGGAAAGTGTAGCACTGCTGAACATCTACTTGTAGGGGTAAAATCTAAGCATAATTCAAACATACGCTCCCACAGAGTTAGCAGACGAAGAAGAAATCACGGCATTTTATAACTGTACAGACAAAGCATTTAACTCAGCATACAAACATTTAATATTAATTGGAGATTTTAATGCTAAAATAGGACATCCACTAAAAGATGAATACATAATAACAACAATATGGATATGTGGAAAGAAACAAAGAAGGCCAGAGGTTAATAGACTTTGCTTATGAAAACAATTTATCTGTGATCAACACCTACTTTAACAAAAAACAAAGCAGCAGATGGATATGGCGTAAAATACAAAAATGAAATCGATTATATACTTTCTAACCAACCAAAAATGTTCCTGAATACTGAAACACTAAACTTGAATTACTCCTCAGACCACAAAATGGTCACAGCTACAATAGCGCTTACAAATATAAAGAAAAGAATAGAAGAAAGAAGAAACAAATAAAATATAGTAACAATCAAAGAACACTCTTAAAAGAAAACCTAAAAAGTCATCTACCAGCCTTACTCGCCTGTAAAACATCAGAAACAATACAAACCTACTATGACAAATTACTAAACATTATCAAATATAGTATGCAAAATACAAAACAAGAAAAAAAACGCCACAACAAAACAAATAATTTTAATAGAACGAACCATGTCACTAATGAAAAGAAGGCAAGAACTACAAAGAAAAAAAGATAAATCACGATCTGAAAAAAGTGAACTCAGTGCTCTATACAAACTAACAAGCAAGTATATTAAATTCAATTACAAAAACTACAGAACAAATATTATACAAAAAAATATTGAAAAGGGTAAACGTCTCAAAAAAGCATATAAAGAACTGCGAACAAATACATCCTGGTAGAAGCCCTGAAACAGTCAGAAAAAACATCAAACAACCGCAAAGAAATTATTAATATTGCTACAGACTATTACCGAAACTTTTACAATGCCGAACAAGGGACAGAAAACAACAACGAAGACATTGATTATTATTATATATTAGAATCCGAAGAGAAGATAGAGGCTATTAACGAGTTGAAATCATGCAAGCGATAAAGAAACTAAAACTAGAAAAAAGCCCAGGGTCCGATAACATCACCAATGAAGCCATAAAGTACGGCAGCATGTTACTAGCTACACCACTTGCAAATATGTTCAACGTGATACTAGAGTCTGCAAATACACCTGGCAATGGTCAGAATCTGATATAATACTTCTATATAAAAAAGGGGATCGAAACGACATCGGCAACTACAGGCTCATTAGCCTACTACCGACTCGTTATAGAACGCAGAATAAGCAAAACTTTGGAAAAAAAACAACCTATAGAACAAACTGGCTTCCGGAAAGGCTTCTCAACGGTAGACCACATACACACCCTAGAAATTGTAATCGAAAAATACCAAAAAAATAAACGATCACTGTACAATTCCTTCATCGAATACCGGAAACATTTGACACAATCTCACATTTAAGCATCTGGGAAGCCTTAAAAACCAGGAAAAGAGTACATTCAAGTAATCAAAAAATTATATAGTACAAACACAAGCAGAGTCAAATTGGAATCAACTGGTCCAAGCTTTCCCATCAAAAGGGGAGTCAGACACGGAGATGACCTGGTTTTATTATCTGAAAATAGTGGCATGTTACAATACATGATAGACACTCTCCACACAGGAAGCATAAAAGTGGGCTTCGAAATAAACTTATCAAAAAACAAAAACCATGACAAAAATCTCAAGAAAAAACATTATTATTGAAAATAAACCGTTAGAATATGTGGAACAATAAATATACCTCGGAAAGCAAATAGGGTTTAAAAACAATAACACCTAGCTAGAAGTAGAACGAAGATCAAAAATAACTTGGAATAAATTCCGGTCATATAAGGAAATATTAAAGAGTAACATGCCGGTAGAGTTAAAAAAGAAAATTATGGACTCGTGTATACTTTCCTGCTTAACGTACGCTAGCCAGTTGTGGAAATTCACTAGAAAAATTAAAATCAAAATAACTACATGCCAGAGAAGTACGGAGCGTAGTATGCTAAAAATAAGAAAAGTATATAAAGTCCGACATAAAAAATAAGAAATATCACAAATACTCTGAGTTATGCTCAAAGGTTAAAATTTAGATGGACCGGCCATGTAGCACGTCTAGAAGATAAGAAGCGGACTTCCCTCATAAGCACATGGAATGGCCCTCCAGGAAAAAGACGCACAGGCAGACCATACATGTGCTGAGAAGATGACATAAAAAAGATCGCGGGACCACATTTGACACAAATAGCAAAAAATAGAGACAAATGGAAATCTTTGGAGGGGGCCTTCACCTAAGGGTCCATGCAAAGCAAACAATCACAAATGAGAAAACAGATCTTTAATAAATTATAAATTAAAATATTTTGTCCATTTGCAACTAATTTAAATTTTAAATTTTATTTTATTCTATTCATAATGTTACAAAAATCAAATCCATTTAAATTAGTCAATTACACACACAAACATGCATACATAAAACCAATCGTGATAAAGGTAATATACTTATATACTTTAAATAGTAAACGAGGCATTCCATGTTAGTCCTCACGGGTGACAACGCATCTGCGTTTTGATCTGATTCATAATCGAGGATAGATGTAGATGTCTATGGGCCACAGCAACCATTTACCATCAGGTGGCCTGTGTGCTCGTTTGTTACCCTTATCCCATAAAAAAAAAAACATTTTATTTTGCTCCTTTCTCAGAGGGTTTTGGAGCAGTTAATCAGCAGTCAGCTGCATAACTCCATTGGCGTTCTTAACATCATGTCCTCGCAATATTTAATTTTTCAAACATGAAAGTCCCCTCACAATATTTTTCTTTATTGCCGAGCAAGTGATTAATCACCACTTAAAATTGCAACTAGCAATTTCATTGTCGTCAGCGAGAAGGTTACTAGGTTTTCTAGCATAAGTGCTATGAAATTTACAAAGTTACAAAGTTTATAAATCAATTACTTACATTGGAAAAATATTACTAATATAAATTTATGCTTATTTTAAAGAGTACCCTTAACCGACGAGCGTGTATGCGTAGGTATATAGATGTGGAGGAGGCGAGAGAGGTGTGTCAGGATCGTGCCAAATGGAAGTCCATAGTATCTGCCTACCCCTCTGGGTGACAGGCGTGAGTGTTTATGTTTTTTTTTATGACATTAATTAACTCAATCAAATTCATTCTACAAAATTAATGTATTAAAATCTAAAAAAATCTATAACTATATTTACAATTTCCTATATAAAATGCAAATTACATTGTAATAAGTTATATTGTAAAACTTATTTGGCATGGAATAAAAGGCTATTTTATTTTTTAATTTTTAATTTCGAGTTTTATTTTATTTATTCATCAAACTAACTAACTAACGTTATCAAGGAATATATTCCGTCTTATTACAAAAAGTAGCATACAATCAGTCTAAATCATGAACATAGTTATTTTCTATGGACTCCTGATATGGGTATCAAATAAAAGGGTATGCTAAGAAGAACAGGAAAATAAAATGGCATCACTCTAAATCCAATATGGTGGACACCCAAAGATAAAAGTACTATATTATTTATGCACCCCAAAATATGGATATTAAATGAAAGGGTTCGCTGAGAAGAATCCGAATAAAATAAAGTACGCATTCATATCTTCGATGAGATGGTGAACTACCTAACTAAACGGTATGACATAGCGGATTCGCGTCTTAACTAACATCGGCCTACATCTTGGGCAAATTCTTGCGCTGGTGAAAAAAAAATTAAAATGGCGGAAAACAGGATGGCGGCCATACCAATTTAAAAGAGTTATAACTCACACAGGGATAGTTTGAGGAGCTCGAACAATTCTTGTAGGAACCGACAAGGGCCAACTGCTGGCGATAAAAATTCAAGACGGTGGATATAAGTTGGCGATCAAAAATCAACAATGACACATTTAATTCAATTAACAGACTTAAAAACATATCCAGCAATAAATTAAAAATTAAAAATAAATTAATAGTAAAACCTTTTTAAAAACAAACTTTTGTTAAAATAGAAGAAAATAAACTTTAAATTAAATCAAACTCATCAATTTATTATATTACACAATTTATATTTATATATGTTATGTATATATGTTATCTACTTACATATTATCTAACTTGATATTGACATAAGAAACAAGCGATTTTTTTTAATTTTGTACTAAAAAAAATTATATACTACGTTATTTCATATTCATAAGGCATTCCATTTTAGTCTTCAGAGAGTGAAAACGCATCTGTAGCCTTCTTTGTTTTGTAGTTGGCAGAAGCCATCAAGATCTCATCAAGATCTCAAGTTACGCGAATGGAAATCACGTAGAAACTCAAAACGATTTTTGAGGTAAGAAGGGTAAGAAGGATTAAAGAGAACACTATAGAGAAGATGAAGTATGTGAGCATTCCGATGAAGTCGTATTGGCAACCACTTGAGCTTAGTACGAAAAAGAGAGACATGGTCATATTTGCGCAATCCAAATATAAACCTTATGCAAAAATTCTGAATTCGCTCAAGTTTATCAAGCTGAGCTTCGGTGAGATCTAGATAGCTGACGTCTGCATAGTCAAAAATAGGGAAGAGAAGGGACTTGGCAAGCATAGTTTTGGTGGAAATGGGAAGAAAGTTACGTAATCTACGCAAGGAGGCTGCCGAAGCATAAACTTTACTATTAATTTCCTTGATATGGTGTCCACACGACAGATTCTTATCTATGTGGATCCCCAAGTTCTTTACCGAATCTCTGTTAGTAATAATAGTTTTACCATATACTATATGAGGCAGGTAATCTAGGCTACACTTAACCAACATTTTCGCGCTGCCCACGATAATGCCTTGCGATTTTGCTGGGTTAACGTGAAGGCCGTATGCATTACTCCACTCAAGAATTCGATCGAGATCTGCATTAATGACATTGATAGCATTAGGGAGATCGTTCGGACAAGCTTTTGTAAATATTTGTAAATCATCTGCATAAAGGTGGTAGGAAGAAGTTAAATTATTGGATATTGAGTTTATAAAAACTGCAAAAAGTAAAGGAGATAAAACGCCGGTACACCAACACATACGTTACACCAAGATGATAATGTATCGTCGATACGTATACGTTGCTGGCAACCAGACAAGTAACTCCGAAACCAACCAATCGCTGTTGGAGATACGTTAATAGAGCGCATGATGCCGAGTAGGACGTCATGGTCAACGGTATTAAAAGCATTACTGAAATCTAATAAACAAAGAACAGTCACTTCACCGTGTTCCATTCCTAATCGGATATCAACGGTGATATTCACCAATGCTGTGGTAGTACTGTGTCCAGGTTGGAATCCTGACTGTAAAGGATTAAGAAGACCATTTGCACAAAGAAAACTGTTGAAATGTTTGTAAACAAGGCATTCAAGGACTTTAGATAAGAAAGGCAGTAAAGAGATAGGACGATATTCAGAAAAGGATGCAGGATTACTTTTCTTTGGAATAGAATTATATGTGTAATTATTATGTTTAAATATCATTGGTGTAATCGTCATCATTACAGCCCATCACAAGTCTACTGCAGAATATAGGCCTCTCCTAAGAAATGCATGGTCCAAGCTAACTGCATCTATCATTCTCCGGCATGTCGTCATTCCGTCTAGTGGAGGGCCACCCTATGCTTCGCTTTGATTTCATTTGAAACCAACAACATGGTTACAGATATATATAAGTGTGTGCGTCCAGCAGTAGATTTTTACGGATTGTTAAAGATAGAAAAAAGGAAGATGTGTATGTGAGTGCGTTTTAATAAGAAGAGCATGGTTTCGGCATCACGACCTGAAAATTATAAATGCAAAAATTTGCTCGCAATTTCTTGAAGCGTTTTAAATAAATAATAAAAATAATAAAATTAAAAGGCTGGACGGTTTATTTGAAAACTGCCAGGGAGGTCGACCCCATAAAGTTTCAATTTCCTTGCATGAGCTAATTGCTCACGAGTGAAGCCACGATCACAACCTAGGAGACTATTAAAAATAAAATAGCAGTCGAGTAAACATAGAAAAGACGTGTTTTATCTGTTTTTTCTCTAGCAAATAAATAGATACATCTTGATAAACAATTGAAAGTCCTTTTTGATTAACGATGTAGATGAAATAAAATAATAAATTTAAATTAAATCAGAGTTCAGTGTGCCATTGTCCGAATCAGTGATTTAGGAAACTCATCGCGGCCTGAAAAATGGGACCTCTAGACGACGCGAGTGAAACACTTACTGCAAATGAGACTCCTTTCATCTTGTTGTGTGGATCTTACGGCTTATTTACGAGTACATTGTCAGACAGAAAGATGTGCTCGCCGTAACAAGCTATTCAAAATAATTGCACCGTAATAAACATTTAAGTTTAAAATTCGTTCAAACTTAAGAAGTGGGGAAAAGCACTTTAGATTAATTAAATTGTCAGGAATACAATCCGTCTTATTACAAAATAAGGTTTATTGATAGTCTTGGTCTTAAAAAATGGTTTAAGATGCGTCTTGTATCAATCAAAAATGCCAGTCTTTTTTTATTTTTTTTATGGAAGAAGATGCAAACGAGCATGCGGCTCACCTGATTGTAAGTGATCACCGTCGCCCGTGAATATGCGCAACACCAACGGAATCCCAGGTACGTTGCCGGCCTTTTAGGAAGGAGTATGCTCTTTTCTTGAAGGTCCTTAAGTCGTATTGGTCCGGAAAAAACGTTGGCGAAAGATAGTAAAATTTATTTCGTAAACTAATAGTAAACAAAAAACATTTTTAAACAATATTTAATAGAAATGCTCTAAAAAGAAAAAAAATAATCTTTAAATTAAATTAAACCCATCAATTTATTATATTAAGCAATTTATATGATATAAAAGCTTTTCGCGAAATTTATTTGTTTTATAAAAGCATTACTTTTTACCACGTCTTGATTACACTGCTGAGTATGGCCCTTTATCAAGATGTATCTATTTATTTGCTAGAGATAAAACAGATAAAACACGTCTTTTCTATGTTTACTCGACTGCTATTTTATTTTTAATAGTCTCCTAGGTTGTGATCGTGGCTTCACTCGTGAGCAATTAGCTCATGCAAGGAAATTGAAACTTTATGGGGTCGACCTCCCTGGCAGTTTTCAAATAAACCGTCCAGCCTTTTAATTTTATTATTTTTATTATTTATTTAAAACGCTTCAAGAAATTGCGAGCAAATTTTTGCATTTATAATTTTCAGGTCGTGATGCCGAAACCATGCTCTTCTTATTAAAACGCACTCACACACACATCTTCCTTTTTTCTATCTTTAACAGTCCGTAAAAATCCACTGCTGGACGCACATATATATATATCTGTAACCATGTTGTTGGTTTCAAATGAAATCAAAGCGAAGCATAGGGTGGCCCTCCACTAGACGGAATGACGACATGCCGAAGAATGATAGATGCAGTTAGCTTGGACCATGCATTTCTTAGGAGAGGCCTATGTTCTGCAGTGTACTTGTGATCGGCTGTAATGATGATGATGACACCAATGACATTTAAACATAATAATTACACATATAATTTTTGCTAATTATATTTGAGCCAGCTACATCTCACGCCTTATGTAAAAGCAAAATAAATAATGTATGTATATATAGCGAGTATTCTCTTTTAGGTGTCGCGGTTCACGCGTTGACAATATTTTGTTGTAACACCTCGAGCCACTGGTTCACATAATTACTCCATTCTTTACATCCTTTGAGTCGAGTGTCGTTATTTTTCAATCGAGTTGAATTCTGTCTACTCTTCCTATTTCTTCTACTGGAACTTTCACATCGGAATATATTTATTTATTTTAAACACTTTTAGTAAAAAAAAATATTTAATTAAATCAGGTGAGTGGTGGTGGTTTAAAGATGGGCGTAATATACATCTTTGGGACTGGCTAGAAAGACCTTGTAGCCACTGATTGTTGGCAGTATACTATGTCATATATACCAGATATAAAATATCCAGGACAGCAACGGGTAGCAACGTCAAAAGTTCAAGATATCTGGAACTGCGATCGATAATTCACCTGACAAACGACAAAAATTAAGCCAAATCCTTTCTACAATTAGAAAGGCAATTATACCCAGCAGTGGACCGTAGTTGACTGATAAAGAAAACTACACTTTTTAGACGGTTTGAGAGTAAATTTTAAACAAGTATGCAACGAAGACGCGTGCGCATATTATATGGAAAATTCGACACTATGAAGTTAGCCATACAAAGGAACTAAATGTGTCTAAGTTTACCCGTCAAAATAACATTGTGGATAGTTAAATAATTCTTTTCAATATAATATAACAACATAAGCACTCACGCCTGTCTCCCAGTGGGGTAGGCAGTGACTATGGATTTCCATTTGGCACGATCCTGACATATCTCTCTCGCCTCCTCCACATACATATACCTACGCATACACGCTCGTCGGTTAAGGGTACTCTTAATTTGGCCCATTTTTAATATATCGCCAATTTTGTCGATAAATTTTCGCCAAGGGCGTCCCGTCCCGTCTCTGCCGTTCACCTCTGCCACATAATTTTGCTTTGTCACTCTTCCCTCATTCATTCTTTCTACATGACCAAACCACCGAAGCGTTCCTTTCTTAATCCTGGTCACAAAATAATCTTGCAAACCACACTCTTCTCTTATCACACAATTTCTCACTCTGTCATTCAGATTCAGCCCTAACATACTCCTTAATGACCGCATTTTTACAGCATTTATTCTACTCTCATGCTTCTTCTGCAACCCCCAACTTTCACTACCATACATTAAAGTAGAGACTAACACAGCATTGTGAATTGCCAAACGTGCCTTTTTGGACACATTCTGACTTTCCACAATAGAGTGTAGAGCCCCATTTACTTTATTTCCTGCGTTCACTCGTCGTTCTATATCCTTATCATATCTACCATCTCTGCTAAATACTTATCCCAAATACACAAACTCATCTACTTGCTCGACCAATTCCCCTTCTATTCTTATTTCACATATCGTTTAACTTTTTTATCTTTCAAAAACCATAACTTTCGTCTTACTTGCGTTCACTTTCATTCCCCTTTCTTTTAATGAACTGTTCATTAATGTAACCATCATTTGCAACTCGGCCGCCGACGATGCGAGTATGACTTGATCATCGGCGTACAAAAGGCATTTGATGGTTAACTCACCCATTCTTAACCCGCATTCTTCAACTTTCAAATTTTCCAAACAACTGTCCATAAATAGGTTGAACAGCCACGGAAAAGCCACACAGCCCTGTCTGACCCCTTTATGGATGCCAAACCAGTCTGAGTAGGCCCCGTTGATCCTGACACAAGCACTGGAGTCCCTATATAGAGATTTCAATGCCTGTATCAAACCATCGCTCAAATCAAATGAGTTAAGTGTTTGCCATAACACATTCCTGTCCACTCTATCATAAGCCTTTTCCAAGTCCATGAACGCACAAAAAACTTTCTGGTTTTTGGCCAAAAACTTCTACGCAATCATGCGCATGGAAAATACTTGATCCGTACACCCTATCCCCTTTCTAAATCCAGTTTGCACATCCCAAATGTTTCCATCAGTTTCTTCCATAACTCTTTCAATTAACACCTAAGCATACAGTTTACCCACAATGCTAAGCAAGCTAATGCCACGGTAGTTTTTAAAGTCCTGCTGTGACCCTTTTCCCTTATATATTGGGACTATAACGGCGTTGCACCAGTCTTCCGGTACCCGCTTCAGTTCCCAACATAAATTAAACAAGGTGTACAGCAGGCCTGCCACCACTCCCTCTCAGCCCTTAGCATTTCAGTGATACTCTATCATATCCGGCTGACTTACCTGCTTTCATGCTTTTCATTGGTTTCATTATTTCATCTACACTTATCTCCCTACCTCTCTCCACTTCTTTCGGAATTTCTATTTCACTTAATTCAGACGACTCTTCACTCATAAACACGCTTTCAAAGTATTCCTTTCATCTCTTTAAATTCGAAACGTCATCATTCAGCATACAGCCATTCCCGCCTCTAATAGCATTCATTCTAGGCTGTTTTGAATTTCCCCTACCAGTTCTTACGAGTTTCCAGAACATTTTAATATTTGCCTGGAAGTTATCAGACATCCTTCTATCATTCTTATCCGTTCTTTCTTGCTTTTTCCTTTCAACAACTTTTTTTACTCTCTTATTTATACGTCTAAAGTCTGCCTTTTTTCTTTCAATCTCATCAATCATACCGTTAGAATTACCAGCTTTGGTTGCTAGTAAATCTAGCCATGCTCTCTTCTTTGCTTCAATTTCCATCCGTACCTCATCATCCCACCACAACGTATTATTTTTCCTTTCATTCGTTCTCTTACTTACACCACATACTTCGGTAGCTGAATCCACCAAACCTTTCTTGATATTATACCACACAGTCTCCAAGCCTAAATCATTCATACAAAATTCATTCATACTACTTATATTTTCTCTCAGTCTAGATTTGAAATTCTCTTTCACACTTTCATCTTGTAACCTCTCTATTCTTATACGTTGTAACGCAGTGGAAGACACAGATGTCCGATTCCGCCAACGCTTGAATAGACCATTAATTCGGCATAAGACCAAGTGATGATCCGTCCCTACGTTGGACCCCCGGTAAACCCTTGTATCTACCACTGCGCTCCTCATTATTTCATCCACAATTATGAAATTTATCATGCTTCTATCATCACCTCTTTCCCATGTATACATGTGAATCCTCTTACGGCGAAAGAAAGTGTTCGTTTAAAAATATTCTTTTCCGCACATACCGTGAGGAGATCTTCACCATTCTCATTTATACTTTCATCGCCAAACATTCCTAATATCCTTTCATAACCAGACCCCACCCCTTCCATTAAAATCTCCTAACATAATAATATTTTCATTTACCTTACATTTCATCAACACCATCTTTACCATGTCCCAAAACTGCTCTCGGATATAAGTGGGCTTATACCTATCTGGGGCGTACACCCCTAGCACAAACAACTTCTTTAAGCCCACTTTCATTCGTATCCATAGCAGCCTTGGGCTTACACATTCATACTCTTTCACACATTGACCCATTCTTTCTGAAAGGATGACACCGACTCCCTGGCATGTCCGCTCGGTCTCGTCTACACCATACCAGTAAGCGGTATACATGCCATGTGCAGTGGCATCCTTTCCCTTTTGTTTCGTCTCATTTACACATAACACATCTATTCCTCTATCATTCATCATTTCGCATACTTCATCCATCTTATCATTAATTGCTCCACATACATACAGCGTAGCCAGACGGGCCTCCGCAATCCATTTTTCGCCCCTCCGGGAGACAGAACGTGACGGGTGGCGAACCTCGTCGCCGGTTTTCCTCCCGGAGATTCCTCGCACCCCTGCCCCATTAAAGGGGCGCCGGGAACTCGGGGCCATTTCTTTTACTTGCTGGCTCATGGTGCGAACTAAGGGTTGGTAGCTTTTACGCCGCTACCATACGGCGAGGAGCCGAGTCTTTACTTTCGGCTTTGTCGCTCGTTTAGCACCACCCGGGGGACACGTGTAGGGTGGGCTTAGGGTTAGGTTAGCCTACGGACGCGAGCGACTCATCTCATAAGTAACATTTTGAAATCATATTCACAATTAGTATTTTGAGGATTCCCTATGATATCGGTTATAAACATCTTATTGAAGGCAATACTTACTAGACGACATGTTGATTCCTGGCTGTTATCACCCACCTGTCTGAATTTTCCAAAGAAGTTTTCGAGAAAATCTTGATTGAGACGTCTCGTAAATATAAATTAATTTATTTTCTTCTGATTTTAATTCTTCATGAAGTTTTATTAAAGATTTTATAGACACTTGAAATCCGTGGATTAAATTCATGCTATTTGTAACGTCTTTCTGCCTATCACTTCTTATTGATTTTAAGTTCCTGAAAAATGTTAGCATTTCTTCTAAAAACTCAATTCGATAACTGTCGTATCGAAAAGCTATTTTATATTTATTAGGAGATCGCAGTGAACTTGAGATTAAGAAATCAAAAAAATTATTTATTTTATTTACTAAATCAGCGGTATGTCTTGCGGCAACCTCGATACGATTTAAATCTACGTAAACCATATTTACACTTTTTTATTTTTCATTTGATACGAATTATTCTTTAAGAAACAAAATTTGACACTTATTTTTTACACAGCCCTGAGTTTGAGCACTGGCCGAGCCGGTTAAAAGCAGTTTCCCTCTGTACGTAATGGACCGCCAATGCTCACGCACACACGCGCCTCAACCTTGTAGTAGCGTACCTATCATAGCACGGTTGTATGAAGCTTTGCCTCTGTACGGTACGATTTCTTTACTCATGTGTTAATACGGAGCGTAGTCGCTAGACGGTGTTGACTTCGGCTAAAATCTCTGCGGTCGCCGTTTCGTCAAGGTCATTCAGGCTAATTAAAGCCTTAAACCATTTCACGGTTCTAGCCCAGTTAATATGATATAATTTTATATATAACTTCTAGTTTGTTCTTTTTTTTTTGCTGTGGCAACCCTAGTGATAAGTTGTAAAAGTAATTGGTCCCGATAAATTTTAATAATTTAAATATTGTAAATTCATAATATCCACCTCAATTTTATGTTATAGTTAATAATTACTGCCGCTTTATATTTAAAATTTAAGAAAGTCGGTACATAAATATTATAACAACATTTTGGTGTTGGAACAAAAAGTGACAGGTAACGAACATTGTTTTAAAATCATTGTAATTCTTATTTCATATCATTCCTTTTATAAATTAAAGATCTATTCTATTAATATTACTCGGATTTTACATTCTATGCGGGTTTCTTTTCGAATTATTTAACGATAATTTGATTTGAGATCTGTAAATAAAAATACAACAACAACTCGACATTGGCCTCTGCTCCTTCTGTTTTCGATCCTTGTTTTCTTTTATTATTTACAATAAATAGTAAAATAAATACTCGCAACGCCAAGACGCGCCAGATGGAGAACCAACTCCAGCTTGCGCTCCAAGAACAAGGCGTCAGGAGCAGTGTGAACTGTTGCTTAAGGAAAGGGATGATAATGAAAAGAAATAGTTAACATAATTGCCAAAAACACACAATTGAAATGTGATATGGTTAAGTTACATACAGAATACACAAGTGTTATAAAAGAAGAGATCAGCTACAGGAACGGTTAATGAATTTGACCAATGCAGCAAGGAATATGAGGAAGCTCTCAGGTTTATTGCTGCATTAAGTTACAGTTGAATGAGGCTAATGAGCGAATAACACAATTTAAAACTTATATAGATAACCTTAACGTCTCCCAGACTCAAAGCCTGTTCTCTGAGCTTGTGCAATGTAATACTTCAAGAATTTTACAGCAACCTGCAACAATAGATTTGACTGGTGACGACTCTTCCACTTCAGGAAACACAGTAAGGATTAATTGCAGCAAAACCAAATTGAAGAAGTATATAAAAGTTAATAAATACATAAGGAAAGTACAAAATTAATAAAAATAAGATTAATACCAAAATTATGTTAATTTATGTAAAGAAAAGCAAGCATTGATATATGAACTTAAGTTGTATTCAATTGAGGTGGATAACATAAAAAATGTTATGAGACTGACGTACAGTGCCTTAAATCAGAAATATTATCACTTACTAACTCCTTCAAACTGTGTCCAATAAATATAAATCAGCCCAAAACGAAATAAAAGAACACATACTGGCTATGGATAATCTGGTAAAGACATGTAAATATAATGAGGAGCGTTTTGACTCCTTAGTTAAACATCAATGTGAGTGTCAGCATTCAATACCAGCTTCTTCAGAGTCGGTGTGCTGATAATATTATACCACCACCAAAACTCTATGACAGTGCCATAGCAGAGGAGCTTAAAATAAAAATGACTCAAATATTAACAAAATAATATAATTGGGTATAGGATGACATGGGAAAAAATCTAGGCATAACTTTAAATAACTCTTTAAAGGACAAAAATTACAAATTGCTGCATGCCGGAGCATCTTTTAGTGACATCCTAAATAAAATTATAGTTACTAAATTTTGCCCAAATAGTACAATAATAATTTTGTTGGTAGAAGAGGCAGTGTAAACAACAAACAGTTATTAAGATATATTGAACAACTTAATAACTTAAATATACACAAAATTGTCTTGTTCACTGCCTTACATACAGGGATTGCCACAGGAAAATAATCTAAGACATAATTTAAATATACAAATGAATAATTTAATATGTAATAATAATTTAAATTTGACATATAATTGTGATAATAATGACAAATTTCATGTAATTGATATAAATAACTTAATAAAAAGTTTTGGACAAAAGATAGGTATTACCTATCCAAATATAATTTAAGACTGGTAGCAAATGTGCTATCTTATTATTTACTTTTAACTCAGCCAAGTTTTGGCTACCAAGACTGCTTTTATTGAGCATGATAATCATTTGACATTTAATTTGGAATCAGTTCCAACTAATTTAAATTAGTAAATGCGACAGAGGCAATCTCTAGCAATAATAAGAGTTTAATTAATTTTGAATGCAGCCCCAAATAAGTAATAAAATTGTTTACACCTGCATCAAAATATACAAGGCATGATGGGCAAAAGAATTGGAAGTTGAATTGTTTTAAATAGTAATATATACATATCCTTTGTATTACTGAATATTGGCTAAAAGATTACAATTTCATGTTTAATTTCAGAAATCACCAGGTGGTCAGTTCCTTCAATAGAGAAAAAGTTTACGTGGTGGCTCCTTAATATTAGCAGATAAATCATTATTATATAAAGAACGTAAGGATATTGTGAGCCTCTCTGTTGAGCGAACTGTAGAAATGGCTTGTGTCGAGCTCGAGCACCTCATTGTTGTAAGTGTTTACAGACCCCCATGTGCTACTTATGACTATTTTGAAAGAATTGTGGAAGAAGTTTTGCTCAAACTTAGTAAACAGAACAAGTCTGTTGTAATATGTGGAGACTTTAACATCAATCTCCTTGAAACTTCTTCCATTAGTATTAAGTTTAGCTCATTGTTTAAATCGTATAATCTTGTTAATTTATTCTTAGAACCAACACGTATTGCTGGGCTAGTGCAACCTGTATAGATAATATTTTTACAGATAGTAAGCCCTTGCATAAATCAATTATTAAAATTTAAGTTCAGATCACTGTGGGCAGTTGGTATCATTGCCTTACATACACAAAAACAGAAAATAAGAAAGTTGTGTTTGTTCCAATAAATGACCATCGCTTGGAAGGTTTAGAAGTAATATAATAAAAGACTTCCATCACTTTCATTTAAAAATAGTGCTAATTATTTGTATGGTATGTTATTTAAAATTATAACTTGTGAATTTAGTACAATATTTACTTCTAAAACTTTCTCTTTTAACAGTCGCAAATCATTTAATGAATGGGCGACAGAAGGAATTTATAAAAGTAGGCGAAAGTTATATGAGCTTTATAATGAAAGATCATATAATACTAGTGTTATATTTAGAGATTATGTAAAAAAATATTCTAAAATATTAAAAAAGTGTGCTACACAGCTAAGGCTTTACATTTAAGTAACAAAATTAAAATTGTATCCAACAAAATTAAAATGACCTGGAGAATAATAAATAGTGAAACGGGCAAGGTCAAACCGCACAACTCGGATTTTCAATTGAATATTAACAACAGTTTAACTCGATCTGATCAAGAAGTTGCTATGGCTTTTGAGAAACATTTTACTGATGTTCCTTTTTTGACAACAAAATCATTAAATTCTTCTCCTACTGTCGCCGAATCATTGCTTAAACAAAATAAAAAGCCTTGTTCAAATACTTTTAAATTCCATAGAGTATTGCCAAAAGATATCGTTAAATATTTTAAAACAATTGATGTTAAGAAAACGGCAGATTTATGGGGGATTTCCGTTAAAGTTATTTTATCTATAATAGATATAATAGCACCTTATCTAGCCACTATATTTAATACAAGCGTCGAATCTGGTGTGTTTCCTGATTTAATGAAACATGGTAAAGTCATACCTTTATTTAAATCTGGTAGTACATTAGACCCCGCCAATTTTAGACCGATTTCTGTACTACCAACATTTAGTAAAATTTTTGAAAAAATAATTTTAGATCAGATCTTAAGTTTCTTTAATATTAATAAATTGCTACATAAAAATCAATTCGGTTTTACAAGGGTCGCTCGACAACTGACGCTGGAGTTGAGCATATTAAACATATTTTTGTGCATGGGAGAATACGGAGAATGCTTTGGGTATATTTGTGACCTTTCCAGGCCTTCGACTGTGTTCACCATGAGACATTAATCAGAAGCTACAGTACTATGGTGTCAAGAACACAGCGCTTAAACTTATTATTTCATATTTAAGTAATAGAATGCAGAAAGTTATTATCAATGGTAAAAGTTATTCCGGTCACTTGTACTAATGGGTGTCCTCAGGGCTCGATTCTCGCCCATTTCTATTTCTGGTATATAATGACTTACCTTGTAGGGGATAATCATGATATGGTATTATTTGCTGATGATACTTCCTTGATTTTTAAACTTAAACGTCAATCATTTAAATGTGACGAAGTGAATAATGCTATATCAAAATTAGTGCATTGGTTTAACGTTAATAATCTCATTCAAACGGAAATAAAACTAAATGTATTAAATTTACAACAACGAATGTTAAAAATCTGGGTACCAATGTGTTTTTAAATAAAGAACTGAGCCCTGTTGAATCCACTGTTTTTCTTGGCATCACTCTCGACGCAAAGCTTCAGTGGGGCCCCATATATCCAAACTAGCAAGGACTAAGTTCTGCAGCCTATGCTGTAAAAAGATTAGAGGTCTCACTAGTGTCGAGACAGCTAGACTAGTTTATTTCAGTTATTTCCATAGCATAATGTCTTATGGGATTTTGCTATGGGAAATACGGCTGATTCAGAAACTATTTTGTTTTACAGAAGAGGGCCATTAGGCTATTTACAACCTAAAACCGAGAGAGTCTCTTAGAGATAAATTTAAAGAAATAAATATATTAACTTTGGCCTCTCAGTATATTTACGAAAATTTAATGTATGTTCACAAAAACAAAGGTAGTTTTAGTAAAAAGTGATATACATTCTGTAAACACTAGGAACAAACACAAGCTAGTGATACCAGTTTCTCGACTCCACAGAGTCAGTAATTCATTCTTGGGGCAATGTATACGCTATTACAACAAGGTCCCGGAAAGTGTACAGGCTCTCTCTATTACCAAGTTTAAATGTTTTGTTAAGCTGAAACTGTATAAAAAGGGTTATTACAGTATAAATGAAAATATAATTGATAATAACCCCTGGGAATGAGGTGGTCGCTACCAAGCAATTTCTAAAATAAATTTTGTACTTAAATAGTTTGTACAACCATTAATGTAAAATTTACTTTAAAAAAAAGGCCCGCTGGGTTTCTTGCTGGTTCTTCCCAGGACAGAGGTTTTTTTTTCGAATCAAAAAATGACTTTCAATAAGAATTACACATGTGATCTATATTGAATAAAAAAGTATTCTATTCTATTCTATTTGAATATCCCTTACCGATCATGGATGTATACAGCGGTGGTGTAAATAGGAAATTTCTTGTTGGGTTTTTTTTTTTTCCAAAATTTACGTTTATAACAGTAGATACTTAAAACTAAGTCACAAAGATGTCAAATGATCTTTCTTTTACTATTGTCGTCATACGTTGCATTAGGTATTATAAATTGGAAACAAATTTATAAAAATGTATCTAAAGACAATAAGTAATAGTAAAGTTGGAAAAATTTACTTTGCCAATATCCGCTCAATAAAATAAAATGACGTGTCTTACCTAGTTTGAAGAGCACCTCCCGCCCTCCCTCAATTGCGTGCACTATCCCACTTTCACAATTCTACCTTTAGATAAAGTAACTGCAGTTTTAGACCATCTTAACTCCATAAATTCTAAAATTCAATTCACAATGGAGTTAGAGGCAAACAACTCTTTAGCTTTTCTAGATGTGTTAGTAATTCGGAATCCTGATAACACCTTGAGCCACACTGTGTAGAAAAAGACCCATACAGATAGATATTTAAACGGTGACTCTCATCACCATCCTTCACAGTTAGCTACTGTGGGTAAATCTTTGTTTCAGAGAGCACGAGGGATCTGTGACAGTAAACACCTGGCCGCCGAGCTCCAACACGTCAAGCAAGTTTTGCACGACAATAAGCTTCAGGTCCCCGCGCCTACGTTACAGTGAACGAGTGAAGTCGGCCACAGTCGAGCGAGTGCCTGCTGTACTGCCATATGTCAGTGGTGTCACTGACAAGATTGGCTACATCCTGAAGCGTGCTTCTATTAAAACATATTTCAAGCCGCCGAAGAAGATTGGTCAGTTTTTTACCATCAGTTAAGTGTAATGTCCTTCTGCAAGATGCAGGAGTGTACAAGCTTGATTGTGAATGTGGTCTCTCTTATATAGGACAAACAAAAATATCAATAAAAACCCGCGTTAAAGAACACATAGCTGATGTGAAGAATCGACGCTCCGGGAATTCTGCAGTCTGTGAACATGTACAGGATCGCCCCCGTCACTACATTAGATTTGATAGACCACAAATCCTCGCTAAAGAACACCGATTCCTTCCAAGGATGATTCGCGAGGCTATTGAAATCAAAAAACATAAACATCCTAATTTCAATAGAGAAGATGGCTAGGTGCTATCATCTGCTTGGGATCCTATAATTAATAAAATTAAATCCCAACCCAAGCACACAACTGCAAGACTTCAAGATACTGTAAGTTCATACTGCATAGATCGGAACAAAAATTAATAATTTTTAATCTGGAGGTAACCGTGGTTAACTATGACATTGGGACGTCAAATACCTCAGTCCCCCCCGTGACCATGGGTGCTGTAAAGTACTCGAAACGTCGGAAATATAAAATAAGTCAATATACGCGTTAAAATCTGTAAAACTAGTTTTATTTAAATAGGTATTTTATTTTATATTTTTATTTATTCATTTCATTTCAGTGAGTTAGCAAAATAGTTGCTTAATTAGACACTGGTAAGCTAAGACACAATGTCTCCGCTGCGCTGCAGTCCGTAACAAAACTCATTTGTCGGAGATGTTGCCCATGGTTGTCATAATGTCGACCGTAAATTTTATGCTTGTAGTGGCTTTTGTTCTGACTATACAAATAATAGGACATTAAATTAGGGAAATGTTATTTTGCTGTAATTAATTAATTGAACAGTAACTAAATTCAATTCAATTAAAAAATGATTTACACTCTTATACACTTATAATTATGTAGATTATTATGTATCATACACTTAAAAGTAAATCAAAGTATTAAAGTCATACTTCTAAAGCTATTACGTGGAAATTATTTCATTTTTTTTTAGTTTTTAAGTCCACAGCTGAACATAGACCTCCCACATATATTTATTACCTTATAAGGTGGATATTTGCCATAGTTACCAAGCTTGCGAGGCAGGTTGGCAACCACAGTTCTTTCATTTTTAGTAGTATGGCATGAACTGTTACCGTTACAGCCTACCAAAAGTCCACTACTGACCGACGTCTATGGTCAGTAGTGGACTAGATTAGATTGATAGATTGCCTCGTAGCAACCGCATTTTTTTAATTTTTGCTGTTATGAGGAAGTTGCTGCTTTTAAAATTTTGAGTGTACTAAAAAAATTACTAGCTCAAGGTGACAACTAGAATGTTGTCTAAATGTAACAAATACATAACAATATTAAATAAGTATCTTTGTGTTTAACTACCTAATATTTTAACGATTAAAATTCTGTCTCCTGATAGACATTAACGTCATCTTTACACGCGTTCAGTATAATATGTGCGTACGTGTACGTATTGAGAGCAGGGGCAACAATGTGACTTAACTTTTGTTACGACTCGATTTCTCCCATCCAATTTGGGTACCGCTACTTGTACTATTATCTATTCTGTGGTACCGCGAGCTATATATGAAAAACGATTCATAAGGAGTAAACTTCATAAAAAAAACATTGAAATGTTTTTTATTCGATCGGGTTGGCCGTGAAATCGGTTAGCATACCTAAAAAAACATAAGCGTCGATAATTTAACCTCCTGATTTTATGAAGTTGTAATTATGGCAAATATTGCCTATAAGGCAGTCTATAGATAATAGAATTCTATGTTCAGCAAGGTATTTTTGAAGGGCTGTAATGATGATAATAAAAATGATTATTTTACTAGGGCAAGTAACAAAATGTACAATAACTCGACTTGACTTGACATTTTATAAATTAATGATTTAACGTAAAATAAAAAAAACGGACATTTACTTTAATATAGATATTACTTCCTTAATAAAGCGAGTAGCCAGGCGTAAAATTACTTTATTATTTCACTAGTCATAACACTTCATTGCAATCTTTAATCATGTAAAAACTAAAAACTGAGATATAAAAAGTTTTAAAGTATTCAATTGACATCGTTCGCGATGCATTGGCAAACTGACTGCTTCTGCGGTTGGCGGTTTTTAATTTCTGCGCAACTCGTATTTCTAATTGAAAAAAAAACTAAGATGTTTTACGAACAAAATACGTAATTTTGCAAAACTCTGTATTTTCGTTGATGTAATTTACACGGTCACGTGATTAGGTTCTCTCACTATATATTTAGTAGTCAGTAGCTAACTACGTATATTTACGTAGATATCCGTACGTATTCATTATCTTCTAAATTAACTTATAAATATTCTAAGTGTAAAGTAAAATTAAGTTATGATTTTTTTATATTTACACGAATACTACACATGGAATAAAACTTATTTCACGGATTTTATCACGTTTAATTTAAAAATTTTTTTATTTATAATGTTTCGGTCAGTCCTCAACACCAACAACACCTCAGTACCCCCGGTGACGATGGGTGCTGTAAAGTGCCCAAACGTCAGAAATTAAACAAGTTAAAATTATACGCGATTTAATCTGTGAAATAAGTTTTATTCCATAAAAGTAAGTAACTGAAAATGTTTGTGTTTTCTTTAATTTTAATTTTAAAGAAAAGAATGAATGAAAAAGAAAGGGTCGTGACCGGCCGCCGTGGTAGACAAATTACATAACCTAACTGTAGATGCCTAGTTTCTTTAATACTGATCTTATTCTGGGTTCGAATTTCAAACAAAAATTGTGTTTTTTTTGGATTTCGTAGTGATGGGATTGGCCACAGATTTCGTAATAATATCTTTATCATTATCACATTGCTATAATATTATTATTATTGATTAATAGCAATTATGTTGTTGCTTACCAAATTATTGGGTGTACCGGAAACTTTTATGGGCTTTGGCCTGTAAATATTATATTCTTTCTTTCATTGATTCATTACAGCCTGTAAAAAGTTCACTGCTGAACTGAACATAGGTGTCCCGTAGATTGCTACATTGGGGGCATATCCTCCTCCTCCTTTTTTAAAGTCGGCTATAATACTGTAATCAAGTAAATTAAAAGTAGTAATTAACAAACAGTGATTTTATTTGGTCAATAGACATATCATATGTAAATCAGGACGGGGCGAAGGCACACATATCAAAGACAATACAATTAAAAAACATGAACTAAGATGGGAAATCTTTGGTCATCCTCCTTGTTCTCCTGATATTTTCCCTACTCAGTCAGGTTTTTATTCCATTTTACTCAAAAAACGCATATTTATAAGGAAAAAATAAACAAAACGATGTAGGTATTTCAGCAGCGGTTGAAAAATTTTCACTGTCAAAAACAAAAACGTTTTATGTCATTCCAACATCTATTAGCTAGAAGACGGATATAAGAATATAGTAGTAATTTATGGACAGTATGTAACCCAAGACTTTAATTTACAAGAACAGACAACATTTTCGTCTGCATTTTGTTACTCTCATTTAATTATATTTTCACACTTTATTGCAAATACCTATATTACATTACTATTTTCCTTTTAATTTACATTCTGATTGCAATTTTATACATTGACGCGAATATTAAGATGAAACAAACATTTGCTGAATGTCGCAATTAATCATTCCAACGAAATCAACAGATGCAAACGATAGATCGCTTAGTCAATGAAACAGGTAAAAAATTGCTGACAGAATTAAACAATACTTGAGTCTCTATATTAAATTTTTTTTATATAGAAGAGGGGGAAAACTAGCATGCGGCTCACCTTATGTTAAGTGACTACCGACGCCCATGAACAATCGCAACAACAGGGGAATTGCAGGTTCGTTGCCGGCCTTTAAGGAAGATGTAAGCTCTTTTCATGAAGGTCCCTAAGTCGTATCGTTCCGGAAATATCGCCGTTGGTAAACAATTCCACAGAAAAGTTGTACGAGGAAGAAAACTCCTAGTAAAAAGCACAGTCGTGGTCCGTCAAGCATCCAGATGGTGAGCATGGTATCCTGAATTTTGACGCGATGTGCGTTCGTGAAATTTGGCGGCTGGAATTAGTCCGAACAATTCCTCAGAGCACTCCCCGTGGTAGATTTGATAGAAAATGCAAGTGGATGCAACATCCCTACGCAGCGAAGAACTCGGTCGTCGACAACTCGAAACGCTTTGCGGTGGATGCGGTCAAAGGGAAGGAGCTGGCACTGGGGTGCCCCGGCCCAGAGATGAGAACAGTATTAAACAGTAACAAAATTCAATAATTATCAATAATTACCATCAATCATTAAAGGGGTTAAAGATGTCGAAAAGTGAAGGGTATTTTACAATTTAGCTACAAGTAGTAAAGCACTCCTGCTTAGTCCAAGTGTCGTCATCTGTAGTCTTATTTGTTTGAAGTTGACTGTCCATGGATTGCAGCAGTTACTTACGATCATGTGAACTGTAAGTTTGCTCGTGATACTTCAGATCTATAAAAATAATTTTAAGATATAAATATTTACTAACGGCAGTATTTCTGTTGATACTATAGATACTAACTGAAAGGCCAAGAGTATTCTGACAGAGCGACGATGCATTACAGTGGTAGTGCGCAAGCGGTCACTAAATATTAAGAAGGTCAATACTGGTAATGTGTGACGTTTTACTTCCTAAGCCATTTACAGGAGGGGAGGCGTTGTTTCGTTGCAGTACCAACAGAGGTCGCTACTTATTTCCGTCACGTAACTGCCAGTGCTATGTGGGTTATTCTGGAACTATTTAAATAAACTTTTTCATAGTTTTGTTTTGTGTCTTTGTTGTTTTGATAACAGATAATATGTTTTGACACCTGAAAGACATATAAGGACTGGGTCGTCGATGTTTTAGCAAAACTATATAAATTTTACTTTGACGTAAAATTTTTTTGTAATATTTTACATTTGAAATTTGAGGTGCTATATGATAGAATGTTTTGTATCTCCTGGTGTGTTACTTAAGAACGATTAAAATATAACTTAAATTGAAAATTTTAAAAACCCCCAATAAGAAAAACGGCTGTATCAATTTTGATAAAACATGTATAAGAACCACCACTAGAATACCTGCTATTAAATTAAAAAAACCGCACCCAAATCGGTTTACCCGTTTAAGAGCTACGGTGCCACAGACAGACACACAGACAGATAGACAGACAGACACATAGCGGTCAAACTTATAACACCCCTTTTTTTCTTCGGGGGTCAAAAATAAATTATACTGAGAAATAAATGTGTTATAATAATTCAACTAATAATATAATAAAAAATACGTTTTTAGCGCCAAATGTATTTGAAAAATCCGTGATTACCGCAATTAATGGTTTCTTGAATAACACGAAGAATCATTTATGATAGTAAAAAATATGCATAGAGTAGACTGCGAGCTATAAAAATAACAAAATACGCTTTTGTTGGCATTTAAATATGGTCATTAGTGATCATTATGCATAAAATTGCTATAAAATTAAAAAAAAATATTATTCTTTGGCTGTAACTTGAATACGGCAGTGAATACTAGTAAATAGATTTGCTCTGACCCGTTTTGTAATAATTAGTTTTTATAAAAATACGACTCCCTTTCCCATATCTTTTAAAACTTACTACAATTATTTAAATTAAAAATATGATGACTATTTAAACAGAAACTTATCACAACCTGTTTATAATACCGAAAGTTTCTTTTAATGTTCCGGACATAAAATATTTGTTATCCCGGTAATAAATGAAAGCAATTTCAAGTACTCGTAATGTAGCACTTATAAGCATTGTACGCTTTGATCAATATATTCATGACAGAAATTCTAGGCGTGAAACAATGCCTGCGAGTCGCAACAAACGTAGCAGATGTAAATGACATAATTATTGTTTCGACAGTAAAATAGGTGACAAATATTTTACGAAAGTCACCCGCTTAATGATAATTGAAACCACGGTACAAACAATAGTTTTGTTTGAGATTTGAAATCGGGACTCATCAGCACTTCAATATTTTATTTAGTCATCACAAGCCCGTAAAATTCACTGCTAGACATGGACATCTCCCTTTGAAGGAAGGACTTTCCTTTTTTGAAATGAAATGAAATCAATTAAATTAAATGAACTTATACGAAATGAAATGAAATATTTTAACTTTTTCGACATAAGAAAAATAAATTTTTATCATATCTTGATCGAAAGTCCGTATTTCGACCCTACTTTCAGGGACGAAAGTGCCACATGCGTTAAATTTCTAGCTCTATTGTTTTTAAACGTCAAAAGTATACGTAGTCGTGATACATCTTAATGTAAATTCGTTTCGATCAAGGTATGATAAAAAATAGTATACGCACAACGGGGGGAAAGTATGACATCACAACCCGCGTTCTTACCACCCTCGCCTTTTGGCTTGGACAATACCGCGCGGATTGCAATGTCATACTTTCTTCCCTAGTGGCGTAATATACTATTGTCAAATGTAATTTTGTTAGTGAAAACATGTAAACCCCTGTGGACTAAGACGAAATGCCCCGTTACCAGTTAAAAGGGTATCCGGTTCTCGTCACTCACTGTAAGAAACAACAATATCTTCTATTTCGCTTATATTATGTGCGAGTGAGGTCCTTTCCAGATCGAGCCGAACATCCGTTCTGCACTATGGCTCTACCACGAAAATTAATCGTCACGTTTGGCAGACAGGGTGACGAGCGGATTACCAGATAATTCGCAATTTTGACGCTGCTGCTCATAACCGGTCTGTGTATTTTACGCCTAGCGTAAAGGTTATACCACCATCTATTGGAAGAGTGATGGTATTTCTGGCTTATCGTTCGCCTCTTACAACAGGCATAGGTTTTAATGGAGTAATGGATTCTCTTACGCCACCACCACACAGCATTTTATATTTTATATTAATTAAAGTTAAATATTTTTTTTTATATATGCAACATAAATAAAAATTGCGTAACAAAGCAAAGTAGGAACTAATACACCCTTTGCCTTTACGTAGAGTATCATAAGAATGGGAGCAAATGTCTTCGCTATTGTTACACACTTATGACCATTGCATAATACTATTCTCATTTTCTGGCATCTCTTTCCAAAATAAATCCCGCAAATATCGCAATAACGAACCCTTACGCCTGAAAAAGCAGACGAGCATGTACTCTGCAAACATAATAATAGTAACATTAACAACTTCCAACGACACATAGTGCAAAAATATATTTCTTTGTCCTAACAAAGAATAGAAGATAAGAAATTTTCCTTAAAAGTAGATAAGAATCATATTCACATTGTGATTTCGCCGTTTATTTCATTTGGCGACGTATTGTCACAGACCGAGCGACGGCATAAGAAATAAATAATGGAGCCACGTCAGTCTTTCATGAATTGTTCAAATTCATAAAAGAAAGATAGATGTTTGATCGTGCCATACATTATTGTGAAAGTTTTGTGTTCTACAACGTGTTACAAAATACACCGTAAAAAATATTATTAATTATCAAAGCCAATAATTTTGTCAACCCTAGTAAGCTGTCATGTCAGGGAACCAGATAATTTAACAGAAAGGCCTACTTACTTACTTACTAGTCCTAGTTACCTAATAATTGTCTACTTTAATAGTTTTTCTATTTTCATTCATAAATGTTTGCTACCTCTATATAAGGATGTCATTATACTCAAGTACTGGCTTCAAAAAATGTCAAGTTGGAAAAAAAAAATATGTCGTCATTTTCAAATCTTCTAATTGATATCCTACAACTGTTTCGATTTTTTTTCAACATTTTTTGCAAAATAACGATGCTTTCTAACTCGTAATATTACGATATGATGTTATGCGTAGGCCATGAAGATAGCAATTTAAATCGTGCTCGCGAACTGTATCCCACTGTAGACCCACTGAACAGCGACGGCTGCCTTCATACCATTGTTTTCTGAACATGTCAAGACGACTACATTCCAACGGCTCTTTTCATCGGTCTACTGGAAGTAGACGTCCAAGCACAGTCGACGCCAGGCAGGCTGAATTAGTGTTAGAGCATTTTGAAGAAGAGTCGACCACAAGTACGAGGCGAGCCGGAACAAGATTCGGTATAAACCATGTTGAAGTTTGGCGAATTTTTCGTGACGAAAATCCTTATCACTATCGCCGTACACAAGAGCTGATACCCTCCGATTTTGCACCCAGGAGGAACATCTGCGAGTGGTACCTCAGGCAGTTAGAGGAAAACCCTAATTACGTAAACGATGTTCTTTGGACGGACGAGGCAACATTTACGAGGTCAGGACTTTCAAATATGCATAACGATCACGTTTGGGCTCGCGTGAATCCACATGCTTCACGGCAGGGCAGATTCCAACACCAGTGGTGGCTGAATGTGTGGGCTGGCCTTTATGACGGGCATGTCATCGGTCCCGTCATTATGCCATCACGTCTGAATGGTAGCAACTATCCAACGTTTTTACAAACGGAATTCGAAGAGGCGATTGACGACTTTCCTGTGGCTGACTGGGATTACTTTGAGAACCAAAGAAACATGTTGTTTCAGCATGATGGAGCTCCGGCACATTTTGCTCGCAATGTACGAGAACATCTTAACGTTCGCTTTCCGCAAGGATGGATCGGCTGCGGGGGACCGGTGCTATGGCATGCTCGTTCTCCGGACCTCACACCCTTGGACTTCTTTTTGTGGGGTTATGTGAAGGACGGAGTGTATTTCTCCGATTGCCCAACGGTTGCCGAGACGGAACAGCGTGTTAGATCGGTTTTCGCATCAATAACATCGACGATGGTGCGAAATGCCACACAAGCCATATCCCAACGAGCGAGGTTGTGTATTGAGCAAGGCGGAGCACACTTTGAGCCGTTTCTGTAAATTTGACGTTTATTATGAAAAAGTAAGTGTTCGTTTAGATTGTTTAGTTAGGTTAGGTCTTTTAAAATGTTTGTCGTTCCGCGAATTGGGTAGAAATGTCGGTACATTCTGCGTAGTTTACTCTTTAATTTTACTGAAATAGGGTTTCACATCAGTGCAAATAATATTTTATTTTTATTTTTTAGGCGTTACTACGGTTCTTAAATATTGTGAATGGACTCGTTATTAACCTCTCCCGGCTTTACGGGTAGTTTTGTAACACCCAGTATAACACTTGTTGAGAAGATATTTGATAAGAAAAGGGCGTAAGGTGAACGCCGTTTGTACGCCACGCGTAATTTTTTGAGTGTATGTAAAATACTAAATATTACAAGCTTTGTATATTTCAGATATCGGCATTTTGTTTGTGCCGGGTTAAAAGGTAATCATCACAGCCCTTCACAAGTCCACTGCTGAATACAGGCCCCTAGGAATGCCACAAAGCACGGTCCCGAGCCACATGCATCCATCGACTTCCGGCATGTCTTACCAGGTCGTCACTCCATCTAGTGGGGGGTCGCCCTACACTTCGCCCACAGGTACGAGGCTGCCACTTGAGAACCTTTTTTGCCCATCGGTTGTCGGTTCTTCGAGCTATATGGCCGGCCCATTGCCACTTCAGCTTACTAATCCGTTGGGCTATGTCGGTTATTCTGGTTCTACTGCAGATATCCTCATTTCTAATTTTATCATGCAGAGAAACTCCGACCATAGCCCTCTCCATAGCTCGCTGAGCGACTTTGAGCGTCCTCATACGGCTAGCAATGAAGGACCACGTCTCAGTTCCATAGGTCATCACTGGCAACACATACAATCTCGTTTTCAAGTGTTGAGGTATACCTGACGAGAATATGTATCGCAATTTCCCGAACGCTGCCCAGCCGAGTTGAATCCGTCGCTTGACCTCTCGGTCGAAGTTGGACTTACCTAGTCGGACTATTTGTCCCAGGTAAACATACTCGTCAACAACTTCGAGCTTAGTGCTCCCAATAACTACCGGCATAGGTGTGACATGGACATTAAACATGATTTTTGTTTTGTTCATGTTCATCTTAAGACCTATCCGTTAGGAGACACTATTGAATTCATTGAGCATAGTGCTTAGGTCCTCCAGCGATTCTGCCATAAAGACTATATCGTCGGTAAATCGAAGGTGAGTGATGTACTCGCCATTGATGTTAATACCGTATCCTTTCCAGTCCAGAAGCTTGAAAACGTCTTCCAATACAGTAATGAAGAGTTTCGGGGATATAACTTCACCCTGCCTTACACCTCTCTGCAGTTGGATAGGTTTCGTACTCTGATTCTGTACTCAGATAGCCATTGTAGCCCTGCTGTACAAACACTTCAGCACTTCGATATACCGACAGTCAACTTGGCACCGCTGAGGGGACTGTAGCACCGTCAAAATTTCGACGGAATCAAAGGCTTTCTCATAGTCCACATACGCAAGGCAAAGTGGCAGATTGTACTCTTCTGTCTTGGGTACAATTTGCCGAAGGGTGTGTATGTGGTCTATGGTACTAAAACCTTTTCGGAAACCGTCTTGTTCGGGAGGCTGGAAGTCGTCAAGTCTACGTGCGAGACGATTCGTAATGACTCTCGAAAACAGCACGTAGACGTGGCTCAGAAGGGAAATCAGTCTGTGCGTTGTCGCCTTTCTTGAAGAAGAAGACCACCGCACCTCTGCTCCACGCCTCCGGAGTAGTCCCACCATGGAGGACGGAAATAAAGAGCTTCTGAAGGACTTTAAATACCGGTTTTCCACCCGCTTTCAGAAACTCCGCTGTATTTCCATCCTCGCCTGGGGCCTTTTCGTTTCTCGCTCAGACTGACATCCGGGATATCATCTGAATAGTGTCGAATAAGACTTGCTCTTGGATCGTTACTCACACTTGCGTGTGGCTCCAACGATGGTGTGTACAGCTGCCCATAGAACCTCTTAATCTCATTCAAATGCTCAGGTGTCCCGGAAAAGACGCTGCCTCATTCGGTCTTCAGCTTCGACAGTTGGCTTTTTCTGGCAGACAGATATCTGGCAAAAACTTTGGAGCCTTGGTTCCGCTCGATCGCTTCTTCAATACAAGCTCAATTGAAGTTGCGTAAGTCCTGCCGCATACATTTGGAGATCTGTCTGTCCAGTTGCCTGTATGCTGTCAAATCTATTGAAGACTGCAGCGAGCTTGTCATTCATATCGTCCACTACATTGCAATCTTCTAGGCACTGAAATCGATTTTGTAACTCGAGCTGAAAGGTTTCGGGACTTTGGATTAGAGCACGAGGGGGACGGAGCGTTGGCTTCATTAGACGTTACCTCTCCAACTTAACGTTTAGGTTCAGTGTGCCTCTAACCATTCGGTGATATCTGCCAGTTTTCACCCTCGCGATCACTGACACATCACAGAACAGTTGTCGTCTGGTCGTCATAATAAAGTCAATCTCATTTTTTGTCGAACCGTCGGGGCTCGACCAGGTCCACTTCCTGTGGGGCCGCTTCTTGAAGAAAGAGTTCATCATAAAGAGTCCTCCTTTCTCCATGAAGTCGGCCAGCTGCTGGCCTCTTGTGTTCCTTTGCCCTATTCCAAATTTCTATACCTTCAGCTCACCGTTCTCTCTTGTGCCTAGTTTTGCATTAAAGTCTCCCATTAACACCGTATAATGGGTTTTGGAGGAATGCATGACTTTAGAGATATCCTCATGCATTTCCTCTACCTCCTCATCGGGAGATGCCGAGGTTGGTGCGTAAACCTGTATGACCTTCAACGAATACCAACGAATCCAAAGATAAGTCTTACCACCTATCATATTTTTGACGATATTACGATTTTAATAACCGACCTGTTTTTATTGCTCATGAGTGAACATAAATGGCAATAAAAAATGTTATTACAATCTTTTGTTTATTATTCAGTTACTTACGATTGAACAGCACGTTCAAATGATAAAACTGTATTATCAAAATGAGTTTTCGTTAGTGCAAACGTTGCGCGCTTGCGCCCATTTTACGATAGACGTGGTAGACCTTCACAGTCGACTCTTCAACGTTTGGTGGCCAAATTTGTAATGACCGGTTCGGTAAACAATTAGCCAACACCCTTTCGTTCAAGGAACGCAAAATTGGCCGAGAATATCGTCGCGGTTCGTGAAAGTGTACGGAGAACCCGAGGCTGTCGATTCCTCGCCGTACACAAGAACTCGGCCTTCCGCAGACTTCAACTTGGCGAATTTTGCGTCGGGACTTAGGCCTAAACTTGTGTGACCTAACTGAGGTATTTGCTGCAGTGCTAAAAATTAGTTCAAACTATTAAAACATGAAGCGTTAGATCGTTTATAGAGTATAGATTTCACGTGACCAAATCGGAATTTCATGGCGCTTACGCGTTTCGTTCAATCTCGATTTTACAACGCAGAAATGACAGCCTTGGTACGTTAAAAATTTATTAATAGTTAAATAAATAAATAAATAAAGTAGAAAATTAAAAGTGTTCAGCGGCAAGGATATCTATCCATACATGAACACAATACAGAACCTATGAAAGTCCCACCGCTGAACATAGGCCTCCCCCATACATTGTATTCGGGGGATTTTACAACAGTTGCCACGTTTGGCAGGTGGGTTGGTTGGAATATCTAACGTATACTTGTTATTTTTGTTGAAGCACTTTTATATTTTTATTAGTTATCAATTATAATTATTAGCGACCAAATATCATTTGCGTTTAAAATATGCTTGGTGATTTCGTCACTCACGGTAATTTATAATTAGCATTTGTTTTTAGTATTCTAACCCACGTGCCCCGCAGATTGGCAAAAATAAATTATTATTTGCCGAGTTACGTACATTTTATGTTGCCTTGCGTACTTTTTATTCGTGAGGTCAAAGATTTGGTCGAAAAATATTTAATTGCCGTATTTTTTTACAGAAAATCGTTGATTGTTAATATAATACCAAAACTATTAAATACTTTTATGAATGATTAAAATGAAAAAATAATAATATGTATATTTTATATGTACATAACTGGTTTCTCGGAAACGGGCCCTACGTACGATTTGGGTGAAGTTTGGTACTAAGATAATGTTTTAATTTACCTATAAATTTACGTGTAAAACACATCTGTTCAGAAAATTATAATTTTTTGTCATCCAGGAGCTATAATATTATACACACATCATACAGCTTGCAAAGATGATTAGAATAATAAAGAATGAAATAGTATGTTTTGCCGTCGCGATCACGCTGTGCTTGACCGCACATTGATCCCGAGTGAGTTATGGTTGTAGTTCCACCAGCCACCGTGCTACAGCGCCGCGGTCTCCGTGCAGGACCCGAGGGTGAAAATCGCAAAATTTTCTGGCTCAATACTCACTCTTAACCGCTCGGGGACTCTAACTATAACCTGCAGGCCACGAGTCGCAATGGTGCAACTGAATTTGCTTTGCGCTTCAAACGCTATCGTCGAACGTAAAGTCATAGTCATTCTACCGCTAACCATAAAATGTTACATAATAGTCGATATTATTATTACGAACGATTCCTCACTTTGTGAGTTTGGGTATCATTCTATTTATAAAATTATAAATGTGAAACTTTGTATGATGTTTGTAACATAATCATGCAAAAACTACTATACGGATCAATGTTATACTATAAACCAGAAAAGTTTTTTTTAAAGTTTGAGGATATATCCCATATTACTGTTTTACTCCATGGGCTAAAATTTTAACACTGAAATGTTATTTCTTGGCATCCGCTGCATTGACTATAGTACCTAGACATAACTATAAAATGTACCTATGAACTGGATTTCTGACCAATATCCATGTAATGTCCAAGATGATTTTGCACGGAACCCTAATTCTTTTTCCAAAATAAAATCAGCATACGTTACTCCTTATTACATCAGCTATCTGCCAGTGAAAGTCCCGTTAAAATCGGTCCAGCTAATTCAGAGATTAACTGGAACAAACAGACAGGCAAAAATTTTAAAAATTATTTTGTACCGTATATATTTACATATGCATTTTTAATTTTATTTATTTGTACAGGTTAACTTTTTTTTCTAAGTTTGCATTATTTACCCTTGCTGTAGTTCCAGTTTCTCGACTATCCATTATAAAATTGCAATAATGACACAATATAAATCCCGTATGAATTAAAACAATAACAAAAAATAAGTTTACTTTATGTAACACGTTTATTTAACAATTTTATACGTGTTTAGAATTGAGGTTATATAACTGACCGCGCATAATGCTTGCTGCTCGAATATCGATACTGTATGAACACACACACATACAATCGTATATAATAGAAAGGGACAGAGTTTCAAACATTTTTTTATTCATTTTTAGCGCTTGGGCTCTTTAGACTTCGGACGTGTCGGTTGAGTTCACTCCCCTCACTCCACTCTCTTTGCTCATGCGCAAGATTGTTAATATACATTTAATACACTATGTTACTTGGTGCTCTCACCGGGGTGCGCGAAGCACGTTGTTCCGGGAGACAGCAGTCTCACTGTGAAGTATACCGGACGCTTGTTGTGGTGTAAAGTGCGTTTTGTGTGAACTTTCCTTCCTGGTAACCGTAAGTAGAGAGAAACACACCCGCCGCATCAGAGGCGGCCATCGTTTTCAATTTTTGTGTTGCTTGTTGCATTAGGCAACAGCTAGGTACACACCTTAGCGCACCAACGCGCTAGGTATATAGGTGTTCGTTGTAGGCACAGAACTCCTCCTGCAAAACGTGGGGAGCTTAGTACACATCTGTGCTTAACTAGTGTTAGCAAAGTAAGAAAAGATGGCGTCGATTACAATTGACGAACTCGCCGACTTTTTTGGTCGAGCCTGCCCCAACATTTGCTTTTTAGCACAGCGCAACGCGCGTCCTGCGTCGGAGCCTGCGCCTCCAGCCGGCCGCTTGGTCGCGCTGCGCCAGAGCTTATCGTCCATTTGGACAACCCTCTTTCCCCTTATTTTAATATTACTTTAATATTATTCAGAATTTACGTAAACATGCTCATTGGTGCACTCAGCGACACCAGGGTAGGCTGTTCTGTTGACGGACATATGATCATTAATATAAGTTATGTCAATGACCTTGTCATTGGCATGACTTATATTATTGATATAAGATATATGTTGCTGACTCCATCCGTGAGTGCGATGCGTAGACTGTTAGGTGTATGTGAAGCATACGCTGCTGAGCATGGACACCTCTATTACACCAAGAAAAGTGAGTTAGTGGTGTTTCGTGTTAATAGTAAGAAGCCCTTGATTGTGCTGCCAGTAAAGCTCCTTGGTGTGGCATTAAGTGGAGTTTATCAGTTTAAATATTTGGGACTCGGCCAAAAACTGCTATACCAGGCCTAGGTGCGTCAAGTGCCTACGTGACCTTGGCACTACTGACTGCACCCGTACGCCCAAGACGGTTGAGCCTCCGAGCTGTGTCAATTGCAGCAAAGAGGGACACCTAGCGAACAATCGCGGGTGCTCCAAAGCGCCGCGAAGGAACTTTTTAGACTATCATCAAGCCCACCCCCGTTGCCGGGATCTCCGTGCAAGGTGCAAGCCTTCCCGCGCCTCCCGCGCCGTAATATAACGCTTGGGTGAAACCGCCGGCACTTGTCACCTCACGGTCAATGCAGGTGGCCCCAGGCTTCCAAAAAAAAGCCACAAGGCTCTTCTTCCTTTGGCGATGACTTCTCACTAGTCTTCGGCTTTATCAGCAACATTAACGTTGCTGAACTATCTACCTTGGCCCGCAAGCTCCACGGAGCCACCACCCCTCAGAACAAGCTCAATGTTGCGATTGAGCATATTGGATTTATCGACGCAATCTGGTCTGTTCAGTGTGCTTAACTACCTGATAAATAATAACATAATGGCAGTACAACAGTTAGGCAGAAATAAACCACACTCTCTGACTGTGGCGTTCTTTAACCCGAACGGCCTCGGAAGACAAAAATATGAGGTCGCGCTCTTCCTGCGCAACTATGATGTAGACGTTATGCTAGTGTAAGATAATTTCTTGAAGCCTAGCCACCACGATCCTAAGATAGCAAATTACACCTTATTTAGAATTGACAGGATGAGCAGCCGTAGATGCGGCATCTTGATCTACTAAAAAGGTCCTTGCACTGCGTACCGATTGACAATCCCCGTGAACAAACTTAGAAGTTTCAATTTGTAGGATAGCTCTGACTGGCCATTAACCATTAACCATTGTTTCGGCGTTCTTACCGCCACTTAAACAATTGCACGCCTAACTACGTGAGGGACTACTCTACTCTCGATATGTGGTCATACCTCAATTTCGCTACATACAATCGTTCTTATAATTTTTGCTAGAAATCAAATCCATATTATTATTAACATTAAAATAACTACAGACATTGAATTATAATATTAGTTTATTTTCTAATTGATTCACTTTAGATTACATAACAAAAAATATAATTGAAAAAACATATGGACTGCCGTCCGTTGGTCTGTGCGTCGGTAAGTCTTCTCGCTTAATAGAAATGTAAGCAATATATTTAGATATATAGTATTAATAACGCGAGTAAACAATTTAATTTATAAATCTAATAAAATACTTAGTTCATATCTTTACCCCTCCTTTCCCTAATCCTTCCTATATGCACGTACAGCCGTTGAAGGCGACGCAAGCGCCACGCAGCGGCAATTAGTTGCAATCGATTAATAACCACGACTGCACCACGGACATTGCGTCTTTCGACCTCCTCTTTAATATTAATTATCACCGGAGATTGAGTCCTAGTAATTTCGCGAATGTGACGCGCCCTTCTGCGATTACAATAATTCAAGAGTTAAAGAGTGTGATATCCTAGAATTGATCTAAAATCTGAGTGCGCCATTGCCACGTAGTGGGCCTGCGGTGTTAGCTGATACTCCGGAAGGAAGGCGAGGCAGTCCCTCACAAGTTTGGTGAGTGCATTCCACTCTTACCCACGTTCCTCGCTCTGCTTGTTGTATGTACCAATACAGTCCACGAAATCTTTATCGAAGAAAGTTTTTTTGAAAAAAAATCGCTCATGAGGCGTGCATTTTTGAATTTTCCATACTATTATTAGAATTAGATATCTCTAATTTACTAAATCTAAGCCCTAGTTTCATAATAGCTGGAGACCTAAACAGCAAGCATCCTTCTGGAACTCACTTACTAATTACCTGAATGGTATGATTTTGTTAGATCTCACGGAGTGACTAAACTTCTATGTTATTACTCCTAAGACTCTATCAGATCTAGATATTCGACAGTTGATTAGAGCAAAGAACACAGCCCTAAAACGATACGACCACTATCGCACGTTAGAAAACAAATTTCGACTATGCAACCTGCTGCTGGAGGATATCGAGCCATCTCAGATGCCTTGTCAGTTGACCTGAGCTCTGAAAGCAGAACAATCCTCACCCATGCCGCCTATTATTAGGCCAGGGAACCTTGATCTTACCTTTGACGACTCTGAAAAGGCCACTACTCCCTCTAGCGAACCACTATATCCCGCTCGCCTTGCAGAGGTCGAAACGGTGGTCGAGCGTAAGTCTACACTATCACCTGCGGGCGAGCCCTTAGATCCTGTGACAGTCAACGAAGTTACAGAAGTAATAAAATATCTCAAAAAGGGATCAGCACCCGGCCCCGATGACATTAGTAACAGGGTGTTGAAATCACTCTTAGTGCCACTTGTCTGCCTCCTAGTAGGCATTTTCAACGCTCTTCTCTACAGCTGCTCCTTCCCGGACGCTTGGAAAGAGGCGGACGTAATCCCGAAACCAGGGAAACCGCGCAACTTAGCCTTCAGCTATAGACCCATTGGTCTCCTCATCACACTGGGGAAAGTTTACGAGCGAATCATACTGAATCGCCTTCGTAAACACGTGTTCACAAACAAGGTTCTCACAGATGAGCAGTTTGGCTTCAGAACCAAACACTCGTGTACCTATCAGTTACATCGCCTTACAGAGCTGATATTGAACTCTGAAAGGCTTCGATGTCTCAAGAAATAGTAGAATGTCTAAAACCGGTGCCCTCTTCTTCGATGTCACAAAAGTGTTCATAAAGTCTGGCACGACGGCTTGCTTTACAAGCTGTATAAACTCAACGTGCCTGATAGACTCAATCACATCTTCAGAGTATTTTTTGACAACCGCCACTTTCGATATCGAATAGAGAGAATTCGCTCCTCGAAGCACCTCCTCAAGGCTGAAGTCCCTCAGGTCCGTCCTCTCGCCACTTCTCTTTATACTCTTCACGAGTGACATCCCTAAAGACCCAGTTGTTAATACTGCTCTCTTCGCCGATGACACGGCACTTTTCGACACCCATCATAACAAAAATGTTCTCACCAAGATGCTCTAAACAGCTGTCAACCGCTTAGGTGATTGGTTCCGCTTATGGTGAATCGAAGTCAATCCTGAGAAAAGTGTACCAATATACTTTCAAAGGAACCCTCCTCTCAATCGTCAAAATCGGATCGGTCACCACATCCCCTCAAAATCAATGGCCGAATACCTAGGAGTCACATTCGACCACGGTATGACCATCGCGAAACACATTCGTAATGTCCGCAACCACCAACAATTCGTTACTAGTCGTCTCCACCCGCTAGTTAACAGCAAGAGCAAATTGTCCTTAAGACACAAACTCCATCTTTACAAAAGCGTGTAAGACCTATCATGTCCTACGCAAGCGTTTTTTTCACGCACGCAGCTTATTGTAATTTGTACAACCTCCAAGTCGTTCAAAATAGGTTCATTCGCTTAGCCACCAGAGCCCGGTGGTACCAGCGAAACTCCGACGTACACCGGGATAGCCAACCTCCGACGATCTCTCAGTATTTCATAGAAATGTCTCGGCGCTACTACGAGTGCGCCGATACACATCTGAACCCACTAGTGGTAAACGCAGTCACCTACGCTCCGACTCCAAATGTTACAGAAAGTCTCCGGAGGCCCCGTAAAGTTTTAATCGTACCCCCAGTTCCGCTAGATTTCGATGACCCAAATGTCATCAGCCCATAACACACAAACACTACACACTCACCTAGTGCCACAAATACCGCTCGGATAATGGATGGGACGCAGCGTGCCGCACACCCCTCCACACCGCGTACACACCGTACATCCACGTCCCTGGATGGTTCTCATCGCCCAGAACATCGAAGAACGAAGGAGTTAGGCGTCAGAGCCGGGGACTGCCACCCCCTGTTCGAACGGCTGTTAGATAACTCATCAATGTCACGAAATGTTCACATAGGTGGAAATCGTTACGAAATTAACGTTGCACTTAAATAATATTAATCTTCACTCACTTTTTTCAGCTTCTTGCCCTGAGTTCCATAAAGCTATAAGAACCAAAAGGCTAACAGCACTAACATCATCAAAAATCAGATCAGAATCAGATCGTTCCAAAAATCTTGCAAAAAATTAGAAGTGTATTGCGGTAGAGCATTTAGTAACGTTTACTTAAAATAAATTGAGTAATAAAATATTCGTCGGCTTTTTAAATAAACACGACTGGAGCCGCGGGTAAAAACCAGTAAGAAATGTCATGCTTATGAGCTCATACACAACATTCAAAAATGTTAATAGTTGATCTATCATTTATTTACAACACATTTACAGAGCTCGAACTTAATCCCATATTCCCTATTAAATTCTCTCCCAATAACATATCTCCTAAGCCCAAGGGAATTGTGAGACAATACGAGTATGATAGATGCATTTTATGCTGAAGCGTTAAATAAATACATAAATATGAGTAAGTAGTAAATAACATAATATTTAACATTTTAAATTGAAGAATAATTCACTACCCATTACGACACCCACGGTATGATTCCTGTGAGTAAGAGGTGATAGAGGGAAATAAAACAGGAGATGGGCAGTAGCATCTTCCTTAAAATGACTCAATAATAAACTGGGGTTGCCACGTTACAAAAAATATCACCCCAATGAGACAATCTATGTGAGATGCCTACCTTCAGCAGTGGACTATTGATAGGCTGTCAATAATGATATGAAAATTACGAAAATTTGATCGTAAATATGACTATGTACCCTTTCAGTAATATTTATTTTAATCTACCCATAATCGAATTCAATGGGGCCAAACTATAAAGGTTAATAATTTTTTGAAAGAAAGAAATAAAAATTATTTATTACATCAAACACCAACACACATGTTACAAAAATATTATACTAAGAAAGATAGATTCTGATAGAAAGATATTATATACTAAAAAAATTATAAATACAGACCAAAAGAAAACTAAAGCTTAAATAAAATTGAATCAATACGATCAAAGCTTTATTATATGTGCGGGTTTGGTATAAAAGGGCTACACTCAGCATTATTTCGTGGTATTATCCACGAAGCTTTTCAGGTTCGTCTTTTAAGGTTTTCAGTGCGCCATCTAGTGCGTAACGTACGGACGATTATGAAACAACCAGTACAACTATTACGACGCTACACTTGTTGCACCCACCACACATAAACAGATGTTGAGTAAAAAAGAAAAAATGAGATGCAGATATTGCTGATTTTATAATAATAACATCGCAAATTATTTATTACCAACAATATAATAATTATAAAATCTACAACTACTACTACTATTACATATTTCTAAAATTTACCAGAACCTACGTGTGACGTTTGCTAATTATGAGTACATTATATCTGTTTGGTGGCAGCTGTAAATGATATTTATATACGTTTTTGTGAATCGAGAACATGAATTTTGTATTTTTTTCTAAAAATCAATAATGATGTCAAACTATGCAGTGGGGGTGGTAAATCGTTCCAGCATTTTGAGGCTGCGTATCTAAAGCTACCCCGAAATAACTGAATACGACAGCTTGGAACTTTTAAAGACTATTTAGACCGCCTTGTTTGATATTTCTGCGTGTCACAGGAGTGGGCAAGTTTATTTGCGAGATAGGGTGGAGTAGGATATTTTAATAAACTAAATAATAAACAAGCCACATGCAGATTGCGTCTACCTTTCATCTTTATCATATTAGCATTATTAAGAAAAGGTGACATGACATGAGTACGGGGTGGTATACTAAAGACAAACGGAGCACATGCGTTTTGAACCCTCTGAATAATGTTTTCTGTTCAAACGAGTAAGCGAGGACCGTAAACAACATCCATGTAGTCAAATTTCGACAGCACCAGAGAATTAACCAGCTGGATCCTAATATTCGTACTTAACGAATCCCTAATTTGATAAAGAATTTTTAATCGGTAGAAACAATTTCTTGCGACCTCAGAAATTTGTTTTTCAAATTTGAGCTCATCATCTACAATTTATCCAAGAATTCTAGCTTCCTTCACCCTATTTACTACTTCACCATTAACCAATATATGCTGTCCCTTATTTACAATGTTTTGCATTTGGTGTTTTGTGCCAAGAATCAAATACTTTGACTTACTTGCGTTAAGTGCTAAAGTATTTACTGCGGACCATTGAGCTATGCGCACCAAATCTTCATTGATTTTTTGAAATGCGGAGGAAGTGTCACTGGGTTTACATGAAATATATAGGGAATACTAAGATAGGTCTTGGTTTATTTATCGTAATATTTAATAGACATGTAACAAACGCGTGGTTGCCTAAGTTGTATATATTATAGGTTGTATATAATTATATATACAACTGAGACAACGACGCGTTTGTTACATGTCTATTAAATATTACGATAAATAAACCAAGACCTATCTAAGTAAAAAGCAGACCACTTAATTTCATAAACAAAGATGCATTTCACCCGGATTTAGTTAATATAAATTGGAAGAATTTAATCTCAATGACGGATGTAAATATTATGCTGAGTTCCCTCAATTCTATTTTAATACAATTATTTGATTTTCAAGCGCCAATTAAAGTTAAAAAGATAAGAATAGAGCAATATCCCAGGGTAACATATAATATATTTCACTGTTTAGCAAATATTTTAATGTAAGTTTATTAAGGCAGAATAATTCTAAAGATTACATTTATTTTTATCGCACATGTTATAACACGCGTATCTAAAGCTATTTTTATAAAGTTTCAGAGAAATATAAGCTGTAGGTTAGGTATATATAAGAAAGAATTTACCGTGTAGGTAACTAGTAATGAAAGTTGAACACTATGTAAAGCATAAAACTCATATGGGACTAAAAAGGAATGGAAGTAGCGCGTTGTATAGAGATGAAAATATAATTTAATGCGAATTTAGTTGCTATGTTCGGGCACGTGTATAGCAGCAAAACCATTTTATATCCATACGTTTGTTTTTACTAAAACTTCACTAATAAAACTTCATTAAATTCAGTAAAGAAATTCGTTATTATTTGTCCGTTCTTCAGTGCATCAAGAGCAATAATACTAGAGATCTAAATATAATCCTAAAAACGAAGAGCCCTCTTTTTTATGGCCAAATGAATCGACCGTGGGCGACAAGACTTTCCGCATTCTCTACAGGAAAAGGTAAAGGCATTTTCGAAAGTACTCAGATTTTAATGCATGACTCTGAGAAATTCACTTAGCCTTAAATTAAGATTATATATTGTTCTCTTATCAGAAGTAATTTAGAGTACGCATCACAAATCTGAAATCCCAGGTATGTAACAAATATTACCCGATTTAGAAATATTCAAAGAAAGTCTATCCGTTATCTATAAAGCTTCTTAATTAAATCATTATGTTGTTATATTTTAACAAATGAAGATCATAAAATAACCATTTATTTTGTGGTAAACCTACACTAGGTGGTAGAACTATTTGTCTACCTAGGAGTCCATCTAGATAAGTACCGCCCTCTTACTTATTTGTACCTCTTACATATTCTGCCGCCAAATAACATTTCTTGCACCGCTGTGTTCCGGTCTGAGTGGTATATAGAACCAGTATAATTACAGAATGTGAGGCATTCCATCTTAGTCCTCAGAGGTAACAACGCATCTGTGGCTCTTCTATTCTTTAAAAGTATAATGGTTTGTTGCTCTGCGTTGCCACTCTGTTTTGTGACATACGTTACCACGGCTTTGAAAAATCCTTCATGGATTCATATAGTCTGATAAATGCACACGCACTGGATAATAACCGAAGAAGCCTAAATTGTGCTATGTACGTTTTCCAACGTCTCTTTTGCATAAACAGATGTACCGTTTTTATAGGTTTAAGGGTGACGAACGAGCACACAGTCAGAAATTGTATTCCAGGGTCCATAGACACCTACAACCTACATCTATCATTGATTAAGAATCAAAATGTAGATAAGTAAAAAGGGACTCCGGTTTTCGCTGTATTTTATGCTGGTATTCTATGAGAGCTTTATCCTCCCCGGTTGAGCAGGCCCATTCCTGATACAACCATAATATAGCTGAAACGTATTTTTTCCAGGTAAGTATAATCTGACTTAGCGTTGGCCGGTTCCTAGGTTCAACACATTGTCCTGTCCCCTCCATTTCCTGTCGATTAAGAATAATATTTGTCCAGTATAATTAAGTTATAATTTTCACCCTTCTAATTTTGAGAAAATTGACAAACTAAAATATAAAGGGAGAAGAAATTTTCCGATAAATTATAAAGTTTCTAGATTACATCTTAAAGAAAAACAACGTGATTAGTAGGCGGCCTGCTGTTGAGCTTAGACAATAACTCTCCTGCGCAACAGTCCGTAATAGAAGTCTTTTGTCGCAGATACCTAAGTAGTTATGGTTACACTAACTAGTTTTAATACACATTCTTGCAACACTTAAAATCACGTAAACTCCTCAAGTAAGCTTTCATATTGAGGCTCCCTGCAGAGAGCCCTGTGATACCCTGCTTAGTACAGTTACCCATCCCGATATGTAGTTGCTGACGACAACAGCTTGCGATCGATTTCATAAATAAGGCGTAAGCCTCCTAAGTAAATGACGTTTATACTGAATCGTTTCAGCAAAAGCAAGTTATATTGTATTCTATCTTGGACTAAACGACACATACCAGGTGATCTTTGTTCATTACTTTAGTCAGGAACGCATTTAAAAGGGCAATGTTTGAGACAGTAGAGCCTTCAAATTTGAGACAACTAGGCATTATATGTAATTTTGATTTGAGCTCGACCAGAATATTTGTACTTGTCGAATTTCCACAAGTTATGTAGGATTGGTTAAAAGGTATAAAGGATTAACAGAAAAGTTTGCATACTTTTCTAAATTCCTTACACGCTCACGCAATAGCTTATAAGTTTTTTAGTCATGTCTACTGCCATATATTCAAAATTTACGTATAATTTTGTGCTTCAATTATTAATATTTTTCTAACATGGGTCGTGCACCATGAAGGTTTGGTGTCAGCAATAAATTGCTCTTTAATGACTCAAAATTGACGTCATTAAAAGATATTAAAATGGCACCACTCTAAGAATCGACTGAAAATGAAAAACAAGGTTAAACATTTTGCCATAAGCACCTAAAAACGAGCCGTCAGCAGCGTCGGTCTAAGGAATCCAAGTAATGTCACTAAGATTAATGTTGCCAAAACCTATATGTTCACAGTGTGCAAATAATTTTGAAGATGAGCAGAAAAACTGAGACCCCGATTTTCATTATACAAGTATACAAAAATATAAATGTTAGCATGTTGATGTTGTGATGGATATATAACGTTAACAATACGTCCTCAGCACTTATATGAAAGAAAGGCTGCGGAATAACCTCTAGAATCCTTTCGCATCGTAATCTGAACAACACCACGGTATTTCCCACCACAGTAATTGCGTAATTTCTATCACGCAGCTATACAATATATTGGTTATCACTAATTCAGTATCACTAATTCTGTCCAGAATTCATGTCTCCATAATTAATATTATTTCATAATCACAAGTGAAAATATAACGATAAAATATGTTCGTTTTTGTGCGCAAGCCTCTTACTTTTTGATGATATATTCTTAAGCTGTCACTGCCACACACACGTACACTAATTTTAAGTAGCACATACTTTTTAAAGCCTATCTATAACCAAAATAGTTTTACAATATTATAAGAATATGCATCTCCCGTCACATTCCAGACACCCGTAAACTAAAGGAAAATACAATGCACCTTTATTTAAAAATTAACTAAAAACATAATAATTTATACCATTACAACAAAAATAAAACAGTATCACATAATGTGAGTAAAATATGTTGCATGTTTAAGGCGTGCGTTAACATAAGCGAGTTACTGATAACCGGTATGCAAATTTAATGAGCAGCACGGCAAACCGGTTAAAGTTTTGCCTACCAGAATTTAAAATAAGTGTTCACCCTCTGAGATTTATCTCTGTACTTTTTTCGACTGAATCATCATCATCGTCATCATCACTACAGCCCTGCACAAATCCACTGCTGAACATAGGCCTCCCCCAAGGAATGCCACAAAGCACGGTCCCGAGTCACCTGCATCCATTGACCTCTTGCATGTCTTACCAGGTCGTCACTCCATCTAGTGGGGGGACGCCCTACACTTCGCCTGCCGGTACGAGGCTGCCACTCGAGAACCTTTCTTCCCCATCGGTTGTCGGTTCTTCGAGCTATATGGCCGGCCCATTGCCACGTCAGCATACTAATTCTTTGGGCTATGTCGGTTACTCTGGTTCCACTGCGGATATGCTCGTTTTTAAGTCTATCACGCAGAGAAACGCCGAGCATAGCCCTCTCCATAGCTCGCTGAGCGACTATGACCTTCCCCATACGGCTAGCAGTGACTGAAAGAAGAAATAAATTTTAAGATAATAACCAACAATGGGACAAGACTTTGAGAAAGAATATACACGCTTCTAGACTCTTTATTAAAAATAGGTCGCATTTATCTTAAGTTACTTTAGGTAGGGACGTACAAGAGGTTGTTACTTTTTCTAATGCTAAACAGTGTACTGACTGGGTTCCGGTTATGAAACCGGAATATACTGATTTCCTGCATTCTGCAATTTTTACCTGATTTATATAAATATCTAACAATTTTACTTATACAACTTTTACTATGGATTACTCTAAGTGTGTATAATTATGAACGGTTCTGTTGTTTGTCACCCTTGAACATATTGAAAAGGTATTGCGAGATCTGTTAAAGGTCTTTAACTTTCCCCGACATTTAATCGTCTTTAATCGTCTTTAACGATATCCACGGGAGGAGAAGGGGCGACTAATTCGCTTATTCTAGTGCTTCATGGGATCATGGCACATGTGCTGACCCTAATTTGTTTTAGGAAATAAAATGTTAGTAGGGACAGAACCAATTATCGGCACTTTAAAAATTAAATTAAAAAAAATGTTTGTATTAAAAGCTAAATTACCTCAGTTTTTGTTTTAATAAGATGTCTTGTTTACAAATATATATGTCTATATATCTTTATAACATTGTATAGGGTTTTGTAGACGACAGTCAATTAGAATTTGAAATCTAGTTCAAACTTAACCCCACCACAATATTAAGTTGGAGCACTTGTTACAAATTACTGGTACCAAGTTACCCAGTTATCAGCATTAAGATTATAACTAGGCAAAGAGCAAATATATGATAATTTTATAATAATATTATGCCTTTATTATACTATTAAACAAGCAAATTTTAACAAAAATAAAACTTTCAAAAATTTAAGATATGAGAGAACAGATGATAGAGAAAAGTTGAAACAAAAAATTATACTTAACTTCTTTCTTCCAGAAGAGGTCCCACAGGACATCGACCCCTGTCCAACCGCCAGGGGACAAGAAATGAGATTGACTGCATTATGACGACTAGGCTACAATTACTTAGTGATGGTTCAGTAATCGCGAAAGTAAATACTGGTAACAAACACTGATTCAAACTGAACCTTAACGTTAAGGTGAAATGGTAACGTTAACGCACCGTCACCTTAAGAAAACCAGAAAACTTTCAACTCGAATTACGAAATAATTTTTACTACCTAGAAGTTTGCAATACACTAGACGATATAAATAAAGTAATTTCATCCGACTTTATACCAGTAATGTCCCTAACGTCAGCTTGAGTGAGGTCAAAATTGCTCCCCATCACTTTTAAAACGGTAAGGCCCCAGGTGGCATTACAGCGAAACTTCTGAAAGCGGTTCTACAACCAGTGCTTAAAATACTTAAGAAGTTTACAATTTCGTCCTCAATAACGACACTATTCTGGAGGCGTGCAACAGAGGTGCGATGATTTTGTTTTTGAAGAAAGGCGACAATGCTATATTGAAGAACTACTGACGGATTTCCCTTTTGAGCCGCGTTAATGTGCTGTTTTCGAGAGTGATTACGAATCGTTTCGCACGCAAACTTGACAACTTCCAGCCTTCCGAATAAGCCGAAAAGGCTTTAGTACCATATACCACATACATGCTCTTCGGTAAAGTGTAGAGAAGAACGAAGAGTTACTTTAACGGTGCAAGATTGACTGCCAGTATTTAGAGGTGTTGAAGCGTCGGTTTTTACAGTAGGGCTACGATGGTTATCCAAGTACAGAATCAGAATACAAAAGTTATCCAAATGCATAGCGATGTAAAACAGAGTGACGTTATTAATGTATCCTCGAATCTCTTCACCGCTGCATTTAAAGAAATATGTAGTGGGTTGCACTTACCCAGACATACTCCTCCGTCTACCACTAGTTGATAGGAGACCTTTTCTATATGGATTGGCTGTTGACGCTTTTATCGCGAATGTGACGAAATCGTTGATTTTTGCTTAATAACTTGTTACTCAAATAATTGAAATTTTCAACTATGTACTTAACGCATTAATTGCCAATGTCAGTTTCCATAATTGACCTTTTTTTTTACATTCAACGCCGCGAACAAAGCGTTTATATTCACAACGTTTTAGTTGCGACGCTAAACGAGTTCCTACAATTTTTAGACTACTTTAGTATGTTATTTTAGAAAAAATGTGAAATGCTTCTCAATAACGAGATTATTAACTTCGGGAAATTTTAATTATGATCTCGTAAGCTGTATTGCAAGTAAGATCAGAACAAGCGCGCAATTTTCAAACTGCCAATTAAAAATTCAAAAACCGCAATCAATATTGCAATCCTTCTATTACACATCTTAATATTACAAACACATCTTATTCTCTCACGATCGTTAGTCGAATAGTTAATGACCGTTTTGCATCGCTTGAACGAAAAATAAGTTGAAGGGGTCGTAGAGTTGAACGTTTCGATTCGAAATATCGCTAAAGAATTTAATTACCTCATTCGATGACAAGACCACTGCAGAATTCCACAAAGCACAATTGAAGCTGAAATTAACGCTCATATTTCTATTCTATACCATAATATAAAACATTGTATTTTAAACAAGAACGAAGACGATGATAGTTAGAAAGGTTTGTGTGTGTGACAAATAGTAGCGACATATTTATATGTATATTTTTTTTACAAATGGTGATATTTTAAAATTGCTCTAACAGAAAAATTTTTTGAACAAACCTATACATGATTACCAAAGAATTAACCTAGAATCTTTTGGATTCCCTTTTTTTCGTTTCTTTTTTTACTAACTGAAACTGCTGGAAGTAAAATCTCAGCTAAAGTTAACTTTTCCATTTATAAAATATCGTGACAACTAATTGACGCAAGTGCTATCGGCCGATTGAATACATTTCGCTATGAATTCAAGCCAACCGGGTGTAGACCGAACTTGGATTTTGTTCTACCGGAGAGATCTGTTTGCTCGTAGTAGGAGCCTTACGGTGAAGTCCGATTTATATTGGTTAAGTGATTAGCGAAGGTAATAGATACAAGGTAAGGGAAAGTATTGTAAACTGATAGGAAAGTGGCAAGTCATCTTGACTGGCAAGCTACCTGCTAGCACGTGTTAAGAAATGCCCCCCCCCCCTCCTGTGCGGGATGGAGATTGTTATTGGAACGAAGTTCCTTATCGGACGGTACGAATTTGGCGGATGGGGGCTAGGCGAGAAAAAGTGTAAGATTTTTCCGTCACGACCCCTTCTGACGTAGTGTAGACGGCCTTGGCGGCTATAAGGAAGCGAGATGAAATAATATCCATCTCCTCGCACTTTTTCTTATCTTGCCATGAAAGAAGTATTATTTTATTTCAAATGACGCTTCATTTTAATAGACGCTAGTAATTCATTTATTTGTATTTTTTAATAAATAATGTAATACGTTTATCAATAGTTATATACTACGAAAAGAACTTCCACGACACTCACGCATGTTTTTTAATTACTTTATTATTATTTAATTGGTATAAAACTTCTTGTTAGATTTGCTTCACAATAATTGAAAAATTTCTGCGAAGAATCACACGAATTTCACGACGTTGTTTCCCCATCTTGACGAAAAAAAGACACTTAACTGGCTGTAGTGAAACAGTAACTGTAGTGAAACAGTTGCCAATGGCCACTGTTTTTTTACTCGCCATTTAGCTAAACAGTTGACATATTATGTAAATCGGGCTTTAAGCTACGTTCTCCCTTCAGTTAGAGATACACTGAAAGGGCTGCTTTTACATTATAATAGAACATTGAAAAGCATAAGCTAATAATAATTTAATAGAATAAAATATATTTAAAGGTACAAGTTCTCGTTTACCACAAATTAAAAATAAATAAGTAAAGGACAATGTCCAGAATCGTACTGTGCAATAAAAGCATCAGACATACACGATAACTCATTGTCTATTTTATTATATTAGTTGCAAATACTTTTATAACACAGACTAGCTGCATGCCAAAATGAACATTAAAAAGTATTCTACTCGACTAATAACATTAATCGCCGCCACCTTCGCCAAACATCATGTGGTGTCGAAAAATGATTAGGGATGCTCAATCGATTGTAATCGATTGGGCATTCATAAACGGACTTACACATACGCAATTGAAAGTGTATTTTGTGTAAATTGCGGATCTGCTGGTGGTTCAATATTGTTGGAAGATGAACAGATTCGTCACTGTATACAACAATGGACTGCACCTGTTTTGGTAATTACATTTCTACTTTGTCTGCATATTCCTGGTCCCGTGATGTATATGATTCTGTTTGCGTTCTTTCAAACTTCTATTAACTACATAAATAAGTTTCTGTACTTGACCTTACACACTATGTTTGCAATTATAGTCTTCTCGAAAAAAAAACTGAAAGAAGTATTTGGGTATTCATTCGACAAGAGCTCAAGAGATGACAAACACTTCAGTAACAAGTAATGTTGGTAGAAGCTGTGCACTCTGCAATAAAACGTTGGAACCTCGTACACGTTCACATCAACTAATTGCTCTGAGAACTAATACTCAACATAATATGAATATCAGAAATATCATTATATAAATACTTATGCCATTATAGGTACAATATTTTAAGAAAATTATTATTGGGTCATAATTAACATAGGATTCGCAGTGGGTGCTATTGATATCTGAGTTGCTATTTTGTCTTTTAGATACGTGCATCTCATTATATTTGTCTTCCTTGTTGGCAAAGATCTGATCATGCTGTTAGGCTTTACGTGGTAGAGCCATGCTGCAGCTATATTAGTAGTATAGTTGTAGTACGAATGGGTCGGCTCAACCGGGGAAGGACCACGCTTTCACAGAATACCAGCGTAAAATAGCAGCTTAATACTGCTGTGTTTCGTATGGTGAGTGTAGAGACCCTTTTTACTGGAAAAGAGGCATTCCATCTTAGTCCTCACGGGTGACAACGCATCTGCATTTTGATTCTTTATTGAAGATAGATGTAGATGTCTATGGGTCACAGCAACCACTTACCATCAGGTGGACTGTGTGCTCGTTTGTCACCCTATATTCTATACTCCAACAACAAGCAATCCATCGAGATGTGCCAATTGTGATATTCATTTTAATAGACAGAGAAGACATATTCTTATTTATTTATTTATTTATTTACACTTTATTGCACCTTAATAAAGGGCGGACTTAATGCCCTTAGGCATTCTCCCAGTCAACCCGGGACGTGTGGAAATTAAGTGATAGGTGACAAATTAAATGAACAATAGAGTAAATCCAGGAAAACAAAAAAAAAAAACTACTGATAAACTTAAAAATAAACTAATATTATATATATAAATACAATAAGTTTATATACTATAAAATATAATACAGACAATATATTATATTTACATACAAATACATAGATACATAAATATATACATATTATAAATACAAATAGATATATCACATAAACCTATAAAAAAATAACAACAAAGGTAACCAAATTGACCATATTAACTATCAATAAAGTGCTTATGTACCAATCTTTTGAAGGCAGTCTTATTAGATGTTTTCTGACGTCATCGGGCAGGGAGTTCCAGAGCAGTGCAGCCTGAATGGTGAAGGATTTACTAACAAAATTAGTAAAATGTAGTGGATACTTAGTTTATTATTATATGAGGACCGCAGAGTTCTATCATGCGTTGAGGAAATATACTGAAATTTCTCCTTGAGATAAGAAGGAGTGGATGGATCATTTAAGATAGAGAAGAGAACAAGCAAAATTCTAGAGTCACGCCTCTGTTTAATAGTGAGCCATTTAAGGCGAGAGCGATAGTGAGAGATATGATCAAATTTACGAAGATTGAAAATGTATCTGACGCAATTGTTGAGTAGGCGCTCTAGCTTGTTAAGAAGATTTTGGTTTAAATCCAAGTAACACACGTCTGCATAATCAATGATCGGTAGAATAAGTGACTGTACAAGCATAATTTTAGTCTTAAAGGGGAGAAAATTTTTCAAGTGATAAAGAGAACGTAAAGAACCAGCGACTTTACGACATGTTTCGGTGATATGAACCCCCAGGACAGAGTACTATCAATATGGAGACCAAGATTTTAACTGAGGAAGAGAACGGTATAAGGCGATCATTATAACAGACTGGAGGTAGGCTATGGGATCAAATTTTGCAAGCATCCTTGAGCTACCCATAATCACCGCTTGGCATTTCGTAGGTTAACAGACACCTAAAGCGCATGGACCAATCACGGACTGACTTGAGATTAATTCAATTTGTTAATCGCGTTATGGATGTCACAAATGTCAGACTGTACATAAAATTGTAGATCATCAGCATACAGATGGTACGAACAATCAATATTAGATGTGATGGAATTAATAAATATAGAGAAGATTAAAGGAGAAAGTATACGCCTTGCGGTGCCAGAAACTAGGTCAACCCACTGTGAGGTTATTTGTCCACGTGGACAGACTGTTGACGTCCGCGAAGATAAGATGAGAACCATTCCAGGACTGACGGTGCAAACCTATAATAAGAAAGGATAGCAAGAAGGATATCATGGTCAACTGTGTTAAAAGCGTTAGAAAAGTCAACAAGCACTACAACTGTAACTTTCTTGTTTTCCATTCCTTCTAATATCTTCAGTAATTTTAAGTGGCAGTTGTTAGTGCTGTGACCAGGACGAAACCGGACTGAAAAGTACTTAGCAGGTTATGTTTATATATAAAATTGGAAATTTGCTTATGAACACAGGCTTCCAGAACTTTAGATAGGAAAGGTAAAACTGATATGGGGCGGAAATGATTGGGAAGTGTAGGATAGGATACTTTAGGAAGGGGTCTTACAGCTTTTTCCACTGACTCGAAACTGACCTGAGTCAAGCGAAAATTAACAATAAGAGTAATGCGGGGAGAATGTGTTCTAGGATATTAATAATCATGGCTCTACTAATATCATCGCAACCGACAGCCTTGGATTTTATTGCCAGAAGAGTCTTTCAATTTCATCCTGATCAACAGGGTTAAAAAGAAAGACTGGTATGTGTGGAGACGGAATTGAAGCTATGTAAGCGACTGTTTGGGATCGGATTGATAGGTCCAATGCAGAAGCAGAAGCAAAATAAAGATTTAAAGCATCGTGAGAAAGAGATAAACCACAATCCAAAGGGTTTTTACCCACACCTAGAGAATTAAGGAATTTCCACACATCAGCTGGCGAAGAATTACTTATATTGCTATGGATAAATCGGCGTTTTGCAGAACGTACCATCTGATTGCATCTGTTTTGGCCCCTTAAAGACAACCAGTTTTCTCAGATCTGCTCCTCTTGAACCGGGCAGGCTCGATTACGCCTGGTCATGGCCTTCCGTACTCTTCAGTCATCCAGGGGCTGGTGGACGTCGTAATTTTACTTTACGTACAGAAGCATGGTTATCATACAAAACATGAATTATGTTATTGAAAATAGTTACTTTATCATCTACAGTGGTTGCAGTTAATGGCGTAAAATCTATAAGCGATGCGTCTTTCAAAAGCTTATCCATTAATTCTACTAAAATTACGTAAGGACAGTACAGTAGGTTGATATTTGGGAGGTTTGTTGTATGATACATAAACAGATCATGGCGGGAAAATCCCGGCGCCAAGTTGTCCATATGATAGCACCCTGTCAGAGGAGTCAGCTATAATGAGATCAATCAGAGAGTCATCAGTGTCGATATTATGATGAGTTGCCTTTAAAGGAAGAATGTTGAGATTGACAGACTCAATGATTTTACGAAGCTTTGAGACCGGACTGAATTTTTCAGTAAATCCGTGTTGAAATCTCCCATGATTATGCAGTGAGCGTACTCAGAACCAATGTTATCAAGAGCATCTTCTAAATTGTGGAAGTAATCAGTAGAAGGAGGACAATACACTGCTCCAAGAATCATCCTTGAGCCCTTTACATCTAGTTCTATAAAAAGGAATTCAGTGGAAGCAGTATAAAGAGAAGGGGATGCTAATATGATCTTGTAAGAAATTGAAGCGTGGAGATATTGCAACTCCACCTCCTCCTTTATCTATACGATCATTCTAATCAGCACAAACCCAGGAAGAGGATACAATGGAAAGTAAAGACGGTTTCAACCAAGATTCTGAAACTAAGATAGCATGTATATTATTGTTAGAGAATGATGCTTTAGCTCAGAAAAGTGGCTGGGAATGCTTTGCGTTAATATGGCAAATATTTAACGTTTTATCAAAAAGTGAAAAATGGTATCCAATTTACTTAAAGAGGGCACACTATAATTTATCTGATCATCAAAAGATACAAGAACTCTGACTCTATTCTTCACAATGATTCCATTCTTATGCAAATACAGCAACGAGTTGCACCATAAATAGTAAGCTTTTACTTACTTAATGAAACTATTTATATTTATAATAACTCTCTACAGAAGAGAACATTTAAAATAACAAGTTATAACATGCTTTTATATTACAGGTGACTGCTAATGACTACATTGTGACGCTTTTCACACATTATTTATTAATAGAGATACCACAACATCACAAGATTTGCAGTATGAACCAATGGTTGTTCATCAACATATTTGTTAGGTATGTGGTTGTTCAATGGCACTAATCTAAAGTCACTCTGTACAAGCAGAAAGTAACAGCCATATTTTTCATATTGTGCGAAATTGTGTTCAACCGCGAGAGGTGAGAGACTTTTATAATTGGTTAACTATTCAGTTTTTGAATATTAATTTTTGATTCAATCTACGCAGAATGAGCTTACGGTATCTTGAAGTCTAGCAGTGGTATACTTGGGTTTGGATTTAATTTTATTAATTATAGGATCCCAAGCAGATGGCAGTACCCATCCATCTTCTCTATTGAAATTAGGATGCTTTTTAATTTCAATAGCCTCGCGAATCATCCTTGGTAGGAATCGGTGTTCTTTTGCGAGGATTTTTGGTCTATCAAATCTAATGTAATAGCGGCGACGATCTTGAACATATTCACAAACTGCAGACTTCCCGATACGTCGGTGCTTCAAGTCAGCTATATGTTCTTTTACGCGGCTTTTTATAGATCTTTTCGTTTGTCCTATGTAAGAGCGACCACATTCACAATCCAGCTTGTACAAGCTTGTAGCTAACTGTGATGGATGATGGTGCGATTCACCATTTAAATATCGGTTGGTATGAGTCTTTTTTCTATACACAGTATGACCAATAGTGTTATCAGGATTTCGGATGACTAAAGCATCTAGGAAAGCTAAAGAATTGTTTGCTTCTAACTCCATTGTGAATTGTATTTTAGAGTTTATGGAATTAAGGTGGTTTAAAAATACAGTTACTTGGTCAGATGGTAAAATTGTGAAAGTATCGTCTACGTACCGCTTGTAGAATCTTGGATTTACAGGAGCAGTAAGAAGGGCTTTCTCCTCAAAGTCCTCCATAAATATGTCGGCGGCTACGGGAGATACAGGTGAGCTCATCGCCACACCGTCTACTTGCTTGTAGAACTCTTCCTTCCACAATAGATAGCCAGATGTGAGGCAGTGTTTGAGTAATACTGCATATTCTGTGGGCATGTTGTTATCTTCTAGCTTCCTAGTTACAATTGAGATGCTGTCTTCAATAGGTAAGCATGTGAATAGTGACTGTACATCAAAACTGACCATAGTTTCATTGTTAGCGAGATGTAGGTCTTTTATTTCACTAACAAAATGGTATGAATCCTTTGTGTGTGCTCTAGTATGTCCTCTCAGTGGTGACAGTATTTTTGCCAAGTGTTGAGCTAACTTGTAAGTTGGTGAATCCATCTGGCTCACTTTGCGACGTAGTGGAACGTTTGGTTTGTGTATTTTCGGTAAACCATACAACCTCAGTGGTCTGGCACATGATGGTATTGTCGAATTCACGTCGAGATATAATTTTTCGGAGTATTTCTTCATTAAATTAGTAGTTGTTTTAAGTGTTTTAGTTGTAGGGTCTATTTTGACCTTTTTGTATGTACTTTCGTCTAATAAAAGTTGTTGTATTTTGAAATTATACTCTGACGTGTCCATTATTACCGTAGCATTTCCTTTATCCGCGTGGAGAATCGTGAGCTCTGGTCTGTTGCGTAAGTTGTACAACGCTTTAAACTCGTCTTTGGGGAGATTAAGTTTCGGCGCTGAACTTCGACCTAACAAGGACGAAATGTCTTGACGTATGGCCTCTAAATCCTCCTTACCAATATTATTCATAAACAGACAATCCTCAACACTACAGATAATTTCTTCGTACGGGATTTTTTTTTTGCAGTGTTATTGCAAAATTCAAGCCCTTCGACAATACTTTTATTGTAGGTTCGTCCAGTGTTTGTTTTGACAGATTATAGACCGTGCATTGTTTATTGTTTGAGTCTGTGGTCAACGGTTTTTGCGTTTCGTTTCTACGTTGACATGGATGCTTAGCATTTGATTTGATAGTTAATTTTTGGTCAATGATAAAGATATGATATAAATTATATATATATATATATATATATATATATATATCATTTGATTTCATAGTAAATTTTTCAAAACCAATGCTAAGAAAGCAGGTATGTAAGCTCGATTCTATGCATTTATACGTTGCACTTACATACACTTTAGAAGAAAAACTGCATACCTAATTATCTAGATAGGTAATAAAAATAGCTAAATGTTTTAGGAAATCGTTTTTCAGTTTGTTGAAAATCACTCGGAGCTATAAAAAATTCGTGGTTTGATGATAACCTCAAAATCTTATACTTTTTTTTTTAAATATATCGATTCTGCAGCTAATCCACTATAAAAATAAGATCATATAGGAATTTACTAATGATCGACAATAAAACACATAATTTTTCGACGCTCTTGGTTCCAGGGCGAACAATGTATGGGCGCAGAGCAATGTCCTTTTTGTACGCATTATTTCATACATATTAATGTAGAAGTTAACGTTATAAAACATAAAAATGTACTGTTATTTCACTTTTATATGCTTCTTTTCATTGCACACGATAACAGCGATAGCAAACGCTGTAGCCCACATTTTACACTAAAGTGGGCTTTCTATAGAGCAACATTAAAACGGCTTTTAAATATGGAGTAGGCTCTCGTACGCGCACTTAGCTGCTGCGGTTCTTTACATTAGTAATGAAAAATATGAAAGCTTAATTGCAAGCATTTGCCTTAAACAACTTTATAATTTGTCGATGAAAATAATATATTAATTGATAAATTCTGAAATATAGTGTATAGTATTTTCGGTTATTCATTTATTTTGAACCAAGTAAATATGTATGCGATTAATTTTATTTAAGTGTTCATTAATTCTTAAAAGTATATATAAATTGAAACCTTTATTTTTCTTTTCTTCATTACTTGGTGATAGTCCACTACTGGATATAAGGCCTCTCCGAAGTTTTTATATTTAGCAAGACACGGCTTCGCGCATCCAGTTATTGCCGCCTTAAGTAAGTCATCGCTCTCTCTTAAAGATGTTAAAAGTTATTTAGCTACGTTCAACGTAATAAAATAAAATGATGTGTCTTGTCTAGTTTGAAGAGGACTGCTCGCCCTCCCTCAATTGCGTGCACTACCTCCGTCACCACTACTCCCAACACCACTACACTAGGAAAGATGCACCACCGTCGATAATACCACACGTTTTTTGCCTCTAAACGAAGCATTCTTAGATGAAGTAGACACGCTGTAGGTAAGACCAATCCGTAAATCTAAATCTAATTCAAATTAATTTTTAACATCTTTAAAATAATAAATTTCCGCAAGGCAATATCTGATTTTATTAATTATCATTCTATCTATCAAGAAGCAGTCCACATTGCGTTTGATTGAACTCTAAGATACATCTATCCTAGTATTTACAGAATGTACATCACTATTTTTAATAATACTATTTTGTTTTTGTGTACATACATTAAATTCTCGTAAATATATTGAGAGGCCAAAGTTAATATATTTATTTCTTTCAATTTTTCTCTAAGGGATTCTTTCGGACCTAGGTTATAAATTGCTCTTATGGCTCTCTTTTGCAAAACAAAGACAGTTTCAATGTTCTACCGTTATCGTCCATTTTTCAGCATCATACGTGACTATAGTCGAAGACTTTGTGATATAGGTGACAAGAAGACACAATGAAGAGTTCCAACTAGGCGAACAATTTTTATTACATATTAATTTGAAAAGCTTTAATTAAAAAGATGACAATTGTGTATGGATCCGGTGTGGAAGCATGATTCAAAACCCTAGATCAAGCATTTTTTGAAATATTATTCAAGGTTTGCGACGGTACGAGACGAGTTTATTTTAGGTTTAGGTTTAAAGACATTTATTCTCATAAAGACATTATATACGTCACTTACATGAGAACATAGATATAAGTAAATGTAAATAACAAAATTCGTTGTCGTACCTATGTTGTTGAAAAATAAACAATATAAAAACAGCTATCGAGAAAAATCTATACAAATAAAAGAATAGTTATAAAATGGCAACAGTCACTCACAAATATTGGGATTCACTATCACCTTAGCACCACAACATAAACCAAGACCAGGAACAAACCCGTCGAACGCACTCAGATAGATATGTTTGTGATTATATGATTTGCTAGTCGCTTTTTGAATACATTGAAAGAGTCTTTTTTTTTATAGGATAGGGTGACAAACGAGCACACAGTCCACGTGATGGTAAGTGGTTGCTGTGACCCAGACATCTACATCTATCCTCATAAAGAATCAAAATGCAGATGCGTTGTCACCCGTGAGGACTAAGATGGAATGCCTCTTTCCACAGTAAAAGGGTCTCCGGTTCTCTACACTCACCATACGAAACACAGCAGCATTGCTGCTATTTTACGCTGGTATTCTGTGAGAGCGTGGTCCTTCCCGGTCGAACTGTCCTATCGTGCTACAACTATACTACTAATATAGTTGCAGCATGGTTCACCACGTATAAAACTCATTTTTATTTCGTGGTATCTTATTAAAAGGCGCGCACCTTCATGTAATTGTGGTCTAGCCGTACTTTGTTCGAGTCTTAGGCAAAACGATGAAGCTCGCGCGTCGAGTGCAGATGCGCCCAACTTTCTTTCGCTTGGTGAATTGCAGATCCGTGCGGACCTTCTTGTTCATGGATTTACGAATAAAGATACAGGTGTTATAAATGTATAATTGTTTGATATTCATCAGATTCGTTTCTCGGAATTTTTTTGAAGTTGATGTTCGAAAATTGTAGTTGAATAGCATTTTTATTATTTTATTTTGTAGGATTTGTAATTTGTTGAATCTAGTACTGGCAGCGCTCCAGACCTCGATGAGATATATCAGGTGTGATTTTACTAGGGCATTATATATTGTGAAACGTAGTTTCTGTGGTATGTATCGAAAATTAATACGGAGGAGGCGTGAAGTGACATTAATTTGGTTATTAAATATTTAATGTGAACATTCCATGTTAAATGGGTATCCAAATAAAGGCCAAGATATTTTTCATTGGTTTTTTCTTGCAATGGTGTATTATTTATTTTGAGAGGTGAGTAATTGGGTATAGGTTTATTTTTTGCTTTAAATATTATGTAGCTAGTTTTGGAAATGTTGATAGTTAGTAAATTGTATTGTAACCAATCGCGAAGAATATCAAGGTCGTGCTGGGCTTGAGAGACAAGATCATGAATTGAAGAACCAAAGTAAAAAAGACAAGTGTCATCGGCGTAAAGTGTGATATTGCCATTCAAGCCCAACTCATGCATATTGTTAATATAGACTAAGAAGAGCAGAGGACCCAGTATTGAACCTTGCGGAACTCCATAGGATATGGGTTGTGGGGGACTTTGGGTGCTACTGTCTATTTTTACAATCTGGGATCTATTCGTGAGGTAAGACTCAAACATTTTTAAGGCTATGCCAATAATCAATGACTTCGAGTTTTTTTTAAGAGCAATTTATGACTTACGGTGTCAAACGCCTTTTTTAAATCAATAAATACTCCTAGTACGATGTTTTTCTTATCAATGTTATGTTTGATTTTAGTTACGAGATCAATTGTAGCTGTGAGTGTATTACTTTTAGAACGAAATCCGTACTGTCTCTCAAAAAAGAAATCAATAGAGTCTAAGTAGTTTTGTAGCCGTGTATGTAAGACTTTTTCGAGAATTTTTGATAATACTGGCAATACGAAAATTGGTCGATAGTTGCCCGGTTCTGTTTTTGGTCCCGATTTGTATATAGGTGTTACTTTGGCTATTTTAAGTGAGTCTGGAAATGATCCTTGATATTTGATGATATTTTACTCTTATAAATATTGTTTCACCTTCACCTTCTTATAAATATTATTATATGTGATATAGCCCCACTGCAGCTATATTAGTTGTATCACGAATGGGGCCGGCTCGACCGGGGTAGGACCACACTCACAGAATAATATAATACAGCAGCAGCAGCTTGGTACTGCTGTGTTTCAATGGTGAGTATAGAGAACTGGATATTTTTACTGGAAACGAGTGTATTTCATCTTAGTCCTCAGGGTGACAAAAAGACCTGCACTTTTGACTTCAATCGAGGATAAATGTAAATGTCTATGAGCCACAGCATTCCCTTACCATCAGGTGGAAAGTGTGCTCGTCTGTCACCTTGATTTTATATAAAAAACCTAGGTATTTAAATAATAATTTATATTATATTTATATAATTTATACATTCATTCATTCAAACACTTAGAACCCTCACATTACAAGTCATGGCATTAGTTCCTCGACTTCACGTCAAAGAAGTTGATGCATTTACATCTACTTACCTGCATTAAGCTTGATGTGTCACAAACTTCGGATGTTGTCGTTACGATCGCGTCGGTGAAAATGGGGTAATGTAAGCTAAATGACTGGTAATCTGGAGCTGAGAGACGTAATGCCTACCATGTTTTAAAGTGAAGGCAAATTTTGTTTGCGAAATTAACAGCAATTAAATATACATTTAAGTAAACATTACTTAAGACAAGTGTCCATAGTCTTTGATTTTTGACCTCTTTTTTTATTTAAAGTGCCAAACTAACAGAGTGACCGACATAGCCCAACGGATTAGTAAGCTGAAGTGGCAATGGGCCGGCCATATAGCTCGAAGAACCGACAACTGATGGGGCAAAAAGGTTCTCGGCTGGCAGCCTCGTACTGGTAGGCGAAGTGTAGGGCGACCCCCACTAGATGGAGTGACGACCAGCTAAGACATGCAGGAAGTCGATGGATGCAGGTGGCTCAGGACCGTACTTAAGGGCATTCCTTGGGGGAGGCCTATGTTCAGCAGTGGACTTGTGAAGGGCTGTAATGATGATGATGATGATGATGAAACTAAGTTAGAGCAAACTTTGTGGAATACCTCACAGCCTGTAACTGGCTCTCTGTATATTTCAGACTAGAGCACTGCTATTTGGCGGCAGAAATAGTTAAGAGGCCACGTTCTTACGTTTTACCGCAGGGCACGTGGTAAATTGTCAGAGTATTTTAAAGATTCTGGTGGCAGTCGAACTCGGGATACTTTTTTTAGTATAAAATTAATACTGGGCGCTTAGCCCTTGTCCTTGAGCTACGAGTAACAAGGCTCAAATATATAAGCGTTGAAGCGTTGATTATATAAAGTGCTGAATAACATGGTGTTTGACGGAGAAGTAAAATGAAATGGTGCCCTTGTACCTTGCTTGTGTTCCACGATAACATTAGATAAAGATATTTTTTAGGCCGTCCTTTTACACACAGCGTAAGAGTATCCACTACCCTATAACATCCCAACAGAGGGGCAACAGAGGAAAATGAAACATGATAATTATGGATGGCAACATCTTCCTTATAAAAACTCAAAATAATGAAAACTGCGTTTACCAACCCATGATGTTAAAGTTCACAGACCGTGACACAAAGCAACATCAGAGGAACGAGAATTCTGATACGCGACACCTGCAAATGTGTGATAACGACAAAGTGGCCCTTCTAAGAGAGAGACAGAGAGAGAGAGAGAGGGGCCAGTATCCAGTAGTGGACTGCTGTGGGTTGATGAGGTTAGTATAAGAAGGAGAATAAAGAATTAAGGTTGAAGAATTGACGATTCTAAAAATCTTTTGCCTCCGACAAAAAAGCAAATAATCCATTAGCAAAAATATAAATACTAATATTTTTTCAATTTGAGGTCTTACCAAAAATTTTCTACTCCAGTATGACATGTTTCTCGTGTACTCGTATTTATTTTAACGTCAGATAAAAAAATTGCTTTCTGGTTTGGAAGCGAGACACCATTTCGTTACGTTACACTCGTGAATTATAAATATATTTTTATTTTACCTCGGTATTTTATGATTTTTTAGCTGTTCAGCCAATGTGTAGAGTATCATTAAAATTTTAATTTAACTATAGTGTAAGTGTTGAGTTACTTGATTCTCCAAATTACTAACTGGTGAACTATTATTATTTGTTGCCTTCTTTGCTGGTATTGCAACATTTTAAACTATTACTTTTCGGTATTAAAACACGGCGCTTATTTCCTTGATAGTGATCGTGAATATGATTATCATCGTCATCATCTGAATTTATTTTTAAAACATATAGCACCATAACCAATTTTTAGTTGAAAATTAAAATTGTTTATAACATTTAAACAGCTTACGTGAAACAAGATCCCAGTTAGGTAAGACACATTACCTTCAATCGCAAAGCAACTTAAGTTATGGCGTCATTTTGTCTTTCATTTTGCCATGTCTTTAATCTATGTTGTTTTAAGGTTAAAATAAGAGACAAACATTTTCTACTTTTTAAATAATAGCAAAATAACGGTGGTAGAAGTCGACTACGACGCAGTCGTCAACGTTTGCGGCGATATTTCCATTGACCACGACACGGCCACGTCCCGCTCTGTAGACGACTCAGTGGTTATGCAACATAGGTATGTTATCAAACTTTAGTCTTATGAAATAAAAAGCAGTTAGTCGTTTTATATACTATAAATGCAAAAAACGTGGTGTTTTAATCTGTGAAAACCTGATCATCTTGCTATCACAAGGCGTATGAGTATGCGCATTTCCATATAAAAAGACGTAGAAATTTTAGTTCAATATTTCCTTGAAAACGTCCACGTTGTATTCAAAAGGATAGAATGTTGTACCAAATTAATCCACAGTTCGCATCGTATTTTACATAGTCAAAATTAAAAGGGTGGAGACTAGACGAATGCCTGGTTGTCCGATGATTAAAGACCCCCGTCTTTGTAATATTAATAATAGTTTTGTATAAATGAATTAAATACAAAACTATTATTAACACATTGATTTAAAAAAAGTGTTACCCCCCACACTATGAATTGATCCTGTATCGTGGTTAACATACACAAACTACACAAGGACACACATACAGACCCGAAAAAATACCTTACAAACAAACACCTTGTCGCGTTCGGAATTCGAACCCATGTTATGTTATTCATAGTATGCCCACTCTTTAAAATGTATTCTGTAGGAAACCAAGAAGCTGGCTACTCAACGCCGATCGAGATAGACAACATTGTTGTTTTGAGTCCAAAGCTGTTAAGTCATATCTTGCACCACCAGCTCATACGTTGCAAACAGTACTCCAAGACCAACTGCTAAGTTAATTAGAAAAGGCTTGGAATTGCCTGCGGTAGCACTGAAACACTTGCTAGTCCACTAAACTTTTTCCTGACTGCTTTGGTTTTTAATTCAATAAACTGCACACATTTAAACGTATAGAAAACACCTAAAGCCATTCAGTGTATTCCAGAAATACATTCTAGAAAATGTGATATTGTCTATGAATATTACCGGGTTCCTTTTAGCGGTAAAAAATACAAGAGTTTTAGCTCACTTGTGTTTTATTTTCGTTGCATTTAAAAAATATAAGTATCACGTAATTTGGAGACATTCTGCAGTCAATATGTTGTGTAACTTTTACGCTGAGTCATAACCTTTTCACTGGCTCGATACACACCCCATCTCTTGTAATTTTAATCTACCATACTTTTAACTGTTCATTTTTTATTTTTGTGATGTGTACAGTTCCAGTGAATAAATGTCTTTCTTTCTTTCTTTCTAACTATTCCAGTGTATACAAATGCCATCAATTGTTATAGTTTTCACGAATTCTAATGATCTGATTTAACGTCGACACTAAAAAGTAGATCTTCTTTGCATTATATACTATATATTGAAGAAAGTTTTGAAGAGAATAGGTGCAATGAAACGATTAATAATTTTAATGATAAGTGTATGATAATTAAACCGATCCGATAACTAATAATATATTCGTGACGCTACTGTTAGCTCCAAAACTACGATATATGCACGTTACAGAAGGCATGAACAATTACTTTTAGGTAATACCACCGTTCTCGTTTTCAGTTAGTATAAACGACAGATCTATGCAATGCATATTAAACATATAATAATATTAACACAGTTACAGTTTCTTATATATGTATTATTATAATAATATATAAAAACTGTAACATTAAGATAATTTTAAATAAACGTAGTAGTTAAGATACTAGGCGCTTGTCTAAAATTTTATAGTACGCAAATAATATATAATAACGCGTACGCTCGTGTTCGATTCATACGAGTGCAGATACAACTGAAATGGTTAATTGCAGTTTTTAGAACTGATTTATCACATGGTTGGCGGTGAGGGAAAACATCCTGAGAAAACCTGCCATACTTAGATTAGAACTTTAAAATATTTTGGGGACATGTGAAGTGCGCTTAAATCTATTGGGACAGCAACTCGGCTTTTCACTTTCTACCAGGCCCCTCAGAAATAAAAGTTTTAAAGCAGTAACTTTTTTATTGATTTATGTATTTATGTACACACAACAAAACACGGAAAAAACTATACAGTGATTTGGTAAAAGGGTACTACTTATTCAACTTTATTTACATTTAATGTTTCTCGTATAAACAAATAATAATGTAATAATACATATTATTTAATTAATAGGATGGTAAGGAGTTAACTCTTACACGTTTCTTAAATACGAATAAAATATCAGAATCAATAGTATTTGGTTTAATTTTTTAACTTAATTTTATTTAAGTATAGGTAATATATTACTTACCAGATTGTTTACTTTTTTGTTTATTTGAAATTGTCCTGAAACGAAGAAAAACCATTAGTTAGTAAAGATTTACATAGTACAATTATTAAAATAAATGAAATATAATAAAATAGGTATATAATTAATTTATAGAAAAGGGGCTAACGAGCATGCGGTATGCATGTATCACAGGCAGCACACATTAGTTGTTTACCATTGTTACTTGTACTATAATCTATTCTGTGCCATTGTCTTAAGATTTTGATTTTCAGAACATTTCTCAGATGAGTTGGATTCGGATCTTCGTCGGAGTTGAACAACTTGTTATATTATACATACATACTCGTCGATAAATATGAACGTAGTGTTCCCAATAACTGCATTGATTTGTCATGGCGGGTAGATAATATGGTTAGCGTATTGTCTATGCTTGTCATAGGAGACCATAATTGTGGTCATTATAATTTTTTTATAGAATAATGGTGACAAACGAGCACACAGTCAACCTGATGATAAGTGGATGCTGTAACTCATAGATATCTACATCTATCTTCCTCGGAATATCATCTATTTCCTGTAACAAGGATCATACAAGCAGCGGTGCTGCCGGACGTGCTGAATACTAAGTGAGCCGTGTAGTAGCCGGTGTAAAAATATCCACTACCCCATATCGTCCCGTTGATGTCGTAAGAGACGACAGAGGGAAATTAACCAGGAGATGGATAGCAGCCGAACTGACACGTAACTCACCTTTGAGGTAATCTATGGAGGACGCCTATGTTCAGAAGTGAACTTTTTATAGGCTGTAACGGTAACGGTATTAAAGTAATTCAGCACAGTGTTTAATTTTTCTAATAGTTCTTACATAAGGATAGTTACTATCATTGGAAAATCTAAATTTTAGTGATGAATTATAAGCATACATAAACCCTGCATAAACCTTATACGGACTGTTATTCAGTCCGTATAAGGCTTACAGTGACGCTGTGAAGATGAGAAGACATAATGTCAAATAAACTACATTGATTTTTATGAAGACATGCTAATAAGTAGTCCTTTCAATGTATTTTTTTATCTTGACACTTACTTTGATGTCTAAAATACAAAAGGTTACCAAAATTTTCAATTTTGTTTTACTTACTTTATATGATGTTTACGAAATCGTTTATAATACAGGTTTTAATTTTACTAAGTTTCTTCAACGTAAGTTTCTAATATTTACTCTCATTATGAACATTTTATAAATAAATTGCCTCGCCTGATATCGCTTTGCCCTTATCTTTCACAATTTTATTCCATAACTTTTCTACATAGTAATTAAATGAAATTTATTTTGAATTGGACAATTTTGGTTTTTATTAATATAGTTTGTTAATAACTTGATTAGCTTCGCCAAATCGTAAAATGTCCTGAACCTATTAGGTGCTGCTGTTGTTGTACGACGACAGCACTTTCTAATAGGACTAAGTTTTTGAAGTTATACTTCTTTTGGCGCGTTTGAGAAAAATGATGAGAGTGATTTTTATGATGCGCGCGTACACCGACACCTAAAAACGACATCATGAAAATGTTACGATGCGCGCGCACACGGAAACCTAAAAGAGACAACTTCAGTTGGTAATTGTCTCTCAACTGTCTATACTATAAAACGTGTTTAATTTTAGTTATTTTTGTTTTGTTACGCTAAAGAAGTATAACTTCTTACGTGCGTACATAAGTACACACACACGTTTTATTTTAATTTTCTTTTATGGCACTAAAACAACCTTTATTCTGAATTGGACTCATTTTAGTCCATATTAATATAGTGTGTTAATAACTTGACTATACCTCCGCCTATCGAAATTTACCATATACATGTAGCATTGTCTCGATAAAAGAAATATAGTGTAAATATGACCTCAATTGGTCAAAGTTACACGATCAGTAACAGATTATTAAACGACCAACGATTATTAAACGTTTATTTTTCACGAGATACTGCAGTTAAGTGGACGCAATCATTAAAACAAGCAGTTTGTTACAGTAACTTGCTTTTACAATTTGCACTATGTTCACTTAGCGTGAAAACAAAATCGTTCGCAACTCTGAAAAAAAACAGAATTAACAGACCAATTTGCAAACAAAACTAAAATTTCCACACAGCGACTCGTTGTTTTGACGTACGAAACATTTTACTATTGTAGTGGCTTCCAATTAGGTTGGTAAAATGTTAATTTGTGTTAAGTGGAATGGAAAAAATAAGGAAGAACAACTTATAATAAAGTTGCAGTAAATAAAATGGAATTCTTACCCATATACTTATTATTCAAAATTAACATATTAGTTGTATTCCTTATATTTGATACTAGAACCATACTTTTTACGGCTTTTTGCAATAAATAAAAGTAACATGCTTATGGATAAGCCATTGCTTGAATACTATCTCAAGTTATTTTACATGACAACGATATCACCATCTGGATGCTTGGTGGTCTACCACTGTGAGATTCACTATGAGTTTTTATTCTCAAACGACTTATTTGTGGAATCCTTTACCATCGGTAGTTTTTCCGAACCAATACAACTAAGGGATCTTCAAGAAACGATCTTCCTCCTTTTTAAAAGATTCCCCTGGTGTTGCAGTTGTACATGGGCGGCGGTTGACACTTACCATTAGGTGAGCCGCATGCTCGTTTGCCCCTTCATCCATATAAAACAATAGAATTGAATAACTTATATTCAATATAGATATAAGTAATTCTTATTGAAAGTAAAAGGATCTCCGGTTCTCTACACTCATCGTACAAAGCACAGCAGTATTAAGCTGCTATTTTACGTTGGTATTTTGTGAGAACGTGGTCCTACTCCGGTCGAACCAAACCATTCGTGCTACAACCATAATATATCTGCAACGTGCCTCTACCACGTAATTGTTGGTAAACCTAATAAAAAGTAAAAAATGAACCGAAAAAACCCAGCCGAACATTTTTTATATTTTTATACTAGCTTTTTAAGCGTCTTAAAATTACTGACGACTGATTGCTTTGGCAATTCTGTTTTCATTAAGGCTCCAAAATCAATGGAAGTTTCTTACTTTATAAAGATATTTCATATCAAAGAATAAAAGTCTGAAGGATATATTTTGCCAGCAAAACTTCTAGCCAATGCTGATCCCTTATCCTACGTAAAATCGTTTAACAAAAGTAACATAGTTCATTATACCTCGAATTTTTCAAGGAATTTCATATTTTAAAAAAAATGGAGGCTCAGAGGCTAAGCGCTCAACGTAAATTTGACAGTATACGAGCAACCCGGGTACGGCACCAATACGGCATCACTGAAATTGTAAATTGCAATTTTAAGGGCTTTATCACTTGCTCGTCAGTGCATGACTGAGAAATAAAATATTTTGAGGACATGTGAAATCCGCCAACACGCACAGGCTTCCTCTCAGAAATGAGAGGAAGCCTGTGCCCAGATGTAAAAATATTAAATCTCTTACTTTAAAAATGTCTTTACATGATCCGTAATTACATTATTATCATAAACCCAAGCCGAAATATAAATATTAAATGTTTGATAAACTTCAAAACACAAAACATAAAATACAGAAAGCGCTTAATTCTGAAACTAAGCACAAGAAACTTCATAATCAAGTTTCGACGTACAGTGTTGATATAAGGAAAATTAAACATGTTGACTACGCGTATTAAGTGTACCTAACACAATTACAAAAATGCTTCTTCTCATGTATTCATATTGTTATTTACGTTTATATTATGTGCAGTGTTATTCACGTAAGTGCTAGATAAAGTTTAGTAGCAAGAAAGAAGTAGAAGAGCCTTCCGCTAAGATAGTTAATGTATGGTAGTGTAAGGGGTTCTGGTATTATGGTTGATCCTACCACGAAAGTCATTGAGAAGACATATTATTATAATTTATAATCAAACATTATTTAATTATATTTAGAATTTCCTAAAAATAACAAGTGATAGAGTTATAGTAGTACACGAGTGTTTGCGCAAGCATAGGTGCACTCTAGATTATCTCATTCTCATAGTCCATAGGAACGCAATCCGACACGACCGGAGAGAAATCAAGATCAAGCGTAGGGCCAACGGCTTTATGAGCTGTTCGAAAACACTGCCAACTTCCTGACTCCAGACTGCTGCTGATAATTTCTTGACAGAAAAACCCACTATACCACATAATCAGCACTCGCGCTTACGAACAATAGAGCAACGAAACTATCGAAAAATAACAAATAAGTAATAAAACTTTGAAATAGAAACGTATTCTTGTGTTAGACCAAAATATTTCTCTTATGTGGAGCGTGATCTTTGAAATGAGACTATTGCTTCACATTCAAAGAACAACATTATCCTCCATTATACTATATTAGTAAACGATGGGTTCGACGTGATGGGGCCGGCCTACCGTAGTACTGTTGTTGTAAGAAGAACAGAACGCAAAAAGTTGTCATTAATAGTATGAGATCTTCCGGGTCGATAGTAAAAATAGGCGTGCCTCAAGGCTCAATTCTCGGCCTCTTTCTATTTCTTGTATATATTAGTGACTTACCTTACATAGTAAGGGATAACCATAATATAATATTATTTACTGATGACACTTTATTAATTTTTAAATTAAAACGACAATTATTAAAATATGACGAAGTAAATAATTCTATATCTAAATTAGTACTTTGGTTTAATGTTAATAACTTGCATTTAAATGGCATTAAAACGAAATGTATGAAATTCATGACTCTAAATGTCAAACAATTAAATACTAATGTAATTTTAAATGGGAAGAAACTGAGTCTTTTTAATACCACCATTTTTCTTGGAATAACACTAGACGCGAAGCTTCAATTGAGCCCCCATACATCTAAATTAGCAAGCAGACTTATTTCTGCAGCATATGCTGTAAAAAAATCAGAAATTTTACCAGTGTGGAAACAGCTGGACTTGTTTACTTTAGCTATTTCCATAGCATAATGTCGTATGGTATTTTGCTATGGGGACACGCAGCTGACACTGAAATTATATTTGTTTTACAGAAGAGGGCCATAAGAGCAATCTATGATTTAAAACCTAAAGAGTCGCTCCGACAAAAATTTAAGGAAATTAATATATTAACTTTGGCCTCTCAACGCATTTATGAAAATGTAATGTACGTATACAAAAATAAAAGTAGTTATACAAAAATAAGTGATATTCATTCTGTAAATACTAGAAACAGACACAAGCTAGTATTACCAATTACTCGTCTCCACCGAGTCAGTAATTCATTCCTGGGCCGATGTATACGCTTTTACAACAAAATCCCAGAAAATATGCAAAATTTGACCTGCTCAAAGTTCAAAAACTTCATTAAACAAAGTTAATTTAAAAAGGGTTATTATAATATTAAGGAATTTATGGATGATAATAACCCCTGGGAATGAGGTGATCGCTACCAAGCTATTTCTAATTTGTTTTGTGTGTTTAATTGTGTAACATACATGATTGTAAGCTGTTATTAAAAAAAAGTCCAGCTGGGTTTCTTTCTGGTTCTTCACAGGACAGATGCTTTTTTTCGAACCAGTGGTAATTGAACAAAAGAGTGACTTTCAATAAGTATTATTTATATTATAATCTATATTGAATAAAAAAGTTTCTGTTTCTGTTTCTGTTTCTGTTACAATGTAAGTCTCAAACTATGGATATAATAATATGGTAAGGTCTATGAAATAAAAAAAATTACGCAGAAGGACTCTTGAATGTAACATTATAGTGACAGAGTTAGGATTTATATAAGAATAACATTGTGTACAATACTATTGTTGAATATTGAATATTAACCCATCGTCACGGAAGTAGAAAATTATTACACGGACGTTGATCCGACATATAATTAAGATAATATTTCAAAATCGCAGGTGAATATATTACTAAAATATCTACTACTCAGGGTACAGCCCAAGGCTGCATTATTGGTCCATCTGAATACTTGTTATATGTGAATGATATGTGTAATATCTTTAAAGATTGCTTCCTTTACCAGTTTGCAGACGACACATGTCTAATAGCCGCACATAACAACCTATTTAAAGCACAAGAATTGATGCAACATAACTATGATCAGCTGAGCAAATGGGCACATGATGTTGGACTGGTAAGCAATACTCAAAACTAAACTGATGCATATACACTCAAGTTGCATAAAATATGATATACAACCCACTATCATTCCACATGAACACAGCTGTCTGCATCAGCAAAACACCAAATGCAACTGTAACCCCCTGGAAATGGTTGATCAGCATATTTATTTAGGCCTACTAATTGATAGTAAATTTAACTGGAGACCACATGTTATTCACATTTGTAACAAAATAAGAGCAATACTTTGTAATTTAAAAATACTTAAGCATAAAATTCCTTACCAAACTTTGAGACTTTTACATTTGGCATTAGCAAATTCAATAATAAACTTTGAACTGAGTAGCTATGGCAGAACATATAAAACTTATATACAAGAAATTTATAAAATACAACTAAAAATCTTAAAAGCAATAGTTCCTAACTATGTTAAGCAACTATACAGTTAAATGTATATGAAGAAATTAAACTGGCAGTCCTATGTGAAGAGTGGGTACAGTTGACTAAATTAAAAAAATATAGTAGACCTGAAACAGGCTACCGACATTTAAGCTTCCAACTGACAAAAAAAATTATGGCAAGCGCACATGGGAATACCTGCTCCCCTCTTTACGCAACGAACTTCCACTCACTTTTTTAAATAAATTAAAATATATATTATAAAGTAAAAAAAAGCTAAAATAACACTAAAATAGTTTCTAATCAAATAACCAGATGGTCGGTATGATAAGTTATGTGCATGTTGTATTATTATAGGTTAGTATAATATATTAATAGTATATTAGATGATAACATAATTACTGTAAATTGCATCATATGATGTGTTTATACCTGATTTGTTTCAAATTTACATATTTATTAATATACTTAGTGATAAGTTGATTAGTTAATAAATATATAAATCTTCCATTATTATCAATAATAGTTTATATAAGATAATAGTTTAGAGATAATAGACCACAGCAATTAAACCGTGTGTGGTTTCTGCTGTAGGGTTAAAAAAATTCACTTTGTGTATCAGTTTTTTCATATATTTTGAATAAATTAAAAAAAATCTTTAAAAAAATAAACCATGACAACGTCATCATTAAGGAAATAAAAGGACTAACTGTAATGAAATAAAAGGTAAAATCATGTTTTTTTTTAGAATTTTGGTGACAAACGAGCAAAGCATCCACCTGATGGGAAGTAAATGCAGTCCACTGTATATGTCATTTCTCAGCATAATATTATTAGTGCCAAAAAGTCTCCAGCATTCCAATTCAAACATGACAGATTTAACTTCACTGCACAACTTAATTATATGTTTCTGTTCAGATTCGAACATTCCGCCAAAAATATGCCTTATCCCAAGCTGAAGAATCTTCACCAACATAATGAAGCATTCGTACCTCACGACTGGTAAAACTGTCTAAATCCGGTTACAGATGCTCTTGCTGCGAAAAGACTGTCAAACCGTATTTGACTTTGAATTGTAGACCGTGTTTTTTTTTTACAAAACAGAAGTGACAAACGAACTTATTGTCCACCTGATTGTATATACCTGCAGTAGTTCATGGATATTTGCAATCAACTTCAAACAAATAAAGCTACAGATACTTTTCCACCTCTAAGGAATAAGATGAAATACCCCACAGCCTATAATTATACTGGCTCTCTATATCCTTCTGACTGGAATATAGCAGTGCAAGCACTGTTATTTGGCGGCATGTTATTTAACCAGACCTATTTCTAGGCAAAAAGGAATCCTACCACTTGGTAAAACGAGCAAATAAGTACTTTGATTTAATCAAAACTGTCAAGAAATACATATAATATGTAAATCTTGCACAAGAAATTTTCATTAAACAATATTTTACGAATGGACGGATCCTTTTTCGTGGAAATTGTCGTGCGAACTGAACCTTATAATACGCAACGCCATGTGTCTTTGATAGGTTCTTCGTTTATGAGGATTTACTTGGTATGAATACTGTCGCTTTAATTTAGTGTAATTTCATAAGAATGTTATCTTTTTTATTTTTTTTAAATAAATTTTAAATAAAAAGGATAAAGAGAGAATATATTATATTTTATTTATAAGCATACATAAGATATAATTTAACCAATTTAATGCATGCTAACGATACATTAATCTGTTGATAACTTCTACGTTTTTATGACCGATAACTTACTTTTTTTAAATAGATTTCAAGGAAAGTAGAATAATGAATGAAAATAATTTTATTTATATCACTAACAACATTATTCCGAATATTTTTTATCACGCTGAAGTCATATTTTTATTGAATGTTTGATAAATTGGTAAGTGGATGCTGTAACCCATAGACATCTACATCTATCCTCGATTAAGAATAAAAAAGCTGATTCGTTGTCACCCCCAAGATGGAATGCCTTTTGTACAGTAAAAAGATTCCCTACACTCACCATATGAAACACAGTAGCATTAAGCTGCTATTTTTTTGCTGGTATTCATTAAAACTTCCTATTATTATGTCGTGGGTTTAAAGCAGTTATTTAACTAAGAAATTTAATTTCTATTATTCTCAGTATGATTGGTTTGTAGTGATAGTAGTAAAGTTAGTAGTATTATTAAAATATAGAATTGAATGTCAACTTAATACGTAGGTACGGAAAAAAATTAAGATAGCTGCAATGCGGATGTGTTATACATAACTGGGGTATCGTTTACCGATGGAGTCACTGCGTAATTTATTTTTATTTTTAGGCTTATAATCGAGACTGATACATTTACGCAATACGAAGAAACCAGACGACAAACGTTAAAACGGAACCAAAAACGATTTCCATCAGATTTACACAATCGCGCTGCTGCTCCTCTACGAGTAACAATAAGTAATAACTTACTGTTTATTCGTATTATGTTACTGTCTAATCATCCTCATCATCATTACAGCCCTTCACAAGTCCACTGCTGAACATAGGCCTCCCCCACGGAATGCCACAAAGCACGGTCCCGAGCCACCTGCATCCATTGACTTCCTGCATGTCTTACCAGGTCGTCACTCCATCTAGTGGGGGGACGCCCTACACTTCACCTGCCGGTACGCCACCGGAGGCGTGGAGCAGAAGTACGGTGGTCTTGTTCTTCAAGAAAGGCGACAACGCTCTCTTGAAGAACTACAGACCGATTTCCCTTCTGAGCCGCGTCTACGTGCTGTTTTCGAGAGTCATTATGAATCGTCTCGCATGCAGACTTGACGACTTCCAGCCTTCCGAACAAGCCGGTTTCCGAAAAGGCTTTAGCACCATAGACCACATACATACTGTCTAATGAGTAACAATAATTAACAAGTTACTGTCTATTCGTATACAGTGTAACAGCTAACTGCCGTGATAGCTCAAGTGCTTGGTGTTAATACTAATACTAGCAATGCTTTCAAAATTACTAGTTTTCCAGACCACTATAACTTAGCTTAAAGTGATGTTTGAGAATGGTTCGTGATAATTGTCGAATGTTGGATTTTTAAGTCAAACCCATGAGGTAACTGTTAATTTATGTTCATGTATTTTAATATACTATTTTTGTCAATTTTTTTTCAGTTTACCAATGGTTCCTTATTATCATTATCATCATCACCGTCATCATCATCAAGGATAAGTGTGACGTTTTTGTCAAGAATACAGGATGTTTACGGTTGCGGGTAGATTCGTATCATATTTATGAATAATATGTTATAATCATAGTTCTGGTTTAGTTAGGTATTCATTAAATTTCGTTTTGCATTTCAATTATGGATAGTTTGAATAGATAATTGAACTGAAATTCGTGATAGTGCGTGCTACATTTGCTGATCAACAAAGTATAAAACTAGGTCAGTTATAATTATTTTGAAGTAATCATCACATGAAATGAAAAAAGATTATAATACAAAGAGTTAAAGTTTCTTGGCATTATTCATATTCCTTATCGGTTAAGTTTTATTATGTGCGATACATAAAACTCGACATGTAGTGGCGACGTAAGAGAATGAACTATCCCATAATATAATCCCTTGGTTCTCATAAGAGGCGACAGAGATAAGTGAAACAGGAGAGTGGTAGCAGCATCAAAATTGTGGTTCAAAATATCCCCTTCTAAAATATGAGGCAATCTATAGTGGCAATCCATATTTAGCAGTGAACTTTGATAACTGTAATGAATGAGTTAATGTTTAAAAACTAAAAACAAAAAGGTACTACCTAATAACGCTTCATAACGCGAAGCGTTATTAGGTAGTACTTTACTCTCCACCCGTCAAGGTCAAGCAATTTTGTGTTCTTAAAATGCCTCCATCATAACCATATTGCACTTATATATGAGTAGCCGTATATCAAGAAAACACTCTAATTAATCCATCTTATATTTTCTAAAAAATCATTTTATATTGCTATTTGAAACGGTTTGAAAAAATTTTACGTGGACTTTCAAAATCAACATCCGGACTATGTCGATTTTGTATGTGGTCACAATATCTCCCGAAAAAAAAGACGTATCGAGACCGGGTTTTTTTTATTAGCTTTAGATTTACATCAACTGTTTCCCTATTTCATATAAATAGCCTAGTAAGTTACAATCGAGATGCAGTCTTCAACAGGTAACATGGAACAGAGACTGCACATCAAAACCGACCATAGTTTCATTGTCTGCCATGTGGTCTTAAATCCGCTGACAAAAGGTAGAACTTTGTGTGTTTCTGTATGTCCCTGAGCGGTGAGTATTGCTAAGTGTTGAGCCAATCTGTGTTGGTGAATCGATTTGGCTAACTATGGGACGTAGTGGAGCATTGGGCTTGTGTATTTTGGTAACCCATACAACTTCGGTGGTTTGGCACACGTAGGTATTATCGATTTTACGTCCAGATTTAATCCAAAAAGGACATTCGAGGAAGCGCTAAGATCTTAAATCGAACTCGAACGGTAATCCAACAAAATCGCTCCGATCTACATGACATAAACAAATCCATAGACACATCATTCAGTGAGTTAAAGGCAGTCTTAACGACATTTGATTATAATGCTTGCATCGAAACGTTAAATAAACGAGAAATTAATAAATATAACGAATGCAAAAACAAACATAGTAAAATATCAAAATTAACGACCAAATTAATGTCAAACATCTGTGTGGACGTGAGAACGAAGCGCAACCGTTGACCACAAACACGGATCATAGATCGAACGCAGTCTATAATCTGTCAAAACAAATTCTGGATGATGCAACAATTAGTATTATGGAAAGGTTAATTTCGCCATAACACCGAAAATATTACCGTACGAGGAAATTATCTGCAGTGTCAAGGACTGTTTATTTAAAACAATATGCAAAAGGAAGATTTGGAAGCGATATGTCAAGATATTTCATCTATGTTACGTCGAAGTTCAGCGCCGAAACCGAATCTACCTAAGGACGAATATAAAGCGTTGAATAACCTACGCAATAAACCAGAACTCACGATTCTCCGCGCAGATAAGGGAAATGCCACGGTAGTCATGGATACGTCAGATTATAATTTTAAAATACAAGAACTTTTGTCGATTCAAGCACTTATAAAAGGTTAAAACGACCCAACAAATAACACACTTAAAACAACTAGTGATCTCATAAAGAAACACCTGAAAATTAAATCTGGACGTAATATCAATAATACCTACGTGTGCCAAACCACCCAAGTTGTATGGGTTACCAAAATACACAAGCCGCTCCACTACGTCCCATAGTTAGCCAAATCGATTCACCAACTTACAGATTGGCTCAACACTTAGGAAATACTCACACCGCCCAGGTGACATACAAGAGCACACACAAAGGATTCTACCATTTTGTCAGCGATTTAAGACCACATCTGGCAGACAATGAAACTATGGTCAGTTTTGATGTGCAGTCTCTGTTCATATGCTTACCTGTTGAAGACTGCATCTCGATTGTAACTAGAAGGCTGAGAAAACAACATGCCCATAGAATATGCAGCTTACTTAGACACTGCCTCACATCTGGCTACCTATTGTAGGGAGGAGTTCTAAGCAAGTAGATGGAGTGGCGATGGCTCAGAAATTAATAAATATAACGAATGCAAAAACAAACATATAGTAAAATATCAAAATTAACGACCAAATTAAATGTCAAACATCTGTGTCGACCTGAGAACGAAGCGCAACCGTTGACCACAAACACGGATCATAGATCAAACGCGGTCTATAATCTGTCAAAACAAACTCTGGATGATGTAACAATTAGAGTATTATCAAAAGGCCTTAATTTCGCCATAACACCGAAAAAATTACCGTACGAGGAAATTATCAGTAGTGGGACTGTTTATTTAAAACAATGTGCAAAAGGAAGATTTGGAAGCGATACGTCAAGACATTTCGTCTATGTTACGTCGATGTTCAGTGCCGAAACCGAATCTACCTAAGGACGAATATAAAGCGTTGAATAACCTACGCAATAAACCAAAACTGACGATTCTCCGCGCAGATAAGGAAATGCCACGGTAGTCATGGATACGTCAGATTATAATTTTAAAATACAAGAACTTTTGTCGGATTCAAGTACTTATAAAAGGTTAAAAACGACACAACAAATAACACACTTAAAACAACTAGTGATCTCATAAAGAAACACTCGAAAATTAAATCTGGACGTAATATCGATAATACCTACATGCCAAACCACCCAAGTTGTTTGGTTACCAAAAATACACAAGCCCAATGCTCCACTACGTCCCACAGTTAGCCAAATCGATTCACCAAATTACAAATTGGCTCAACACTTAGCGAAAATACTCACACCGCTGGGGACATAGAGCACACACAAGATTCCTACCATTTTGTCAGCGAGATTAAAGACCTACACCTGGCAGAAAATGAAACTATGGTCAGTTTTGATGTGCAGTCTCTGTTCACGCTTATGCCTGTTGAAGACAGCATCTCGATTGTAACTAGAAGGCTGGAGGAAAACAACATGCCCATAGAATATGCAGCATTACTTAGACACTGCCTTACATCTAGCTACCTATTGTGGAAGGAGGAGTTCTACAAGCAAGTAGATGGAGTGGCGATGGGCTCACCTGTATCTCCCATTATCGCCGATATTCATGGAAAACTTTGAGGAGAAAGTCCTATTTACTTCTCCCGTAAATCCAAGATTCTACAAGCGGTACGTAGACGACACTTTCACAATTCTACCTTTCGATAATGTAACTGCATTTTAGACTATCTTAACTCCATTAATTCTAAAATTCAGTACACAATGGAGTTTGAGGCAAACAACTCTTTAGCTTTTCTAGATGTGTTAGTAATTCGAAATCCTGATAACATCTTGACACACACTGTATAGAAAAAGACCCATACAGATGGATATTTAAACGGTGACTCTCATCACCATCCTTCACAGTTAGCTACCGTGGGTAAATCTTTGTTTCAGAGCACGAGGATCCACAGTAAACACCCACACCGAGCTCCAACACGTCAAGCAAGTTTTGCACGACAATAAGCTTCGGGTCCCGCGCCTACGTCACAGTGAACGAGTGAAGCCGGCCACAGTCGAGCGAGTGCTGCTGCTGTACTGCCATATGTCAGAGGTGTCACTGACAAGATTGGCTACATCCTGAAGCGTGCTTCTATTAAAACATACTTCAAGCCGCCGAAGAAGATTAGTCAGTTTTACCTTCAGTTAAGTGTAAACGTCCCTCTGTAAGATGCAGGAGTGTACAAGATTGATGTGAATGTGGTCTCTTATATAGGACAAACTAAAATATCAATAAAACCCGCGTTAAAGAAAACACATAGCTGATGTGAAGAATCGACTCCGGGAAGTCTGCAGTCTGTGAATATATAAGATCGCCCCGTCACTACATTAGATTTCATAGACCACAAATCCTCGCTAAAGAACACCGATTCCTTCCAAGGATGATTCGGGAGGCTATTGAAATCAAAAACATCCTAATTCAATAGAGAAGATGACTGGGTGCTACCATCTGCTTGGGATCCTATAATTAATAAAATTAAATCCCAAACCAAGCACACAACTGCAAGACCTCAAGATACTGTAAGTTTATACTGCGTAGATCGGAACAAAATTAATAATTTTAATCTGGAGGTAACCGTGGCTAACTATGACATTGGGACGTCAAATACCTCAGTCCCCCCCCGTGACCATGGGTGCTGTAAAGTACTCGAAACGTCGGGAATATAAAATAAGTTAATATACGCGATAAAATCCGTTAAACTAGTTTTATTTAAATGTGTAGTGTTCGCGTAAATACAAGAAATCTATGAGCAATTCATAAATGTAAAACTCCTCGAGCGAAACCAAAACGATGAAAAGAAAAATATAATATATTTATTTAATAAAACAACATAACAAAATATAAATGTATAACAATACAACTCAATATCTTTATTTCTTGGTTGAATGTTTTCACGCATCCATCAAATATAAATGCAATCCTTTTAAAATTTTGTCCCTTAATTTACTTTACTCAATTTCTTTTTAAGTCATGTCACTTAATATATTTTTTAAAACTAAATGATTTTCCCCTACAACGTGGAGGATTTACGTACATAAATCACGCGTAATAATTATTTGGAGCTTATACAAATAGCCGTGGTAGCTCAGATGGTTAGCGCTCGCTGTAAGTTTCACAGTACGCGAGCAACCCGGGTTCGATCCCCGCCGGCACCAATTAAATTGTTAATTGCAATTTTAAGTGCTGATTTTCCACGTGCTCGGCTAACATTTTCTTAAATTTAAATGTTAATAATATTAGTTTGTAATAATAATGTTAAATATTTAGTAAGAGGATATTTGAGTTTTATCTATACTTTTATACTAATAATAAATATAACTGCTGATTTACCACGTGCTCGGCGGTGAAGGAAAACATCGTGAGGAAAGCTACATGTCTGAGAAATCAAAATAAAAAATATTTCGAAGACATGTGAAGTTCGCCAACACGCATTGGGGCTGCGCGGCGGACATTTCCTTGCCCTAAAACCCTCTCAGAAATGGAAGGAGGCCTGTGCCCAGCGGTGGGACGTATATAGGCTCTAACTTTACTTTTAACTCTTATACAAACACTTGTTCCGTGCGGTAGTCTAACTGGCGTTCTTAGCGTGCTAAACTACTGCGCCACGGAGCCGTCATCATCATATGAGGATATTGCTACATTTTATCTTGGAAATTACAACAATTTTAAATAAGGAGGATTCGTGAGGATCAAACAATTTCGATAGAGATGAAGGGTTGGTGCTTAGATTTTGCATATGATGTTGTTAGTTATTCTATGTTACTGAAACTAAAATAACAATAAAAGCTGATGTCAGCTCACATAAAAGACAGCTTCAGGACGTTGGAAAACTTATCCCGCTAAAGTAGGTACTGTAACGTACTGTGAACGTCGGGATTTCTAAGCGAATTTTACGAGATAAAATCCGAATATTTAGCTTAATACAACTTTCAAGAGTAATTGTATTTCTGTGTATAATAGTTTTTTCTTATGTTATGTCACATTTGTAGTTTGAAGAGTACAACATTACTCTACTTACTTACTTTAGTACGAACATTCTCGCGTTTCTAGACAAACCGACGATCCAAAAACAAATAAAAGAAACTCCTAATACGGTAAGGAAAATTCCGGAAAATTCAGACTTTTCCGAAGTTTACAGAAAATGATTTAAAAATTGGTTTCAAAAATTTTCGTTAATAAGCATGAGCATATCAGTGCAGGCGTACATGCAGCAAGATTAAAATTTATGAAATACCTTTACAACAACATCTCGCTATCACATAAGTATAAGTTAACACGTGTAAGGGCTTAGCTGCAGCTTTTTATGCTAGCAGCCCAAATGGATGACTCACTTGGTGATGGACCACGCTTGCACAGAATAAAAACATAATGCTCTTATATCTCATATGGTAAATGACTAGATCCGGAGACCCATTTTATTAAATACGAGGAATTTCATCTTAGCCTTCAGGGGGACAATGCATCTGAATTTTGTTTCTCAGTTGAGGACAAAAATATAGGTTTCCTTAGATTATGAATCAATCATTCTTATAACACATGCATTTTTTATTATATACCAATACACATTAAAACAAAACAAAATATAACAGTATATAAAAAAGGTAAAATATGTGGTTATATCCCCCTGGAAGCGATTTCTTCCAAACTAAAGTTGTCCGTTGGAATTCGCAAGAGCTGTTGTTCACAACGAATTGCATAAAGGAAGGTGTTCATATATCATAAAATTAAGTAGTTACATCAAAAACAAATCACAAGATTATTACAGTTAAATTAAGTAGGATACAAGAAAGAACGGGGTATGGCTGGAAACATTAAGATTCCAATTAAAAAGCTTTGAGTAGATTTTTTAAGAAAAAAAGGACTAAGCAGCTAAACACGTCAAATATATAAGTTCTGGATGTAAGGAGTGCCACAAACATACAGCTGTAACAGAAAATGATTTATTGAAGAAGGATAATGAAGATGGGTTACAAAGCAAAATATTGTAAGTGGATTATAATCGTGAGAGAAGATGAAATCAAAGCGGTCTTTCAGTTTACATTGAATGAAGGGAATAAACAGTACGTAACATTAAGTAAAAAGAATGTGAGTATTTGTGCGAAGGCGAATCGGCAGCCATTTGAGACATTTACGAAATTCTGAAATGTGTTCATATTTACGAAACCCAAATTTGAATGCGATTTTATGCTCGTTGTCATCTAAAACTTACCACTTTATTGTAGATGTAGCCCACACGACATTATATTATATATTGACTTTAATTATAGAGTAAGTAGAGTAGTCTAATCAAAGATATATCCTATAGCATGAACAACACATCCGTTCTCATTAACATCTTCCTATATTTCACAATTTCTAAAAATAATGATATTTATATAAAAAAGTGTGTGTGTACTTATGTACGCAGGTAGGAAGTTATACTTCTTTAGCGTAACAAAACAAAAAAAAAACTTGACAGACAATTACCCACAGAAGTTGTCGCTTTTAGGTGTCAGTGTGCGCGCGCATCGTAAAACTTCATGATGTAAAAAATAAAGTTATTGTGTATTGTGATGACATAAAAAAAATAGCACAATGTTAAATAACTGTTTAAAGGACATCAGGTTAGTAATTGTTGTATGCCTGGAGCATCCTTTAGTCATATAATGAATAAAGTTTTAACTAGTGTTTTGCCCAATAGCACATTAATAATTCTTGTTGGGAGAAGGCATAAACAAAACTCAATTATTAAAATATATTGATCATCTAAATACTTTAAATGTACATAAAATTATCTTGTTTACATTGCCTTACATACAGGTTGGCCACAGGAAAATAAAATAAGATACAATTTAAATTTATTAATGAATAACTTTTCATTTAATAACAATATAAACTTGACAGCTAATTGTTATAATTATAATAATAGAATTAATTTAATAGACAAATAATTTAATTAAGAAATTTTTGACTAGAGATAGGTATTACCTATCCAAATATAATTTAAGACAGATAGCAAATGTTTATCTTATTGTTTATATATTAACTCAGCCAAGGACTTGGCTACACCGACATCTGCTTCTTTTGAGCAGTGTAATGACTTAATATGTAATTTGGAATCAGTTCCAAATAATTTAAATTAGAAAATGAGACAATAGAGGTAATCTCTCAGTTATAATAATTTAAATAATTTAGAATGTAGCTACAAAACCTTCATTGTATGACTCCACAGAGTGAAAATAAAAATTGTTTACACCTGGTGCATCAGAATATACAAGGCATGATAGGCAAAAGAGCTAGAAATTGAATTGTTCTTAAATAGCAACAATATTCATATTTTATGTATTACTGAACATTGGTTAAAAGCTTATAACATAATGTTTAATTTCAGTAATCACCAGGTGGTCAGTTCGTTCAATAGAAACGGTTTTAAGTGGCTCGTTAATATTAGCTATAATTATTATCATGTGAACAGTAAAGATATTGTGAGCTCTCTGTTGAGCGAACTGTAGAAATAACATGTGTTGAGTTTGAGCACCTCATTGTTGTGTGCGTCTACAGACCCCATGTTCTATATACAATACTTTTGAAAAAATTATGGAGGAAGTTTTTGTTAAAGCAATAAACAGAATAAATCTGTTGTAATATGTGGAACTTTAATATCAATCTCCTAGAAGCTTCCTCCACAATATTAAATTTAGATCATTGTTTTAAATCATATGGTCTTTTTAATTTATTTTAGAGCCAACGCGTATTACTGAATGTAGTGCAACATGTATAGATAACATTTTACAAATGTTAAGCCGTTGCATAAATGTATAATTCAAAAATTGAGTTCTGATCACTGTGGACAGTCAGTTTCGTTACCTTATGTTCACAAAAAGCAAGTAGATGAGAAAATTGTGTTTGTTCCTGTAAATGCACGTCGCTTGGAGAAGTTTAGAAGTAACATAGTGAAGAAACTTCATCACTTTCATACCAAAATGATCCTAATTTTTGTATGGAACAGTGTTTAAACTTATTTGCAATGAATTTGATAATATTTTTACTTCTAAAACGTTCTCCTTGAACAGTCGGAAGCTTTCAATGAATGGGCGACAGTAGGAGTCCATAAGAACAGACAAAGGTTATATGAACTTTACCATGAAGGTGATATATCCTAGCGTCAATTTGGGAATATGTTAAAAAATATTCAAAAATATTTAAAGTGTGCTCCAAAGCCAAGTCTTTGCATTTGAGCAACAAAATTAAGACAGCTTCTAATAAAATTAAAATGACGTGGAGTATAATTAATAGTGAAACTGGTAAGGTCAACTCTCACAATTCAAACTACCGGTTGAGTTTTAACAACAAATTAACGGAATCAGATCAGGATGTTGCAATGGTTTTGAGAAGTATTTTACGGATATTCCGATCTTAACCACTATGTCACTGAATTCTTCTCCTGCCGTCGCCGAATCATTGCTTAAACAAAATGTAAATGCGTGTACAAAGAATTTTACATTTCATAAAATATCATCAAAAGATATTGTAAAATATTTTAAAACTATTGATGTTAAAACTGCGGATCTGTGGGGCATTTCCGTTAAAGTTATTGCGTCTATAATCGATATAATCGCGCCTCAACTAGCTATATTTTTAATACTAGTATCGAATATGGTGTGTTTCCTGATTTGATGAAGCATAGTAAAATAATACCTTTATTTAAATCTGGTAGTACATTAGATCCCGCCAATTTTAGACCCATTTCTGTACTGCCAACACTAAGTAAAATTTTTGAAAAATTATTCTTGATCAAATGTTAATTTTTTTTTGTTAATAATTTACTTCATAAAAATCAATTCGGTTTCTGAGGTTCGCTCGACAACATGCTGGTGTTGAGCTGATTAAATATATTTTCAATGCATGGGAGAATTCACAGGATGCTTTGGGTATATTCTGTGACCTATCCAAAGCCTTCGATTGTGTTCACCATGAAACATTAATCAGGAAACTACAACACTACGGTGTAAGTAATGCTCTTAAATTAATTGTTTCATAGTTAAGTAACAGAACTCAAAAGTTGTCATTAATAGTATGAGCTCTTCCGGGTCGATAGTACAAATGGGCGTGCCTCAAGGCTCAGTTCTCGGCCCCTTTCTGTTTCTTGTATATATTAATGACTTACCTTACATAGTAGGGACAACCATAATATAGTATTATTTGCTGATGACACTTCATTAATTTTCAAATTAAAACGACAATTATTAAAATATGACGAAGTAAATAATGCTATATCTAAATTAGTAAATTGGTTTAATGTTAATAACTTGCATTTAAATAGCAATAAAACGAAATGTATGAAGTTCATGACTCAAATGTCAGACAATTAAATACTAATGTAATTTTAAATGGAGAGGAACTGAGTCTTGTCGATACCACAATTTTTCTTGGAATAACACTAGATGAAGCTTCAATGGAGCCCTATATATCAAAGTTAGCAAGCAGACTTAGTTCTGCAGCATATGCTAAAAAAGATTAGAAATCTTACCAGTGTGGAAACAGCTAGACTTGTTTACTTTAGCTATTTCCATAGCATAATGTCGTATGGTATTTTGCTATGGGGACAATGCAACTGACACTGAAATTATATTTGTTTTACAAGAGGCCATAAGAGCAATCTATGATTTAAAACCCAAAAGTCGCTCAGACAAAATTTAAGGAAATTAATATATTAACTTTGGCCTCTCAATACATTTATGAAAATGTAATGTACGTACAAAAAATAAAAGTAGTTATACAAAAATAAGTGATGTTCATTCTGTAAATACTAGAACAAACACAAGCTAGTAGTACCAGTTACTCGACTCCACCGAGTCAGTAATTCATTCTTGGGGCGATGTATACGCTTTTACAACAAAATCCCAGAAAATATACAAAATTCGACCTGCTCAAAATTCAAAAACTTTATTAAACATAGTTTGTATAAAAGGGTTATTATAATGTTAAGGAATTTGGATGATAACAAACCCTGGAATGAGGTGTTCGCCAGGCTGTTTCTAAATTTGTGTTAATTGTGTAATATACATGATTGTAAACTGTTGTTTAAAAAAAAGTCCTGCTGGTTTCTTGCTGGTTCTTCCCAGGACAGAGGTTTTTTCGAACCAGTGGTAATTAGAAAAGAGTGACTTTCAATAAGTATTATTTATAATCTATATTGAATAAAAAGTTTCTGTTTCTGTTTCTGTTTCTGTTTGTTTCTGTTTCTGAATGTCAGAACGGTTTTCGCAAAAATCGGTCTACCGTACTAGCAGTATATAAATATATTCAAGATATTTTAAAGATAAAAACAATAAAGAATATGCCATAGGAATACTATAGATATGATCAAAGTATACGATAAGGTACAATATAACATATTAATTAATAAATTTAGTATATATAGGTGTTCGTGGGATTAGTCTGAATGGTTCAAATCATACTTACAAGATAGAGAACAATATAGAAATAGAATAGTTTGATAATAAAAAATAATTATACATTTATTTACATAACATAATATACAATATTTTATTATATACAATATTAAAACTATAATTTAAAAAAAACTAAAACTAGTAACTTAATTATCATACAGTCCTACTCCCCGCGGTATCGTGCCAAGAACGCTGGCTGCGTTTCGCTGCATAGCTAGACTTAGCCTTTGAGCGAGAAAAGAACAAGCAATATAATACAATAGTAAAGTCAGATCAAATAAAATAATTATAAATGCTTCAATACCCGAAGGTAGTGTATTGGGATGTTTATTATTTTAAAATATATCAACAATCTCAGTGAAACTTTGGTTAACCCATGTGTTATGTTTGCGAACGATATCTCTATCTTAGCACCTTGTCGTAACGTAAATAACATGAATGATATATTATATAAAATATTTGAAAATATTGACCAATGAATAAAAAGCATAACCTGAAATGAAGGACAACAAAAAACCAAATTTTGCCTTTTACCCTATCAAAAACCGCTGATTAAAATTAATTTTTCTTACATAAATACAAAAATCGAGTTAGTAAATGAACACACTCTACTCGGCTTAATTTTAGATAGCCACATTAACTGAAATCTCACATTCAGAAAATTCTTAACAAATTGTCTAGTTTTGTATATGCACTAAGTGAAATAAAAAGACAACTGACTCAGACTGGTTAATTACTTATAATGCCTATGCACAGGCATGGCTAAGGTACGGTATTATTCTGTGAGGTAATAGTACAGATGCACCCACCATCTTCATCTTACAGAAAAAGCTAATTCGCATTATGTGTACATAGAAAAACTAAAAGTTGTCGTCCTCATTTTAAGAATCTTAAACTTCTAACCTTAAGTTGTATTTATATATTGGAATTATGTAAATTTGTGTAATTTATTTTATACGTAAAAAGAGGGACTAAAAATACGGCTTATAGTTTGTCATAAAAAATAAATTATTGTTACCAACCTCTAAAATGAAGCTTTTTCATCAGACCCTTACGTAATGTCCATAACTGTCTATAAAACTACCAAACTGATTAAAACGAAACAAATGATAATATTTTTATAAGACAATTAAAAGTATTTGTAATCAATAAATGTTATTATACTGAATGACAAATGTAATACTATAAATAAATGAATAAATAATATGAATAATGATGGTATAATAACAATAAATGACATAATAATAATGAATGATATAGTAATAATAATGAATAATAAAACATTTTTACGTCCTCCTCTGTTCTAATTTGTTATACCAACAGGGTCCATATTGTGATAATTTAATTTATTAATTTGTACATTATGGAATGCAAATAAATATTGAGTATTAGTATTGCAATTCTAAGGTCACGTCATAGTCCATTAAAGATGTTAAAATTATTAGCTTAGATCCGCGTAACAAAATGATGTGTCATACCTAGTTTGAAGAACACATTCCGCCCTCCCTCAATTACGTGCACTATCCCCATCACTACATATCCAGCACCACTACCCCAACAACTTCTCTAGAAAGATACACACATAATTCGCGCTCAGCGCGAAGACCTATCAATAATGTAAACATATGTATAATATGTATTATCGCAACTGAGAAAGCAGAAGGTGCTCTTAAAACTAGGTAAAACACATAATTTTGTTTTATTCTGCGGATCTTAACTTATATATTTTTAAAATTTTAATATAGTGGATTTCCGCAAAGTTACGCCTGGCTCTATAAATTTACTTTAAGCGTTTTCTAACTGGAAATAATTCGTTTTCTATCTGAATAAGATGAACGGGAAGAATTTACAATGCTTCTTCAATGAGGGTTGGCAGGATTTTCTATATTGTATAGGTATCTGTTATCATATTATACATAAGAATATATTTGAAAAGGTACAAAAGATATTCTAAGGTCACTTAAATATCGTAATAACATTACTAACAAATCATATAAGGACCTACTTATGCAATAAGGAACCAACCCACACAATGATAGTTTGAGAAAATAAAGTTTTAAATAAAATCGTGTAAAGAAAACGAACTACTTATCGTAATAACTCTGAACTTTGCAGTGTCATGATGAACCGTCTATATGTGTTTATTTAAAAAGTTTCGTCATTTCTGAAAAAAAGTGTTATTTTTTATTTAAAAATATACGTGGTTCCTTTCTGCAAAAATGCACTTATGTGGGTTGGTTCCTTTCAGCATTTAGTAATTTTAAGAACTTCTTCTACTTCTTCTTCAAGCTCAGAAATATATATAGCCTGGCCTTCAGGTCCTCAATTTGGTCATCTCCGACAAGATTAACATAAAATTCGTGGGCGTCTTGAGGTATGAAATGCAAAATACTTTTAAGGTCCTTTAACTTTGCGTCTGAAATGGGTTTTCCATTCGGCCAAGGGTTCCATCACCTCTTAGATATCTTAAAACTTGTCCTGCCTCGAACACTCTTTTTTATGTTGATCTTATTAAAATCTTCGGCGAAGCTGCTTCTCATGTTTATGTAATTCATTTAATTTTTCCATAGCATTATTTCTTTATGAAACCTTTTTTCCGTCGACGGTCTTTTTTCTATTTGTTGTGTTTTTTCTAATATTGAGGTACATAAAATCTGAAGTTTTCATTCTGTGTGCTTTTAAGGATTGTTTCTTTTGCAATTTTCATTATTTAATATATTCATTGGGTGTACTCATTATAAACCCTGTTTTGCCTTTTCAAAACCATTAGATTTTCATAAAGTCAGAATCATTAGGTAGAAAGCTATGTCCTGATTCAAGAAATCGAATGTTGATTTCTTCTATAGATGGATGTACATTTAATGCAAACTTTTAGGAAGCCTTTAACATTAAAATTAGTTTTATGTTGCGGTTTGCCCGCCACAAGTCGTACCATAAAATTAAGCGCTTCATTGTTTCCCATCCTTTGTAAAATATGATGTATAAAACAGGAGCCTACTTCTTGTGCTCCGGGCTCAGCTCTCCTTATACCCACATTGCAGCATGACATAAATTTTTACTGCCAGTATGGGTCCCTAAAATTATGTTTGTAGGTATATGAGGCAATGGCAGGTCTTTGGAGGTCAAAAGTAAGTGTCTTTACCATAGGGTCTTCCGAGCCAAGCTTCATGTCACTTTAAGTTGTTCTTGTAGAAAGGTGCTTTTCATGGTGCGCATTTTGGTTTCTTCGATTTCCAATTTTCTTCTTCGGTCATAAAGCTTTTAAAAGTCGCTTATTACAGGTATCTTTTATCAAGGAGAGAAGTACAAATTAAATTTGTAATGAATAAATGGGTTTACTTTCGAGAGAATATCTTAACACCTGAATTTTCTGCTTCTTCGCAGTAAAGATCGTATATTTTGGATAATGTCATATCTGGTCTTAAATACTTACACCTTTGCATTTCTCTCCGTCCATAATGAAATGTAAGTTGTAAATTTTTATCAATCTAATTGTACACTTTCAGGAAGGGATTTATGTGTCCAGCATCTCTTCTGTCAGTTATTTCGTTTGTAGGACGCATTTTGAAGAGATATATTTATTCTCTTCATCGAAGTTCATAAAGTCTTGACGAACATGTCCTGCAAACGGATACACCTTCTAGTGTGTACTCTTTAAAATATGTCTTCTTTCTGTAAACATTTGCTTTTTATTTCACTAGAAAAATGTGCCTCTAAATTATTACACACACCTTCATTGATATTGTTAGTGTCAAGTGGGCGTAAAGTAAAGTAGAATATGGAGGGTTCTATCTTTTTCGGCCGTTGTCTCAGTAACTATCATGATTTATTATCATTGATGTCGCAGCTAATACAGGTTCTTTCAGAATAGTTTTAGTAGCTCCTTCACCTTTAAGTTATCAGCATGGTGACAATAGCTCTAATATTAATGGGTGAATTTGAGGCAGGTGTATAAGAAAAACGATGCAATAACATTTGAAAACTGTTTATTTCTGGTTTTTCATTTAATTTAGTGGACAGAGCAACCACACACGCTGGCTAGGTTGACAGAAGAAGGAAAAAGTTGTCAGAAAAAAATCAATACAAAATGTTACGCTTTAATGTTGCCATACAAAATATTAATTTAGTAATAAATTATTAGATTATGTTATATGTTTAGTTTCTACTGAACAGCGGGTAAGTTTAATAAATAAAATTATTTCCAATACATTAAAAATTCCGTAATGTTTTCATAAATCTACATAATCAAACGCTTTTAAATTCAATTTCTTGATATTTCTATTTTAACAAAAAGAATCACGTTAGATTAGTTTCTACCTAGTTGCAGACGCAATTAATTAAAACAGAGCCATGTGCCATGGTTAACACAAAACAAAGCTAACGTTTGTTTGTAACTAAACCATGCGATATGATTCCTAAAATAATCAAAGCTTATTTTGCAAACCAGAACCACGACTTGTTCGCTTTAAAATACTCTAAGTTTATTTCGCAAACTAGAACCATACCACGTGGATTTTTTATCAAAACAAAGTTGTGAATTCAATTTTAACTACGTAACCATGGAACATGGATCGCTTTTTAATAATAAACTGTAGTTTTAAGTTGGTTCCTTGAGTAGGTAGTGATAACTCGAAATAATTGTCATATCACTTTGATTTTTACAGACATGATAGAAGGTGCATTTTGAAGCATCCTACATACTTAGTTCAAATTTGGTAGGTTTGTGGGTTGGTTCCTTATTGCAAAATAGGTCCTTAATCTTTGCTTAGGTATAAATTGTTATCCTTTGCAGTAGACACGCAAATTTTTGATATATATCTTTCTATATAAAATTTTGAATAATTTAATTGACACTTCTCTGCTTCTCGCAAAAGTATCATTTATTGCTCGTGCTCGTCTTCCAGTACGATCCTCATGTAAATGCCACTTTTCTCCTCCGCGGTAAAATAAAAGGTATACTCGTAATTCATTTTATAACGTTCCTGACATAAGTATGTAATAAACAATTTACTAATATCGACCTTTTGACATAACTCTCAATACTTTAAAACAGACATTAAAACTAATTTAAGTAAGGTTTGTAAGTGAGTTACATTTTTATTTATGTTTTTTATATACAAACATTAACAGAAATATATATATATATATATATATATATATATTTTCTATTAAAGCTTCTGTACTTAATCTTTGTTATGTAAATAGTCACTATGTAGTGTCACCATGTAACTTTCTTTTAAATTGTGTTTAACCCGGCGTGAATGAGGTGAGAAATTGTGACACCAGCTATGAGGCGGGTAGGAGATACCCAACATTTTGATGTTCAATGTTTTGTTTTTCTGTCTTTTTGTAGGTACCTCACCACATCTAACATATTTACCAGCCATTTTTGGGAACTGGTGGTGAAGGTTCCCCTAAATAATCGGCAATCCTCTTTCGTGTTTCCTTGGAAGATGTACGTTCTGTTGCCTGTTCGAGACTATCATTTATTAGATTCAAACCTAAATTACGAATGTAGTCTCGGTGCTTCATGCGTGTTTTGTCACCCGTGTTATACATAGTTAGACATAATCAGCACAACATTTTTTTAGGTACATAGGACACCAAAGTAATATCGTTTTGGAACCCGAATCGAGCTATTGACTTCTGTTCCTTTTGAAGATCTCAGGTACACTTGTCTTGTTTTTGGACTGTGCCGACAGAAGTCAATGAATGGTCTTTCAAAAGATGAAACATAAGTGGGTAACTAGTAAACCAATTATCGAACGTCAAATTCCTGTTTGTTTTGTTATGGCTCCACTAAACGGCTCACGATGTCAAACGCTTTGTTACTCATTTGGTAAGGTTCTGGTGGTTGTTTTCCAGCATATATTTCAGTTTAAGAATGTAAAACTTCTCCCATCTACAAGAGCTTGAATTTTTATCCCATATTTGGCTGATTTGTTAGGAAAGTGTACATGGAAGGACATTGCCCTCGGAAAGATAACAACATCTCATCAATAGTAAGATTCTCGGAAAGCACATAATGTTTTTGAATATTTTCAACAAAATTGTCAAAATGTTCCTTATGCAGCTAGATTGTCAGTCTTTTCTTTTGGTCCCGAGTGTTTTATCATCGAATCTCAAACAATTTTGGTGGAAGTAAAACCTCTGCAGTGACATTGTAGTCCGAAAGATTTCAACTCCTGTACCATCTGTACGCCACAAATCGTTCAGGTTTTGTCCATTTGAGCGATTCAGGCCAGCTATATACAGAAGTCCTATAAATGCCTTCAAATCCTCCAAAGTTGCATCTTTCATGTGATACTGCTCTTTATTTTTGGGTTTTTCCTTTTATCCTTTATTTGAATATTTGTGTCAGTAAGTACGGTATTCAACATACTGTCTGTTATAAAGAGACTCCAAGTTCCGATCTCAGTTTTGCAAGTTTTGCAGTACCTTTTACGCCTCGAGTATTATTAATAACATTCTTAGATCGAACACGAACGCTTTGTCTAGGACAATCTTTTGAACATTTTGTGCCATCTTTGGATGTATAGGAAGTTGCACGTTCCTCAGCCGACTGACTAGCCGCCGGCACAGATTCCGGCTCTTCAAGTTATCCAAAATACCCTCTTGTTCCGAATCACTTTCTTCACTTCTCTGAGAAAAGCTATCAATTTCTTCTTCGCTCTAGGAGTCACAGGAGCAGGCACTTGAGCTGTTTTGTAATAGTTCTTGTAGCCGACGTTCATTTTCTTCATAAGATATCTTGAAAATCTAAAATAAATTATAAAACACTATCATCATCATCATTATAGCCCTTCACAAGTCACTGCTGAACATAGGCCTCCCCAAGGAATGCCACAAAGAACGGTCCTAAGCCAACTGCATCCATCGACTTCTTGCATGTCTTACCATGTCGTCCTCCATCTAGTGAGAAGCCTACACTTCATCCGCGGGTACGAGGCCGCCACTCAGAACCCTTTTCCATCGGTTGTCGGTTCTTCGAGCTGCCACTTCAGCTTACTAATCCGTTGGCTATGTCGGTCACTATGATTCTGCGTATATCCTCCTTTCTAAGTTGATCACGTGGAGAAACTTAGAGCATACTCTCCATAGCTCGTTGAGTGACCTTGAGCTTCTCATCCGGCCAGCAGTGAAGGACCACGTCTCAGATCCATAAGTCATCACTGGCAACACGCACTGGTTGAATAGTCTCGTTTTCAAGTTTTAGGCATACCTGACGAGAAGGTGTGCCGTAATTTCCCAAACGCTGCCCAGCCGAGTTGAATCCGTCCACTGACCTCTCGGTCAAGTTGGACTTACCTAGTCGAACTATTTGACCCAGGTAAACATACTCGTCAACAACTTCGAGCTTAGTGCTCCCAACAACTACCAGCATAGGTGTGACATGGACGTTATACATGATCTTGGTTTAGTCCATGTTCATCTTGAGAGACCTATCCGTTGGGAAGCACTATTAAGATCATAGAGCATAGTGCTTGGGTCCTCTAGCGATTCTGCCATAACGACTTTATCGTCGGCAAATCGAAGGTAAGTGATGTACTCGCGTTTGATGTTGATACCGTATCCTTTCCAGTCAAAAAGCTTGAAAACGTCTTCAATGCAGCGGTGAAGAGTTTCGGGAATATATCGTCACCCTGTCTTATACTTCTCTGCAGTTGGATAGGTTCCGTACTCTGGTTCTGTACTCGGATAGCCATCATAGCCCTAATGTACAAGCATAAACACTGTAAATAATAAAAATTACTTTATTTTTACGCTGACGCTAAATTTCTATTGTGACATTAAAATATGTTTATAAAACATTCACATTTTAAGTAGAAGCGAGCACACAATCCACCTGATAGTAAGTGGTTGCTGTGGCCCATAGACATCTACATCTATCGTCGTTTTCGAATCAAAATGCAGATGCATTGTCAGTCGTGAGGACTAAGATGGAATGCCTCTTTTCCAGTAAAAAGGGTCTCCGGTTCTCTACACTCATCATACGAAATACATCAGCATTAATCTGCTATTTTACGCTGGTATTCTGTGGAGCATGGTCCTTCCCCGGTCGAGCCGACCCATTCGTGCTACAATCATACAATTTATACAGCAGCAGCATGGCTCTACCACGTACATTTCACATAAGGTATTGTTGATAAATCTGTTAGATTTTTATTTTAAAATCAAAAATAAAGCAAACAAGAGATAACTAAATAAGAATTACATCCAACAAAAACAAAGGCTTACATAAAGAAGTATCGTGATTTAAAATATGCTATTAAGTTAGTGGCACGCAATGCACAATAGCATAGTGCAAACTGTAATAATATATTATCTGTGGCGAAATTACCTTACCTATTACTTTTGTGGATGATTGTATATTACGAACCCGCTATTCAAAGTGCTTTTGTTTATAATCATAAAAATACCGTAATCGTAAGACTGCAATTTCTGGGACACATCGGAATATTAAATACACTATATATACAAATATACACGACCTGAGCGGAAACCGACAAGTAGTGTTTTATTAAATGTTCTGATCGGCTATGAATTCACCTTAACACTTTGCCTGTTTAACGCAGACGTCCGTCGGGGGTACCACCGTTTTACCTATTTCTAACGCCTATCGGTAGTTTAAATAGAATGCCTAATTACAGATAATTAGGCATTCTATTTTAGTATCTAACGCAACTTTAGCCTACTTTGTATCAAATTGGTTGCAGCTTTCACTGAGCTGCAATGACCTCGGGATAACGTGGACTATAAGATTTTTTTTTATAGTATAAGAGTGACAAACGAGCACACAGTCCACCTGATGGTAAGTGGTTGCTCTGGCCCATAAACATCTACATCTATGGACTAAGATTAGATTGGAAGGACTGAGATTGAATGCCTCGTTACCAGTAAGTACAGAGTACAGGAGTAAGTACAGTAAGTACAGGAGGTGAGAAGTCCGGTTCTCTACACTCACCATACGAAAACAACAGCGTTAAGCTGCTATTTTACACTGGTATTCTGTGAAAGCGTGGTCCTTACCAGTTGAGCTGACCCATCCGTGCTACAACTATACTACTAATAGCTGCAGCATGGCTCTACCACGTTAGAAGATAGTTTGTAACTTTAATTTTATATTAAATATCTTAGCAAAAATGTTATTTTTATTATACACGAATCTTTTGCTTTACTTATTATTAATGTCATGCAAAGTGTATCAAAACTAACGTCATATAATTGCAAAATAAATTTTATCAGTATTATTAAACCCCTTTCAACTTTATATTGTCAATTTTAGGATCCCTTTCGGATAGAAGGCATTCCGTTTAAAGTCCTTAATGAAACTTGGTTCTCGTCGTGTGCCATTTACTTCTGTTTAATGCCGTAATTTGTGGAGGTATCGAAAATTAAGCTATGAAACAGCTGGGGTTGCCTCGCACCTTAAATCATCACATTATGATTTATTATTCTCTTAATGAATTATGCATATATTTTAACAAACTACATAAATAAATAAAAAGAAAGTGAATACTGAAAGGTGGGTTGAGTTATATGTGGAAAGAGAACAGAACCAAAAAGTCTAGGTTATTCCAGAAACCTGGAATAACCTAGACTTTTTGGTTCTGTCCTAGACTGAACCTAGACTTGTCTTACCAATATTCTTTTACAGAGATAAAATCGAAACGAAAATCTTGGATATAGCGGAATTGTCGTATATATTTTTTTACCATAACTCATACAAAGACATAATAAACAAGCCTAATAGTAAAGTAGTTAAAAGAAACCCGACCGCGTAAAAAGTCTACTAAAAAGAGAAACCTTGAAATATTGTACCAAATGTTACTTCCTCAACTAAGACGAATCTAACGACACCCCTTATGTTAAAATCCATGAAGACGTTTATGGTATTGTGCCTGCCAAAGAAATGTACACATATACCACACACGTACCTAAAAAACATTACCCTCCTTCTGGGCAGTCGGTTAAAAAAGTCATAAATAATAAAAAATTTAAAGAAATAATAGTTATATCCTATGGTTTAATTATTATTATTATGTTAATTTTGCGGCGCTCCCCCAATTAGATAGAGTAATGACATAGTAAGACAATAAAATATAATAAAAAAATAAGTCGATGGATGCCAGTGGCTCATGACTATGTTCAGTAGGAGTCTTAAAGACTGTAATGATGATGATTTTAATTTTGTAGAGACTTTTATTTTTAAGCTGTTTAATATTTTTCGTTAGAGTGCTGTTTATAAAAGTGTTTTAGTTTTTCAAAAAACAAACGACAGATGAAACCATATGATATTCATTATACCTTTTTCGAAACTACGTGAATACTTTATGACACAACAGCAACATCGACTGCGATGAAAACTACAACACTAACGCCGAGCGATTCGATTGCGGCGATGTACAACGCCGCAACTCTTAGCCACTACGCAACCGAGTTTTTTTATTTATTTCTTACAAAAATATTACTACACTACGAATTTATCCTATGTTATGGAAGCGTTTAACAAACATAAATTTTTCAAATACAAACACTCACAATCAAAAAGCATAAACCTGTTTTAATTCTGTTATTAATTTTATTTTATTTTATTATATTATTTTATATACTGACATTACTGCTTATTGAAATTGACTACATTTATTATTTTAAAATTTTTATTTTGTTGATTTTGATTTATGTATTGTATATGTATTGCTAAAATTGTGGACATTGATTTTAAATTCATTTATCGCAGTACAGTTGCCTCAGAGATTTGTTTTTTTATTGAGCTCGTTCCCTGACTGTTAAAAGTGTGTAATTCTGTTATTTATTTATTTATTTTAATTTTATTTTATTATATTATTTTATATACTGACATTACTGCCTTTTACATTTGACTGGATTTATTATTTTAAAATTGTTATTTTGTATTGATATTGATTTATTTATTGATAAAATTTTGGAGATTGATTTTAAATTCATTGATTTTAATGCCCATATCCATTAAAATCAATGAATAAAGATAGTTGCCTGAATAAAGATGATTATTATTATTATTATTATTATAAATTAAGGAGTTGCTCTGGCATAGCCTTCCGAGGCTACTGACATAGCCTTCCGTGTTAATAAACTGAAGTGGCAATGGGCTGGTCACATCTGCAGCTGAAGTGATAACCGTAAAGAGAACACCCTTACCGTAAACACTATATAGGACACCCCCTGGCTAGATGGAGTGACAACTGCGTAAAGTGGTTGGCAGCAACTTGATACGTAATGCCAAATATTGGGCTATGTGGCACGCCTTGGGAGAGACCTATGTCCAATAATGGACTGCCGCAGGCTGATGATGATGGCAGCATAAGAGCGCGTACCATCCCAAATTGCCAATCATAGATCGGATTTTTACATAACTAAATCAAGTACAAAGTAACAAAAATATTAATATTGATATTATATCGTAATTGCGAGGGACGTTGGTTAAAAACATAATAGAATAAAATTTTCTCGATAGAAAAAAAATCAATAAACAAGTTTAAAATGTGAAATAAAAATTTTCTGCTAATACCCATTCGTAAAGCTTTATTACTGCATTATCGAGCTGTCTTACAACCACTAAATTGTTAATTGTTGCCGCTGAGGTAGCTCTGTATTTCACTGTTTTTATTTTGATAGAATAGAATAGAATAGAATAATTTTTATTTAATATAGATTATTACATAATACTTATTGCAAGTCAATTTTTATTTACCACTGGATCGGAAAATACCTCTGTCCTGGAAGAACCATAAGGAAAGAAACCCAGTGGTACTTTTAAATATTTTTCATTTTACAATAATTTTGTTTGTACCATTTTAAATGAATTTCAAAAGAACCAGCATGGCGGCGATCACCTTATTCCCAGAGGTTATTTTCATTTATGAATTCATTGATATATATAACCCTTATTTACAATTTTCTTTAATAAAACATTTATACTAGTTTATTGACAAATTTTGTACATTTTCTGGGATTTTGTTGTAAAAGCGTATTCATTGCCCCATAAATTAATTACTAATTCTGTGGAATTAAGTAACTGGTATTACAAGCTTATGTTTCGTAGTGTTCAAAGTATATCTTTATTCTTATCAAAGCTATTTATGTTTTTATGTACATAAATTACATTTTCATAAATATATTCAATGCCAAAGTTAATATGTTTACTTCTTTATAATTTTCTCCAGGGACTCATTACAATTTGAGTTATTAATCATCGTGAGGCTCTCTTTTTACAAGGCAAATATGGCTAATGTCAGTCGCATTACCTCAAAGCAGAATTCGACATCACGCTATGAATAACTAAAATAAACTAATCTAGCTGTCTCAACATTGGTGAGACTTCTAATCTCTTTACAGCATATGGTGCAGAACTAAGTCTGCCTGCTAATTTAGATATATGGGGGTCCAATGAAACGTCGCGTCAATAATACCAAGAAAACATGTGGTATCACAAGAGTCAACTTCTCCCAACTCTTTTTGTCTTGTTGCCGTTTAGAGTAAATTGTTGGCGTTATATGCGTTGTATGGAATAGAGCATTACTTACATTGTCAAAATAAATTGTTGTCGTTTGAGTTTGCTTGATATGAAAAGGTAAAAGAGCGGGTATAATAACAGGCAGGCATTCTCAGCCTTTAGAATAAGAACGCATCTGTAGCTTCCTATATCTGAAGTCGGTTGCAGATTACCATGTGCTGCAGTAGTTATCTACAATCACGTAAGCAGATTGACTACCGCGTTGGTTAGCGCGGCTGCTAATCATGTGGCGGGTTCAGAGTCGTCAAAATGACTCATTGAGTTTTTGTGAAAATTCTCAGTAACAGCCTGGAGTCAGGAAGTTGGCGGTGTTTCATTTCTTGCTTAGAAGGTCCATAAAGCCATTGGTCTCGCTGATCTTTCTCTATTTTATCAGATTGTTGTCTCATCGACTATAGGTGAGGGAATAGAGTGCATCTACGCGCACAATCATGCACTATAATCATATTCTGCGCAGAGGTTAATCTCAATTGAGAGTGCCTGCGCTGACCAGAATTATGTTTTGAGGACATAATATTACTAGCCTAGCCTACCATTAGGTGGTTATAGCATTTGACATTGTGATAATTATTTAAAAGCAAATGTTTGTTACGGATATACAATAATTAAAATTCCTCCATAATTTTAGGCACAGCTGAATATGGGCCTCTCTTGTCGTAGGGAGGAGCCTTGGGCGCCATGCTTGGCAATGGTTAGCAGTCGCTTTACCAGACGTCCTCTTCTTTAACGTCTGTAGTAAGCGAGTTGATTTACCTTCATCATTCGGAATTCGCTATTAATGATACCCACAGAATGAAAGAGGTAATAGATTCTCATAGGCCGCGACATGTAATTTAAAAAAAAAACATTCTTGTTATGAATTTAAAAAGATGAAGACAGAAACTGGAACCGATAGATCATTAAAATACATCTTGAATAATTACATGAAGTGACACGAAACCGCCATTATTTTTCGTTCTGCAATATAATCTAATAAAATGTTGCTTCAACAGTAGGAATTGTATCACTCGTTACAAACACATTCATTAGGCAGTTTCAAACAGCCCATACAAGTGTAACATGCAATAAACGAATCTCGCTTGATGTTGTGTCAACTAAAAACTCCCTAAATATCTTTACTTAAAACGTATGTACTATGATTAATTTAATATACGAGAATAATGAAGTTTTATGTTGTAAGAATGGAGCCACTACCTCGTTATTTCATATTGTGTATAATCACGCTACAGCGTATTATTTCTACACGACGAAAGTTTCAGCTAAATCAAAATAAAAGTATTTGTTTTTGTGCTCAACGGTGACAACGCATCTGCAATTAGTTATTAATCATGTATAGATGAAATTGTCCATTATGCTCGTTTGTCACTTTTACTTTTATAAAAATATTTTTTTATAATCATAATTAAAATAACAATGGAAAGAGGCTTCATTTTATTGCATTAGTAATTAATAATATAGAGTAAAAATATTTAATCATATTTCATCACCCTCAGAATAATAAAGGAAATCTTAGGCAGCGTTAGTAGGCTATTGTTAATTAATATTGCATAATACTTTAACAAACTTAATAATATTGTTGTAAAAATATCGAAAAAGAAATTGAAATAATGTGTTCCTACTTCTTCTTTGAAGTTGCTAAAAACATCACATCTGTAAAATAAAAGTGATGACCACTACCTATCGCGTTGTGGGCTTTACTTCACTTATAACTCTGGCGAGTATTGCTTTACAGACAGAAAAAAAATTATAAAGTAATAAAACAACTTCACTAAAAACTGTTGTTAAATTTCTTATATTTCACTGAAAATGTAAGTATGGAGACTTAATATATCATAATAATATACCAATATAGTTCTCGAGTTTATTACATACTACATATTAATACATAACATTATAACAAGAATTGAAGTAGCCCTCTTCAGTATGATTTTATAACCGCTGATCGAGCTCCTTCGAACTTGAGATATTTAGAAAGCCTCCAAATCTAATATTATGCTCACGGTCTTTTTGCCTCAATATTCATCCTTATTACTAGATTCGCTGACTAAAGAGATGATTGAATAATCTGAATACGAAAGCGAAAATAAATTAGAATGAAAAACAAAAAACAAATCATTTTTATTTACCTTATTAATTTGTTCGTAAGGCGCAGCTTAGCTACGATTTATGTATAATGGAAATTTGTTAAGTTTCCATTACACATCGTTACAAGTCGTAGCAACACTATATATTACAAATTCCTTTTAATAATAAACTGAATTGGCAAAAGGAACCTTAGCCCATCTGTCCATAATTTGACAGCAGTCCATGGATACCTGCAACAAATTTCAAACAAAGAGACCACAGATACGCTGTGTTACTTCTGAGGACTAAGATGGAACGCTATACCCATCAGACCGAAACACAGCAGTCTAAGCACGCCATTTGGCAGCAAAGGTAGGTAAGAAGGTGGCACCTACTCAGAGGTGACTGCTAGATAGAAAAGAAGCACCTAAAAAACCATGTGTGGTAAACCAAGGCCTTCAGGATACTCACCTTTCAGTTATTCATTCATTATAGGCTATAAAATCTTCACTGCTGCACATAGACACCTTATTTTTGGTAAAGGGAGTAACAATTAAATTTGATCATCTTATAGGAAATATTAACCACATTACCACGTTAGACAGATGTGTGTTATCAACTGCAGTTATTTATTATTTTGAGTTGTTTTCAGGAAGATGTTACTGCCCATGTCGTGTTAGTTTCCTCTGTCGCCTCTTACGACACCTGTCTAGCAAAATTATGCTGTGTAGTGCTGATGTAAACATTACAATATAACAATAATTGGCGTGTCAGTGTGTGAATGTTACGCCCATGGAACACGTCATCATAACGCCGGACGATGTGAGCTGAGGGGCGGTCCGAAGGGCCCCGAACTGGAAAAGTCCGGGACTCAACGGACTGCATCTGCGCCACTACTGGCTGAAGGGGTTCGTGGTGTGTCACGCTGTGTGCTCGCCCGACAGTTTCAAGGGCTCTCTACCAAAAGTCACTCCCGAGCCTCTTTACAACTGAGATCACTCATTTGGTTCCTAAGACCGGATACCACAGACCCGAGTACCACCCCATCACGTATCACGATATAAGACTAACATCCATTTTGAGCGCGAGAATTGCTTTTCACTGAACTCTAATCAGGTAATTTCGCGCTCAGAATGGATGGATGTCGGGAAGTGGTCGTGGAACCAAGAAAGCACTCCTCGTTGATCGGTCATTGATAAGGTGGTTAAGCGCAACCGTTGGAACCTCTCCGCCGCCTGGATAGATTACAAAAGGCATTCTACTCGGTGTCATCTCATACTGAAGAAGTCCTCAGCTGTACAAGGTTGACTGTACAGTTAGAAACTTCTCTCGGGCGGTGAATGAGGCGGTGGGTAATCTTTTGTGTCATATAGGCGAGCGGATGACGGCTGCGGAGAACCACATAAGGATAAGAAGGGGCCTTCTGAGGCGATTGTCTGAGTTCAATCTGGTTCTGCCTCTCTCTAAACCCTCTCAGTACCTTACTGGAGGGTTCAGGAGAGGATTTCAGCTTTGGAAAATACAAAGTGACCCAACTTTCTCTATGGATGATATCAGTTGTTCGCCTCTAGTCGCTCACATCTTGTGAAAACTTGTGATTTAGCATTCTATCAGAATGGACCTGGACGGATAAGTGTGCGGTCCTCCATATCGAAAGGGGTAGCTTCAAGGGGCATAGACTTATCTATGCACATCAACATAAGGACCCTATCCGAGGCTGAAACATAACGATACCTGGGTATGTCACAGAACGTACGTCATTTCGTGTGATAAACACTCTCCTCTATCCTTAGCCAACGAGCAATGGCATTACCCAGCAGTACAGTGCATTTCGACCGGAGACCGTATGGAAGGAGAAAGATCACAGGAGGTTCACCAGGCTCTACCATGAGCTTCTAAGACACATTCGCCTCCCTCTCACTGGCTTCGTTTGGTGATCTCTTTGGCGAAACCGAGGGTTTTGTCCGTGCGATGCAGGATCAGGTTATTAAGACCAACAATTATCGAAATACATCCTAAAGGATGGCACCATTGACATCTGTCGAGCTTGTGGCCATCGGCGAGTCATGCAAATCCTCGGATGCAGATGGCTCAAGACCTTTGGCATTGCTTGGGTGAGGCCTATGTTCAGCAGTATACTTGTGAAGGGCTGTAATGATGATGATAATGATGATGATGAGTTTGCGGTTTGACTGCTATAACAATTAAAAATAGACGATGGTAACTAAAGGACGTATTTTCCAAGCAGACTTATAGGAAGTGTGTTCAAAAACGATTTAAAACACTTTTTGATTTTGAAAATAATACAATCTTGTAATCATTCACGTGCCAGTCCGTCCAGAATGGCAATAGTACAATATCCATCCATTAGTTAGTGGAACCCTTATCGATGACCGTAAAGTTCATAAACCATAAACAGCTGTCCTGGGGTCGCCCGCGTAAACCAAGAGTACCACAAATGAAGCTGTATGAGCCTGTATGAATGTGTATACTACTGTTGAGGCCAACTAAAAATAAGCGAAAGTGGAATGTCACAGGATCGGTCTCTCTGGCGATCAATCCTCTGCCTATCCCACAAAGGAAAGAAATAAAGCTACAGTAATGTATATAGTTTTCTTCAATTTTTTATTTCTTACAGTTTACAATAACATTACAAAGTTATAATGCGGTTAGTGTTAGGTCATTTTATATGGCATTGTAACGAAATGTTTACAAATCTAAGTTCATTTTATAAGTTGGTCGACTATTGCTCGATTTTTTTACAGGTAAGTGGGCAAACGAGGCATGCGGCTGCACGAGCAAGTGACTATCGCCGCGCATAAGCAATTGCAACACCAGGAAAAGCAGATGCATTGCCGGCCTTTTATAAAAGTATAGGCTCTTTTCTTAAGGTCCCTGAGTCTTATCAGTCGGAAAAGTCTCTGGTGGTAGTCGATTCCACAAGAAAGTTGTGCGAAACTTTCTAAATCGCTTATTGGTGGACCGCCAATCATCAAGATGGTATGGATGGTATCGCGAGTTTTGTTGCGATGTGCGATGGTCAAATTGAGCGGTTGGAATTAGTCGAACAATTCCTCAGAGCACTCCCGTGGTAGATACGATAGAATACGCAAGAGATGCAACACCTCTTTGAAGTGCCAGTGAGTCAGGCCGATCAGAAAGAGCTCGGTTGCCAACGATTCGAACCGCTCTGAGCTGGATGCGATCAAATGGAAGGAGCTGGCACTGGGGCCCCAGCACAGAGATGGAACAGCATTCCATGTGAGGCCAAACCTTGTCATTTAAAGTTGCATGCGGTGTGCCGGCATGAAATAATGCCCCGCCTGCTGAGCACGTGAAGCTTGTCTGCATGCAAACTGCATGTTACTCGATATGTCGACGCCGGGGTTCCGATACTGGCTGAGACAACGAGGATGTGCCTTGAAACTGGAGATACAACAAAGGGTTCTTTTGCTTGAAAAACGCGCAAACTTGTGTCTTCTGGGGATTGAAATGGACTACATTTAGTCGCTTCAATCAAGACTTTGTTCAACAAAGACTTGACTTCAGAACACAAGTTTGTTCAGGTACTCGGCGACGTTTAATATTGGCACGGCTGGTATATAAAGCATCACCATTGCTGTCGTCTGCATAGCAATGAATGTTATCGGTTTAAAACATATTATTGACATGCAGTAGAAACAGCGTTGGTGATAGCACGGTCATGCAATCGGACCATGCACCGACTACTACGACCTTTATGCTTCGATCTGCAAGACTGGTGATCCGTTTGCACAATTTCTCAACAAGCCCAGGAGGGGAGCTCAAAAGCGCTTTTGCCAAACCCGATTGAAGGCTCGCTATGTCCAAATTAATGGCAAACGCGCCCCTTGGACTCTACTGCCTCCTGCATCTATTATGGTAAAGGTGGCAAAAGATCACCAGGTGAACAACCCGTACGAAAACCGAACCGCTGAACGAAACCGTACTGGTGGTCACTAATCAGCTGGTGATCCTCAAGGTACCGTGAGATGGCAGTTAATAATAATTCCATTATTTTGGAGAAAAAGGAGGTGATAGCTATAGGCCTGTGGTTGGACGGATCTGAGCGGTCATCTTTTAGGGATCAGGTGCACCAAAGCTGTCTTCGATGAGTTCGGGACGGTGGGATTACCGCAAAAGACGCGTTAAAACTCCATCAGGCCTACTTGACTTGTTGACATCCAGTGAGAGAGGGTGCTTTGAGCACCGAGCGCTGTGAAATGTAAGCAGCATATCCCATGGAGCACTCACACAGCGCATGGTCGGCGGTGTGTTCCCCCGTCATCGAGATTCGAGTTGGATGCAAAGAGGAGCCTAGCAGATCGACTTTCTCCTTTGCGGCATGGGTCAGTGAATCGTCCTCCTGTACAGAGATGGCAGAGATGGCTGTTCTCTGACTTTGTTAGCAATGATATTTTTGAAAGACCTGGAGGCGGAATTATACTTATTTTAAGAGCGCTGGTTTTAACATCCCGTAACATCCCGAGACGTTGATGAGTCAGTCCATGTCCGGTAACACTCCTTTATGGCGTTATGTAATTATAAAGGAGTGACTAAACCATGGCTGATTTCTGCTTCCGATAGGCACCACAGATGATAAAATAAATAGTTCCATTCCAAGTACCACCTCAGCGACAGAATCAGCAACAACGTTGGGATCATCGGGCGAGAAGCAAACCTCCCAAGGGTAGGATGCAAAAAGACTGCATCCTGTCCCAATGGCCAACCTATAATGCCAAACACGGCGGCAACCTGCAGATTGCAACCACGATGGTAGCGTGGTGGCACCGTACTCCGGATCAGAAAATGGTCTGAAGAGCCAAGGGTCATCAACGGAGACCTTATATGTGTCCGGATGAGAGGTCAGCAGAAGGTCTTACAGGGGAAGGTTCATGATCCTCAACATCCGCGTAGGCGCAGTAACCTACTGTCAGACCATGCTGGCAAAGTCATAAAATTGACCTACCCGCATGATGGGTTAAACGGGAACCAAGCCATTTAGCGTGGTGGGCGTTAAATTCATCGAACATCACGATCTCTGCGGAAGAGACTACTTTCACGGGGTCTGCAGCCGTTGGACGTGGTCGAACAGTCGGTCTATGTCGGCATTACCGCTATGGGACCTATAGAGGCACCCGTTCACGCGGGTGATTGTCGCTATCTGCGCAGCCATAGGATGGACAGGTCCGTACCATTAAACTGCCGAGACGTCGAAAACAGATGTCGTCTCTGACGTTTACGCAAACTCCAGCCGGGGCACAAATAAGTGTTCTTATTTGCACGCCTGTTAGTAGAGATAAGTATCATCCGGAGAGGACACCTGTGTCTTGGTTAGAAAGAGCAGGCCGGCTTCGCCATCTCCAAGTGGTGATGGACGGCGTTAAGGTTTGTATAAAGTCCCTGATATTGCAGAAATTCACGGATAGCATGGCAGGGGTTGCTTTTACCTAATTGCTTCGCTGAGCAGGTTTCGTCCTGAGCGGGTTCACATCTCTCCCTCAGCTTGGGCGTGGATGACTCCCAAACCAAGCAATAGCACATGGTGAGGAAGACCTTCCCTCCTTTACGAGGACATTGTTCTAGAATCTGTTGAAGAAGACCCGAGTACTTCAGTGCGTGCAAATAAAATTATTGGGTGTCCAAAGCCCAAAGCGTCTGTCTCGCTCATACTTCGTCAACTGGTTTCCTCGTTTCACTCAAACTAGAATCTTAAGTCACAGGCTCAAGGACCTCCTTCAGTACACAAAATTATTTGAGACAGGAAAAGAAATTAATTTACAACTGGGTTCTTTAAAAAAAGTGATATAATATTTTGGAATCCTTATTAAATGCGCCAACTTTTAAAGTTACTTGTCAAACACGTAAAGTAATTTTTTCAATATACTCATTTAAATCTAGGCAAAATATTAATTTTGAATACTTATTAGAAAAAATTACATTTCCTTCTGGACTGGAGCAGTTGGATGAAAATTTTCTTAACAGTTTTCAAGAACATTATTCAAGATTACATAATAAAAAAAATTAAATAAAAAGTTAAAATTTGTAGCAACAGGAGTTAAAAGACTGTCACAGGTTGTAGATTTTCTCGACTTTTTATAAATGCCTGTAATTTTAAAATACACAGCAAAGGTTTTTAGATTTTTTGTTATGACGACCTATCACCTGATTCCGGTTTGACGTCGTCTTTGGGACAGCCTATATACTACTTTTCACATTTTCAAAAATATAGGTTTCGTTGGTAGAAGGACACATGACTCTAATAAAAATACTACTTTAAATCTAAATATTTCGCAAACGAACCCCTGAATCGAAAAATGTTGTTCCATACCCCAATGATTTAAAATACCTACCTAACGACACCACACGATGGATAATTACGAAAAACATTTTTGATATGGGGTACCCAAAACAAAATGTTTTCGAATTTTATTTCACAGTTTTGTAGGCATAATTCATATCTAAAGTTATGCTAAATTACGATTTGTTGCACCTAGGGTCTCTGGGAAAACCGCGGACGGACAGACAAATGGACGGACAGACAAACGGACGGACAGACAAACGGACGGACATGGTGAAACTATAAGGTTTTATTGTTATAAACTACGGAACCCTAAATATTGGAGATATATCACAGTATATGGGCGAACTTTGGTATGTCAAGCTCGCTTAAAGGTATGTCGGTTGCCTAAAGGTAATTCGTGGGTACGTTATGTGACAGGTCGTCACTTTCCTTTAATATGGTCTGGGGTGATGCCTCCCCGAACGGTTCCCGCCTTTTCGTGGCGAGGGGCTTAGTAGCATTGGCTTGGTCAGCCGCGGTAAACAAGAGAACCCTTGGCTGGCCCGTGGTTTAGGGTCGGCGGGTGGCCACTCCGAGTGGGCTAGGCGAGCCCACTTCGGATATTTATCGGTGGGCTGCGGCAGGGGTTTGCGCGTGGTGGAGGCTGCTGAGGCACGCCATGTGTCTGGTGCGCCTGCCTGAGAGATGGGGAGGAGGTCCTCTCCAAGAAGGGCCACCATGGGCGGCCAGCGCTGGTGGAACACCATGGGGTTTTTGTGCAGGTCCGACATAACCGTCCTTGCCCCGCGAGAGAAGGTATGCGTAAACATTTCTCCATGTAAAAACAATAAAGAGGGTGATGCCTACAATATGAGTCATACTAATGAACAAGTGCTGCTTGTGGAAGGCTGGTCTATGTAATGGTGCGCTGGAAATAAAAGCGTCCATTTCTTTTTCCTCTTTTATTATGTTGCGATACATCCCTTTAATAATATGTATGTTGTTTTGAGTTATGGATTAATGTATAATTTTTAACAACAAAAAGGAGATACCTCTGCAGTTGCTTTCACCGTTCCTACTCCGATCAGAGAGACCTCTTTTCAATAATTTTGTAGATTTGATGAAATATTATGTCAAATTAAATTTTAGTTTCGTACGTCGAAGAAATAAATATATTTCATTTGTATTTATATAGAGTACTAGCGATCCGCTCGGCTTCGCACGCGTGATTTATGGATCTCGACAACAGCGTCACCTACCGCGTCAATTGTGAATCTTAACTATCCAGGTACCCTCAAACACACACAAAAATTCTTCAAAATTATTCAGCTGTCTAGGAGGTTCATTAACCAAAACACATACAGAAGAATTTCATATATATAAGATATTCCTACATTTAAGAATCTTTCAAATATGTACTAAAGCTGTTACTACAAAGCAGAAAAGTCACATGTTCTACGTTGCAGTATGTCCTATATTAAATACCAACATCCAGTTTCAAACGGTCTGGTTTTATCCAAAACCACAAGACTGCTTGTAATCTCTCACACGTTTCGACAGATCCTTGTTAAGTGGATTTCTCGACTTCTGTTTATTTTGGACTCTCAATTGTTATGTTTTCTGGCTTCTAGACTTCTACTTAAAATTATGTATTCGCAAACAGGTAATATATAAAAATAAAATAAAATAAATTATTTTGTATATGACTAAACTTATTACAGTAAAAAATAAAATTCTTGTAGTAAGTTTTTTTAATAGGATAAGTGCAAACGAGCACATGGCTCACCTGACGGTAGTGACTACCACCCACGAACAACTCAAATACCAGGGGAATTGTGGTGCGTTGCCACCCTTTAGAAAGGTAGCTCTTTTCTTGAAGGTCCCTAAGTCGTATCAGTCCGGAAAAATCACCGTAGTAAACTATTCCACACAGAGGTCATACGTGGAAGAAAACTCCTAGTAGAAACGTACAGTGGTGGACCGCCAAGCATTCGGATGGTGTGGATGGTATCAGAATATTGCCGCGATGTGCGTTCGTAAAATTTGGTGGCTGGGATTAATCCGAACAATTTCTCAGAGCACTCCCGTGGTAGATGCGAAAGAAAATGCAAACGGAAAGGACTCGGTTGTCGACGATTCGAGCCGCCCTGTGCAGGATGCGGTCAAGTGGAAAGAGGTGGCTCTGGGTAGCCTCAGCCCAGAGTGAACAGTATTCCATGTGAGCCGAACCTACGCCTTGTAAAATTGTAGGCGATGTGCCGGCATGAAATACTGTCGGCTCTGCTAAGCCCGCCAAGCTTTTTAAAGCTCAGGCAACAAGGGTGCCTGAAACTGAGGAGATACAACAAAGGTTCTTTTTAGCGGTAAACTTTTTGCGGCATGGGCGGTGGTCGCCCTCCTGTGCAGAGATGGAAGAGATGGCTGACAGAAGTTCCCTTGGATAGCCAGCTGAGAGACCAGAATGCACATGTTCTCGAGGAAGGCGAACTAGTTTCAATTCTGCCTATGTGCTCTGACTTTGCCATGTGACTCTTTTGGAGGTGGAATTATACTTCTTTTAGGGCGCGGGTGTTTACATCCCGGACGTATGCGTCGGCCCAGCCCAGTAGCACTCGTGCTTATAGCGTAATGATATTTTACATGAGCGACTAAACCATGGCTGAGATCCTCGACGTCTGGAATCCGCGTAGGCGAAGTAACCAGTTGTGTTAGACCATATGTCAAGGCAAAATCATGAACATATCTCCCCGCACGATCGGTTAAACGTGAACCGAGCCATTCAGCGTGGTGGGCGTTAAAATCGCCGAGGATCGCGATCTCTGCGGATGGGATCTGCTGAAGTAAGGAATCTGTAGCCATTTGAACGTAGTCGTTGAGAAGGTCTGTTTCGGCATTACCGCTTTGGAACCTATAGGCGGCACCCGTAGACGCACGTATGGTTGTCGCTGTCTACGCGTAGCCAAAGATGGACAGGTCCGAACCTTCAAGACTGTCGAGGCGTCGAGAACAGATGTCTCTCTGACACCACAAACTCCAGCCCGAGGCACAAAGTTGTTCAATTTTTGGTGGAGATACAGAAGTATCAGCCGTCGAGGGCAAACAAGGCGCCTTCGCGTGTCGTGATGGTAGTGGACGGCGTTTCGTTTCAGTGCCCCTACAGAATACGCGGGGCAGCCTGAGCACCCACGATCAGGAGTGGAGTGGCGAGGATTCTCCAGGAGTACTAGTACCCTCCTGCGGTATTCTTCCATTTAATTCCTCTATCATGTTGATGGGGGTGGGCCTCCGGCAATAACAATTTCACCTGATTTACTTGTATTAGCTATTTGAATATTATTTAATTTTATTTGCTCACTCAGAGGATAACTAATCAAGTATATTTCATGTGAAGGTTTAGACTGCAGAGACATGTGCCTGACAAAAATCCTCTTTTGAAACAGCTGAGGAGCTGTGTCCATCGCCGATCGGGACATACATGGCGTTGTTCTTGCATATACAATTTAAAAACTTCAAAATGAGTATGTTATAAATGTGTGAAGCTTAAGTAAGTTATTTCCCTACACTAAGTTCATTATATCAGGCATTCCATCACCGATAAGATTGGATAAATTAAGGGATAATGTGATATACGCCGAAATGTTTCATATACTGCGTGTTACAAAACTACCGTAAATCTGAAAGGAGGTTTAAAGGGCCTTATAACTTAATATTTAAGAACTAAGTAACGCTGTATAACATACCCAAAAATTAAAAAATATATTATTTTCATGATGTGCAAACCCAATTTCAGTAAAATTAAAGAGTAAACTACGCAGAATACAATTACATTTCTACTAATTCGCGGAACGACAAAAATTTTAAAATACTAACCTAACGAAACAACCTAAACGAACACTTACTTTCATAATAAACGTCAAATTTACAGAAACGGCTCAAGAGTGTGCTCCGCCTTGCTCATACAACCTCGCTCGTCGGGATATGGCTTGTGGCATTCGCACCATAGTCGGTGTTATTGATGCGAAAACCGATCTAACACGCTGTTCCATCTCAGCAACCGTTGGGAAAATCAATACACTCTGTCCTTCACCCACAAAAGTCCAAGGGTGTGAGATCCGGAGAACGAGCAGGCTATAGCACCGGTCCCCGCGGCCGATCCATCCTCGCGGAAAGCGAACGTTAAGATGTTCTCGTACGTTGCGAGCAAATGTGCCAGAGTTTCATCATGCAGAAACACCATGTTTCTGGTTCTCAAAGTAATCCCAGTCATCCACAGGAAAGTCGTCAATCGCCTCTTCGAATTCCGTTTGTAAAACGTTAGATAGTTGCTACCGTTCAGACGTGATGGCATAATGACGGGACCGATGACATGCCGTCATAAAAGGCAAGCCCACACATTCAGCCGTCACTGGTGTTGGAATCTGCCCTGCCGTGAAGCATGTGGATTCACGCGCCCAAACGTGATCGTTATGCGTATTTGATCTCGTGAATGTTGCCTCGGACGTCCAAAGAACATAGTTTACGTAATTAGGGTTTCCTCTAACTGCCTGAGGTACCACTCACCAAGTTCCTCTTGGGTGCAAAATCGGAGTTATCAGCTCCTGTGTACGGCGATTGTGATAAGGAGACGATTATCGTCACGGAGAATTCGCCAAACTGTAATGTTTTATACCGAATCTTGTTCCGCTCGCCTCGTGCTTGTGGTCGGCTCTTCAAAATGCTCTAACACTAATTCAGCCTGCCTGGCGTCGACTGTGTTGGACGTCCACTTCCAGTAGACCGATGAAAAGAGCCGGTGGAATGTAGTCGTCTTGACATGTTCAGAAAACACTGGTACGAGGGCAGCCGTCGCTGTTCAGTGAGGGGTCTACCAACGATAAATCGTTGCCGATACAGATTCGCGAGCGATTTGAATGCTATCTTCATGGCCTACGTATAAAATCATATCGTAATATTCCGATTTAGAAAGCATCGTTATTTTGGAAAAAATGTTGGAAAAAACTCGAAACTGTTGTAGGATATCGATTAGAAGATTTGAAATTGACAAAATTTTTTCCAACTTGACATTTTTGAAGCCAGTACTTGAGTATAATGACATCCTTGTATTGAGGTAGCAATCATTTATGAATGAAAATAGAAAAACTATTAAAGTGAACAATTATTAGGTAAAATAGGTACGTAGGCTTTCTGTTAAAATAATCTCGTTTCCTGACATGACAGCTACTACGGTTGACAATGATAGTTAGGGCTGAAAAAATTTTGGCTTTGATAATTAATTATATTTTACGGGGTATTTTTAACACGTTGTATAGATATCATAAATGTACTACAACCTCTCTCTAACATTAGCTTGTAGATGTAGATTCAAAAAACGGAAGAAACAATATAATACGTCCAAGTAATAGTTTAACACGTAGGCGCCTGTTGAGAAACTTTTTATTCAATATAGATTATAAATAATACTTATTGAAAGTCACTCTTTTGTCTAATTACCACTGGTTCAAAAAAACCTCTGTCCTGGGAAGAACCAACAAGAAACCCAGCGGGACTTTTTTAAACAACAGCTACAATCATATATATTACACAATTAACCACACAAAACAAATTAGAACAGCCTGGCAGCGAACACCTCATTCCCAGGGTTGTTATCATCCATAAAATTCACATTATATTAACCCTTTTACAAACTATGTTTAATAAAGTTTTGAATTTTGAGCAGGTCGTTTTGTTTTCTGGGATTTTGTTGTAAAAGCGTATACATCGCCCCAGAATGAATTACTGACTCAGTGGGTCAGTAACTGGTACTAGCTTGTGTTTGTTCCTAGTATTTACAGAATGAACATCACTTATTTTGTATAACTACTTTTATTTTTTGTGTACGTACATTACATTTTCATAAATGTATTGAGAGGCCAAAGTTAATATATTAATTTCCTTAAATTTTGTCTGAGCGACTTTTGGGTTTTAAATCATAGATTGCTCTTATGGCCCTCTTCTGTAAAACAAATATAATTTCAGTGTCAGTTGCGTGTCCCACAGCAAACCACATACGACATTATGCTATGGAAATAGCTAAAGTAAACAAGTCTAGCTGTTTCACACTGGTAAGATTTCTAATCTTTTACAGCATATGCTGCAGAACTAAGTCTGCTTGCTAACTTTGATATATGGGGCTCCATTGAAGCTTCGCATCTAGTGTTATTCAAGAAAAATTGTGGTATCGACAAGACTCAGTTCCTCTCCATTTAAAATTACATTAGTATTTAATTGTCTGACATTTGGAGTCATGAACTTCATACATTTCGTTTTATTGCTATTTAAATGCAAGTTATTAACATTAAACCAATTTACTAATTTAGATATAGCATTATTTTAGTTGGATATTCTTTTTCAATTATGAGGACAATGGATGGATGAGTATATATTTACTATGATAATAGTTTGTGAAGAGCGCTCCTCCCTCAGTGCTTGGCGTGATTTGTTTAATACAAATTCTTGAAATCTTCGTCTTCGTCTCGATTTTTAAATTGGCAATCAGACCACGGATTCTTTGTTGCTTTTCTATACTCTTTAGGTATCGATTTATTCGATATCAGTATTATCTTTATCCTATTTCAAGTGTTCATAGACTCGCTAATATAATATTACAATAGTTTTTAATTTTGAGTATAGTCATCACAAGTTGTTTTGAAACTGGTTGTATTATTACGACGCCATAAGTACGAAACCGTCGTGTAATGGCGGCGTGAAATCACTACCATATCATCCTGTAGGTGTCGTAAGAGGCGACAGAAGGAAAAAGGTGATGGGCAGCAGCAATAAAAAAATCTTCAGTTGCCAACCCACCTGCCAAACAAGCAAATATAGCAGTATTTTCACTATGAGGCAATCAATTGAGAGACCTATGTTCAGCAGTGGACTTTAGATGACTGTAATGTTAAAAAGATAAATTTACTACTACTATATACGTTCCACTGGGGCACAGGCCTCTCTCATTTGTGAGGGTTTTAGGATAAGGAAATGTCTGCGGCGCTGTCTAATGCATGTTGGTGAACTTTACATGTTTTCGCAATATTTTATTTCTTATTTCTCAGATTTCATACAGGTTTTCTTACGATTTTTCCTTCACCGCCAGTATGGTAAATCAGCACTTAAAATTTCAATTATCAATTTCATTGGTGCCGGCGGGATCGAACCCGTGTTACTCGCGTACTGTGAAAGTTACAGCGGCGCTTCATATAGCTACCGGCTCAGACTGTAATGACTGATGAATTAATGAAAATTAAAATACCATTTAATTCATCATCAAACATAATATCAGAATAGATATTATAATAACCAGATGTTTATGAGCTATGAGCAGTACGTGTAATAATGTCAAAGCATACACTTTCGGCACGTGATGTTGATCTCATGCAATGCCACATAACTAGGCCGCCGTACGTGCACGTCCCAGGGTTATTAGGTAAGGACGATTAAGGTTGTTGGGCTGAAAATAAGAATTTGGTATTCTTAAATCAAATTTAGTTTATTATAATTATTAAATCTTTACATTTTCCATATGCGATTTAAACATTTAGCAAAAAGTGGCATATTTAATTACTTAAATGAAAAGCACTTCTAAGTATCACATATGCTAACCTTATTCACAATAATTTGTAAGCATATCATTATAGCATTGCACTTCACAAGTTCAATTCTGAACCTAAGCCTTAGGAAAGTTACAAAACATAAATACTATTTTGTTTGCCATTACCAGGCTGCCACTTGACACTCTTTCACCTCCACTACCACTTCAGCTCACTGATCCGTTGGGCTATGTTAGTTACTCTGATTCTACTGTTGATATCTATTAGTAAGATTAGTGGAAATTTATTACGAATTCTATGGCACAGACAGACTCTGAGCTCTCCATAGCTCGCTGAACTACTCCAAGTTTCCTCATACGGCCAGCAGTGTAGGACTACGTTTCAAATCCATAATATGTAATCAATAGAACACGCGCCGCTTGTACACTCTTGAGGAATAAGCAGCAATAAATCGTAAAAATCATTATCGTTTGGTTTTACTTCATTTTATTTAACACTTATTTTTTAATTGATTTGTTTTATGTAATATTTTATTATATATATTAAAACTATAATAAAAAAACTAAAACTAATAATATAATTATCAAACAGTCCTACTCCGCGATATCGTGCCAAGCGCTGGCTGTGTTTCCCTGCTGGTGATGAGCCAGCCCTCTTATCACCAGCAACGACCACCGCGGATGGACTTCCTAAGAACTTCACCGCGTGGACCCCACGGACCGATAGTCTCTACAGCAAATGGCACAAATATGTAGTCATCTCTCAGAGACTCATATTTGCGCCACTCTCAGTTCAGCTGCCGCTGATGTCACCCACTCTAAACAGGTAGCCAAGAGATGAGAGACCATAAAGTGTTTACAGTACCATCCCACACTAGGGCTTTACCTCTCTCCCAGGGACCGATGTCATAAATCAGGTCCTGCCATCGTCTCTAAATATTCCACAAGGCTCTAAAACCGAGGAACATTTATAGAGACAAGAGCCCTTCGGATAACATCGTTCAAAGAACCGTGCCGTGAAACCAACCAGCACTTTTCTTACAAGAAAGTCCGTAGAGCCCAAAATTGTCGTCGCTGATACCACAGGGACTTCATGGGGTTGAATCGCGCCGCTCCTAGTCAGTTCCTATAGCGATGCAGCTTTCCCATCAAGTAATGTGCCGAGATTACTTGATGGTAAAGCGTAAACCAGTGACTAGATTCCTTAGTCGAAACAACTTGAACGTGTCTTATCGGTCACTATGGAAATTATGAAACAAATCTTTTCTATAGAATTTTTCTATAGCTATTTTAAGATTATTATCAATATCTTTTAAAATATCCGAACATTTCCAGACTGGACTCGAGCGGATAGTATGTAAGAGACAATATTTTAAAATAGTAAGCGCAATGTGAAGGCTTAATTTATACAATTTATCAACGTGGTTTAAAAACTGATCAAATTTTGTTTTAAAATAGGTTTAATATCGAAAAACAATTGGGCACCTAGCAGGTATAGTGATTCCGTACTGACAGTTTTATTCCTGAAAAATATGATTGAAATGTTGAATTAAAGTGTCTCTGTGAAATTTAAAATTATAATATCGAAATTAAATTTACTTAAACTAATATTTCGAAACAAATAAGCATACACGTTTCTGACAAGTGACTATTAAGAATGGTACAGTTTTAAAAGCTTTGTAGCATTTCAGTTTTCGCCTAGAAGTGCGCGTCTCTCCTGTTTTCTTTCGTCAATCAGCAGTTCTGTGTAATACTCTGTTCCGATCAAAATTATAAAGAACCAGAATAATTACAGGCTGTGAGACATTTTGGTCGATAGCAACTCATCTGCGGCCTTCTTTTTGAAGTTGGTGGTAGAATTCTTAGGCTGCAGTGAACGCTTACCATCAGGTGGACTGTAAGTTCGTTTGTCACTCAATTAAATATATAAAAGCAATCAAACATTAAATACAGCATTATGTGCACAAAGTATTGACATTATTTTGAATACACGTGACTATTCTATTGATTACAGCCATATACAGCCCCACGGAAAGTGGACCTAATCGAGCCCCGACGGTTGGACAAAATGAGATTGACTTCATTATGAAGATCAGACGACAACTGTTCAGTGATGTCTCAGTGATCGCGAGGGTGAAAACTGGCAGCAATCACCGAATGGTGAGAGCACACTGAACCTAAACGTTAAGTTGGAAGATCTCGTCTAATGAAGTCAACGCTACGTCCCCTCGTGCTCCTCCAAAGCCGAAAACTTTCAGCTCGAGGTACAAAATCGTTTTCAGTGCCTGAAGATTGCAATGAAGTGGACGATATGAATGACAAGCTTGTGAAACTGTCCATGCGATCGGAGCTAAGTTCTATAGACCCGTCGCGAAGAACACAAAAACTCTCCGATCACACTCTTAATCTCATGGTTGTTAGACGGGAGATAAAGCTGCAGTCTTCAGCAGATTTGAAAGCATACAGGCAACTGAACAGACAGATGTCCAAATGCATGCGGCGGGACTTATGCAACTTCAATACAGCTTGTATTAAAAGCGATCGAGCGGAACGAGGGCTCCAAAATCTTTGCCAGAGATCTGTCTGCCAGAAAGAGCCAACTGTCGAAGCTGAAGACCGAATGTGGCAGCATCGTTTCCGGGACACCTGAGATTTTAGTGAGATTGAGAGGTTCTATGCGCAGCTGTACACGTCATCGTTGGAGCCACATGCAAGTGTAGTAACGATCCAAACAAGTCTTATCCGACACTATTCCGATGATATCCCGGATGTCCAGTCTGAGCGAGGTTAGAATGGCTCTTCAAAACTTTAAAACAGCAGTCCCCAGGCGAGGATGAAATTACAGCGGAGCTTCTGAAATCAGGTGGAAAACCGGTGGCAGTCCTTCAGAAGCCCTTTAATTCCGTCCTCCATGGTTACTTTACTCCGGAAGCGAGGGCAGAAGTGCGGTGGTCTTGTTCTTCAAGAAAGGCGACAACTCTCTTGAAGAGCTACAGACCGATTTTCGCTTGAGCCGCGTCTACGTGCTGTTTTCGAGGTCATTACGGATCGTCTCGCACGCAGACTCGACGACTTCCAGCCTCCTGAACAAGCCGGTTTCCGAAAACTTTAGCTATAGACAACATACATACCGTCGGCAAATTGTACAAAAGTCTGAAGAGTACAATCTGCCACTTTGTCTTGCGTATGTGGACTGAGAACTTTGATTCCGTCGAAATTGGGCGGTGCTGCAGTCCTTCAGCGGTGCCAAGTGAACTCGGTATAACGAAGTGCTGCAGTGTTTGTACATTAGGCTACGATAGCTATCGAGTACAGAACCAGATTACGAAACCTATCCAACTGCAGAGGTAAGACAGGGTGGCGTAATATCCCGAAACTCTTCACCGCTGCATTGAAAGACGTTTTCAAGCTACTGGACTGGAAAGGATACGGTATTAACGTCAATGGCGAGTACATCACTCACCTTCGATTTGCCGACGATATAGTCCTTATGTGCAGAATCGCTGGAGGACCTAAGCACTTTGCTCAATGACCTCAATAGTGTCTCCCAACGGATGGGTCTTAAGATGAACATGGACAAAACAAAATCATATTTAATGTCCATGTCACACCTATGCCGGTAGTTGTTTGGAGCACTAAGCTCGAAGTTGTTGACGAATATCCTGGGATAAATAGTCCGACTAGTTAAGTCCAATTTCGACCGAGAGGTCAATCGACGGATTCAACTCGGCTGGGCAGCGTTTGGGAGAACGACCCCTCTTCTCGTCAGGCATACCTAAAATTCTCAAAACTAGATTGTTCAGCCAGTGTGTGTTGCCAGTGATGACATATGGATCTGAGACGTGGTCCTTCACTGATGGCCATATAAGAAAGCTCAAGGTCGCTCAGCAAGCTATGGAGGAGCTATGCTCGGGGTTTCTCTGTGATAAACTTAGAAATGAGGATATCCGCAGTAGACACCAAAGTAACCGACATAGGCCAAAGGATTAGCAAGCTGAAGTGGCAATGGGCTGGCCATATAGCTCGAAGAACCGACAACCGATGGGAAGAAAGGTTCTCGAGGTGCAGCCTCGTACCGGCAGGCAAAGTGTAGGGCGTCCCCACTAGATGGAGTGACGGCCTGGTAAGACATGCAGGAAGTCAATGGATGGGTGGCTCGGGACCGTGCTTTGGCATACCGTGGGGAGGCCTATGTTCAGCAGTGGACTTTGCAGGGCTGTAATGATGTAATGACAGCCATATTATGTTAGATCTCAGAGTGACGAAGCATCTGTGGTTTTTGTGTTATGGAAGTTGTCTGCAAGTGTCGATGGATTGCAGTCGAGACTTTGGATCTATGTGGCTGTGTTTATAAATTTAATATACTTATTATAAATATTGTATACTTGTCAGCAGCATCAAATTTTACTTATCTCAAATAGAAAGCACAACGGAAGCGTTGCGACTAACTTTGCCGTAGTCACTTTGCCATTCCATCTTTGTGACGCAAAATGTTTAGAATATCGCTCTTTTGCCGCATATTCGAGCAAATTTAAAATATTGGTAGGCAATAGAATATAATATACGCCATAAAATACATAATTTTGGAGGTTAAGGCAAACGCAAACGCAAAAAAACTTTACCGAAATAATAAAGCCAAGTGTCATTTGATGAAATATATAAAAATGAATATTAGTTTCTTTGTTAGTCATCTTTGTGTTCCTTTGCCATTCATACGATTACGATGAAACTTTGGTAAGTTGATGTGCGCGTACACAAAGTTTATCACAAAAAATCATTGCAATACACGCCGGGCACAGCTAGTAATAAACTAAAAAAAAACAAGTATGTCTTAGGCACAGGCCTCCTCTCTTATTTGAGATTAAATGAATAGTAAAGAGTACGCTGCGCTGCTCCAATTTAGATTAAGGCACTTCTTGTAATTTCGATACATTTTTAACTTATGAATAAGTATTTAAAATTACAATTAAATATTGCAATATTTATATAAATATATAGGCACGACTATAAAATACTGGCCGAATCGAGAGTAAGGGTGCGTACAGATTAAGTAACATGTTGTGTAACTTGTGTTTTATAACACGTCCACATTATGTTACATTGTTTTTCAACATATCAACATATAACAATACTGTACACATTAGAATAACAATGCAATATAACAATGTTATATGACATTGTCGTTTGTTTACTTTAGCAAAGCGTCGTATCGGTGGTAACGTGGCAACCGTTGTTGTTTGGAGGATTTTTGAAATTAAAATCATCGGGAAAGCGTACCATATATTTGCGATGAATTCCTAACGATCTGTTTATTATTATTTCTTGTACATTATGTTGTAACGCACGCATATTTGCGCCATCAATCATGAGTGCATCTGGGATGATCCTCTTTCGCCTAAATCAGAAGTGGGATAAAGTTCCTCTTTCACCTACATATAATCTTCGAATAATGTGATGATGGCGTGGTGCTGTGGGACGCCGTGGTGTGAGGGAAATAAATTTGTCTTAAATATTACTTTGAAAAAAATATTTTGTAGTTACAAGCGGTTAACTTTTTAATTGCTTGAGAAAATGCCTAAAGCCAAAGCTTATTTCAATTGACTAACCTAAGCCTATTTGGGTGATTAATGACACTGCTAAATTATAGAGTTTTATTTTGTGTTTTGACTGAAAATAGAGATGAGTGAGTCAATCCGAGCAGCTGACCGAAAGAAGATCGAGACTTCGAAATGTGGTGTTATAGAAAATGTTGCTTATACCGTGGACAGCAAAAAGAACCAACAAATCTATTCTCGACCAACTAAAGATTACTACCAGACTATCCACTATATGTTACCAACGAGTCCTAAGTTATTTTGGTGAGACAACCAGACAATCTGGATAAATTGGTTGTAGTAGGGAAGATCGAGGGGAAAAAGAACACGTGGGCGATTACCTACCCGCTGGTCTGACCAGATTCAAATATAACGGGACTTAATATTCCGACTGCCCTGAGACAAGCCGAGGACAGAGTGGTATGGAGGAAGCTAGTCCACATCGGTGAAAGCATTTCAGGACAAGCACGACCTTCAGTAATGAAGCACGAATAAGAAGAAGAGACATGAGTGCTCATAAAACAAAATGAAGTGTAGTACACATTTGTTGCGTAACAAACGATTAAAAGTTATAGCTCTTGGTCATTTTATTTTGTGAAGTAAAGTTTCCTTTGAATTGATCTAGTTGAAGTAGATTAAGTATTGAACAAGTTGCTGGGTAATTCCAAGCGTTCATACTCTTAGTCACTTGTTATTACCATTTGGTCGCATTGCACGAATTGGTGCGTAGTTGTAACTGCGATTAACTTGTGAGTCATTGAGGAGCGATGAACATCTGAGGGTGTGGTGGAAGGATTTTGGCTCGTAGAGAATACTGTTGGTCAACTTGGAATGACCTGATAGTCTTTGTCTCTACAGATCGTATCTGAAGTGATGAAGATAGGGTAACAGTTTGTTGCTAGTCATTGCGGCATTGTGATCACTATGTGTAATCAAATAGATAACTTGGTTGATTTCTCTGTCTTGGCACTACACATCATGATTTTTGGAAATTTTTGATTTTTATGAAAACTTGGCGGAAGAGTGACCAAAGTGTTATTACTCATAATATTATTATACAAAGTATGTTTTGTTAAGTACCCTTAACCGACGAGCATGTATGCGTAGGTACATATGTGGACGTAAAAGGCCGTTTTATCACGAGTGTTGGTAATGTCAACTCAATGTATTGCTTAAATTGTGGAAATTGATTTTAAATTCATTTATCGCAGTACAGTTACCTCAGAGAAAGTTTTATTATTGAGCTCGTTCCTGACTGATAAAATGTGTAATTCTGTTATTTATTTATTTATTTTAATTTAATTTAATTTAATTTCATTATATTATTTTATATACTGACATTACTGCCTATTTACATTTGACTGGACTTATTATTTTAAAATTGTTATTTTGTATTGACATTGATTTATTTATTGCTAAAATTTTGGAATTGATTTTAAATTCATTGATTTTAATGCCCATATCCATTAAAATCAATGAATAAAATATAGTTGCCTGAATAAAGATGATGATGATGATTATTATTATTATTATTATAAATTAAGGAGTTGGTCTGGCATAGCCTTCGGGGTTACTGACGCCTTCCGTGTTAGTAAACTGAAGTGGCAATGGGCTGGTCACATCTGCAGCTGAGTGATAACCGTAAAGAACACCCTTGCGGTAAACACTATATAAGACACCCCTGGCTAGATGGGTGACGACTGCGTAAAGTGGTTGGCAGCAACGATACGTAATGCCAAATATTGGGCTATGTGGCGCGCTTTGGGAGAGACCTATGTCCAACAATGGACTGCCTCAGGCTGATGATGATGGCAGCCTAGGCGCGTACCATCCCAAATTGCCAATCATAGATCGGATTTTTACATAACTAAATCAAGTACAAAGTAACAAAAATATTAATATTGATATTATATCGTAATTGCGAGGGACGTTGGTTAAAAACATAATAGAATAAAATTTTCTCGATAGAAAAAAAATCAATAAACAAGTTTAAAATGTGAAATCGCAAAATTTTCTGGCTCAATACCCATTCTTAAAGCTTTATTACTGCATTATCGAGCTTTCTTACAACCAATAAATTGTTAATTGTTGCCGCTAAGTAGCTCTATGTATTTCACTGTTTTACTTTGATAGAATAAAATAGAATAGAATAGTTTTTATTCAATATAGATTATTACATAATACTTATTGCGAGTCAATTTTTTATTTACCACTGGATCGGAAAATACCTCTGTTCTGGGAAGAACCATAAGGAAAGAAATCCAGTGGTACTTTGTTTTAAACATTTTTCGTTTTGCAATAATTTTGTTTGTACCATTTTTAAATTAATTTCAATAGAACCAGCATGGTGGCGATCACCTTATTCCCAGAGGTTATTTTAATTTATGAATTCTTTGATATTATAATAACCCTTATTGTACAATTTTTCTTTAATAAAACATTTATACTTGTCTATTGACAAATTTTGTACATTTTCTGGGATTTTGTTGTAAAAGCGTATTCATTGCTCCATAAATTAATTACTAATTCTGTGGAATTAAGTAACTGGTATTGCAAGCTTATGTTTGTTCCTAGTGTTTAAAGTATGAACATCTTTATTCTTATCAAAGCTATTTATCTTTTTATGTACATAAATTTTCATAAATATATTGCAATGCCAAAGTTAATATGTTTACTTCTTTATAATTTTCTCTAAGGGACTCATTACAATTTAAGTTATAAATCGCCCGTAAGGCTATCTTTTGCAAAACAAATATGGCTTCAATGTCAGTCACATTACCTCAAAGCAGAATTCCATGAACACCACGCTATGAAGTAACTAAAATAAACTAATCTAGCTGTCTCAACATTGGTGAGACTTCTAATCTTTCTTACAGCATATGGTGCAGAACTAAGTCTGCCTGCTAATTTAGATATATGGGGCTCCAATGAAGCGTCGCGTCAATAGTAATACCAAGAAAAAGATGGTATCCACAGTCAACTTCTCCCAACTCTTTTTGTCTTATTGCCGTTTAAGAGTAAATTGTTGGCGTTATATGCGTTGTATGGGATAGAGAATTACTTACATTATCAAAATAAATTGACTGTCGTTTGAGTTTGCTTGATATGAAAGGTAAAAAGAGCGGGTATAATAACAGGCTTTGAGGCATTCCATCTCAGCCTTTAGAGATAAGAACGCATCTGTAGCTTCCTTTATCTGAAGTCAGTTGCAGATTACCATGTGCTGCAGTAGTTATCTACGATCACGTAGGCAGATTGACTACCGCGTTGGTTAGCGCGACTGCTGATCATGTGGCGGGTTCGAGTCGTGTCAAAAAATGAGTCATTGAGTTTTTTGTGAAAAATTCTCAGTAGCAGCCTGGAGTCAGGAAGTTGGCGGTGTTTCATTCCCGTGCTTAGGAAGGTCCATAAAGCCGTTAGTCCTCGGCTGATCTTTCTCCTATCTTATCAGATTGTTGTCTCATCGGACTATAGGAGTGAGGGAATAGAGAGTGCATCTACGCTTGCGCACACAATCATGCACTATAACCATATTCTGCGCAGAGGGTTAATCTCAATTGAGATTGGCTGCGCTGACCGGAATTATGTTTTGAGGACATAATATTAATATACCATTAGGTGGTTATTAGCTTATTTGACATTGTGATAATTATTTATTGAAAACAAATGTTTGTTACGGATACACTATAATTAAAATTCCTCCATCTTTATTAGGCCACAGCTGGATATAGGCCTCTCCCGTCGTAGGGAGGAGCCTTAGGCGCCATGCTTGGCAAGCGGATTGGCAGTCGCTTTACCAGACGTCCTGCTTCTTTAACGTCTGTAGTAAGCGAGATGGATATAACTTCATCATTCGGAATTCGCTATTAATGATACCCACAGAATGAAAGAGGGTAATTGATTATCTTAGGCCGCGACACGGCATAAACATTATTTAAAAAAAAACATTCTTGTTATGAATTTAAAAAAGATGAAGACAGAAACTTTACCTGGAACCGATAGATCATTAAAATACATCTTGAATAATTGCATGAAGTTACACGACACCGCCTATTATTTTTCACGTTATGCAATATAATTTAATAAAAAGTTGATTCAACGGTAGGAATTGTATCACTCGTTACAAACACATTCATTAGAGCAGTTTCCAAACATCCCATAACAAGTATAACATGCAATAAACGAATCTCGCATGATGTTGTGTCAACTAAAAAAACTACCTAAATATCTCTACTTACAACGTATGTACCATGATCAATTTAATATACGAGAATAATGAAGTTTTATGTTGTAAGAATGGAGCCACTACCTCGTTATTTCATATTGTATGTATAATCACGCTACAGCTTATTATGACACTATATGACTATACCACGAAAGTGTCCAGCTAAATCAAATAAAAGTATTTGTTTTTTGTGCTCAACGGTGACAACGCATCTGCAATTAGTTATTAATCATGTATAGATGAAATTGTCCATTATGCTCGTTTGTCACTTTTACTTTTATAAAAATATTTTTTTATAATCATAATTAAAATAACAATGGAAAGAGGCTTCATTTTATTGCATTAGTAATTGATAATATAGAGTAAAAATATTTAATCATATTTCATCACCCTCAGAATAATAAAGGAAATCTTAAATCTTAGGTGCCGCTGGCACGTTAGTAGGCTGACCTTAATTAATATTGCATAATACTTTAACAAACTTAATAATATTGTTGTAAAAATATCGAAAAGAATTAAACTACTTTTACGGATTATATCGCGTTTAATTAACTTATTTTATTAATTCCGACGTTTCAGGTGCTTTACAGCACCCATGGTCTGAGGACTGAGGTGATTGACGTCCCAATGTCAAGTTAATACAGGTACCTTCAGCTTTTTTAAATATTAATTTTGGTATTATTTGGTATATTAAAAAAATTAAAAAGCTGAATAATTTAATTAAATAAAAAAATTATCAAATTTCCATTACACATCGTTACAAATCATAGCTAGCACTTATATGTTACTTAAATTCCTTTTTTTTAATACTAAACTGAATTGGCAAAGGAACTAACAGCCCATCTGTCCATAATTTGGCAGCAGTCCATGGATACCTGCAACAAATTTCAAACAAAGAGGGCTACAGATGCGCTGTTACTTCTGAGGACTAAGATGGAACACTATACCCATCAGACCAAAACACGGTAGTCTAAGCACTGCCGTTTGGCAGCAAAGGTAGGTAAGAAGGTGGTACCTACTGAGAGTGACTGCTAGGTAGAAAAGAAGTCCCAGTACCTATACCATGTGTGGTAAACCAGGGCCTTCAGGATACTCACCTTTCAGTTATTCATTCATTATAGGCTATAAAATCTTCACCTCTGCATAGGACACCCTTATTTTGGTATAAGGAGTAACCCATAAATTTGATTATCTTATAGGAAATATTAACCACAGTTACCACGTTAGGCAGATGTGTTATCAACCGCAGTTATTTATAATTTTGAGCTGTTTTCAGGCAGATGTTGCTGCCCATGTCGTGGTTAATTTCCTCTGTCGCCTCTTAAGACACCTGTCTGCAAAATTATGCTGTAGTAGTGCTGCTGTAAACATAATAATAATAATTGTGGCGAGTCAGTGTGCGAATATTACGCCCATGGACCCCGTCATCATAACGCCGGACGATGTAGCTGAGGCGGTCCGAAAGGCCCCGAACTGGAAAAGTCCGGGACTCGACGGACTGCATCATGCACATGCACTACTGGCTGAAGGGGTTCGTGGTGTGTCACGCTGTCGCAAACGTAACTCCCGAGCCTCTTCACTATGGGATCACTCATTTGGTTCCTAAAGACCGGGATACCACAGACCCGAGCAAATACCGCCCCATCACGTGTCTACCACGATATACAAGACTCTAACATCCATTTTGAGCGCGAAATTACTCGTCACCTGAACTCTAATCAGGTGATGTCGCGCGCTCAGAATGGATGTCGGAGCAATGGTTGTGGAACCAAGAACCACTCCTCATTGATCGGTCATTGGTAAGGCGGTTAAACGCAACCGTCGGAACCTCTCCGCCGCGGATATGAAACAGTCTGCTTGCGATGTTTTCATGCACGATGGACCAAACTGCTCAACAGCCTTTTGTCGGGTGTGAATAGGACACAAGCATTATAATGGCTTGGTCATGCCTTTCCTCATATGTAACTTCACAGCTTAGGTGGACTCAGACCGAACTGAACGCTCTGGATAGAAAAGTCCGAACTGTTATGACGTCCCACAGGATGCATCACCCGAGATCGTCAGTAATGAGGCTGTACTTGCAGCGGAAATCGTCGCCGTCGGTATATTGAAGTGCTGCAGTGTATTTGTATTATTATTTACACAGTTCCAACACTTCCTCAGCCAGTATTGGAACCCTCGGCATCGACATATCAAGTGAAGTGCAGTTTCGTGGTCGCTTGGAAGAAGCCAAATTGGCCTTTAAAAAGTTTGGCGTGCTCAGCAAAGCGGGACAGTATGAACAGATGCCCTCACCGCCTTCAACTTTACAAGGCGCAGGTTCGGCCTCTCATGTAATACTGTTCCCATCTCTGGGCTGGGCTCCCAGTGCCAGCTCTTTCACTTGACCGTATCTGGCGCAGGCGGCTCAGATCGTCGACGACCGATTCCTCCAATCGGCTCGATTCACTGGCGCTGCGAAGATGTTGCATTGCTTTTCATTTTTTCGCATTTACCACGGGGCGCTCTGATTATTCGGATTAATCCCAGCCGCCAAATTTCACGAACGCATCGCGACAAAACTCCGATACCATACACACCATCTGGATGCTTGGCGGTACCACTGTACGTTTCACTAGGAGTTTTTTGGGTGGGCCTATGTTCAGCAGTGGACTTGTGAAGGGCTGTAATGATGATGATGATGATGACATAAAGAATAGCTTCGTACTAACAAACGGGCGTTGGATCCTCCCGATCTTATTACTTTGCCCGGCGGAAAATCTCCTCATTTCTCACCATTTATTTTGTGGCAAGTAGAATCATAAATTTCCAAGAAATTAAATTAATTTCAAGAACCCGTGAAGTTCATTAACATGCTGTAGCTGTAAAGCCTTCCGGCTAACAACTTTTGCTGCATCACCAAAAGCGAGTTCAAGCAGAGCAACGGACTCTTTCCGTCCAACTCTCCTTTCAATTAAGGTTTATATAATTACAATAAAATATCAGTAAAGTTCACTTTTAAACAGGCTTTTATAATACAATTTTTATATCGAATAAGTGTGACAAACGAGCATACAGTTCACGTCATGGTTAGTGGATACTGTGGTCCATAGACATCTACATCAATCCTTGATGAAGAATCAAAATGCAGATGCGTTGTCAGCCCTGGGTTTGAGATGAAATGCCTGGTTTCCAGTAAAGGAGTATTCGGTTATCTACACTCACCACGAAACACAGCAGCATTAAACATTTCCTGTCCCATGAATCATATATGAACATTTCTATTGTTTATTTTTGTCTATACCGTGGACAGAAACTGTTAAACTTCTTTCACGCCGGTATTCTGCGAGAGCATGGTTCTTCCCAGTTGAGCCGACCATTCGTGCTACACAGAATAACTATACCACGATAATGATCTACCACGAAAATGATAATATTAGGAAGATTTCATAAAGTATGAAACAAAAACAATGTCTAGAACAGAACATTGATAAATTTATGTTTTTCATACTATTTATCATACAAAATAAAGCACATAATACTTATGAATAAATAACAAACAATTCTATTAGCAAATATAATCTAACCTTTAAGATATTGCGGTGAATAACCGAACCTTGAGTTCTGGACTGTGAACAGCTTCTACTAAAGCTCTGGTAACGTTTATTATTACCCATGCATGCTGTGAGACTAGCAACGATGCGGGTTAATTCATCCACATTCTGGTGTAGCATGTTAATTTTATCAGATGCCGAAACAGAGAAAGATGTGCCAAGAGATTTGTCAATAGTAATAACCTTGCGTCGATATCAGTTGAGGATTGATTTCACAAGTTTGTCAGCTAAGTCCCAAGATCTTCCAGCAAGCTTGTTTTGGAGCAACTTTGCTTTGCACTTGATGGGCAGCCTGCTCATCCATATAGATTTCAACAATTGGTCCCGAAATGACCCCTGCAAGTATTTTAAGATGACGAAGGAAGGACGATGGCTTCCTGTCGCCTATCTACTCTTTTTCTAACAATCTTCTAACTTTTCATCATAGGACCCTGAAAATCGTGTAGTTAGTGCATTTTAATGGCGAATACGACTGTGTCTTTGGTGGATCAGTTATGATGTCTCTTCTACTGCCCACTTGGTGTCCAGTTGGGATATTGCATAAAATTATATAGTGGTTTCTTATGTATCACCACTTACATGGGATTGGGCCTCAAACCAGCAAACCAAAGTGCAGGACGGTCAGGGAAGAAAGGAGGAGCACGGATAGTTACTCTATAAACTACAATATTTTCTTGGCTATAGATTAATTATCTATGTTATCAGTGGGATTTTCCATGGTAACAAAATACTTAATTTATAATAACTAAATTTGGTATTAATATTGATATTTTAACAAAATATTCCTTAAATGTTAAGTGCTAAAGACTTATAATTAAATAGGATACATTATGTTCTAAAGTAATTTTATTACATTGAACTATTTTAAACAAACATACAACACAATATACTTTAAAATATACACTAAGTAATATTAAGACATCACAACACAGGTACCAATAATTTTAATTAAATTTTAACAGTATCCTAATTATTTCGTAAGAAATATAATTATAAATTATACGTGCATCATGTTTATAGCTTAAGCAATTAAGGGTTATAAATTATAACCATAATTAAGTTTAAACTAAACATGATGCAGTCTAAGATAGTTATGTTCTAAATTAAATAACAATGATTTGCTTACTCTCAATTAATGCTAAATTAAAAGTTTAAATTAAGTTGAATGAGCTTATATTAGTTAATAAAAATAAGTTAGAAGTAAATATTTTGAGTTGCTAAAGGCATAATATGTTGAAAGTTAGTACTTAGTTATTAGTACTCATTTTTGGAATAGTTCCACGTCTAGATTGTTTACATAATAATGAAAACTAAAAACCTCTAAAGTTTTACGCTTAAATAATTGTTGCACATATTTCAGTGAAAAGTGATACAACTCGACCTATATCAATTTTGATATTTTGCAACTACGTTAATCGGAAAAAATAACATTTTTCTATCCAATTCTCATTCTTCTACAAATTATAATTATAATTTTTATTTTGTCTAAATATTTTAATATAAAATAACTATATATTTTAATTGTAAAATTTTGTGTACAAGGAAAACGTTTATTATTGACATAAATATAAATAATATAACAGTGAATTATAATCTGAATTTAGATATTATAATCTCAAATCAACTATGACATATAAAAATATTTCAAGATGGTGACTTATGACAAATGTAACGAAACAATTTGCAACAAAGTTTCTGAAATATATATTGCTGTCTGGACACAAAAGTGACAAGCAGGCTCAGTGCCTGTTCAGTCTAATAACTTCTAATCCGCGTGTGATAATCTCAAGACACGGTTGCTAAAGCCGCCATCAGTTGTACTAGCGAAGTCATGCGTCGCTAGATCTTCCACTGCAGCGTCCAATTGCAAGACCATCCTGTGACGCACCTACGTAAAGAACGCATGCGTCTTGTTAACAAAACAAGCAACCGTCATATTTGGACTTTGACTTTTTAAGTTACTTTATTGTGTTTTTAAATTTGTTTTAAGTTATTCTTTTTGTGATTGTATTTCACTGTTGTGAATGCAGTCCAGGACCCAATCTTGTGATAGCACGTCGAACGCGACATACATGTACACAGTGCAACAAGTCATTCAAATCTTTGAAAGGCCTCAACATACACACTACAAAACACACAGGAAATGTATTAGCCAAAACAGTTTGCCATTAGACATCCATCCCATTATTCCGAGTGCGCTCTACTTATGTAGCCAACGATTCAACTCCTTTCCATACATATCTTAGCCATTTGAAAATAGTATAGCGATAGTTCAAAGAATCCTCGAGCTCGAATAACCGTTGCTACACATTTGTCACAATTAATCCAGAAATGTTACATAAGCAATTGTACTCAAGACTGGCAGAACCTATTTTATTTTCATACAGCACACTACATATAATAAAAACTGATGAACCGAATTTATCCTTGACACAAAAGATTAAAAATAACTGTGCTGGCTTCTCACCTTCTCCACACCTCTAATGAAATATGATGCCCCTCGTAATCTCAAAAACTCATCGAAAACAAAATCTGTGACGGAGATCTCAAAGGTGCCGCTCGCCTTTTGTTCTCCAACGACGTGCTATCACCAGATACCCTAACACCCTTCAGGCCTTACAGACAAAACATCCTCCAGCTCCAGTAAACCCAGATTTTCTCGACCGAACAACAGCAGGGCAACATGCCTTCAAATTAAAAAGATGTTACAAGTGCCATTTTATTTATTTATTTATTTATTCATTATTGCACCAAATATGTGTACAAAAGGCGAGCTTAATGCTATATGGCATTCTCTACCAGCTAACCTTGGGTAGAACAGAGAGTGAGTTAAGTAGTTAAAATCAAATTAAGTTAAAATATATACAAAATATATATAATTGATACACATATATAAATAAATACACATTTATAAATATATATCTCAATAAATGTATATATAAATAACTATAAACATATAAAAGTAAGTTGACTCAACTAGGCTACCGATATGCTCGTATAGTTTTCTTTTAAAACATCTTTGGCAGGTATTGTTCGCAGGTCAACAAACAATTTGTTCCAGAGGAGATGGAAGTAACTGTGAAAGAATTTGACATAAACCCAGAATGATGGAGAGGGTGAGCAGTAATAAACTGTGTGAAGAACGGAGGTTGAGGAATGAGTGTCACTACGAAATTGAAATCTTTCTTTTAGATAAAGGGTGAAGAAGAATCATTAAGAACTGAAAACAGGGTGGACAAGATTCGAAATCTCTGCGCTGGCGTATAGTCAACCACTTTAACTGAGGCGAAATTCTGGAACGTGATCATATTTTCAGGCCAAAGATGAATCGAATACAGTTGTTAAGTAACCTTTCCAACCTGTTTAGCAGCTCCTGAGAAATATTAGTGAGACAAACATCGGCATAGTCAAATAATGGAAGAATTAGAGATTGGACGAGAAGAAGTTTAGTTGAAGGAGGTAGAAAGAACTTAAGGCGATAGATGGAACAAGTATGCCTGTGACTTTGACATACCTCTGATACCTGTAATGTCCAACTAACAGACGGGTCGATAATCAAACCTAGATCCTTGACATTAGAGCTGTGAAGTTACGCAGTTTTCGTAGTGAATAGATGGTAGTTCAGATATGTTAAGTTGTGACGCAATCGACGACTCCCAATGACGATAGCCTGGCATTTACTGGGATTTACTGTCATACCATAGCGCTGTGACCAATCTGAAATACGTTTTAAGTCACGGTTAACAGCTGCAATAGCAGTATCAATTTCAGCCAAGGTCGCTTGTGGTATAATTGGAGATCGTCAGCATAGAGGTGGTAAGAACATTGAAGATGGGTAGTTAGAAGATTGATAAACACTGAAAACAAGATAGGAGAAAGAATGCCGCCTTGCGGTACATCTAGAGACAGATCGCACCAGTCGGAAAAATCCTGACCAGAGCGAACAGCCTGCTGGCGACCGCGAATAAGGAAAACCAGTTCAGTACTGACGAGGAGAAATTTAGTCGTGAAAGTAATCCAAGGGTAAGTCGTGATCGACACAATTGAATGCATTTGAAAAGTCAATAAGGACTAGAACAGTCAAACTGACCTCTCCATGCCTCTCTAAAGTCTTCTGTAACTTAGTATGCTGTGGTTGTACTGTGTCCCGGACGGAAGCCAGACTGATATGTACTAAGGAAGTTGCATTTTGAAATGAAAGAGGTGACTTGTTTTTGTACCAATGATTCTAGTGCTTTGGAAAAACGGCAGTATAGAAATAGGTCTAAAATGGGAAGGAAGCGATGGTTTGGTACTTTAGCAGGGGCAAGACAAAAGCGTTTAGCCATAACTTGGGAAGAAACCAGTAGAAAGTGAGAAATTAATGATGTGGTGAGAACTGGAGAATTATATCGAGTATGAGAGTATCATAGATCTGCTCACCTCATCATAGCCGGTTGCGGAAGATTTTATGAAAGTACGGCTTTTCTAGTATCCTCAACAGTAACTGAACTAAAGTTGAAAAATTACTCGATAACAAAGGCATGGAATTAAGTTCCTGGAGACTCGTAACTTTGGTGGAATAGTGCAGACACAAAGCAGAAAGAAGTGTATGTTTAAGTCATTGAGTGAAATATTTGGGGTTGAAAGTTGGAATGTGATTTTCGAATCCAGGGAATTAAGGAACTTCCATATGTTTTGTAGAGAGTTTAAAATACTATTGTGGATGTAACGGCGTTTGGCAGTTCTTATCACCTGATTACAGCGGTTTCGTGCTCGCTATAGTGTTGAAAGGTGAGACTATTTCGATTCTTTTAGCATCGCGGTCTAGTCGAATGGTGTCAATTTTATTAAAATTACGTAAATACCAATAACTGGTCTTGGCAGGGGCTTTATCTTATACACATGACCAAAAGATCGTGTCGCGAAAACGCCGGCGCAGCCAGTTGATCATGATATAACATGATCCGCTGAACTAGTGCAAACGATGTCTATCCATGAATCTTCGGAGTCCACGTTGTGGTGAGTTGGACCAGATGGTAGAATATAGAGATCTGCCGAGTCCGGATAGCTTTGAGTTTGCGACTCTGAGGGAATCTTTTAGTAAGTTAGTGTTGAAATCACCCATTATTATTATATGTTTGTAAATTGTGCTGATGGAGTCGATCACAGATTCAATATGGGAAAAATAATCAGTTGAAGGAGGGTGTAAACAACTCCGGCACGATTCTCAAACCCTTAATATCTACTTACAGGAATAGGTACTCAGCAGATCCTCTATACTCCGATGGTGACATTGCAATGACATCATATGCATATTCCGATCGCAAGTAAATGGCTACGCCACCACCACTTGCCAGTGCGATCAGTGCGTATAAGTACAAATCCAGGAAGACTGTACAGCGTGGAGGAAAGGGAGGGTTTTAGCCAAGATTCGGAAATAAGTAGAGCATGGATGTATGGCGAGAAAATGTGTTAAGCAGATCTGAATAATGGGCAGGGATGCTTTGCGCATTTATATGGCATATATTTAAGCAATTTGTAGAGGCGAATTTTGTGTGCAAATAATTACCCACATCAACGAAAGAATCGTCTGTGGCTGAAGTGATGTTAAGAGAAGAACATGCTGAATAAAATGAGTCTTCATATGATGACATTTAATCTATTATTAATAATAATAGTAAATAAAAAAAATAGGTAATAATAAATAATGTTATATAATGTATATATAATATACCTGTATATATAATAAACTTTATATATACTATATACTATATTTGTATATATATAAATATAAAAACAATGAAACTATTATGAAAGATTATATTTTTAGTTATATTTTATATTAGAATGTTAATTAATCACTATTTGTTTTACCTGCCGGTCTGCCTTAAAAATTATTAATCAAGTTTACATCTATAAAAAAAAAAAAGATTATTTTCTATCACAAATATTTTAAACAGTCCAATGAAAAAGCACTGCCGGCGCTACTCATATTTCATTTCGTCAATTTAAGAAATAATTAAAGTTGCTCTCATCTTTTAAACTATAAGGGGGTGTTTAATATAATGATAATTATTAACTCAGATAAGCGATGAACTTCGACTATAAGTAAGGCCGTGATTAATTACCGTTTTTCATTTATACAAGACACAAGAGTATGCACTAATTAATATAAAACTATCTATATTAATTATGAGAAGATTAAAACGTTACAATTAAAACGTGTGATTATATACTCTTTGGTGACAATTACAGAATATCAATTAATGACCACACCATTGCGTCTTTTTTAATCTATGGTCTAAACACTTTAACTAGGTATAATTTTTAGAGTAATTACATACACTATAATTGTTTGTTATTGACGTGTGACTTTGACACAAACAATATGTTATTTTTGTTTACAGTCTTAAATTTCGTATGATGTAAAGATAAACATAACCTCAAAAGTCAAAACCGAAACCATAAAATTAAATCTAAAATGTTATAAATACAGTAAGAATGTTAATGATCGTAAAGTACAAGGCAATTATGTACATATTAGAAACAGTTACGATAAATCACAATTTCTTACTGACTACACGCTTCAAGTAGTTGTAGTCCTGGATTTAGGTTCTTCTTTTTGGCGGTAACATCTGAGACTGGAAGCAGGTTACCACGTTCTTCGTCAGCTTTGTGTTAGGTTGTCAGCTTCTCCAGATCGTTTGTTGTAAACACTTTGGAACGGGATCCTGTCAGAAGCTTGACATTTATCACCCCGTCCAAGGTCCACACATTCCTAATACCGAAGTGCCTGCGAGCCTCCAAAAATAAAGACTACGTCATTCGCGTTAGATATTCTGATAACACATATGGGCTACCCTTGAGTAAGGCTTTCTTGGCCCATACCTTCCGACGAAATGCAGTGTCTTCAAATTTTATGAGAATTGGACGAGAGCGGCCATTAGATATTGTGCCAAGACGATGACATACCTGCAGAGACTGACCAGAACAATTGTTGATACCAAGATTCTTCGTGATGACTGAAGCTACCAATTCACGGACATTCTCATTGGTATTCTCGACCACTCCTCCAAGCAGCAGAAACTTCTTTCTGTGTCTACTTTCAATGGCATCCACATTAACAATTAGATGATTAATTTGCTGCCGCAGTAACGTAAATGTTGAACAAACAAAATTCTTGAAGTTGCTGTAGTCAGAACTCAGGTCCTTCAGGCTCAACTCCTTTGATGACCCCTCTAGTCTTGCTTCAAACTCATCTAACCTCTGGTTAAGTGTCTTCTCCAGTGCCGCTTGTGTTTTAAGGACTTCAAATATGTTTTCCATACTGAGATGTTCTTTGAATGTTGTGCTCAACTTGAAGTTTGTAAGAAAAGTGGTAGCAGCTTATGGCAGGTGCCTAATTTATTGCATATATGATATTTTTGTATATACTTAACAAATATTAAGTGCTGTACACTATGAATAATTAAAATAAACAAATAAAATTGCGGAGATACGCAAAATTTAGTTGTTACTTTTCACACCTACCCGAAAAAAAAAAATTTATGTTCTAAACCAGGTTCGGCTGCAGGTTTGGATGGAATCTCACTCAACATCTGAAAGACTTAACATCGCACTCTGTGGGTGATGCAGGCGAGCAACTTGTAATTCGATTACTAAATTAATCTACTTTATGTATTCCGGTAATGTCAATCCAGAAATTGTTCCCATACTTTCGGCGCGAACCTCATTGCCCTCACCAAAAAGGACGGAGGTGAGACCAATTGCTGTTGGATCAACACTACGACGCCTGGCCTCAAAATTGCTGTTCGACATATTTTACCAAATTTAAATTCGGAATTTGAACCCGTACAGTTAGGCTTCGGTGTAAAGGAGGGTGTGAGGCAACCGTCCATGTCCTACGCTCTTTCCTAACTTACGGACATCCTGACGTGTTGCACAAAATTGATGTCAAAAATGCATTCAATTCGGTAAATAGGGATACTCTGCTGACTGAAATAAAACAACATATACCGAAATATACAATTATCTTCTTCTCAGTTACGCTGACCCAACAAAATTGTTATATCGTTCTAATGAACTGTCCTCGAAGTAGGTTGTCAACAGGGTGATCCTTGGGCCTGCAATTTTAGTTTGGCTATAAATCCGATAATCAAAATTTTAATTCTAAATTCAACGTTTGGTATTTGGACGACGGAACGCTAGGAGGTGATGTGGATACTGTGTTTTCGGACCTTTTATTAATCAAAATAAATTTGAAGCCATTGGTTTGGAGCTTAATTTTAGCAAATGCGAACTTTTATAAATAACTGCAACTTAAATTTAAATGACGTAAAACAAAAATTTAATATTTTGGCATCCAAATATTACATAGTAATAGTTAACAGTAATTCCTTTACCTTTTAGGTTCTCCAATTTTAATGAATCTATTTCTGAATATATTAATAATTCAATTACTAAATTTCAAAATTCTGCTGACCGTCTCCTTGAAATTAGTCCATTATGCACTTTGCATCTTAAAATTCTGTCTTTTCGTCCCAAAATTTACGTATGTCCTCCGTTGCTGCTCCTTTTGGAATCACCCAGATCTCTTGACACAAGTAGACAACTTAATCAAAATTAGTTTAGAATCGATTCTTAATATGCACTGAACGAGCAATCTTGGACCCAAGCATCCCTACCCATCCGTTATGGTGGTTTGAGTTCGCAAAATTTCAGCGTCTCTTTACCAGCCTTCCTATCTTCTGTCCATAATTCAGCAAATCTCATAAGTAAAATTTTAAGGCATCCTTCAAACTTTGATTGCTGGCCTGAAAAGCTAGAAATGCTTTCTCAATTGCATGCCCAGATCAAAATTTTCCAGTTTCTCCAAATTCACAGAGGAGCTGGGACGACATAAACTGTAAATTGACTTATGACAATCTTTTGAGCTGTAGTACAGGTTCGGCGCGTGCTGGGCTTTTGGCTGTGGGTACGCATGAGGCCGGCTACTGGCTTCACGCGTACCCTTCGTCAAATACAGGAACATTTCTTGAGCCTGACGCTCCGAATGCAACCTGTCTACGGCTTGGGGTTCCGGTCTGCGCGCCTCATAAATGTCCGTGTGACAGTGACGTCGACAAGCTAGGACATCACGGACTATCATGCCAAAAAAGTGCATTCCGCTTCTCGAGACATGCAGCACTTAACGATATCATACGCCAGTCCCTTGCCACCGTCAACGTGCCAAGTCTACTTGAGCCGTCTGGTATTGCAAGAGTATGAGTTTGATTCCATGGAAGATGGGCCGGGTGCTGGTATGGGATGCAACCTGTTCAGACACGCTGGCCCCTTCTCATCTACATGGAACAAACAACAGAGCTGGTGCGGCTTGTGAAGCGGCTGAAAAAGGTAAAGCATGCAAATACAGGGGTCTAAGCTCCGAATATGTTTTTGTCCCATTCGGTGTCGAGACCCTGGTCCGTCAGGGTCCTAGCGCTATAAGGCTTTTAAGGAGATAGCAAAAAGGTTAGTCGACGTCACAGGAGACCGAAGAGCTGGCAGCTACCTCGGACAAAGAATTAGTTTAGCTATTCAAAGGGGGAACGCTGCCAGTATCTTCGGAACCTTGCCTAAAGGGACTCCTTTTTAATAATATAATTTAGTTATTACAATATATTTTTTAAGGTTTTAGTTTTAGGCTCATAGTTCTAGTATATATTTTATTTTATAAATACAATAAATTGGAGAAGATACATTTGATGTAAATTAATATAATAAAGTAGTTTTCACTGTAAGCAATGTGTTAAATAATGTATTTTAAGTCGTACTAATATGAACTGAACTGATTTTTCTTGTTAGTTACATGCATAATAATACAACTCTTATAAACTCTTATGACACGATCAAATTAAACCGATCTGAATTTAATGATTTCTTATATTTACGCGAACACTACACATTTAAATAAAACTAATTTTACGGATTTTATCGCGTATATTAACTTATTTTATATTCCCGACGTTTCAGTACTTTACAGCACCCATGGTCACGGGGGGGACTGAATATTTGACGTCCTATGTCATAGTTAACCACAGTTACCTCAGATTAAAATTATTAATTTTGTTCCGATCTATGCAGTATGAACTTACAGTATCTTGAAGTCTTGCAGTTGTGTGCTTGGGTTGGGATTTAATTTTATTAATTATAGGATCCCAAGCAGATGATAACACCTAGCCATCTTCTCTATTGAAATTAGGATGTTTTTGATTTCAATAGCCTCATGAATCATCCTTGGAAGGAATCGGTGTTCTTTAGCGAGTTGTGGTCTATCAAATCTAATGTAGTGACAGGGCGATCCTGTACATGTTCACAGGCTGCAGAATTCCCGGAGCGCCGATTCTTCACATCAGCTATGTGTTCTGTAACGCGGGTTTTATTGATCTTTTGTTTGTCCTATATAAGAGACCACATTCACAATCAAGCTTGTACCTCCTGCATCTTGCAGAGGACATTACATAACTGATGGTAAAACTGACCAATCTTCTTCGGCGGCTTGAAATATGTTTTAATAGAAGCACGCTTCAGGATGTAGCCAATCTTGTCAGTGACACCTCTGACATATGGCAGTACAGCAGGCACTCGCTCGACTGTGGCCGGCTTCACTCGTTCACTGTGACGTAGGCGCGAGACCGAAGCTTATTGTCGTGCAAAACTTGCTTGACGTGTTGGAGCTCGGCGGCCAGGTGTTTACTGTCAGATCCCTCGTGCTCTCTGAAACAAAGATTTACCCACGGTAGCTAACTGTGAAGGATGGTGATGAGAGTCACCGTTTAAATATCTATCTGTATGGGTCTTTTTCTATACACAGTGTGGCTCAAGGTGTTATCAGGGTTCCGATTACTAACACATCTAGAAAAGCTAAAGAGTTGTTTGCCTCTAACTCCATTGTGAATTGAATTTTAGAATTTATGGAGTTAAGATGGTCTAAAAATGCAGTTACTTTATCTAAGGTAGAATTGTGAAAGTGTCGTCTACGTACCGCTTGTAGAATCTTGGATTTACAGGAGAAGTAAGTAGGGCTTTCTCCTCAAAGTCTTCCATGAATATATCGGCGACAATGGGAGATACAGGTGAGCCATTGCCACTCCATCTACTTGCTTGTAGAACTCCTCCTTCTACAATAGGTAGCCAGATGTAAGGCAGTGTCTTAGTAACGCTGCATATTCTATGGGCATGTTGTTTCCTCCAGTCTTCTAGTTACAATTGAGATGCAGTCTTCAACAGGTAAGCACGTGAACAGAAACTGTACATCAAAACTGACCATAGTTTCATTGTCTGCCAGATGTAGGTCTTTAATCTCGCTGACAAAATGGTAGGAATCCTCTGTGTGTGCTCTTATGTCCCTGAGCAGGTGAGTATTTTCGCTAAGTGTTGAGCCAATCTGTAAGTTGGTGAATCGATTTGGCTAACTATGGGATGTAGTGAGGCATTGAGCTTGTGTATTTTTGGTAACCCATACAACTTCGGTGGTTTGGCACACGTAGGTATTATCGATTTTACGTCCAGATTTAATTTTTCAGGTGTTTCTTTATGAGATCACTAGTTGTTTTAAGTGTGTTATTTGTTGGTTCGTTTTAACCTTTTTATAAGTGCTTGAATCCGACAAAAGTTCTTGTATTTAAAATTATAATCTGACGTATCCATGACTACCGTGGCATTTCCTTATCTGCGCGGAGAATCGTGAGTTCTGGTTTATTGCGTAGGTTATTCAACGCTTTATATTCGTCCTTAGGTAGATTCGGTTTCGGCACTGAACTTCGACGTAACATACACGAACTTCGACGTAACAACTGCAAGACTTCAAGATACTGTAAGTTCATACTGCATAGATCGGAACAAAAAGTAATAATTTTTAATCTGGACGTAACCGTGGTTAACTATGACATTGGGACGTCAAATATCTCAGTCCCCGTGACCATGGGTGCTGTAAAGTACTTGAAACGTCAGGAATATAAAATAAGTTAATACACGCGATAAAATCCGTAAAACTAGTTTTATCGATCTGAATTTGTACATATTAATATGATTGTTCAAAAATCAGTATATATTAAATACTTAAATTTATAATGTTTCGTGAAATGTGACACAATTAAATTTAAAGCAACTTGTGAAAATATTACTATGGTGTAAATATACACTCTCAAGAACTTTGTTACGACAGGTTTAAATTGACTTGTATCAATATTAACTTTATTTTAGAATAAATGTTTAATAATACGTTTACATTTAAAACTTTTATGGAACGCTTTAAAAAAAACATTTTACGTGTAAAGTGGTACGAATCAGCCGACTCCCATAACCTATCTCTGCCGCCGATAACATAGAACAGGATAGATATATTGTGACTAGTATGTGTAAGTGAATAAAGTAGCGCCCTGTGGTGTGGCTAGTTAGTTATTTTATTAGTCTTGCGACTGCGTTCTATATGGTGCGTCGCATGTTCTTCGTCATTAGACGATGTATAAAATAAATAGTTTGTATCGTGTTATACAAATTGGTGTGCAGGCTCGAGCCGGGGTGGTACCACGATCTCACAGAATACCAGCGTGAAGTGGAAGCTACACTTCTGCGTTTCGTCTAGTGATGCAGGTGGCCGGAGACCCAACTCCTATCAACATGGTAGCGGAATTAAATGTAGACTACCCCAGAAGGGTACGAATACCCTGGAGAATCTCGCTACTCCACTACTGAGCGTGGGTGGTCAGGCTGACTCGCGTATCCTGGAGGCAAAATTCCGCTCAAAACAATAACAGCTCGAAGAAACTGAGCAACAAGACCAAGGCGACCACTGCCACGCTATCCGTAATTTCTGCAACATCAGGGACTTTACTCGAACCTAAACGCCGTCCACTACCATCTCAAGATGGCGAAGCCAGCCTTGCTCTTTATAACCGACAAGCAGGTGTCCTCTCCGGCTGATACTTCGCATCTCTCTACTTCCAAGGACTGTTCCAATTTGTACATCAGGACAAATTGGAACAGTCACTAACCAAACTGGAGTTTACGTATACGTCGGAGAAGACATCTGTTCTCGACGCCTCGGCAGTCTTGAAAGTTCGAACCTGTCCATCCTTTGCCTTCTCGTGAACAGAGACGATCATCCGCGCGTCTACGGGTGCCTCTATAGGTCCGTAGCGGTAATGCCGAAACAGACCGACTCATCGACCAAGTCAAATGGCTACAGATTCCTTGCTACAAAAGGTCCCATCCGCAGAGATCGTGATCCTTGGCGATTTTAACGCCCACCACGTCAGAATGGCTCGGTTCACGTTTTACCGATCATACGGGGAGATCTGTTGATGACTTTGCCTTGGAATATGGTCTGACACAACTGGTTACTTCGCCTACGCGGATTTCAGAAGTGGAGGATCATGCTCCTTCCCTGTTGGACCTTCTGCTGACCTCTCATCCGGACAGATATGAGGTCTCCTTCGACGCCCTCTTTTCTCCTCGGACCATTGTCTTGTCCGGGTGTGGTGCTAGTCACGCTGAAATCGCGGTTGCTTTCTGCAGGCTGCCGTCTTGTTTGGCACTATAGGTCGGCCGATTGGGATGAGATGTGGTCTTTTGCATCCTACCCTTAGGGGCGGGTTTGCTTCTCGCCGGACGATCCCAACGTTGTTGCTAATTCTGTTGATGATGTGGTATTTCAGGGTATAGAACTTTTATTTCTTCCTCTGTGGTGCCCATCAGGCAGATCTCAGTCATGGTTTAGTCGCTCCTGAAAATAAGCATCACGCTACAAGCAGGAGTGCTACCGGGCCTGGGCTGACGCATTAACGTCCGGGATGTATTCACCAGCACCTTAAAAGTGGAATTCCGCCTCCAGGTCCTTCAAAGAGTCATTGCCAAGGCAAAGTCAGAGCACATAGGCAGAATTGGCGAACCTGGTTCGCCTTCCTTCGGGAACCGGCATTCTGGTCTCTCGCCAAGGCTGTCCAAGGAACGTCTGTCAGCCGACTCTTCCATTTCTGCACTGGGAGGACGATTTACTTGCCCATGCCGTAAAGGAAAACCGATCTTATAGGCTCTTTCTTTGCGTCCTCAACTCTCGATGACGGGGAACACACCGCCGATCATCCGCGGTGTGAGTGCTCCATGCCGGATGTCCTGTTCACACAGCGCTTGGTTCGCAAAGCACTCTTCTCCTGGATATCTACAAGTCGAACGGGCCTGACGGAATCCATTATTGTGCTGAGGACGTGTGCTCCGGATTTGGCACCGGTTTTAACGCGTCTTTTCGGTACTCCTACTCTAGGCGTAGTCCCAAAATCATGGAACGACTTTTCTTCACCCGAACCTAAAGGTGACCGCTCAGACCCGTCTAACTACAGGCTAACACCATCACCTCCTTGTTCTCCAAAATAATGGAATCCATTATAAACTGCCAGCTTATGCGGTACCTTGAGGATCACCAGCTGATTAGTGACCGCCAATACGGTTTTCGTCGGGGTCGATCAGCTGGCGATCTTCTGGTCTACCTACTCATAGATGGGCGGAGGTAGAGTCCAAGGTTGAGGCATTGGCCGTTAGTTTGGAAATTGCGAAGACCTTCGATCGGGTTTGGCACAGCGCTTCTATCAGCTCCTTCCATGGGCTTCCCGAAATTGTGCAATTGGATCACCAGCTTTCTTGCAGATCGAAGCATCAAGGTCGTTGTAGACGGTATGCACTGACTACAAGCCTATTAATGCTGATGTTATCAACAAACACAAGGCTGCGTGCTATCAACAACGCTGTTTCTTCTGCATATCAATGATATGTTGCGAAGCGGTAAGATTCATTGCTATGCGGATGACAGCACTGGTGATGCTCTATACACCGACCGTGCCAATATTTCGGGAAAACGTCGCCGAGTACCGGAACAAGCTTTTGTCTGAAGTCGAGTCTTTGCTGAACAAAGTCGCATTGGGGCGACTAAATCTAGTCCTGTTTAATCCTCAGAAGACACAAGTTTGCGCGTTTACCGTTAAAAGAACCCTTTGACGTGTCTTCTCAGTTTTAAGGCACTTTGTTGCCTCAGCCAGTATCGGCATCCTCGGCGTCGACATATCTAGTGACGTACAGATTCGTGGTCACTTGGAGAGAAGGCCAAATTGGCCTCTAAAAAGCTTGGCGTGCTCAGCAGAGCAGGACAGTATGTCATGCCATCACACCGCCTGCCACTTTACAAGGCGCAGGTTCGGCCTCACCTGGAATACTGTTCCCATCTCTAGGCTGGGGCTCCCCAGTGCCAGTTCCTTCCACTTGACCGCATCCAGCGCAAAATGCAACGCAAATATGCACGACGGAATTTTATAATTAAAGATAAAAGTAAAAATAATGTAGCTTGAAAATTTGCAAATTATGATTCTTACCTGTTTGTATTTCCTCGTTCCTAGATAATTAACTGTTGAAATAAACAAAATTAAATCGTAAAGGTTCCGGAAACCGAAACTTGGTATATTTAAACTCTATTTTCAACTTTTATTTTTGGTAATTAATGTAGAACTTTGCACTTTTCATTTGACTACTAACAAGATCTTTTTATTTTGGTAAATATACTTTATTTTATTACAGAGCTGTGGTAGCTCAGGTGCTAAGCACTTGCTGCAATTCACAGTACATGAACAGTACAGGTAATCCTCCGGTACAATGGCATTGTTAATTGATTTTAAGTTCTGATTGACTAAATGTTCAGCGGTGAGAGAAAATATCGTCAGGAATTATGCATGAAAATAAAATAAGTTAAGCTAAGGAATAAAATATGTTGATGATATGTGAAATCCGGCAAGCGCACTAGATCAGCGTGGTGGAATTTTCCTCATTTCCCTCTCAAATTAATCCAGTCTCAGCATCCTGCCTGTAGCCAGATCTATAAGAGAGACTGTAATTTTGTTTATACTATTATATTTTTATACTGTGATACACTTTCATTTATTTTTTATTTTGAATTTTAGTAGTTTGGCTGATTAACTTACCTACACTATATTCGTGGTCATAGTATATAGTATATGGTATAATATATAGTATATAGTGATCATCAAGCACAAAATAATCAACATTGTTTCGGAATACAAACAAAATAATAAGTATGTCGGAAATATCGGGAATGCATCGGAAGACTAATTGTTAAAAATAATAATAGTGTGAGAGCGGATGTTGAACATGCTCTCCTGCTTACGCAATTAATCGTTATCAGTAATATACCACTCTACATTCAGTATAGAGCAAGTAAGTTTGACCATACCGTAATATGTCCCTGTCACAATCACACAATATAAGGGACGTAATTACATGATAACACCAAAGTATGCAAACCATCAACAACACCGCCCATCTCACTGTATCACAGGCAGCCTCTCAAACACGATCTTCCTCGCCTGCACTAGAAGAATCACTACAACGGACAAAATCACGATACTGTCACGAATCTTAGCACTCGTCGAATTACTTAGGCGGAATCTCCGCACACGGTGCCTACATTATACTGCACAAACAGATGGGAGTTTCTCGATATACCTCAATTCTACCACGCCACCATCGATATGACACTCCTTAGAGTAATGCAACATCTCGCTTACTCTCCTTCATCCGGTATTTATAGACGCGCGATAATTATGTTTTCTTTTCCTAAATTCACTCTATGCTTTTATATTATGATTCTGTAATAGACTTGTTATTTTCTATAATGTTTACATATTTATGTTACAATATTTACATTTATTTTATATGGCCTCTATTTGATCCGAGAACAACGTAGTCTAATGCTGAGTATTAAATAAGACCTGCGAGCTTTTCTGAGATGAATTACTACAATCGTTAACGCTAATAGCAAAATATATAAATAATTTCTTTATTGAATAAGGGTGACAAACGGTATATAGTCCACCTGATGGCTGTGGCTCATAGATGTCTACATCTATTCTTAATTGATGATAAAATGCAGTTGCGCTGTTACCCTTGAAGACTAAGATGGAATTCGTCGTTTTTACAAGAGTAAAAACGGTTTCTCTGGTTCTCTCCATTCACCGTACAAAACATCAGCATTGAGCTGCTATTTCACGCTTGTATTCTGTGAGAGGCGTAGGCCTTCCTTCGAGCCAACCTATAACATGGCTTTACCACATTATAAGTTGTATCAACGTTAATTTGCGTGAGATTCATATAATGCTGACTGCCTCCTGGATCATGAGTTCGAATCAGGGGTCGGGCCAAAATAATTTATTGTTTTTGTCAATCAATTCACAGTTACAAGCAGCTCGAGTCAGGAAGGTGTCGGTGTTACACCCCGTGCCTCAGAAATCCCGTAAAGCCGTGGGTCCTGCGCCTGATTTCTCTCCAGTTGAGTCGGTTTGTCGTTCCATCGGACTATGAGAGTTAAGGAATAACAGTGCACTTGTGTTTGCGCCCTCATACTATCCTACGTAGATGGCTAGTCTCCGTTGAGACTAACCATTGTTAGGCTAAACGTTTGCCTTAAATTTTATGATACCCTAGTAACTGAAATCCTTAATTCGTCACCGAAGCGTGACGATTCAACATATTCCTCTAGATCCATGTCAGGGAAAGACCTATATACAGCAGTAGACTATTATTGTCTGATGTAGAAGAAGAATCCGGGTTCGATTCCTGAAAAGAAAACTTTAAAGTGGCATATAAACTACTAGAACCAATGATCGAATATCTTTATTTTTATCTTAAGTACTCAATGGTGATTTTACATGATTCTAGTTCACCAATTATTGATTGGCAATCAAGAGACATGCCTTAATTATTTTGTTTACTTTGTCAATGGAATCTCAAAGCGTCAACAATAATAAATCAAAGACGACAAGAAAATTATAGTAGAAAGCAACTTACCCTTCCTCCATAAAATAATAAAAGGTTTTATTACGTATTATATATTATACAGAATTATGTTGTTTTCTCAGCCCGCAATATTTTCTTAATAGTAGAAGTGGGGTTCCTTAACTGCCGTGGAGTAGTCATGTAGAGGACAACGCTCAGTAAATTAAAATTAAAAGGATAAGAAATTGAAAACAGATTAAAATTATAAATAATGTTATCAAAACATAAGATCTCAAACAGATCACAGCACAACAAATCACAGAAAGACGGTTGGTGTAAGAATATCCATTGCCTCATATAGTCCGTTGATGTCGTAAGAGCAACATTGGAAACTGAAAAGAAGACGGGCAGCAGAATCAACAACTAAAATAATAAAAACTGTGGTTGCTAACCTGCCTTCCAAGAGTTGCAACTATGTCAACGTAAGTACAGCGGTGTACTTTTGTAGGCTGAATTGGATGAATGAATGGAAATCACAGGAAGCGTCCATAGAGGTATAAATTTTGGCCCGTTTAGCAGGCAGTGGGTCGACAAAGTAAGCGAACTAAAATGTAAGTATGATATATACGTATACGGGTGTTTGGAAGATGGGTACAAAGCCTGAAGGATGATACCTTAAACCATTTAGAACATATTAAGCTAAACTTATCTTAGACGAGATCTGCTCCTTTTTAAATTGAATTTCTAAGGTTTTAACAATAAAACCCATTTTTCTAATTAATTGCTAATACTGCCCAGTAACAGTTCTTATGTTTTTCTTTTAATTTATTGTCAACAGAACCAACAGCATTTTGTAACATTATAAAGTTTGTAAATATTTAAATTTTCTACTGCCAATTACAGGTGCTTACTTTATATAAAAATAATCTTATGACACACTGCTACAACTGTATGGACATAATATATAAATAAAATTTAGCAATTACCAAAATGTTTGAAGATATTTGGGTATTTTAAGGTACATTTACTCAACACAGTGTATATGTATATCTTGTAGTGTTTTGTTTAATAAGTATATGGATAAGTGTGTGTGTGTGTGATTTTAAATGTTAGTAGTGAAGTGTTTGTAGTGAAGAGTAGGTAGTGTAGGGAAAGATGTGAAGAGGTATGATTTGTGATTTTTATTATTATTATTTATTCATAATTATTTCTTAGAATTGAGATTATTTCTTTTTTTTATGAAGCTTTACTGTCCTGAAAAATATCAATAGATGAAAAGTTTTGTTATAGCAGTTAGTGTATGACTAATGACAAATTTTGAGCATATTTAGCGACTTAACGGAACATGAAATATAGATGTGTGTCTGGTACGTTTCGAAGGAGTATTGAATGTGGGAATTGAAATGTCAATTCAGGACTATTAATTTTATTACAGACGTCGTGCAGAAACAAAATTTGTGGAAGTGTACAGCGGTCCTATAATGGCAATAAGTAATGATGATCATAAGTTTTATTATTTTTATTTATTTAATGTGTGATTACTCAAAAAATAATTTCAAAGCATCTTCATCATCAGAAAAACATTCTAAGCATATTTAAGTTTAAGAACTAAAAAAAAAAGAAATGTTGTGTTTATGCCATCATAAAAAATTGCCTTTGTTGTTCAAACCTTTTTAAAAAATGCTTAGTTATCGCCCTTTCTTTTAAGTATTACTTAGCAGATTTCTCATCAACTCTTGGAATTGTACGTACTGTTAGGATGGCTCGCCTTGGGTCACATTTTTACTGCTGCAAATGAAAAATCACTTTTGTATACTTTACATAATGCTTACAATAGCAATTACTAACTTTCGTTAATCGTACAAAGCAAATTACGGACGAATATTTTACCTTTATACGGACCAAAATAATGCACCATTTTTCTAATGCACTATAGTTTTCGTTAGAACTGATTAGTTTTAGAATTTCGGTGCACGTGCGGATTAACTTCCGGGAACTCGTTTTGCAAAAACCGCCACTTAAAAAAAACTGACTTTTTGACTTTCAGGTAGTGCCTAGTGAATAGACTTTTATGATTACTCTGATTACTAATCAACATTATAAATAAATAAAAATGATAACATTATTAGCAATTAATTGAAAAAATGGGTTTTATTATTAAAACCTTAGAAATTCAATAAAAAGGCAGACTTCGTCTAAGACAAGTTTAACAATATAGTCTAAATGGTTTAAAGTATGATCCTCAGGCTTTGCCCATCTTCCAAACAACCTATATATTTGCTGTCAAATTTCACAAACAATGTGGCGCTAAGGGTTTCTCTCGTCACATTTTTTTTAAACACGAGACTATCAATAAACTATATTTTGTAATAAGACTTATGGTTCTGATAACCGGTTTTAAAAAGTGCTACAAAGTTAGTAAACTGTTCCACCTGTTTCTGTCACTATGAAGTTATAGTTGTAGAAGCCTGTTTCGAAATTGGAATTTCGTCTTAACAATGACCTCCTGTCCTTGTTAAATCTGTTCTGTTTTTGGTACTGTTGCTATGGAACTATTTTACTCTCTTTCACTGCTTATTGCCGCCAGATTTTACCAATGATAATTTTGGCCAAACACTACAAAAAAGCCAACTGTCAAAGCTGAAGACCGTGTGTGGCAGCATCGTTTCCGGGACACCTGAGATTTTGAGTGAGATTGAGAGGTTCTATGTGTGTAGCTGTACATCATCGTTGGAGCCACACGGAAGTGTGAGTAACGATCAGAACAAGTCTTATCCGACACTATTCCGATGATATCCTGGATATCAGTCTGAGTAGATTAGTTGCTCTTCAGCACCTTAAAAGAGTAAGTCCCGGGTGAGTATGGAAATAGCGGAGATTCTGGACATGGTGAAAAATAGAATAAAAACCTTCAAATCTTTAATTCCGTCTGCTCTAAGCCTCCGGTGTATTGCTTTTCTAACAGGCGTGGGGCTAGAAATGCAATGGTCTTGTTCTTCAAAAAGGCGACAACGCTCTCTTGAAGAACTACAGACTGATTTCCCTTCTGAGCCGCGTCTACGTGCTGTTTTAGAAGTCATTATGAATCGTCTCGCATGCAGACTCGATGACTGCCAATCTCCCGAACAAGCCGGTTTCCGAAATGCTTCAGCACCATAGAACACATACATAACCTTCGGCAAACTGTACAGAAAACCAAGGAGTAAAATTTGCTACTATGTCTTCCGTATGTGGACTATGAGAAAGTCTTTGATTCCGTCGAAATTTGGGCGGTGCTGCAGTCCCTTCAGCAGTGCCAAGTTGACTGTCGGTATATCGAAATGCTGAAGTGTTTGTACGGTAGGGCTACGATGGCTATCCGAGTACAGAACCAGAGTACGAAACCTATCCAACTGCAGAGAGGTGTGAGACAGGGTGAGGTTATATCCCCGAAATTCTTCACCGCTGCATTGGAAGACGTTTTCAAGTTAATGTACTGTTAGTCCTCAGAGGTGACTGAAGACCTATTTTACTGATAAACGGGATATTCCATCTTACTGCATTTTTTTCTCCATCGAGAATATAGACATGTACTCAATTTCAATATTTATTTAAGTTATATGATAGAATATAAAATAAGTTATAGGACTCCTATTCTGCCTAGAATTTCGTCTGGGTAACATCTTGTTACTAATTTTTTTTTTTGCATTCATTATTCACTTGTTATTGTTATTGATCCTGCATCTATCCTCTTTAAAAATAAAAAAGTAGTGCAAATTCTCTAAATGTAGCCTCGTTACTTATAAAAACCTCCGGTTCTTTAAACTCACCATACGAAATACAGCAGCATTAAGCTGATATTATATGCTGGTATTCTGTGAGAGCTAGGTTCTTCTCTGATTGAGCCAACACATTTGTATGTAATAAAAATATTATTATATAATAATATATCCAAAAAAAAATTATGAAGAAGGTATCACAATGGTATGAGTAGGCCAGGAGCTCATCATATAACAATAATTGCGGGACCTTTACCTAAGTTATTGGACATTATATTCATTAAAGTGTGTGACAATAAAGGCTATAATCTATAATTCTTAATATTATTCTTCTCTCTTTAATGTTGTACCTTATTCTTATTTCATAGACAACTAAAAACATATGACCTACAATGTAGCTGTAAGCAAGAAGATTGTAGTAATTACAGCAACACTTATTACATATTCTGCTCATAATCTTGGCTTAATTACATGCCTAAAATTATTAGGAAGTTCATATTTCGTTCTTCAGGTAAACTTATTAAGCTCTAACATAGCAGTGGAGAATATCTCAATTACTGAATAAAGTTTTCTGCTAAGGGCAAAATACCCGCAATTTTATTTCTGATGATGATGTTTCTCTAACTGTGATGCAGTCTTAATAGACCAGGAATTATTGGTTGCTGTAGGAAGTAAAGGGTATTCATATAAATCCCAATTTCTAAATGCCATCTGTATAGGTTTATCTCTTTCTAAATGTTTAAGAAGTTTCAGTCGTTCACGATCTGATACTTTCACGTGTGGCACTCGCCATTGTACTCTTTGTATGTATTAGTCGATCCTCGTTATTTTCCTGAACAAAGGATAGTATTGAGTAAGGTTTTTTCGATAAACATTTTATTTTGCAGAAGGAGTTTTCCTCTTCAAGTGGTGCTCAAACAACAGAGTTCTTAAAACAATTTGAATCCTCTGAAAAGTTCTCAAGTACACCTAGATATAACGATAGATGGAACAATACGGGCACTAGGCTTACAATGGGATATGGGAAAGGATGTATTTAAATATAGTCTTCACTTACCTTCTATGGCTGCTACTATAACCAAGAAAACAATTCTAGCTGACATTCAAGATTATTTGATCCACTGGCTGGTTAGCATCTTCTTACAATAACCTAACTGGCGGGACTCCTGAAAATAAAGGAAGCTATAAAAATACCTACCTGTCAAATTTTGCGTGTGGGATTCCACCATAGTACTCCTTGGCTCTTCGGAGATCCTGCAAGGTGCAATACATTTGTGAGAAATAGAGTTGTGTAGATATAAGACAACATTGGCAGCCAGAACTGGTATCACGTCCAATCACAGGAACAACCCTGCTGATGCCGCTTCTAGGGAAGCACGTGCTGAATGAAAGATGATAAATGTGGTGGAACGGTCCTGAATGGCTAAGCACAAGTTATATTAAATACAGCATACCAGAAAACATAACAACGAACCTAGAAAGAAAGATCATATCAGTACAAGTAAATCTAAAACAAACAAGCGAAAGTTCCAATATAGCTACTAAGTTTAACAAATTTGATAATTTAACAGAGCAATTAAAAGAATTGGAAAATAAAGGAACTACAATATCTACCAAGGAATTAAAAAAAAACCTTTAAAACATGTATAAAAATTGTACAAAGGGACTAATTTGAAGAAGACATACAAAACCTAAAATCAATAAAAGGGTATAAAATTACAGTAAAATAAAGTCTCTTTTACTTTACCTAAATGGTGAAGGTATCATCAGGGTGGGCGGCCGATTACGTCACTCTGACCCTGATGAAAATAGCAAACATCCTATTATATTAGACAGTGAAAATCAGTTGGTGCACTTATAGTAGCTGATGCTCACCTGAAGACACTATACAGTGGAACGCAATTGATCCTTGGATATTGAAGATTAAATACTGGATCCTGAAATCAAAGAAATTGGTAAAATTAAAATTCGTAATTGCCTCATATGTGCCATGCAAAACGCTGTAGCTAAATCACAATTAATAGGAGACTTACCTCGTGTAAAATTACCTGCTCGACCCTTTCTACACAGTGGAGTAGACTTTGCTGGCCCTTACTAAATCCTGAGATCTAAAGGAGGTTTAATACAACTAAGGCTTACATATCAATTTTGTTTGCATGTCAAAAAAGCCATACACCTAGAATTGGTTGGAGACCTTACCTCGGAGGCCTTTATTGGAGCTTTCAGAAGATTTGTAGCCAGAAGGGGAAGATGTGCACATCTCTGGAGCGACCAGGGAAAACTTCGTAGGTGCCAAGAAAAAATTGTTACAGCTTGGGCAGACGCAAAGATCAAGTTGGATGATCACATTTGTTAGCATTGGATGGCACACAATGGCATTTCATACCTGCCTATAGTCCTCACATGGACGGATTATGGGAAGCAGGTGTCAAATCAATGAAATACCACATGAAAGAATATTGACTTGTAACCTAACCTATGAAGAGATGACGACCTTACTGTGTCAAATAGAAGCTTGCCTTAACTCCGCCCTCTTAGCCCTATTGACGACTACGACAACATACCCACTTATCCCAGGGCACTTAATGTAGCCTCTGATCTAAAGAACATTTCTGTCAGTCACTTGTCACGATGGCAACATCAGCAAGCTCCTATCTGATTTTTAGAAGATGGCAACAAAGTACTTGACCAGGTTACAGCAGAGACCTAAGTGGCAAGGAAAAGTGAAGGAATTTGAAATAGGACGTATTGTTCTTATAAAATGTGACAATTTCCTCCTGGTAAATGGATAGTGGGTCGTGTGGTAGATAAGCACCGGGTAATGATGGAGTGACTAGGGTGTATAGTGTTAAAAGTGGTGAAAGTGTAGTGCATAGACCAATGAACAAGTTGTATCCTTTACCCATAGATATAGACTGATGTTTTATACTAAATCATTTGTGGCAAAATTTTATTTTGCATGTATTAATTCTATGGAATGTTCTAGTATGTATTCACATTTACATCAAAATTTGTATCAAATTAGTTAATTTTTCTGAATTATTTTAATTGAAATATGTCTACTAATTGTAAAGCTTAATGAATTTAGAGTGTTACCTTTATCAAATGTATGTACTCATGTATATTGTATAACAAATGTCATGGTCAATTATTATATTTTGGAATATGTATGAAATGTAACATGTTAAATAATAAAGGACTTGATGAGTCCTTTGGTGGGCGACATGTTTGAGTAATATTGTAATGCGTGTGTGTTGTACGTAAGATGAAAAGTATGCATGTGTGAGTGAGGTCTTTAATAAGGTAAAATGTAATTAAATGTACAGTAGCAAATAAACCACAATATCATTGACATCTTGTTTCTGTAATCAGTCCCTGTAAAAATAGTGAACCTTAATACCAGCATCAGACTGACTTGCTCAAGAAAAACAGCAAATAAAGATGGCATGAAGAGAATCAAACCACTTTTGAGTGTATCAAAATGCTTCTGATCACCGCTCCCATTCTTCGCCAGGCCGACAGGTACGCCAGCCTTTCTCTCTCCGGACAGATAGCAGTGGCTACTGACTCGGCGCAGTTGTGATGCAGGGCGAGGGCCCCGACGAGAGACCATTGAGCATGCAACCGTTTACTATCGCCAGCCGAGCGCAACTACACCACCACCGAGCGAGAGGCTCTTGCCATCGTACGGGCGGTAAAAAAGTTCAGGGGTTACGTAGAAGGGTCGGAAGTGGTGGTTAAGTCCGACCATCAGCCGCTGCGTTGGCTGATGAGCCTAAAGCCCCCAGCGGACATCTCGCCAGATGGGCATTGACCCTTCAGGCCTATAACTTGCAGATCCAGTACACTCCCGGTAAGGTGAATGTGATTGCCGATGTACTGAGCCGGTCAGCTTGTTGCGAAGAAAACCCAGATTGCAAGGTAAGCTTAGTGACTGTAGATGTTCGACGTAGAACACCTGACGACGTGCGCATTAACTAACTCAAGGACCCCGAACTGAAGAAAATTGTCGAGACTTAGAGCAACCGACGATCCTTCAGGAGAAAGGATGGTCAGAGAGGTACCTGATGTCTGATGGTGTGTTATATAGGTGCGTGCCTGAATCTGAAGATGCTGATTCCCCTGCCTCGTGGTCCTTAAGCATGAGAGAGAGACTGTTCTTACAGATTTCTACAACGCTCCTACGGCTGGTCACTTCGGTGTTGACGTACCCTGCAACGCATTAGGGCACGATTCTTCTGGCCTGTTATGAAATCTTTCGTCACCGACTATATTAAACGCTGTACTGCTTGCCAGCGATACAAAATTGATAACAGGCCAGGATTACCCTGCCGACCCGGCGATTCGAAGTGGTATCGGTTGATCTGTTGGGACCCCAACCTAGAACTTCGAAAGGTTATCGTTGGATTTTAATTCTAGAGGACATCTGCTCCCATTGGGTGGAGCTGTTTGCGTTACAAAACGCCAACAGCATGGAATATGCTGAAATTTTAATATCCGAGGTCTTCTTGAGGTTTAAAGTCCGCGCAGGATGATCAGCGACGGGTTCAATTTATGCCAGTGATACAACTGGCCTGTTACGTGGTGGGAATCAAACAGTCTTTGACGCCGTTTATCACCGCAAACGTTAAGTGGAAAAATCGTGACTTGAAACCACAACTTCGATACTGGTTGGGAAAAATAACGCGTCTTGGGATACTCACCTTGCGGCTTTAAGGTTTGCGATGAAACCACTGTTACAGCGAGCACTGGATTCTCGACAGCTTTTTTTACCTTTGGGAGAGAGCTACGCACGCCTTCGGTCGTCGTGGCAGATATGAAGAACATCGTGGATGCTGATAATTTCGTTCATAACATCACTCCTTACATACGTAAGTTGTCGACGGTGCTACTTGATGCTAGAGATATCCACAAACGTATCCAGTCTGTGCAGAAGAAGTATGCAGATGAAGGCAGACGCACACCTCCTGAATACAAGGTAGGTGACCTCGTTTTATTGAAGACGCAAGGGATGAATGATGTAGGACCTGGATAGTTCGCGAAATTCATACCTCGAAGGGATGGCCCTTACCGTATCCGCGAAGTAGTGAGTCCTGCAACTTACCTAGTAGAGAGCATTACGAAAAATTAGCACGTGGATCGTTATCATGTCTCTTATTTAACCCCGTTCGCCGGTAGTGTCGAAGCCCCGGTTAGAGAGAAGCGGAGACGTGGTCGGCCGCGTAGATTTTATTGCTAGCTCGAACGCGAGGGCGCTATGTTTGAACTAGAGGGGGAGTGTATAGAACGCACACGCGCCACCACTGTGAGGCTCCTTCGACCCGTCGCGCGCTGGTACGATTTTACACGTGCCATAGCGTCAAAGACACATCCGCGACGTCGCGCAATAGTACGATTTTACACGTGCCGTCGCGGCAAGGCTCATGTGCGACGTCACGCGCTGGTACGAATATATATCTCCGGCTCTCCGTTACCGTGTTGCGCTCGAGTCAGTCAGTCGGCACCACCTCATACTGATAGCCCGTTCTCTCCGTTACGTGCCTAATAGTTTTAAGCTCGGCAAATTATGTAGAAACCTAATGTTGATAATATAGTGTTTGTAGTACTGTGTGTCAGTTTTTCCTTTATAAGGCTTCCCTCACTGGCATACCTGAACATACACATCGAATATTAATTAATTTATCTTCTTTCAAAAACAATTTAAAGAAATAAAAATAAAAAAGCTTTTACATATTATTAAAGGCAAGTGAGACTACAATTCCACCTGGTGGTAAGTGATGATGAAGTTCTAGATAGTAACCCTATTCACTCTTGCCTTGAAGACACGCATATTGTGATGGGACGGAAAGACAGACGCTGGAAAATTATTCCATAAACTTAGGTATTTTAAAAATAACCATTATGTAATATTTTGTATATTACATAAGTGTGTTCTTATAATATTATAAGTAAATATTTTAAATATTTGTAACCATATATACTAATATTTATATTTTTAAACAATAATTAGTGCCTATTCGGGTTTTAAAATTAATTTATACACAATTTGAAGTAAATTGAAAATGTTATGCAAATTTATTCGTGTGTTCTAGTTTCAAAACAGTTAATTCTTATACACGGAACTGCCATGTAATTTAAAATTATGTCTTCAAGGCCGGGCTTCAGAGAAATTAAACTAATCCAAATCAAATTTGTTGAAACATTCAGTCTTTTAATTTGCTACAAACTTGAGACCTGCGAAGCTGAAATTCATACGCCTCAGCGAATTTCATAATAACTAAATTACCACCAAGATAATGTTATTTTAACGATAAACCTTGTAATTTTCTACAAGTATATTTCATTATTAATTTGCAATCATATACATAGATCAAATGCGATGTACCCAAATTATTGCAAGAATCACAAATTACAGGTATTCCAAAATTAGTTCTTAAAGCAAAATATGATGACTACGAGGACAGTAAACAGTGTCAAAGTTGTCATCCGTCAATAAACATGTACCGCTAAGGCATATTCTGTCAACAACAGGAGCAGCATTGTGCTCAAAGGCATAGCCAGTGTGCATCAGCAGGAGTAGAATTGGGGTTCCGCATCACTTCACCTCCTGTGCTTGGTTCATGCCAGATCAATTCTACTACACCTGTACCCGATATGACGGCTCGAACTGCAGTATCCTATGATATTGTTTACTGAACGATGCTCTGCTCCTTAATCTGACAAATAGACCGATCAAATTTATAGCCCTGAATACAATTAAAATATCAATCAGTCGGTTCAATTTATTAATACCTAATCAATAGGTACCAAGTTAGGTAATACCTATAATAGGTACTTAATTAAAAATAATTGACATTTATGTATTTGAACAATAACTATTAATTACCTGATATGACGACTTGAACTGCAGAATCCTATAATATTGTTTACTGAGCGATGCCAACTAATCAGACAGACAGCTAATACGACAGTTACAATTATTGATTGTGAATCGTATAATTGCAAAACCTTCGCGCATTATGGGTGATGTCTTTTACTTGATACAGTGGTGATGTGGCATGTGATACTGTTGTGCATCTCACAACGCTTAGGTTGATGTGATATTTATTATTAGGTACTTGGTTGGTTATATGGTTGGTAGGTTGGTAGTTAACCCATGCGATTATGTCTAAAGTTGCTTTCGGGTTGCCCAAGCCCTAACTACAACTAGAGAACATACGTGCTTCGTTGACAATGGAACAAGTATGAGAGCGTTAGTGAATCGGGCCAATTCAACCAAAGCATCTCACACATGACCAGTTTAACAGTAGTTGAAGAATTTGCATTCAATATCAATAGAAACCAATATAAGTAACGTCATAGCTTATTTCTATATCATATCTCATCTTTCTAGAAATTGGTCTCAAATGGCACGACTGTACGACGCTGCGTTTCTATTACACCCTTACTGGGAACATTAGGCAGCACATATAGTAAAGCTGAAAAATTAAATATCAAATGTGAATAATTATGTAGAATGTACTGTAATCATAAAGTCTATGCAGCCTAGAATAACAATTATTGAAATTTAATTAAAAATCCATGCGCACGTATGTGATCAAATCTTTATAATTTGGGCGTATAAATTAGTCCAGTCAGTGCTCCACGTTTTATTTTATTGCTTTCAATCACGTAGTGACAGAGCGAATAAATTATTAGTGAACTTTTAGTGAAAGTGGAAGCCGGATTAGCAAGTATGTGTGTATTTCTCCAAGTTTTTGTTACTATTATTTTATCTTGTTATCATGATGTTTTTCGATCGATGACTTTGTTTTGGTTCGATTCCCAGCCTGCTTAATAAAAACTTGGATAAATATTATTAAATTAACTTCTTTTTTTTATGAAAATGTCACGTATCTCAGTATTGCTGCGAAACGCTTCTAGCCTTTTCTTAGTTTATTAATATATTATTTATTCTATTTAATTTGCTATTCATTATGTAGCTAATTGTCGTGTTAATAAAACTGTACATTTACAGGTCGACCAATCCTTTCCATTCGGATGAAGAGGTCGGTGTTGGAAGATCGGAAACACCCACTCATTGCAACTCGAACAAGAAGAGCGAGTCAAGTCAGGTGAAAAAGGACTCGAAGCCCCGCCAACCAAAACCCAAGAAGAAGGCAGTAGCGGATAAACCAACCGTTCAAAGCCTCTTTGGAAGCGATTGCAAATCGGATCCCGATGATACTCCTCCCACCGTCCAGAAACGAAAATCCTGAGCACTGATTAACTCAGAGGTACTTGTTTTAAACTTTTTTATTTATTATATCTTTCTTAACGCCTACTTATGATTATTTTTTTTATTCGTCAAACTGCGCACTTTATTTATATTTTTCAAAATAAAAGTTTAATTTTATTGGTAAAAGCAGAAAAATATGATACTATTTAAAAATATGTAATGATTTATCTAACTTTTCCTATCATTTATAGTTTTACAGTACGACGAAGACGTACATACATCATGCACCATACGTGCAGCTCCGTTACCAGCTAATTTTGCGACGCATGGGATCCGGTTATACACTACAGTCGGAACCTACAAGACGCGGTGCCTTCTACGTTGAGCTACGGATGTATAACAACAGGAAATCGAGACCCTGGAAAAGCGATGGAAACGGGCCTTGGTCACGTTACGCTCTGCTACTACTGAGGCTCGAGGATCTGGAAAGCCGTCACGCAATGGTTGCAGCTGCCAAGGAAGAATACGAGCGTATTAAAACCGTTTTTTATCCATCTAACATTAACATTTTATAAATTGTTTGGTATGTTATAGTAAAAATAAAAAGTGTTGAATACGCCTATATTTATACGTACAAGTACTTATTTTCTTGCTTACCCAATTTGTATTCTATTGTATTATTATGGTTATATACCTGTACCATAAATTAACTGTGCGTCTTTATTTCAGAAAAATTAAAAATGCTTAAACCCTAAAACTGAAAACTCAAAACTTAAAAGATAAAACTCTACAACGTAGCCACAAATATTTTTACGATAACAAACGTTAGTAATTGCAAAATTTAATTATGTATTACTGTAAAACGTGTAATATGAACGTTTCGAGACACTCTTCTCATTTAAAGAGTTTTATTCACAAATCGAACTGTTTAATACGCACTGAATACGATAACTCGTGTAGTGGCGGGTAAGTATACCTACTACCCCATATCTTCCCGTCGGTGTCGTAAGAGGCGGCAGAGGGAAATTGAGGCAGAAGATGGGCAGCAGCATCTTTCTGATAACAGCAAATTACAATAAAAAAATGCGGTTGCCAACCCGCTCGCCAACCGTGGCGACTATGGCTATATACCCTCCTTGAATGAATAAAGTTACGAAGAGATGGCCCCCAGTCCCCGGCGGCCCCGATATTCCTGGCTACGGTCGATACCGTGATAACGGCGGGGCAGGGGTGCTAAGAATCTCCGGTGGACGTTCGGTTGCCATAAGACAGACAACTCGACTTGCAACATATAACGCACACCCTGAGGACTGACGAGAAGATCCTAGAGCTGGAAGAAGAGATAGACAAGTAGGATTATCCGAGGTCCGAAGAGGGTGTTCTCCACACGGATATCCTCGAATCCGGCAACTTTTTCTGTCAACAGGGGCGACCATCTGTCCCAAGTAGGTGTCAGATGTATCGCCCCAAGTCTCTCGTTAACAACGTTGTAAAGTATGGAAGTGTGTTGACGAGGTTTGCACTATACTCAGAATCACCAAACGGTATTCGCTGAAGGTCATACAGGTTTACGCACCAACTCAGTACATTCCCATGAGAGGTGGAGGAAATGTGTTTAGTAAATAATTTACATAAAAAGGTCAAACTCTTTATTTATCGTGATTATATATAAAATACTACAACAAAATCCATTCCTTAAGTCCCTCAATTTGTAGGTACGATCTTAAGAGAATTTACTTTAATAAAAATCTTACAATATATTCATAAGTGGAAAAATTCTCGTCTTTTACGGCTTACGCTAGAAAGAATCGTTTCTGTCGAAGTACGTCTTAGGAAAAAATGCTTAAAAGAATTGTTTGAAGTATTGTGGAAGTAATAGAGAGAGCAATTTAAAATTCTTTTGTAGGACCTTCAATTTATGTTCTTGGTGTCAAATAAAGACGAATGCATTTTTATATTCAATTAATAATTATGTCGTACTTCTAATATAGCAGCTAATATCAGGTATATTTAGAACTCACAAACTTATGATATATAATAGTGATCTCGGTAGTAAAAATTCCAAAGATTTATTAGCAGTAGTAGTTAGTAAGTTACCTCTAATTAAAAGGCTTATTATTTTATAAGGTTAAGTAGAGAACACATTTAAAAAATATTTTTTTATTTTTATCATATTAAAGGAAAACTAAATCGAAAATCTGTAGCTCTCTCGTACGCCCTGGCCAGTGCATAGACATCTTCGTACGTTGTTTGTTCTAAAATTCTCGCCGCTTAGTACCAATTGGTTCGATAATCTAGAAGGTTAAGGATTTTATACACACAGTACTTTTAAAATCTACATTTAAGTCTACATAATACCTTATAACAAATCTGTAGAAAAATATGTCTGTGTGAATTCTAACATTTGATGGAAAAAGCAAACTAGGGACTATATACTCGTATAATAGGTCGGGAAAAGTTTCAATTTTGTTTTATAAAATTGAAGAAAATTCTCTCATGGACATTAAGAAAAAAGAAAAATAAAAAGTAAAATTCACTTTCTCATTTTCAATTGTATTTCTGTCACCAAAAATGAGTGAATCTAACGAAGAAATTCGATACATTCTAAAGTTTTGTTACAAAAAACGGAAAATGCGACTCACGCCGCGAAAAAAAATGACGTCTATGGCCCTAATGCAGTGTGAGTGAGAGTTGCACAAAGTTTGTTCAAGCGTTTTTAGTCAGGATTTTGATGCCAAGATGCAACTCGCTCTGGACGCCCTCATATGGATAAAGTCGATACCATTTTTGAAAAAGGAACAAAGGCATATTTGTAGTTACGATAAAGCCGAGGAATTAAACATCGATTCGGATCTCCACTGCCAACAAAAAAAGAGATTCAAGCAAGAAATTGAGAAAAAACGGCCGGAATTGATCAACAAAAAAGGAGTGATCTTTCATCATGATAACGCCAGACCACACACATCTTTGGCCACTCAGCAAAAATTGAGAGTGCTTGGTTGGGAAGTGTTAATGCATACACCATACAGTCCCGAACTTGCACCTTCAGATTTCCACCTCTTTCGATCTCTTCAGAATTCTTTGGGTAGTGTTAGGTTAACATCAAGAGAGGACTGTCAAAACTACTTGTCGCATTTTTTTGTTCAAAACTTCCAAGATTTCTACAGCAACGTGATTATGTCACTACCTACAAGATGGCAACAAGTTATAGAACAAAATGGCATATATATTATAATTATATGTAATTAATCATTGAATAAAAAATGTCTTGAATGTGTATATAAAATACGAAGAAACTTTTTCCCCGACCTAATACAATATACTGAAGTGAAATTAGTGTTTTTTTGGAATTGCATAAATTTTTAGAATGTTTGTCTGTCCGTGTACTCACGATTGAAAGAAAGGCGAGTTTTCCTGAAATATTGGTATTTATGTAGTTAATAACACTGAGCAACATATATAGGTGAAACGGGTTAGGAGCATTCAGGCTCTCGACATACGAGTAAATCCGTCATCTGAAAGGATCCAATCAAACTGGGATTAGTTCGCCATAGACGTTCTACCATATTCTCTCATATTCCTAAAATGTAAGTCTAGAATGAACTCAATCCTCTATATGATATTTGTAATATCGTATCCTTTGACGTTGTTGGCGTATTCTGTAACTTACATGTTTGTAGAGTTATATAAAGTTTATTGATTTCATTACGCTTCGTGAAACAAATTTACTAAATTTATGAAACGAATTGAATAAAACTACTTTTAAGGATTATATCGCGTTTAATTAACTTATTTTATTAATTTCCGAGTTTCGGGTGCTTTACAGCACCATGGTCTGAGGGACTGAGGTGATTGATGTCGCGATGTCAGAGTTAATCCGGGTACCTTCAGCTTTTTAATTATTAATTTTGGTCCGATCTACGCAGAATGAATAACTGTGTCTTGAAGTCTTGAAGTTGCAGTTTAGTTTTAATTTTATTAATTACAGGATCCCAAGCAGGTGGTAGTACCCAGCCTCCCTCTCTATTGAAATTAGGATGTTTTTAATTTCAATAGCCTCACTATCATCCTTGGCAGGAATCGATGTTCTTTCATGAGAATCTGTGGTTTATCAAATCTAATGTAATGGCGGGGGCCGTCTAGGATATGATCACAAACTGCAGACTTACCGGAACGTTGGTGCTTCACGTCAGCTATGTGTTCTTTTACATGGTTTTGATCGATCATTTTGTTTGCCCTATATGAGAGACCACAATCAAGCATACACTCCTGCATCTTATAGAGTAATATTGCTTGACGGATGGTAAGAACGGCTTATCTTCTTCGGCGGCTTGAAAATATTCTAATAAAACTCGCTTCAAGATGTAGCCAATCTTATCTGTGACACCTCTGACATATGGTAGTATAGCAGGCACGCTCGACTGTGGCCGGCTTCACTCAGTCACTGTGACATAGGCGCGGGACGAAACTTGTTGTCGTGCAGAACCTGCTTGACGTGCTGAAGCTCAGCGGCCAGGTGTTTGCTGTCACAGTTCTCTCGTGCTCTGTAACAAAATATGCCCACGGTAACTAACTGAAGGATGATGGTGGGATTCACCATTAAAATATCGGATTGTATGGGTCTTTTCAATACACTGTGTGACCTATGGTGTTATTAGGATTTCGAATGACTAACACATCTAGGAAAGCTAAAGATTGCCTCTAACTTTTTATCGGATGAAAGTACGTACGTTAAGGTCAAAACAGACTACAAGTAATACGCTTAAAACAACTAGCGATCTAATTAAAAATACGCGAAATTGAATCTAGACGTTAATTCGATAATACCTGCGTATGCCAAACCACCGAAGTTGTATGGGTTACCAAAAATACACAAACGGAACGCTCCATTACTTCCAATAGTGAGTCAGATCGATTCGCCAACTTACAGATTGACTCAACTCTTAGCAAAAACACTATCACCACTCAAAAGACACACAAGGCACACACTAAGGCTTCATACCATTTTGTTATTGAGATAAAGACCTATATCTTGACAATGAAACTATGGTCAGTTTTGATGTTCAGTCTCTATTACATGCCTACCTGTTGAAGACTGCATCTCAATTGTAACTAGGAAACTAGAGGAAAACAACATGCCAGCAGAATATGCAGTACTGCTTAGACATTGCCTTACATCTGGCTATCTATTGTGGAAGGAAGAGTTTTACAAGCAAGTAGATGGTGTTGCAATGGGCTCACTGGTATCTCCCATTGTCGCCGATATTTTCTTGGGACTTTGAGAAAGCCCTGCTTACTGCACGTAACTCCAAGGTTCTACAAGCGGTACGTAGACGGTGCTTTCACAATTTACCATCAGACAAAGTAACTGCATTTTTAGAACATCTTAATTCCATAAACTCTAAAATTCAATTTACTATGGAGTTAGAGGCAAATAATTCTTTAGCTTTCCTAGATGTGTTAGTCATTCAAATCCTAACAACATAGGTCACACTGTGTATAGAAAAAGACCCATACAAACCGATATTTAAATGGTGAATCCACCATCATCCTTCTGATTAGCTACCGTGGGCAAATCTTTGTTAGAGCACGAGGGATCTGTGACAGCAAACACCTGGCCGCCGAGCTTCAGCACGTCAAGCAGGTTCTGCGACAACAAGCTTCGGGTCCCGCGCCTACGTCACAGTGACCGAGTGAAGCCGGCCACAGTTGAGCGTGTGCCTGCTGTACTACCATATGTCAGAGGTGTCACAGACAAGATTAGCTACATCTTGAAGCGAGCTTCTATTTGAACATTCTTCAAGCCGCCGAAGATAAGTCGTTCTTAACATCCTTCAAGTGCAATATTCAGGATGCAGGGTGTACAAGCAGTTGTGGTCTCTCATATATAGGGCAAACAAAATGATCGATCAAAACCCGCGTAAAGAACACGCATGACGTTGAAGCACCAACGTTCCGGTCACGGTTTGATCATATCCTAGACGGTCCCCGCCCCATTAGATTTGATAAACCACAGATTCTCGCGAAAGAACATCGATTCCTGCCAAGAATGATATGTGAGGCTATTGAAATTAAAACATCCTAATTCCAATAGAGAGGGGCTGGGTACTACCACCTGCTTGGGATCCTATAATTAATAAAATTAAAACTAAACTGCCATACCACTGCAAGACTTCAAGACACAGTTAGTTCATTCTGCGTAGATCGGACCAAAATTAATAATTAAAAAAAGCTGAAGGTACTCCTGATTAACTCTGATATCGGACGTCAATCACCTCAGTCCCCGTAACCATGGGTGCTGTAAGCACCGACGTCAGAATAATAAAAATAAGTTAATTAAACGCGATATAATCCGTAAAAGTAGTTTTATTCAATGTGTAGTTTTCGCGTAAATATAAGAAATCATTATGAAACGAAGTTTGTCAGATAATACCCATCTTCGTTTTTACTTTTATGTATGTATGGAAAAAACTAGCGAAAGTGTCTACAAGGAATTTAAATGCGCGCAATTGTTTAAACTCCTGAAAATATATTTTAGTCTTAAAGATTACCCAGTGCTTTTGAAATTTTCGTGTAAGTTCTGAAGATTTTCGTTATCTATTCCGGCATTTCTAGAAGAATCCATATAATTTTAAAAATTTGCCCATATATTTATAGTAGCTATTTATTAACATATATTTTTTTAATTATTTTCGAGTGTAAGAGAATAGTCATCCAGGGGTGAAGGCAGAGACTACGGACTTTCATTTGGCATAACCCTGATACACCTCTCTTGCATCTTTCAAATCCATAAATCTACACATATATTAAATATACTCATCGATTAAAGACTTTTTATAGGATAAGGGTGACAAACACAGTCAACCCCATGGTAAGCTCTACCACGAATAAAATTTGTAATTTCAATAAATCGAATTAAAAATATCCTATCGTGGCGACAATTATTCTAAGTGCAAATTGCAGGACAAATAGTAGCTTCTATAGGAACAAAATGATTTTTGATACTTAATGTAGTTTTAACCTTGTAGTGTCGGTGTGAGAATATCCACTACCCCATATCGTCCCGTGGGTATCGATCGTAAAAGGTGACAAAGGGAAACTGAAACAGGCGATGGGCAGCATTATCTTCCAACAATTCAACATAATAAAAAATTGCGGTTGCTGACCTGCCTGCCAAGAGTAGCAACTATGCCAAAATGGACAACTATAAATTTTACAGGTTGTAATGGTAATGGATAATGTTGTTTTAAAGTTGCACGCGGGCCGTGCTGAAAGCGTTTGGCTGGCAACGTCTTGCATTTTCCTCCAAAATTCTGAGTTACATTGAAAAAGGAAGCAAATACTAATCGAGGTGAATACATTTACTAAGAGCACACCTCAAATGATATTACAGGATGTCTGATCCAGGCAAACAAACGTTAAAAATTCACCAAAAATTCATCTGAAATGGCTCAATGTGTAAGTGAAACCATAATTTTTTATTTGATAACCATTTTCTAGTAATTATATTCTAATTGATAGTCTGATTATTTGTTATTGGCTTAGGGCTTATTTGTTTAAAGATATAATAAAAAAGTATAAATATAAAGAGACCTTGTCTTCCGATAGATGACGGGATAAATTGTAGATAAACAAGTGGTAAAATTTTAAATTTCCTACAATCGACTTAAATATAAATAAAATGAGAACATCATTAAAGTAGTCAAAGTCAATTAACTACGCATTACATAAGGATAACTCAAAACTTCTGGTCAGACTTGTTCTTTATATGAACTACATGAGTAGCTAACGCTTTCAAATAAAAAACCAACGAAATAGGTGTACCCAGTGCTTTTAGAGATAGGTCTTTATTGACAACAAACAATCTGTGTTGGCGAATCGATCTGACTCACTATTGGAAGTAATGATGTTCCGTTTGTGTATTTTGGTAACCTAGCTACAACTTCGGTGGTTTGGCATACGCAGGTATTATCGAATTAACGTCTAGATTCATTTTCGCAGTATTTTAATTAGATCGCTAGTTGTTTTAAGGTATTACCAGGGTCTGTTTTGACCTAACGTACGTACTTTCATCCGATAAAAAGTTAGAGGCAAATAATTTTTATTTCCTAGATGTGTTAGTCATTCGAAATCCTAACAACACCATAGGTCACACAGTGTATTGAAAAAGACCCATACAATCCGATATTTTAATGGTGAATCCCACCATCATCCTTCACAGTTAGTTACCGTGGGCATATCTTTGTTACAGAGAGCACGAGAGAATGTGACAGCAAACACCTGGCCGCCGAGCTTCAGCACGTCAAGCAGGTTCTGCACGACAACAAGTTTCGGTCCCGCGCCTATGTCACAGTGACGAGTGAAGCCGGCCACAGTCGAGCGTGCCTGCTATACTACCATATGTCAGAGGTGTCACAGATAAGATTGGCTAACATCTTGAAGCGAGCTTATTAGAATATTTTCAAGCCGCCGAAGAAGATAAGCCGTTCTTACCATCCGTCAAGTGCAATATTACTTCTATAAGATGCAGGAGTAAGCTTGATTGTGGTCTCTCATATATAGGGCAAACAAAATGATCGATCAAAACCCGCGTAAAAGAACACATAGCTGACGAAGCACCAACGTTCCGGTAAGTCTGCAGTTTGTGATCATATCCTAGACGGCCCCCCGCTATTACATTAGATTTGATAAACCACAGATTCTCGCGAAAGAACATCGATTCCTGCCAAGGATGATGTGAGGCTATTGAAATTAATAAACATCCTAATTTCAATAGAGAGGGAGGCTGGTACTACCACCTGCTTGGGATCCTGTAAAAAAATTAAAACCAACTGCAACTTCAAGACTTCAAGACACAGTTAGTTCATTCTGCGTAGATCGGACCAAAATTAATAATTAAAAGCTGAAGGTACTCCGGATTAACTCTGACATCGGGACGTCAATCACCTCAGTCCCCCGAGACCAAGGGTGCTGTAAAAGCACCCGAAACGTCGGAAATTAATAAAAATAAGTTAATTAAACGCGATATAATCCGTAAAAGTAGTTTTATTCAATTCGTTTCATAAGTTTAGTAAATTTCGTTTCACGAAGCGTAATGAAATCAATAAACTTTATATAACTCTACAAACATGTAAGCGTTACAGAATACGTTAACAACGTCAAAGGATACTATACTATTACAAAATATCATATAGAGGATTGAGTTCATTCTAGACTTACATTTTAGGAATATGAGAGAATATGGTAGAACGTCTATGGCGAACTAATCCCAGTTTGATTGGATCCTTTCAGATGACCGATCTATGTCGAGAGCCTGAATGCCCTAACCCGTTTCACCTATATATGTTGCTCAGTGTTATTAACTACATAAATACCAATATTTCAGGAAAACTCGCCTTTCTTTCAATCGTGAGTACACGGACAGACAAACATTCTAAAAATTTATGCAATTCCAAAAAAACACTAATTTCACTTCAGTATATTGTATTAGGTCGGGGAAAAAGTTTCTTCGTATTTTATATACACATTCAAGACATTTTTTATTCAATGATTAATTACATATAATTATAATATATATGCCATTTTGTTCTATAACTTGTTGCCATCTTGTAGGTAGTGACATAATCACGTTGCTGTAGAAATCTTGGGAGTTTTGAACAAAAAAATGCGACAAGTAGTTTTGACAGTCCTCTCTTGATGTTAACCTAACACTACCCAAAGAATTCTGAAGAGATCGAAAGAGGTGGAAATCTGAAGGTGCAAGTTCGGGACTGTATGGTGTATGCATTAACAATTCCCAACCAAGCACTCTCAATTTTTGCTGAGTGGCCAAAGATGTGTGTGGTCTGGCGTTATCATGATGAAAGATCACTCCTTTTTTGTTGATCAATTCCGGCCGTTTTTTCTCAATTTCTTGCTTGAATCTCTTTTTGTTGGCAGAGATCCGAATCGATGGTTTTGTGGTCAATGTTTTATCCTCGGTTTTATCAAATATGCCTTTGTTCCTTTTTCAAAAATGGTATCGACTTTATCCATATGAGGGCGTCCAGAGCGAGTTGCATCTTTGGCATCAAATTTGACTAAAAACGCTTGAACAAACTTTGTGCAACTCTCACTCACACTGCATTAGGGCCATAGACGTCATTTTTTTTCGCGGCGTGAGTCGCATTTTCCGTTTTTTGTAACAAAACTTTAGAATGTATCAAATTTCTTCTTTAGATTCACTCATTTTGGCGGACAGAAAATTAAATTGAAAATGGCGAGAAAGTGTTTTTACTTTTATTTTTTCTTTTTTCTTAATGTCCAAGGAGAATTTTCTTCAATTTTATAAAAACAAAATACGAAGAAACTTTTTCCCCGACCTATTATACGAGTATATAGTCACCTAGTTTGCTTTTTCCATCAAATGTTAGAATTCACACAGACATATTTTTCTACAGATTTGTTATAAGGTATTATGTAGACTTAAATGTAGATTTTAAAAGTACTGTGTGTATAAAATCCTTAACCTTATAGATTATCGAACCAATTGGTACTTAAGCGGTGAGAATTTTAGAACAAACAACGTACGAAGATGTCTATGCACTGGCCAGGGCGTACGAGAGAGCTACAGATTTTCGATTTAGTTTTCCTTTAATATGATAAAAATAAAAAAATATTTTTTAAATGTGTTCTCTACTTAACCTTATAAAATAATAAGCCTTTTAATTAGAGGTAACTTACTAACTACTACTGCTAATAAATCTTTGGAATTTTTACTACCGAGATCACTATTATATATCATAAGTTTGTGAGTTCTAAATATACCTGATATTAGCTGCTATATTAGAAGTACGACATAATTATTAATTGAATATAAAAATGCATTCGTCTTTATTTGACACCAAGAACATAAATTGAAGGTCCTACAAAAGAATTTTAAATTGCTTTCTCTATTACTTCCACAATATTACTTAAAACAATCTTTTAAGCATTTTTCCTACGACGTACTTCGACATAAACGATTCTTTTCTAGCGTAGGCCGTAAAGAGAGATTTTTCCACTTATGAATATATTGTAAGATTTTTATTAAGTAAATTCTCTTAAAACGTACCACAAAATTGAGGAACTTAAGGAATGGATTTTCTTGTAGTATTTTATACATAATCACGATAAATAAAGAGTTGGACCTTTATGTAAATCATTTACTAAACACATCCTTAACCTCCTCATGGAATGTACTGAGATTGGTGTGTTCACTGTATGACCTTCACGAATACCGTTTGGTGATTCTGAGTATGGTATGCAAACCTCGTCAACACACTTCCATACTTTACAACGTTGTTAACGAGAGACTTGTGGGCGATACATTCGACACCTACTTGGGACAGATGGTCGCCCTCCGTTGACAGAAAAGTTGCCGATCTTGAGGATATCCGTGTGGAGAACACCCTCTCGGACCTCGGATAATCCTACTTGTCTATCTCTTCTTCCAGCTCTAGGATCTTCTCGTCAGTCCTCAGGGTGTGTGCGTTATATGTTGCCAGGTCGAGTCGTCTTAAGTGGCAACCGAATCTCCACCGGAGATTTTTAGAACCCCCTGCCCCGCCGTTATCACGGTATCGACCGTAGCCAGGAATATCGGGGCCGGGACTGAGGGCCGTCTTCTTCAACTTTATTCATTCAAGGAGGGATATAGCCATAGTCGCCACGCTTGGCGAGCGGGTTGGCAACCGCATTTTTATTGTAATTTGCTGGTTATCAGAAAGATGCTGCTGCCCATCTTCTGCCTCAATTTCCCTCTGCCGCCTCTTACGACACCCACGGGAAGATATGGGGTAGTAGGTATACTTACCCGCCACTACACGAGTTATCGTATTCAGTGCGTATTAAACAGTTCGATTTGTGAATAAAACTCTTTAAATGAGAAGAGTGTCTCGAAACGTTCATATTACACGTTTTACAGTAATACATAATTAAATTTTGCAATTACTAACGTTTGTTATCGTAAAAATATTTGTGACTACGTTGTAGAGTTTTATCTTTTAAGTTTTGAGTTTTCAGTTTTAGGGTTTAAGCATTTTTAATTTTTCTGAAATAAAGACGCACAGTTAATTTATGGTACAGGTATATAACCATAATAATACAATAGAATACAAATTGGGTAAGCAAGAAAATAAGTACTTGTACGTATAAATATAGGCGTATTCAACACTTTTTATTTTTACTATAACATACCAAACAATTTATAAAATGTTAATGTTAGATGGATAAAAAACGGTTTGAATACGCTCGTATTCTTACTTGGCACCTGCAACTAATTGCGTGACGGCTTTCCAGATCTTCGAGCCCTCAGTAGTAGCAGAGCGTAACGTGACCAAGGCCCGTTTCCATTGCTTCTTTTCCAGGGTCTCGATTTCCTTGCTGTTATACATCCGTAGCTCGACGTAGAAGGCACCGCGTCTTGTAGGTTCCGACTGTAGTGTATAACCGAATCCCATGCGCCGCAACAAGTAGCTGCGTAACGGAGCTGCACGTACGGGTGCACGATGTATGTACGTCTTCGTCGTACTGTAAAACTATAAATGATAGGAAAAGTTAGATAAATCATTACATATTTTTTAAATAGTATCATATTTTTCTGCTTTTACCAATAAAAATTGAACTCATTATTTTGAAAAATATATAAATAAAGTGCTATGCAGTTTGACGAATAAAAATTAAAAAAAAATCATAAGTAGGCGTTAAGAAAGTATATAATAAATAAAAAAAAGTTTAAAACAAGTACCTCTGAGTTAATCAGTGCTCAGGATTTTCATTTCTTGGACGGTGGGAGTGGAGTATCATCGGGATCCGATTTGCAATCGCTTCCAAAGAGGCTTTGAACGGTTGGTTTATCCGCTACTGCCTTCTTCTTGGGTTTTGGTTGGCGGGGCTTCGAGTCCTTTTTCACCTGACTTGACTCGCTCTTCTTGTTCGAGTTGCAATGAGTGGGTGTTTCCGATCTTCCAACACCGACCTCTTCATCCGAATGGAAAGGATTGGTCGACCTGTAAATGTACAGTTTTATTAACACGACAATTAGCTACATAATGAATAGCAAATTAAATAGAATAAATAATATATTAATAAACTAAGAAAAGGCTAGAAGCGTTTCGCAGCAATACTGAGATACGTGACATTTTCATAAAAAAAAGAAGTTAATTTAATAATATTTATCCAAGTTTTTATTAAGCAGGCTGGGAATCGAACCAAAACAAAGTCATCGATCGAAAAACATCATGATAACAAGATAAAATAATAGTAACAAAAACTTGGAGAAATACACACATACTTGATAATCCGGCTTCCACTTTCACTAAAAGTTCACTAATAATTTATTCGCTCTGTCACTACGTGATTGAAAGCAATAAAATAAAACGTGGAGCACTGACTGGACTAATTTATACGCCCAAATTATAAAGATTTGATCACATACGTGCGCATGGATTTTTAATTAAATTTCAATAATTGTTATTCTAGGCTGCATAGACTTTATGATTACAGTACATTCTACATAATTATTCACATTTGATATTTAATTTTTCAGCTTTACTATATGTGCTGCCTAATGTTCCAGTAAGGGTGTAATAGAAACGCAGCGTCGTACAGTCGTGCCATTTGAGACCAATTTCTAGAAAAGATGATGATATAGAAATAAGCTATGACGTTACTTATATTGGTTTCTATTGATATTGAATGCAAATTCTTCAACTACTGTTAAACTGGTCATGTGTGAGATGCTTTGGTTGAATTGGCCCGATTCACTAACGCTCTCATACTTGTTCCATTGTCAACGAAGCACGTATGTTCTCTAGTTGTAGTTAGGGCTTGGGCAACCCGAAAGCAACTTTAGACATAATCGCATGGGTTAACTACCAACCTACCAACCATATAACCAACCAAGTACCTAATAATAAATATCACATCAACCTAAGCGTTGTGGAGATGCACAACAAAGTATCACATGCCACATTACCACTGTATCAAGTAAAAGAGATCTCCCATAATGCGCGAAGGTTTTGCAATTATACGATTCACAATCAATAATTGTAACTGTCGTGTATTAGCTGTCTGTCTGATTAGTTGTAGCATCGCTCAGTAAACAATATTATAGGATTCTGCAGTTCGAGCCGTCATATCGGGTAATTAATAGTTATTGTTGAAATACATAAATGTCAATTATTAAATTTTAATTAAGTACCTATCAATATAGGTATTACCTAACTTGATACCTATTGATTAGGTATTTATTAATAAATTGAACCGACTGATTGATATTTTAATTGTATTCAGGGCTATAAATTTGGATCGGTCTGTTTGTCAGATTAAGGAGCAGAGCATCGTTCAGTAAACAATATCATAGGATACTGCAGTTCGAGCCGTCATATCGGGTAACAGGTGGGTAGAATTGGGGGCTTCTGCAGCACGAACCAAGCACAGTGAGGTGAAGTGATGCGGAACCCCCAATTCTATCCTACTGATGCACACTCGGGCTATGCCTTTGAGCACAATGCTGCTCCTGTTGTTGACAGAATATGCCTTAGCGGCTACGTTTAGCTGACGGATGACACCTTTGACACTGTTCACCATCCTCGTAGTCATCATATTTTGCTTTAAGAACTAATTTTGGAATACCTCGTAATTTGTGATTCTTATAATAATTTGGGTACATCGCATTTGATCTATGTATATGATTGCAAATTAATAATGAAATATACTTGTAGAAAATTACAAGGTTTATCGTTAAAATAACATTATCTTGGTGGTAATTTAGCATTTATTATGAAATTCGCTGAGGCGTATGAATTTCATCTTCGCAGGTCTCAAGTTTGTACAAATTAAAAGACTGAATGTTTCAACAAATTTGATTTGGATTAGTTTAATTTCCCCTGAAGCTCCGGCCTTGAAGACATAATTTGAAATTACATGGCAGTTCCGTGTATAAGAATTAACCGTTTTGAAACTCGAACACACGAATAAATTTGCATAACATTTCAATTTACTTCAAATTGTGTATAAATTAATTTTAAAACCCGAATAGGCACTAATTATTGTTTAAAAAAGTAAATATTAGTATATATGGTTACAAATATTTAAAATATTTACTTATAATATTATAAGGACACACTTATGTAATATACAAAATATTACATAATGGTTATTTTTAAAATACCTAAGTTTAAGTGGAATAATTTTCCAGCGTCTGTCTTTCCGTCCCATCACAATATGCGTGTCTTCAAGGCAAGAGTGAATAGGGTTACTATCTAGTACTTCATCATCACTTACCACCAGGTGGAATTGTAGTCTCACACTGGCCTTTAATAATATGTGTAAAAAAGCTTTTTTTATTATTATTTCTTTAAATTGTTTTTGAAAGAAGATAAATTAATTAATATTCGATGTGTATGTTCAAGTATGCCAGTGAGGGAAGCCTTATAAAGGAAAAACTGACACACAGTACTACAAACACTATATTATCAACATTAGGTTTCTACATAATTTGCCGAGCTTAAAACTATTAGGTACCCACGTAACGGAGAGAACGGGCTATCAGTATGCGAGGTGGGTGCCGACTGACTGACTCGAGCGCAACACGGTAACGGAGAGCCAGAGATATATATTCGTACCAGCGCGTGACGTCGCACATGAGCCTTGCCGCGACGGCACGTGTAAAATCGTACTATTGCGCGACGTCGCGGATGTGTCTTTGACGCTATGGCACGTGTAAAATCGTACCAGCGCGCGACGGGTCGAAGGAGCCTCACAGTGGTGGCGCGTGTGCGTTCTATACACTCCCCCTCTAGTTCAAACATAGCGCCCTCGCGTTCGAGCTAGCAATAAAATCTACGCGGCCGACCACGTCTCCGCTTCTCTCTAACCGGGGCTTCGACACTACCGGCGAACGGGGTTAAATAAGAGACATGATAATTAATCCACGTGCTGCCAATTTTCTGCAATGCCTCAATACCAGGCAAGTTGCAGGACTCATCTCAGCATCAAGCAGCACCGTCGACAACTTACGTATGTATGAGGATTACATGAACGAAATTGTTATCAGCATCCACGATGTTCTTCATATCTGCCACGACGACCGAAGGCGTGCGTAGCTCTCTCCCAAAGGTAAAAAAAGCTGTCGAGAATCCAGTGCTCGCTGTAACAGTGGTTTCATCGCAAACCTTAAAGCCGCAAGGTGAGTATCCCAAGACGCGTTATTTTTCCAGGCCAGTTGTATCACTTCGGCAATAAATTGAACTCCGTTGTCGCTGATCATCCTGCGCGGGACTTTAAACCTCAATAAGACCTCGGATATTAAAATTTCAGCATATTCCATGCTGTTGGCGTTTTGCAACGCAAACAGCTCCACCCAATGGGAGCAGGTGTCCTCTAGAATTAAAATCCAATGATAACCTATCGAAGTTCTAGGTTGGGGTCCCAACAGATCAACCGATACCACTTCGAATCGCCGGGTCGGTGCAGGGTAATCCTGCAGGCTTTCTGTTATCAATTTTGTATCGCTGGTAAGCAGTACAGCGTTTAATATAGTCGGTGATGAAAGATTTCATAACAGGCCAGAAGAATCGTGCCCTAATGTGTTGCAGGGTACGTTCAGCACCGAAGTGACCAGCCGTAGGAGTGTCGTAGAAATCTGTAAGAACAGTCTCTTTCTCATGCTTAAGGACCACGAGGCAGGCGGAATCAACATTTTCAGATTCAGGCACGCACCACCATCAGACATCAGGTACCCCCTCTCTGACCATCCTCTCCCCCTGAAGGGATCGTCGATTGCCTCTAAGTCCTCGACAATATTCTTCAGTTCGGGGTCCTTGAGTTAGTTAATGCGCACGTCGTCAGGTGTTCTACGTCGAACATCTACAGTCACTAAGCTTACCTTGCAATCTGGGTTTTCTTCGCAACAAGCTGACCGGCTCAGTACATCGGCAATCACATTCACCTTACCGGGAGTGTACTGGATCTGCAAGTTATAGGCCTGAAGGGTCAATGCCCATCTGGCGAGATGTCCGCTGGGGGCTTTAGGCTCATCAGCCAACGCAGCGGCTGATGGTCGGACTTAACCACCACTTCCGACCCTTCTACGTAACCCCTGAACTTTTTTACCGCCCGTACGATGGCAAGAGCCTCTCGCTCGGTGGTGGTGTAGTTGCGCTCGGCTGGCGATAGTAAACGGTTGGCAAGCTCTATGGGTCTCTCGTCGGGGTCCTCGCCCTGCATCACAACTGCGCCGAGTCAGTAGCCACTGCTATCTGTCCGGAGAGAGAAAGGCTTGGACTCGTCGGCCTGGCGAAGAATGGGAGCGGTGATCAGAAGCATTTTGATACACTCAAAAGTGGTTTGATTCTCTTCATGCCATCTTTATTTGCTGTTTTTCTTGAGCAAGTCAGTCTGATGCTGGTATTAAGGTTCACTATTTTTACAGGGACTGATTACAGAAACAAGATGTCAATGATATTGTGGTTTATTTGCTACTGTACATTTAATTACATTTTACCTTATTAAAGACCTCACTCACACATGCATACTTTTCATCTTACGTACAACACACACGCATTACAATATTACTCAAACATGTCGCCCACCAAAGGACTCATCAAGTCCTTTATTATTTAACATGTTACATTTCATACATATTCCAAAATATAATAATTGACCATGACATTTGTTATACAATATACATGAGTACATACATTTGATAAAGGTAACACTCTAAATTCATTAAGCTTTACAATTAGTAGACATATTTCAATTAAAATAATTCAGAAAAAAATAACCAATTTGATACAACTTTTGATGTAAATGTGAATACATACCAGAACATTCCATAGAATTAATACATGCAAAAATAAAATTTAGCCACAAATGATTTAGTATAAAACATCAGTCTATATCTATGGGTAAAGGATACAACTTGTTCATTGGTCTATGCACTACACTTTCACCACTTTTAACACTATACACCCTAGTCACTCCATCATGACCCGGGTGCTTATCTACCACACGACCCAGCATCCATTTACCAGGAGGGAAATTGTCACATTTTATAAGAACAATGCGTCCTATTTCAAATTCCTTCACTTTTCCTTGCCACTTAGGTCTCTGCTGTAACCTGGTCAAGTACTCTTGTTGCCATCTTTGCTAAAAATCAGATAGGAGCTTCTGTTGATGTTGGCATCGTGACAAGTGACTGACAGAAATGTTCTTTAGATCAGAGTGGGCTACATTGATTGGAGCTTCGCCTATTAAAAAGTGCCCTGGGATAAGTGGCAGTATGTTGTCGTAGTCTTCAATAGGGCTAAGAGGGCGTGAGTTAAGGCAAGCTTCTATTTGACACAGTAAGGTCGTCATCTCTTCATAGGTTAGGTTACAAGTCAATATTCTTTTCATGTGGTATTTCATTGATTTGACACCTGCTTCCCATAATCCGTCCATGTGAGGACTATAGGCAGGTATGAAATGCCATTGTGTGCCATCCAATGCTAACAAGTGTGATCATCAAACTTCATCTTTGCGTCTGCCCAAGCTGTAACAATTTTTTTGTTGGCACCTACAAAGTTTCTTCCCTGGTCGCTCCAGAGATGTGCACATCTTCCCCTTCTGGCTACAAATCTTCTGAAAGCTCCAATAAAGGCCTCCGAGGTAAGGTCTCCAACCAATTCTAGGTGTATGGCTTTTGTTGACATGCAAACAAAAGTTGCTATGTAAGCTTTAGTTGTATTAAACCTCTACCTTTAGGTCTCAGGATTTAGTAAGGGCCAGCAAAGTCTACTCCACTGTGTAGAAAGGGTCAAGCAGGTGTAATTCGTACACGAGGTAAGTTTCCCATTAATTGTGATTTAGCTACAGCGTTTTGCATGGCACATATGAGGCAATTACGAATTTTAATTTTTACCAATTTCTTTGATTTCAGGATCCAGTATTTTAATCTTCAATATCCAAGCATCAATTGCGTTCCACCGTATAGTGTCTTCAGGTGAGCATCAGCTACTATAAGTGCACTCAACTGATTTTCACTGTCTAATATAATAGGATGTTTGCTATTTTCATCAAGGTCAGAGTGACGTAATCGGCCGCCCACCCTGATGATACCTTCATCATCTAGGTAAGGTAAAAGAGACTTTATTTTACTGTAATTTTATACCCTTTTTATTGATTTTAGGTTTTGTATGTCTTCTTCAAATTTGTCCCTTTGTACAATTTTTATACATGTTTTTAAAGCTTCTTCTAATTCCTTGGTAGATATTGTAGTTCCCTTATTTTCCAATTCCTTTTAATTGCTCTGTTAAATTATCAAATCTGTTAAACTTAGTAGCTATACTAGAACTTTCGCTTGTTTGTTTTAGATTTACTTGTACTGATATGATCTTTCTTTCTAGGTTCGTTGTTATGTTTTCTGGTATGCTGTATTTAATATAACTTGTGCTTAGCCATTCAGGACCGTTCCACCACATTTTATCATCTTTCAGATCTAGCACGTTCTTCCCCCTAGAAGCGGCATCAGCAGGGTTGTCTTGTGATTGGACGTGATACCAGTTCTGGTTGCCAATGTTGTCTTATATCTACACAACTCTATTTCTCACAAACGTATTGCACCTTGCAGGATCTCCGAAGAGCCAAGAGAGTACTATGGTGGAATCCGTCCACGCGAATATTTGACAGGTAGGTATTTTCATAGCTTCCTTCATTTTTTTTCAGGAGTCCCGCCAGGAGTACAGCCCCGTTAAGCTCCAGACGAGGTAAGGATTGAGGTTTGATAGCAGCTAAACGTGTTTTCGCTGCAATTATTTCAATCTTAATCAATCCATCTATAGTTTGAACTCTTAAATAAGCAACTGAAGCGTATGCTTGAGTAAATGCGTCACAGAAACCATGAACTGTAATATTATTCATTACATTTTCAGATGTATGCAGCCACCGGTTGATCTCTACCTCAGGTAAGTATTGGTAATTTTCTCTAAATTTTCTCCATTTTCTGCTATTAAGTGGTTAACTTTTCAGCCCATGAAATTCCTTGTGTCCATAAATGTTGGATGATTAATTTTGAAGGCAATATAGAAGATGCTAACCAGCCAAGGGGATCAAATAATCTTTGAATGTCGGCTTGAATTGTTCTTTTGGTTATAGTAGCAGCCATAGAAGGTAAGTGAAGACTATATTTAAATACATCCTTCCCATGTCCATTGTAAGTTAGTGCCCGTATTGATCCATCTATCGTTATATCTAGGTGTACTTGAGAACTTCTTTCAGAGGATTCAAATTGTTTTAAGAACTCTGCGTTGTTTGAGCACCACTTCTGAAGAGTAAAACCTCCCTTCTGCAAAATAAAATGTTTATCGAAAAAACCTTACTCAATACTATCCTTTGTTCAGGAAAATAACGAGGATCGACTAATACATACAAAGAGTACAATGGCGAGTACCACACGTGAAAGTATCAGATCGTGAACGACTGAAACTTCTTAAACATTTAGAAAGAGATAAACCTATACAGATGGCATTTAGAAATTGGGATTTATATGAATACCCTTTACTTCCTACAGCAACCAATAATTCCTGGTCTATTAAGACTGCATCACATTAGAGAAACATCGATATGTAATTTTATATTTTATAATTAAAATTTAATTATAAAATATATAGGCGTTTATATTCGCCTATATATTTTATAATTAAATTTTGATAAAAATGAAATAAAATTGCGGGTATTTTATTCCCTTAGCAGAAAACTTTATTCAGTAATTGAGATATTCTCCACTGCTATAAGTTGGAGCTTAATTAGTTTACTCTGAAGAACTTCCTAATTATTTTAGGCATGTAATTAAGCCAAGATTATGAGCAGAATATGTAATAAGTGTGTTGCATTACTACAATCTTCTTGCTTACAGCTACATTGTAGGTCATATGTTTTTAGTTGTCTATGAAATAAGAGTAAGGTACAACATTAAAAAGAGAAGAATAATATTAAGAATTATAGATTATATATTAGTTATAGGATAGAATATAGTGTTTGTACAGTAGGGCTACGATGGCTATCCGAGTACAGAACCAGAGTACGAAACCTATCCAACTGCAGAGAGGTGTGAGACAGGGTGAGGTTATATCCCCGAAATTCTTCACCGCCGCATTGGAAGACGTTTCGTTAATGTACTGTTAGTCCTCAGAGGTGACTGAAGACCTATTTTACTGATAAACGGGATATTCCATCTTACTGCATTTTTTTCTCCATCGAGAATATAGACATGTACTCAATTTCAATATTTATTTAAGTTATATGATAGAATATAAAATAAGTTATAGGACTCCTATTCTGCCTAGAATTTCGTCTGGGTAACATCTTGTTACTAATTTTTTTTTTTGCATTCATTATTCACTTGTTATTGTTATTGATCCTGCATCTATCCTCTTTAAAAATAAAAAAAGTTGTGCATTTTCTCCCCTAAATACTTAGATGGAATGCCTCGTTACTTATAAAAACCTCCGGTTCTTTAAACTCACCATACGAAATACAGCATTAAGCTGATATTATATGCTGGTATTCTCTGAGAGCTAGGTTCTTTCTGATTGAGCCAACACATTTGTATGTAAAAAATATTATTATATAATATATCCAAAAATATTATGAAGAAGGTATCACAATGAAAGGAGGCCAGGAGCTCATCTATATAACAATAATTGCGGGACCTTTACCTAAGTTATTGGACATTATATTCATTAAAGTGTGTGACAATAAAGTAATCTATAATTTAATATTATTCTTCTCTCTTTAATGTTGTACCTTATTCTTATTTCATAGACAACTCAAAACAAGCATAATTAAGGTTTTTAGTTTTAGGTTCATTATCCTAGTATATATTTTATTTTATAAATTGTGTAAGTAACAAAAAATTGGTTAATATTAAAAAAAAAATACTTAAAACATATGACCTACAATGTAGCTGTAAGCAAGAAGATTGTAGTAATTACAGCAACACTTATTACATATTCTGCTCATAATCTTGGCTTAATTACATGCCTAAAATAATTAGGAAGTTCTTCAGAGTAAACTAATTAAGCTCCAACTTATAGCAGTGGAGAATATCTCAATTACTGAATAAAGTTTTCAAGGGAATAAAATACCCGCAATTTTATTTCATTTAGATTCAATTTAATTATAAAATATATAGGCGAATATAACGCCTATATATTTTATAATTAAATTTTAATTATAAAATATAAAATTACATATCGATTCTTAACTGTGATGCAGTCTTAGACCAGGAATTATTGGTTGTTGAAGTAAAGGGTATTCATATAAATCCCAATTTCTAAATGCCATCTGTATAGGTTTATCTCTTTCTAAATGTTTAATAGTTTCAGTCGTTCACGATCTGATACTTTCATGTGTGGCACTCGCCATTGTACTCTTTGTATGTATTAGTCGATCCTCGTTATTTTCCTGAACAAAGGATAGTATTGAGTAAGGTTTTTTCGATAACATTTTATTTTGCAGAAGGGAGGTTTTACTCTTCAGAAGTGGTGCTCAAACAACGCAGAGTTCTTAAAACAATTTGAATCCTCTGAAAGAAGTTCTCAAGTACACCTAGATATAACGATAGATGGAACAACACAAGCAATTAGCTTTACAATAGGACACATGGGAAAGGATGTATTTAATAGGTTCACTTCATGGCTGCACATAAACTAAATAGCCTATATAGTAATTATTAATCAGATAAATCGCGCACGCAAGCTAAATTAAACTTTATCGCTGCGTGCGAGTGTCCGTATTACTTTGCATCTTTTCTCCTTTCTACGTCACAACGGACTTTCCGTGGTTAGGCTGTTAATAAAGAGTAAAAAATACATTGTGAAATAGTAAGTTACTTAGGTAAAGTACTAATTCTGACTATGATCGACCATATTTCCGCTACTATGTGAGTTTTGTGATACCCAACGCATACAACTTGCAAAGCCATTCGTCGGGAATCGCGGTGCTTGGCTCGTAAGAAATAAGTAGACAACAAATAAACCCGAAATACGATTCCTATCAGAAATGTGATCGTATTCTACTTAGTTAAAATCTTGTAAACAAAGTTTTAATTTCAGTATTTTGTGTTATTATATCTTAAAATATTTTAATTACAAAATACAAGTATAGGTATGGTAGTAGGTACTTGGGTAGTGAAGTAAATTTCAACTAAGTTTTGTAATAAAGTACTTAGGTATTACTTCTGTAGTTAAATTATTACTTAATTCTTTTTCGCTATAAATACCTATCTAACAAAAAAATGAAATAAATTCACTTTTCATTATCCTTCGGTAACTTAAGAAATGATACATCTGAATCCTTTTGTTTTCTCCTATCCACGCAATAATTATAGCAGGAACGACGTTTTGCCATTATAATTTACGAAATATATAGGTAATATATATTATTCTTAGATTACATTAAAACTTTTCAACTATTTTATCCTACAATTAAATATACTTAACACTAAACAAAAACTATTTCGACGAGTATTTCAACAAGTATTTACAAAAAACTATTTACGCAAACAGCGTTAAAGAACTTTAACATTCAATCGCCTAGTACGCGCTATCCCCGACTACGCTCTGCCCCGGGGGGCGCCTCGCGATTGTAGGTAATTAATTCACGAAGGTAGCAAGAGTGACAGAGGCCTGGCTGGAGTCTCATTTCCAGTCAAAAGAGACCTTTTTCTCTGGTCCTCTACACTCAGCATACGAAACACAGCAGCATTAAGCTTCTCGTTCTCGATATAAGCGTGGTCGAGCCATTAATGTTACATCCATTATATAGCTGCAATGTGGTCCTACCATTAATAAAACCTACATAATTTTGTACCAATATATGAATAGTGACCAATGTACTAAAACTTGAGTGAAACAGCTTGGATTAAGTCCTTTGTCTTTTTTCTTGGTAGGTTCCTTAGATGAAAAACGTTAGCATCTCCAGTACCTGTTTTCATCAAATGGCAATGTTGTGGTATTCGAACATTAAACTGGAAAACCGTTAAAAAGTAAAATTGTGATTATGGACCTAGTGTTTGCTACATTATGTAAACTGAAAAAAAAATCTTTGCAATTTATAACTGATCCAATAAAATAAGCTAAATATGAACTATTTTATGGCATTTAAAGTTTATTCGAAAGTTTTTTTTGTAGTGTTTGACCAAAATTATCATTGGTAAAATCTGGCGGTAAATAAGCAGTGAAAGAGAGTAAAATAGTTCAATAGCAACAGTAACAAAAACAGGACAAATTTAACAAGGACAGGAGGCTCGTTGTTAAGACGTGCTTAAAAAAAATTGTGACGAGAGAAACCCTTAGCGCCACAATGTTTGTGAAATTTGACAGCAAATATATAGGTTGTTTGGAAGATGGGTGCAAAGCCTGAGTATGAGGCAATGGATATTCTTACACCACCTGTCTTTCTGTCATTTGTTGTGCTGTGATCTGTTTGAGATCTTATGTTTTGATAACATTATTTATAATTTATAATCTGTTTTCAATTTCCTTATCCTTTTTAATTTTAATTTACTACATGACTACTCCATGGCTGTTAAAGAACAAAAGAAAATATTGCCGGGCTGAGAAAAACAACATAATTCTGTATAATATATAATACGTAATAAAACCTTTTTATATTTTTATGGAGTGAAAAGGGTAAGCAAGTTGCTTGACTACTATAATTTTCTTGTCGTCTTTGATTTATTATTGTTGACGCTTTGAGATTCCATTGACAAAGTAAACAAAATAATTAAGCAGGCGTCTCTTTGATTGCCAATCAATAATTGGTGAACGTGAATCATGTGATCAATGATGATTCCATTGGAGTACTTAAGATAAAAATAGAGATATTCGATCATCGGTTCTAGTAGTTTATATGCCACTTTAAAGTTTTCTTTTTCAGGGAATCGAACCCGGATTCTTCTTCTACATCAGACAATAATAGTCTACTGCTGTATATAGGTCTTTCCCTGGACATGGATCTAGAGGGAATATGCCTGAATCGTCACGCTTCGGTGACGAATTAAGGATTTCAGTTACTAGGGTACCATAAAATTTAAGGCAAACGTTTAGCCCCTAAGCTATCCTGACTCTAGTCCATATATATTTATTTAAAAAAATAGTAATTTATCTCTTGTGCTCACTAGCCACTCAGTCGCTTGAAGCTTTTTAAAAAAAATTAAAAGCTGAAGGTAGTTTGGTTTGAACACTTTAGTTGAACACTTAAGTCAACGAAGTGATCGTAGGTGCTGCCTATTATCTATTCTGTGGTGCTGCATAATGGTCTTGATAATAGGTCTTTACCTATGAAATTACTGTTCCGCAGTACTGGGCTTTTCAAATCAAACTAATTTTTGTTCGGCTAAGAATGCTAATTTTAAATTAGATAATTGTATTTACAAACATGGTCTTTTTTTATTGATAAGCGTTATGTTTTCATCGCATTTGAATATTTTTCGTCATCATGGATACGTTAAAAATTCGAGTAATTATGGAATATGAGTACCGTCGTGGCAGCAACGCGGCACAAGCGGCACGCAATATCAACGACGTTTACGGAGCGAATACTACAAACGAACGCACGACCTTGTATTGGTTTGCCCGCTTCCATTCTGGAAATTTCAACCTAAAAATTTAACCCTGTGGTCGTCCAAAAACTTTGTTTGACAACGACAAATTAAAAACGATTTTGGAAGCTGATGATACTCAATCTACGGCTGAATAGCAGCGACGATAGAATCAAAACTGGCAAGGTAAAAAAGCTTGACAAATGGGTGCCCCACGAACTCAATGATCGCCAGCGCGATGTACGCGTCGACACAAATGAAGGAATTTTTAACCGCATTGTTATCTGCGACAAAAAATGGATTCTGTTTGACAATTGCAAGCGCTCAGCAAGTTGCTTTGATCCTGATTCAGCACCTAAGCAATGCCCTAAGCTAAAAATTAACCATATAAAAGTGATGGTGATTGCTTAGTGGTCTATCGTCGGTGTGATTCATGACACCTTCTTACCAAACGGGATGAACATTACTGCATATGAGTATTATGAAGAACTGAACACAATGTTGGTGAAGCTCACACGTCTCCAACCAGCTTTGGTCAATAGCTCGTCCCCGCTGCTCCTGCGCGACAACGCGCAACCTCATTCTGCACAACAGACGGTCTCCAAGTTAGTGGAAGCTCTCTAGACCCACCAGACTTTGTGCCTACAGACTTTTTCCAGAATTTGGATAACTTTTTGGTGGGAAAACAAATCTATTCCCGAGAGGCAGCACAAAACGCATTTGAAGAATTTATTGTCTCCCGTACAGCTGATTTCTTCAAAAAGGGCACGTTGGAAAAGATGCATCGATTGCATGGGTGATTACTTTGATTAATATAAATAAAAATATAGAAAAAAGTTAAGTTAACTTATTTCATAAAAAACAGCAATTTCATAGGTAAACGCCTAATAGAATGTCTTTTCTGTAAGAGAATATATAATACGGATCTAAAGATACGATATGAGACATCCGATTCTACGATAATTAACATTCCTGATAATAGCAATCGAAGCAATCAAAAAACTATATATTATGGGAGAGGCTACAGTCCAGTGAAAATTTCAAAAGGTGAAAAATTATAACTTTTTTGACACGGCGATTTCAATAAAAATCTCGACTTAATTTAATTTCTTTGATAAGCAGATAAAAAAATATTTTTAAATGTTTAAACAATAGTATATTATTTCTTATACATAGTTTGACAACTGTGACATGGAACACTTGTAAATGCTTTGACCTTTTATGGTTACCAGCCAAGCAATAGCATACTTTGCAGTAAAAATAAAATATCTAGCTAACTTTAACAGATAACATACAATGTCGAGTTTCTTTCTTATATAACATATTCCGAAAACTCCGAATACACTTTACAAACATCTCCCGATTTCGACATATTTATTTTATTGTATAAATTATTCACGGTAGAGCCACGCTTAAGAGTATTATGGTCGCAGCACTAATAATATAATTGAGGAAGGGCTACGTTCGCACCGAACACCAGCGTGAAATAGCATCACAATGCTGTTGTGAAGTGAGTGACGAATGGTGGAGAGCCTTTTAACTAGTAACTAGGCATCCCTTCTTAGTAATGTGGTGGCAACGCATCTAAATTTCGATTTCTTGGTTTGTTCGTAAGTTCCTAGATACGCATCAGGTGAACTTAATGCTCGTTTGTTGCCCATACTTATATAACCGTGTAAGTCATTTTAAAAACAGTTTTCATACTTTCGAAAGCATGATAGCATCATTAGTGCAGGAGATAAAAATGGTTCACAGCTAAGTAAGTCGATACAGATGCACTTATTTCTAACATCAACATGCCCCTAATATGTATAAAATGGCAAAGAAACGAAGATAATTACGACCAAAAAAATCAATAATATCATAAAAACATGCAAAAATCAACGTCCCGTGAAGTAATAACCAGCGGGATTTGCAAAGTTGACTTGTAATCGTTAATGCTAATACAAAAATACATAAATAAAAAAAAAATAAGAATAATAGTAAGATAATTCTCAACGTTGATGACGTTACTGACCTCTTCCAGATCGACAACGCGCAGATGGTTAGTCTCAACGGAGACTAGCCATCTGCGTAGGATAGAATGAGTATATGCGCAAACACAAGTGCACTCGTTATTCCCTAACTCTCATAGTCCGATGGAACGACAAACCGACTCAACTGGAGAGAAATCAGGCGCAGGACCCACGGATTTACGGGATTTCTGAGGCACGGGGGTGTAACACCGCCACCTTCCTGACTCCGAGCTGCTTGTAACTGTGAATTGATTGACAAAAAACCAATAAATTATTTTGGCCCGACCCCTGATTCGAACTCAGGACCTCATGATCCAGGGAGGCAGTCTTTAAGCCATATCAATCTCACGCAAATTAACGTTGATACAACCTATAATGTGGTAAAGCCATGTTATAGGTTGACTCGAACGGGGAAGGCCTACGCTCTCACAGAATACAAGCGTGAAATAGCAGCTCAATGCTGACGTGTTTTGTACGGTGAATGGAGAGAACCGAGAAACCAGAGAGAACCGTTTTTTACCCTTGTAAAAAACGACGAATTCCATCTTAGTCTTCAAGGGTAACAGCGCAACTGCATTTTATCATCAATTAAGAATAGATGTAGACATCTATGAGCCACAGCATCTACTAACCATCAGGTGGACTATGTACTCGTTTGACACCCTTATTCAATAAAGAAATTAATTATATATTTTGCTATTAGCGTTAACGATTGTAGTAATTCATCTCAGAAAAGCTCGCAGGTCTTATTTAATACTCAGCATTAGACTACGTTGTTCTCGGATCAAATAGAGTGCCATATAAAATAAATGTAAATATTGTAACATAAATATGTAAACATTATATCATAAATATGTAAACATTATAGAAAAATAACAAGTCTATTACAGAATCATAATATAAAAGCATAGAGTGAATTCTGGGAAAAAGAAAACATAATTATCGGCGTGTCTATAAAATACCGGATGGAGCGAGAGTAAGCGAGATGTTGCATTACTCTAGCGGAGTGTCATATCGATGGTGGCGTGGTAGAATTGAGGGTATATCGAGAAACTCCCATTCGTTTGTGCAGTATAATGTAGGTGCGCGGGAGATTCCGCCTAAGTAACTCGACGAGTGCTAAGACTCGTGACAGTATCGTGATTTTGTCCCTTGTAGTGATTCTTCTAGTGCAGGCGAGGAAGATCGTGTTGCTGAGAGGCTGTCCTGTGATACAGTGAGATGGGCGGTGTTGCTGATGGCTTGCATACTTTAGTGTTATCATGTAATTACGTCCCTCATGTTGTGTGATTGTGACAGGGACATATTATGGTATGGTCAAACTTTACTTGCTCTATACTGAATGTAGAGTGCAGTATATATTATTACTGATAACGATTAATTGCGTAAGCAGGAGAGCATGTTGAACATCCGCTCTCACACTATTATTATTTTTAACAATTAATCTTCCGATGCATTCCCGATATTTCCGACATACTTATTATTTTGTTTGTATTCCGAAACAATGTTGATTATTTTGTGCTTGATGATCACTGCTGCCATATAGACTAAACTAAAATTTGTGTGGGAATATCGACTACAACTGAGATTTGAACAAGAGACCACGAATAAAGTGTAAGGCAAGTTACTCCCAATCAGCCAAAACTACCAAATTTCAAAAATAAAAAATAAATGAAAGTGTATCACAGTATAAAAAATATAATAGTTTAAACAAAATTACAGTCTCTCTTATAGATCTCACGGCTGGGCACAGGCAGGATGCTGAGACTGGATTAATTTCTGGGAGGGAAATGGGGAAAATTCCACCACGCTGATCCAGTGCGCTTGCCGGATTTCACATATCATCAACATATTTTATTCCTTAGCTTAACTTATTTTATTTTCATGCATAATTCCTGACGATATTTTCTCTCACCGCTGAACATGTAGTCAATCAGACTTTAAAATTAATTAACAATGCCATTGGTACCGGAGGGGATTACACCCGTACTGTTCATATACTGTGAAATTTGCGGCAAGTGCTTAGCACCTGAGCTACCACAGCTCTGTAATAAAATAAAGTATATTTACCAAAATAAAAAAGATCTTGTTAGTAGTCAAATGAAAAGTGCAAAGTTCTTACATTAATTACCCTTTATTAAGACGAAATTGAGTTAAATAAAAGTTGGAAATAGAGTTTAAATATACCAAGTTTCGGTTTCCGGAACCTTTACGATTTAATTTTGTTTATTTAAACAGTTAATTATCTAGGAACGAGGAAATACAAACAGGTAAGAATCATAATTTGCAAATTTTCAAGCTACATTATTTTTTACTTTTTATCTTTAATTATAAAATTCCGTCGTGCGTGCTCTCTCTAGAGATTGGAACAGTATTCCAGGTAAGGCCGAACCTGCGCCTTATAAAGTTGCAGGCGGTGTGATGGCATGACATACTGTCCTGCTCTGCTGAGCACGCCAAGCTTTTTAGAGGCCAATTTGGCCTTCTCTTCCAAGTGACCACGAAACTGCACGTCACTAGATATGTCGACGCCGAGGATGCCGATACTGGCTGAGGCAACAAGGGGAGTGCCTTGAAACTGAGGTGATACGACAAAGGGGTTCCTTTTAGCGGTAAACGCGCAAACTTGTGTCTTCTGGGGATTGAACTGGACTAGATTTAGTCGCCCCCAATCCGAGACTTTGTCCAACAAAGTCTCGACTTCAGACACAAGTTTGTTCCGGTACTCGGCGACGTTTTCCCGAGAAATATTGGCATGGCCGGTGTATAGACCATCACCAGTGCTGTCATCCGCATAGCAATGAATGTTACCGGTTTGCAACATATCATTGATATGCAGAAGAAACAGCGTTGGTGATAGCACGCAGCCTTGTGGAACACCAGCGTTAATAGTGTGTTTTTGTAGTGTGTATGTTGAGGCCTTTCAAAGATTTGAATGACTTGTTGCACTGTGTACATGTATGGGTCGCGTTCGACGTGCCATCACAAGATTGGGTCCCGGACTGCATTCACAACAGTTAAATACAATCACAAAAAAGAATATTTTAAAACAAATTTAAAAACACAATAAAGTAACTTAAAAAGTTAAAGTCCAAATATGACGGTTGCTTGTTTTGTTAACAAGACGCATGCGTCTTTACGTAGGTACGTCACAGGATGGTCTTGCAATTGGACGCTGCAGTGGAAGTGATCTAGCGACGCATGACTTCGCTAGTACAACCGATGGCGGCTTTAGCAATCGTGTCTTGAGATTATCACACGCGGATTATGAGTTATTAAAGACTGAACAGGCACTGAGCCTGCTTGTCACTTTTGTGTCCAGGCAGCGATATATATTTCAGAAATACTTTGTTGCGAATTGTTTCGTTACATTTGTCATAAGTCACCATATTGAAATATTTTTATATGTCGTAGTTGATTTGAGATTATAATATCTAAATTCAGATTATAAACCACTGTTATATTATTTATATTTATGTCAATAATAAACGTTTTCCTTGTACACTAAAACTTTACAATTAATATATATAGTTATTTTATATTAAAATATTTAGACAAAATAAAAATTATAATTATAATTTGTAGAAGAATGAGAATTGGATAATGAGAATGAGATATACGTGGTAGAGCCATGCTGCAGCTATATTATTAGTATAGTTGTAGCACGAATGGGTCGGCTCGACCGGGGAAGGACGACGCTCTCACAGAATACCAGCGTAAAATAGCAGCTTAACGCTGCTGTGTTTCGTATGGTGAATGTAGAGAACCGGAGACCCTTTTTACTGGAAAAGAGGCATTCCATCTTAGTCCTCACGGGTGACAACGCATCTGCATTTTGATTTTTTATTGAGATAGATGTAGATATCTATGGGTCACAGCAACTACTTACCATCAGGTGGACTGTGTGCTCGTTTGTCACCCTATCCTATAAAAAAAATGGATAGAAAAAAATGTTTTTTTTTTCCGATTAACGTAGTTGCAAAATATCTAAATTGATATAGGTCGAATTGTATCACTTTTCACTGAAACTAAATGTGCAAGAATTATTTAAGCGTAAAATTCTTTAGAGGTTTTTTAGTTTACATTATTTTGTAAACAATCTACCGCTAGACGTGGAACTATTCCAAAAATGAGTACTAATAACTAAGTACTAACTTTCAACATATTATGCCTTTAGCAACTCAAAATATTTACTTCTAACTTATTTTAATTAACTCTATTTAACTAACTCTATTTAATTTCTTTATTCTAATTAACTATATTAACTCCATCCGCGGCTGGTTGTTGCTGCTGGTGATAAGAGCTGGCTAATCCTCAAGGAAATATCCATTCAGCGAAAACGCAGCCAGCGTTCTTGCACGATACCGCGAATAGGACTTTAAATAATTAATTAGTTTGGTTTTTTTTTAATTATAGTTTTTAATATTGTATATAATAAAATATTGTATATTGTGTTATGTAAATAAATGTATATTCCCTTTTAATTAACTAATATAAGCTCATTCAACTTAATTTAAACTTTTAATTTAGCATTAATTGAGTAAGTAAGCAAAGCATTAAGTTATCTTTAATTTAGAACATAACTTAACTTAGACTGCACATCATGCTTATAGCTTAAACTTAATTAAGGGTTATAATTTTTGTCACCCTTAATTAAGTTTAAGCTATAAACATGATGCATGTATAATTAATAATTATATTTCCTTACGAAATAATTAGGATACAGTTAAAATTTAATTAAAAATTATTGGTACCTTGTGTTGTGATGTCTTAACATTACTTAGTGTATATTTTAAAGTATATTGTGTTGTATGCTTGTTTAAAATAGTTCAATGTAATAACATTACTTTAGAACATAATGTATCCTATTTAATTATAAGTCTTTAGAACTTAACATTTAAGGAATATTTTGTTAAAATATCAATATTAATACCAAATTTAGTTATTATAAGTTAAGTATTCTGTTACCATGGAAAATCCCACTGATAACATAGATAATTCATCTATAGCCAAGAAAATATTGTAGTTTATAGAGTAACTATCCGTGCTCCTCCTTTCTTCCCTGACCGTCCCGCACTTTGGTTTGCTGGTTTAGAGGCCCAATCCCATATAAGTGGTGATACACAAGAAACCACTAGATACTTTTATGCAATATCCCAACTGGACACCAAGTGGGCGGTAGAAGTGGAGGACATCATAACTGATCCACCAAAGACACAGCCGTATTCGCCATTAAAAATGCACTAATTACACGATTTTCAGAGTCCTATGATGAAAAGGTTAGAAGATTGTTAGAAAAAGAGTAGATAGGCGACAGGAAGCCATCGTCCTTCCTTCGTCATCTTAAAATACTTGCAGGGTCATCATTTCGGGACCAATTGCTGAAATCTATATGGATGAGCAGGCTGCCCATCAAGTGCAGGGCATTTCAGTTGCTCAAAAACAAGCTTCGCTGGAAGATCTTGGGGACTTAGCTGACAAACTTCATGAAATCAATCCCCAACTGATATCGACGTACAAGGTTAGTGCTATTGACAAATCTCTTGGCACATCTTTCTCTGCTCTTTCGGCATCTGATAAAATTAACATGCTACACCAGAATGTGGATGAATTAACCCGCATCGTTGCTAGTCTCACAGCATGCATGGGTAATAATAAACGTTACCAGAGCCTTAGTAGAAGCCGTTCACAGTCCAGAACTCAAGGTTCGGTTATTCACCGCAATATCTTAAAAGATTAGATTATATTTGCTAATAGAATTGTTTGTTATTTATTCATAAGTATTATGTGCTTTATTTCGTATGACAAATAGTATGAAGAACATAAATTTATCAATGTTCTGTTCTAGACATTGTTTTTGTTTCATAATTTATGAAACCTTCCTAATATTATCATTTTCGTGGTAGATCATTATCGTGGTATAGTTATTCTGTGTAGCACGAATAGGTCGGCTCGACCGGGGAAGAACCATGCTCTCGCAGAATACCGGCGTGAAATAGCAGCTTAACAGTTTCCCTGTCCACGGTATAGACAAAATAGTTACACAATAGAAATGTTCATTTATGATTCATGGGACAGGGAAATGTTTAATGCTCCTGTGTTTCGTATGGTGAGTGTAGATAACTGAATACCCTTTTTACTGGAAACCAGGCATTCCATCTCAAACCCCAGGGCTGACAACGCATCTGCATTTTGATTCTTCATCAAGGATTGATGTAGATGTCTATGGACCACAGTATCCACTAACCATGACGTGAACTGTATGCTCGTTTGTCACACTTATTCGATATAAAAAAAAATTGTATTATAAAAAGCCTGTTTAAAAGTGAACTTTACTGATATTTTATTGTGTAATTAAATAAACCTTAATTGAAAGGAGAGTTGGGCGGAAAGAGTCCGCTGCTCTGACTGAACTCGCTTTTCGGTGATGCAGCAAAAAGTTGTTAGCCAGAAGGCTTTTACAGCTACAGCATGTTAATGAACTTCACGGGTTCTTGAAATTAATTTAATTTCTTGGAAATTTATGATTCTACTGGCCACAAAATAAATGGGGAGAAGTGAGGAGATTTTCCTCCGGGCAAAGTAATAAGATCGGGGAGGATCCAACGCTCCGTTTGTTAGTACGAAGCTATTCTTTATGTCATCATCATCATCATCATTACAGCCCTTCACAAGTCCACTGCTGAACATAGGCCTCACCCAAAAAAAACTCCTAGTGAAACGTACAGTGGTATACCGCCAAGCATCCAGATGGTGTGTATGGTATCGGGAGATTTGCCGCGATGTGCGTTCGTGAAATTTGGCGGCTGGGATTAATCCGAATAATTCCTTAGAGCGCTCCCCGTGGTAAATGCGAAAAAAATGAAAAGCAATGCAACGTCTCTTCGCAGCGCCAGTGAATCGAGCCGATTGAAAAGGTCGTCGACGATTCGAGCCGCTCTGCGCTAGATACGGTCAAGTGAAAGGAGCTGGCACTGGGGAGCCCCAGCCCAGAGATGGGAACAGTATTACATGAGAGGCCGAACCTGCGCCTTGTAAAGTTGCAGGCGGTGTGATGGTATGACATACTGTCCCGCTCTGCTGAGCACGCCAAGCTTTTTAAAGGCCAATTTGGCCTTCTCTTCCAAGTGACCACGAAACTGCACTTCACTTGATATGTCGATGCCGAGGGTTCCGATACTGGCTGAGGCAACAAGGGGAGTGCCTTGAAACTGAGGAGATACGACAAAGGAGTTCTTTTTAGCGGTAAACGCGCAAACTTGTGTCTTCTGAGGATTAAACTGAACTAGATTTAGTCGCCCCCAATCCGAGACCTTGTTCAGCAAAGACTCGACTTCAGACACAAGTTTGTTCCGGTACTAGGCGACGTTTTCCCGAGAAATATTGGCACGGCCGGTGTATAGAGCATCACCAGTGCTGTCATCCGCATAGCAATGAATGTTACCACTTCGCAACATATCATTGATATGCAGAAGAAACAGCGTTGGTGATAGCAAGCAGCCTTGTAGAGCACCAGCATTAATAGGCTTGTAGTCGGAGCATGCACCGTCTACAACGACCTTTAGCTGCCGCGTGGCTCTAATACTGGTAAAAATCATCATTTCAACATTATTAAGGATAACTCAAAAACTACTGGTCAGATCTTGATCAAATTTATATGGGACCACATGAGAAGAACCAGCTTTTAAATAAAAAAGAATTGTCAAAATCGGTTAACCCAAAAAAAGTTCTGAGGTAACACACATAAAAAATACAGTCGAATTGAACACCTCCTTTAAAAATATTAATATTGCAAACAATACAATAGTAACTAGAAAAATTAATATGAAATATATTTAAATGCAAAGCTGTATAATATAGTAATAATATTTTTGTGGACTGCCTCGTTGGTCTAATGATCCTAAAAGCGGTTGCTGATAATGAGACACGTAGAAATTCCTGTTTCAGGCAAAACATCAGGTATTGGGTTTTTCCGTCAAGAAATTCTCAGTAGTTAACTCTGAATCACTTAACCATGACATTTATATCGTCAAATTAAAAATCATCTGAATCGATAATTATTCATACCTTCTGCTCTCTCTATCTCTCTTAATTTTCTGATGATGTGTTTAGCGAATGGACGTTCCAGGACTTACAAGATTCATTTATCCTTAGCCGCAAGTTTCCTATTGCTGTCAGTGAAAAATGTTCTATAAATTTTTCCGTCAAATACATTCTGAAAATTAACACATGACACGTGAAAACAATTTGCGATAAAATAATACACTCGGGATATACTCCAATCCTTCCCCGGTAATTTTTATTTTCACTGATTTCATTGTGGTATCGACAGTAAAATATCATCATCATCATCGTCATCATTATAGCCCTTCACAAGTCTACTGCTGAACATAGGCCTCCCCCAAATAATGCCACAGAGCACGGTCCCAAGCCACCTGCATCCATTGACTTCCTGCATGTGTTACCAGGTCGTCCATCTAGTGGGGGACGCTCTACACTCCGCCTGCCAGTACAAGGCTGCCACTCGAGAACCTTTCTTCCCCATCGGTTGTCGGTTCTTCGAGCTATATACGTAAAATATATGGGGACTTAAATGGAAGAAGAATGTGTGGGAAATATGTATAATGAATTCATAAATGATTCAAATGGGATAATTAATGATTGACATATGTTCCTTGACTTAAAGAATATATTTTGTTCAGAAAAAAAAAATTAAAGAACGCTTATTATACCACAAAACACACACACACACACACACACACACACACACACACACACACACACACACACACACACACACACACACACACACACAGACACACACACACACACACACACAGACACACACAGACACACACACACACACACACACACACAGACACACACACACACACACACACACACACACACACACACACACACACACACACACACACACACACACACACACACACACACACACACACACACACACACACACTTTGCCCTGTATAGGTAGTGTAAGAATATTCCCTACTCCATATCATGGCGTGAGTGTCGTAAGAGGCAACAGAGGGAAACTGAACCACGAGATGAGTAGCAGCATCTTCCTGATAGGAAATCAAAATAATGAAAAAACTGTGGTTGCCAACCCGCCTGAAAAGTGTGGTAAATATATGCCATGGGATAATAAGTGGTAGTAGATTATCTTACGTCGCTATTTCACGCCAACTTCACAAAATCTGGAATAAAACTATTTGTACGGTTTTTGTCCTGTTTAATTATAACTTACTTTTGATACCCAACATTTTGAGCGCTTTTTTAATATCCATAAAGTTAGTTTCATTCTACGTTTAACTATCGCGAAATTATATGAAATCATCATATCGAAATATTCTACCGTTTTTTTCTACCGAATTAAAAAGAAGACGATACTCAATTCGACTGTATGTTTTTTTATGTGTGTTACCTCATAACTATTTTCTGGGTGAACCGATTTCAATAATTCTTTTTTTTGTTTGAAAGCTGGTGCTTTTTATGTGGTCCCATATAAATTTGGTCAAGGTCTGATATGTAGTTTTTTTTTTAGTTATTCTTAATAATTTATATTGAAGTCAGTTGTACAAAATTTTTAATTTTAAATTAAATTATAATGAAATTATTTCACAGCAACAAGTAAAATTGTTCCATTTTGCAATTCAAATTTACCTTTAAGCGTAACTTGTGTTTTTTCATTCATCGCTTAAATATGTTAACACGGTTAAGGCCAGTTTTATTTTCTGTAGTATTCGAATCAATTACATCGAAAACGAACTATTGTGACACGAAAATCTATACATCTAAATAAAATTAAAAATTCTGTCTGTAATATCGAAAATCGAAATAACTGGCTCTTATTATCAGGGGTTATTTGCAGCAAGATAGAGATGAATAAGCATTTTTAAAAAAATTGTCCGTCTGTCTGTATGGGCTAATCTTTGGACTGACTAAACCGATTTTGATAAAACTTAACGAGCAGATAGAGAGCAACACCAGGAGTGATTCAGGCTATATTATACCTGATCATGCAAGATTACTTATGTGAAATCAAAAACTTGTAAAATTTAAAATTAAAAAGAAACAATAACAAAGGGTATAAAAGAAGTTTCAAAGTTTTTTTTGGTTTGTAATTTTACACAAATTTAATGCAAAATCTTCACACTTTACTTTACACTTTATATCCTATCTTTTAAAGCTTAAATGCAAAATATATATTTATTTTTAATAATATTTTTTTTTATTGCAATGCCATTTTACGAGCAATACTTTAAGTGTTGAAGGATAAGGACCTGTTTTACGTTATATCAATAGATCTTCAATTTCCATTTTGCCCATTTTCCTATATTGCACACAATTTTCAAGATAATAGCAAAAAATGAGTTTAAATTGTTTTTTCTATAAATAATTACCTGTTCAAAGACCACTATGATAGATTTGCAAGTGTTACCTGGACTTGTCCGGTTTTAAGGAATATTATTGTTTACTTCTTCATATAATATAATGTCGAATTTCCTGTACTATATTTTTTAAAGTCTTTATTTACAACATTACGGGCTAACCATACGTCTAGTAGTGGTTACTGCAGTCCATGGGTACCTGCAACCAGTTTCAAAAACTAAAGACAACAGATGCCAACGTCGCAGGGGACTAAAACTAAGACATTTTGTCTTTAAACACATTTTAATTCGGCGCATATCTTTTTTTTCGTTTTTATTTTAACGTTTCCTGAATACCTTTTAAATATATAGTAAAAAATATTTAACAACTACACACAAGAAATGATTGATTTCTTACAGGTATTGAACCAGTACTTACAAAAGAATGAATCAGAATTTAAAATTACCTACTGCATCAAAAAAATTCAAAAATATTTACATATTCTGTGGAATATGTAAATTTATGTATAAAATAAATCCAATATTTGTTTTCACTTTATTCATAATTACCCAATAACAGTCTACAGCGTGAGGTGGCAGTGAAAGAGAATCCGTGGCTGATCCGTTTTCATGAGTTTGCCCAACTAGTTCTACGGTAGAACAAAATGGATAGACTTTTTCTGCTAGTAATTTTACGGCTCAGTATATCATAATGGATTTCAATAATAAAAAAAAAAACATGCAGTTCTCCTGTGGGATTAACCGTGTAGAGGCGGTGTTAGAATATCCACTACACCATATCGTCCCGTAGGTGTTGTATGAGGCGACGGAGAGAAACTGAAACAGGAGATGGGCAGCAGCATCTTCCTGATAACAACTTAAATAACAAAAAAACTATAGGGAAGGTCTATGTTCTGCAGAAGACTTTTAGAGGCTGTAAAATTAAATCTACTGTGCGATCAGTAAATAGTTTAGAACCTACCGTGAAAATAGTATATTCATTGCGAAAGAAATTCGAACGACAACGATAAACATCCACTAAAAATAGCAAATGAATAATATTATTTGCATCGACTTAATTTGTTATTCATTGTATATTAAATCTTAAAATATAAAGATCGAGTATTATACCTATGTAATTTGTAGTTAGGGTATTAAAAGATTAATGTATTCCTGGACCTTCCCAAAGCCTAAGCTCTAAATGACATAATAATAAAAATGCATTAAGTAAAGCCATTCGGTGAAGTAACGGCAAAAGCGTTTTGGTGTATATTTATGCTATCAGTGTGACAAACGAGCACACAGTCCACTGAGGATGTTGTGGTCCATAGATAAGTCCAACTATCCTCAATCAGAATCAAAATGCAGATACTTTATTAGCCTTTAGGGCTAAGAAAAATATCTCGTTACCAGTATAAAGGGTTTCCGGTTCTAGTCACACATCACAAGAAATACAGCAGCATAATGCTGCTATTTGATACACGATACTATACCGCAAGGAGTGGGGCTGTAATTATGATTATGGATGTTTAACATTTTATTTTGGTATATACATATTGCATATAATGATTTTTTTAAGAATGCGAAATTAAGAAAAATAAACATTTTATTTTTTATATATACGTAAATAATAAAAGATATTGAAAATCATTATGTCGCATTGGGAAATTATAATAGTTTTATTATGGATAGACACATCCCTTTTCCTCCTATAGGTATTAACAGATATCGTTAAAACCTTCTCGCTTATGCCCCAAATCTTTAACTTCTTTTTGAAGAGAGAATGTGAAAATATTTAAAAAATATAAGATTTCGGAAAAATAAACGGTTAAAAAGACATGCGAACAGCAAATTCAATTCATGAAAGAAGACGTATCCGTCGCTTCCTAACAATATTTTGATACTACATGATAGAATCTTATTTGCCTCTTTCAACGCATAAAAGGTTCGAAAAGTATTTAGATTAGAGCGGAACGGGGCAGCTGAATACCGGTATTATATTTCATTTAAATAATGTCAAAAATAAATGTTATTAAAAGGATTTTGTTATGTCAATGTTCTTACAGCCGTTACGCCTGGCAAATGGTTCAGCGATCATTGTACCTATAAATACCTATTTATTCATTTATTTAGAAAACCAACAGCTCTTATGAAAATAAAATGACAATAATTTATAAATGGTTATAACAGCTAATTATAGGTTTTCCTGTATAAATCTTAAGTGTGTGTGTTGGTGCGCGCGCGCGCGCACGGGTTTCTCTTTCTCTCTCTCTCTCTCTCTCTCAACGCGCACGCGCGCGCGTGTGTGTGTGTTTGTGTGTGTGTGTGTGTGTGTGTGTCTGTGTCTATAAATGTACATATTATATAAATAAATGCTTTTACATACGTATTATTTATAACATATCAAACATAAGCAACATAATATGAAAAGATCAGATATACTTTAATGTTATATTAATAGGTATGCAATAGATAAGTTATTTACCGTAGAAGCTTGAGAACTTCTTGTTTGAATTTATCTTTGGACATGTAAAATATATCTAAGTTTTTTATTATATATTGAGGAAATCCGAGTCAAAGGTGAGTTTCCTCCGTAGTTGAAATTTCGAGCGTTGGGAGGAAATAATGGGGTGTCTTGTACGCTTCGTGGGATTTATTGCAGATAGTAAAATCGGGGAATCTAGGTAGCCATTGTACGAGTATATCTATTTTCTAAGGACGTTACTTTATAATTTTTGCAGCCTGTAACATAGTAAGAATAAGTGTGAGTTCTATAATTAAAATGCCCTATAAACTTTGCCTGAATACTTTAAATGTGCTGTTTTTGGGTAATATAATAGGGAGACCAAATACTACTTGGTATTCTAAACCGCTTCGAACGTACGCGTAGTAAATACTTTTAACACAGTTTATTAGTTGCTGCTTTATTAGAACAGACTCTAGCTTAGACTAATTATAAACTTCTAGTAAAACGGTTCATGATAAGTTAAAATGTCTAACATATACAATTTTAACACTGCTATTGTCAATCCACTTGCAGTAATTATTTATAACTCATCATGGTGCTGGAGATTCCCATTACCAACATTGTAAGAACATTGACATAACAAAATCCTTTTAATTACATTTATTTTTGACACTGTTTAGATGAAATGCGTAAAAATAATTATTGAAAGATCTTTGTCTGAATCTTTTTCTCCTACGAAATGGAAAGAGGCCAATATCATATCAATACATAAAAAATCATCTCAATCCAAAATTTAAAATTATAGGCTAATTTCCATTAAAAATAATTTCAGCAAAATATTTGAAAAAATCGTTTACCACCAAATCTACAGCACAATAGCGAAAAGCATAAGTCACGCCCAGCTCGTTTTCTTGATGCGGCGCTCATCTGTTACTACTCTTGCTGAGTTTCTTGAGTTCGTTCTTAATAATATGGAACGGGGGGTGCAAGCTGACATTGCGTATACAGACTTCGAAAAAGCCTTTGATCGCATGGACCACGTCTTCTTGCTCGCCAAACAAGATAGATTGGGAATACATGGAGACTTGTTACGTGGGTTAAAATCCTATCTTTCGGACAAATCTCAGAATAGAATAAAATAGAATAGAATATAATATAATAAAATAGAATAGAATATTCATTATTAAAAATTTCATTATCAATATATTGTTGCAATAAAGATTATGATTATGATTATGAATAGAATAGAATAGAATATTTTTTATTCAATAAAGATCACAGGTGTAATTCTTATTTAAAATAATATTCACTTCACCACTGGTTCGAAAAAAAATCTCTGTCCTGGGAAAAACCAGCAAGAAACCCAAGGGGATTTTTTTAAAGTAAATTTTACATGAATGGTTGTACAAACTATTAAGAAAATGTATTTTAGAAACAGCTTGGAAACGACCACCTCATTCCCAGGGGTTATTATTAACCATTTATTCATTTATATTATATAAAGTTTTTGTTTAATAAAATATTTAAACTTGGTAGAGAGACTGTATTAAATTTGTTGTATTAAATTTACAACATTGAATGTTAAAAATCTGAATACCAATGTGTTTTTAAATGGGGAAGAACTGAGCTCAGTTGAATCTTCTGTTTTTCTTGGCCTCACTCTCGACGTAAAACTTCAGTGGGGCTCCAATATATTCAAACTAGCAAGCAGATTAAGTTCTGCAGCTTATGCTGAAAAAAGATTAGAGGTCTCACTAGTGTCGAGACAGCTAGATTAGTTTATTTCAGTTATTTCCATAGCATAATGTCTCATGGGATTTCGCTATGGGGAAATGCGGCAGATTTAGAAACTATTTTTGTTTTACAGAAGGGGGCCATTAGAGCTATTTACAACCTAAAACCGAGAGAGTCTCTTAGAGAAAAATTTAAAGAAATAAATATATTAACTTTGGCCTTTCATTATATTTACAAAAATTTTATGTATGTTCACAAAAACAAAGGTAGTTTTAGCAAAAAAAGTGATATACACTCTGTAAATACAAGGAACAAACACAAGCTAGTGAAACCAGTTTGTTGACTCCAGAGAGTCAGTAATTCATTCTTGTGGTAATGTATATGCTATTAAAAAAAGTCCTAAAAAATATACAAGGTCTCTCTACCAAGTTTAAATATTTTAGTAAACAAAAACTTTATATAATATAAATGAATAAACGGTTGATAATAACACTTGGGAATGAGGTGGTCGTTTCCAAGCTGTTTCTAAAATACATTTTGTTAATAGTTTGTACAACCATTCATGTAAAATTTACTTTAAAAAAATCCCGCTGGGTTTCTTGCTGGTTTTTCCCAGGACAGAGATTTTTTTTCGAACCAGTGGTGAAGTGAATATTATTTTAAATAAGAATTACACCTGTGATCTTTATTGAATAAAAAATATTCTATTCTATTCTATTCATAATCATAATCATAATCTTTATTGCAACAATATATTGATAATGAATTGTTTAATAATGAATATTCTATTCTATTTTATTATATTATATTCTATTCTATTTTATTCTATTCTATTCTGAGATTTGTCCGAAAGATAAGATTTTAACCCACGTAACAAGTCTTCATGTATTCCCAATCTATCTTGTTTGGCGAGCAAGAAGACGTGGTCCATGCGATCAAAGGCTTTTTCGAAGTCTGTATACGCAATGTCAGCTTGCACCCCACGTTCCATATTATTAAGAACGAACTCAAGAAACTTAGCAAGAGTAGTAACAGATGAGCGCCGCATCAAGAAAACGAGCTGGGCGTGACTTATGCTTTTCGCTATTGTGCTGTAGATATGGTGGTAAACGATTTTTTCAAATATTTTGCTGAAAGTATTTTAAATGGAAATTAGACTATAATTTTAAATTTTGGATTGAGATGATTTTTTATGTATTGATATGATATTGGCCTCTTTCCATTTCGTAGGAAAAAAAGATTCAGACAAAGATCTTTCAATAATTATTTTTAGGCATTTCATTTAAACAGTGTCAAAAATAAATGTTATTAAAAGGATTTTGTTATGTCAATGTTCCTACAACCGTTAAGTCTGGCAAATGGTTCAGTGATCATTGTACCTATAAATACCTATTAATAATACATTACTTTTTATATTATTAGTATTAAGATCACCCCAGTAACAGCCCAATGTTGGTAAAGGGAATCTCCAGCACCATGATGAGTTATAAATAATTACTGCAAGTGGATTGACAATAGCAGTGTTAAAATTGTATATGTTAGACATTTTAACTTATCATGAACCGTTTTATTAGAAGTTTGTAATTAGTCTAAGCTAGAGTCTGTTCGAATAAAGCAGTACCGCAAGCCATTTAGCCAGATCGGCAACGGAGACGGCGAAACTGAGTGAAAGGGGCAAATATGAAAAACTGATAGAGAATTTTGGTCCGTGAAGTTCAAGCGTGGTGAACTTTTTAGAGGAACTGCATCTGCAACTGGTCAAAGCCGCCGGAATCCGAAAGGATGCTTCCTCTCTCGCCTACAGGCTAAGTATAGCTATTCAGAATTCTTGTGTATGTGCCGCGGGGAGTAATTTGATTTTTTTTCTATTAACATAACAATAAACAATAATAAATATTTTAACTGTTGTTAAAAAAATGTTTAATTTAATGAAATCTGTTAAGTAATTGGTTACGAGTTTCAATCTAAATGTTAATCCACAGAAGATTGGCAAACCTAGTTTCATTTGGATATAAACTTCGAAGTCAATTCAAATCATCAGTTGATAATGAAATATATTTAGAAGTGCTTTGAATATACATATACGTTACAAGTTAAGTGAACATACAGTTTTAATATAATTTCAATAGAGAATATGGCTACTACGATCGGCTTGGAATCCTATTATTAATAAAATTAAATCTTTACCCAAACATACAACTGCAAAACTTCAAAATACTATAAGCTGATTCTACGTGGATCGGAGAAAAATTTACAACTGTTAACTATGACATGGGACGTCGAACACCTCACTCTCCCCCAAGACCATGGGTGCTATAAAGTACTCGAAATGTCGGAAATATAAAATAAGTTAATATACGCAATAAAATCCGTAAAAAATAGTTTCATTTAAATGTTTAGAGTTCGCGTAAACATAAGAAATCATTATTATGCCGTGGGCCAAAGAGCTGGTGGGTGGCGACTAAGAAAAATAACTGTAAGATAACTTGAGCACGTTGTGGCCTTTTACAGATAGCCACGACGTGCAAACATATGTACAGACGTATTATAAACATCTTGCACTTATATTACAAGATATTATGAAATATCTGCCTGTGACAGAAAGCAGCGCGAAGGTTTGGCACGTCTGGTTTTCTAGTCCGCTTCCCGAAAATACATATTTATATCAATCTTAATTTACTCGTCGATATTTTAAATCCGCTTATCGAGCACAATTTTAACATACGATTACCTGATGAAAAGGTTTATTTGAATGGGTTACAATAGAAAAATAATACAAATAAATCAATTTCTTGTTTAATTTTTAAGAAGTTAAAGTAAATCCGTCTAACAAAAAACTAATTATTATAAAGAAATGGATTTAGACGTGATGCAAAATAAAGAAAATAAAACCGAATGAAATATATCAATCGTTTTGTAAATTAAATCTTTCACAAGATTCAAAATAGCTTCCTTTGAATAATTAATTTAGAAGCCTACGTACAGAAAAGAAAACTAATACCTTTCGGAGGTTTTACGTCCATCCGTATAGATGATTTGCACTCGAGCAGACTATAGTCTATCGAAATGTTTTTAAACAACTTCAAAAGAAAGGAGTTTCTCAGTTTGACTCGTATGTTTTTTTATGTATGTATGTATCTATGTAATTGTTACATTCTCGGAGAATGTTTTGTATGCAACAAATGGATACCTCGTGACGTCGCATGGATCCGTTATTAAGCGATATATTAGTTCAACGCCACCGCTTTTGTTGATGCGGTTTATTTAGAATTTTGAAGTCGATTTCTACATTTTTTTAAAATTTATTCTCTATCTTATTAGGAAGGTTTTTTCATTTTGACATCTTAACTCTGATATTAACGCGCAGATGTTCCGAAATTTGATTTTCATAATTTTGAAAAAATTATAAATATAATGTTTTAAATAAGAAATAATTACTCAAAACATTTTTATTCGTGTTCGAGTATATGACACAATGTCTCCAATTCATTATCCGATAAATTTAGTACATCACTTTAGCTGATATCTAATTTGTCGACAGAGTTATATTTTCACAGTATTGCTATATAAATAGAAGAGAAATAATATCAGATGGTAATTGAAATAATATCCGACGTATTTAGTTTGTTAATTAATATATATATATTTGTGAAAGATATTCATTATTGTTATAAACATATTTAAAACTTAATATTGTTCACCTGAATTAGGTAAACTATGGAGCACAAATATGCATAACATATTCTTAAGATCTTATTTAATTTTACCTGTAGTCATGCAATAAGTATTTGATCGATTTTGATTTGATTTGATTTGATTAAAATAATCCAATTATAAAGTCAACTGATGGACTAAAGCTTTCCAAGACTTTTAATATTTGCCTCTGCAAATTTATCATAAACTACCTTTGCCCACGACTTCGTTCGCGTGCAATTAGTACTTTTGTTATGATAAGTGATGATGACTTATTTGGAAGTTTAACTGTCGCCAAGATCTAGAAAGATACAAGTCTGAATAATAGTAATTACCGTTACCGTTTTTACAGCCTATCAAAGTCCACTACTGAACATAGGCCTCCCCCACAAGTTGCCTCATAAGGAGTGTTGAAATATAAATCAAAATAAAGTGTTTAAAACACATGTGCTGCCATCTATTGATGCTATGCGTAAACTGTATAAGCTGTTGATTGTTATCTGTGCTACTATGTTATGTGTTCTATCCATAAATAAATTTTTATTCATTGTTAATGACTCAAAGCGTCTTTTCTTTTTAGGTTATGGGCCCAGTCCCATATGCTTTTAATAAAAGTTTTCGTATTTCCAGTAGTTAAATTGTTAGATTTAGCTAGGAAAAGTGTGTAACTTTGACGGAATCAGATGTTCGCGAAGAATCATGACTTCGAACTACCTTGTCAACGTGCCCAAGCTGAAAGGGAGGGAAAATTACGGTGAATGGACGTTTGCTGCAAAAAATTTCCTAGTGCTTGCAGGAATGCTTCATTGTATCAAGCCAGTCATGGGAAAAGAGATTGCAGCAGAAGATGACGAAAAAACAAAAGCAAAACTGATTATGACTATTGACTCGAAGCTGTACGTTCACATTAAAAGTGTACCGGCGTCTCAAGAACTGTGGAATAAACTATAGGGTTTATTTGATAACTCGGGATTCACCAGAAAAATAAGTTTACTGCGTGTTTTAACCTCGATTCATCTAAAAAACAGTGACTCCATGGCTTCATACTGAAATGATTCAAACTGGACAGAAACTAAATGGAACCGGTTGTAGGGAGACAGTAGTTACATACATTTTGCTGATTTGACATTTTACGCTTGTGTCCGGAGGCGCTCAGAGGCGAACGCCAGTCGTTTCCCGTCACTGCCCACGCTAGGCCGTTTCCAAGTAGGAAATATTATTAACCTGTAAAATTGTGATTTCTGAATACAACATCAGTGAATTTTGAGATTTTAATTACTGAACCCGATAGGCACCTTAGGCACCTGTGAGTCATATTGCGAGGTGTGGACTTGTGGTGATGAAACTTTTTTCCCTGTGGTGCAACACACTACACTGAGACTCTTGTTTTCATTGGCAGTTCAGTTAAACTTAGATGTTACTCACCTTAATGTGACAATTGCTTTTCTGAGTGGGGACCTTGAAGAGGTTATATATATGCAGAAACCAGATTGTTTTTCAAAGGGTAAAATGAGGGTAAGGTTTTGAGACTAAAAAAGGCAATATATGGACTGAAACAATCCTCGAGGGCCTGGTACAGAAAAATAGATGATAGTCTTATTACATTAGGTTATAAGACATCCCAAATTGAGCCTTGTCTGTATACTAAAGGTGATAATAATAATTGTAAAACTGTCTTAACATTGTATGCCGACAATTTTTTTGTTTCTTCTAATAATCCTGTAGAGACTGAGAATTTAAAAAGTTTTTAGCTTCACAGTTTAAACTAAAAGACTTTGGAGAAGTGAAAAAATATCTGGGAATGAATGTATGTACAGACAAAGTTAATAAATTTCTCAAGTTAAGTCAGGAACATTATGTAAACCAATTGCTAAAGACATTTAATATGTTAGAGTGCAAAAGCGTTGATACTCCAATATAAACTAAATTAAGTTTAAACAAAGCAGAAAATAATAATGTTAGTTATCCTTATCAACAACTTGTGGGTTGTCTTATTTAATTGGCTGTGTTGACAAGGCCAGATAATATAATGTTTTCTGTTGTATATTTAAGTCAGTTTAACAATTGTTATGAGACTAAACATTGGATAAATGCTAAAAGGGTTTGAAAATATTTAAAGCAGACAAAGCATTATGGTTTAATTTATACAAAAATTGGCAGTACTAAATTTGAAAATTTCGCTGATGCTGACTGGGGAAATAATATTGTTGACAGAAGATCATATACGGGAGTGTGCTTCACTTTATCTGGTGGTTCCATCTCATGGGCAAGTAGGAATCAAAGTACAGTTGCCCTGTCTAGCACTGAGGCTGAATACATGAGTATCACAGAGGCATGTAAAAAAACTATCTATCTAAGATCTTTAATTTGTGAAATAACAGGAGAATTGTATACTGTAAATGTCTTCAATGGTAATCAAGGTGTCCTGAAGTTGTCTGTTAATCATTTATTTCACAATCGTACAAAACATATTGATGTGAGATTTCATTTTTGTAGAGATTGCATTAAAGATAAAATTGTAAAATTGCAGTATTTAGAAACATCAAAGCTGCCAGCTGATTTACTAACCAAAAGTTTACCTAATGTAAAGCATTATTACTTTTTAGAAGCACTAGGCATCAGAAGTACTAAATAGTTATGTGTATGAGTATGTTTAATTTTGTAGATGTGCATTTACACTAATACTGGAATATCAGCTTATTTTTATAAGTAGGGGTGTTGAAATATATATCAAAATAAAGTGTTTATATCACATATGCTGCCATCTATCGATGCTATGCGTAAACTGTGTAAGCTGTAGATTATTATTTGTGCTACTCTGTTATGTGTTCTATCCATAAATAAATTTTAGTTATTGTTAATCACTAGAAGCGTCCTTTATTTTTAAGGAGGATATTTGATATAGTTACCACGCTTGGCAAGTTTCCCTCTGTCGTCTCTTACGACCCACACGGGACGATATGCGGTGGTGATTATTCTTACACCGCCACTACATGGCTATAACTATATTGTTAGAAATCATCGTGTTAGAGTTTTTTATTGTAATAAATATTTAAGTATATTAGTATGTTAATTTAAACATAATTCAACTATACTTTTGTTTGTAAAATAAATAATAAAAACTTATGTTAACATACATAAATAAACATAAACATAAATTTAAAATAAAAAATTTATTCAAATAATCATTTTAATAGTCTTTCCGAGAAACGTTAACAATGGAAATACATCTCATCCCAGAAAATGAAAATTATTATGGTTTTGCATTTCATTATATTTCATCAAAATTTTATTTTAACTATTACTAGTACTTTATATTCATCATTATCGTCATCATTACAGCCTTTCACAAAACCTACTGGACATAGGCCTCCTTTAAGGTATGTCGTAAAACGCGGCCCCGAGCATTCTGCATCCGTCGACTTCCTGCATGTCTCACTAAATCGTCACTAAATAGTGGGGAGTGTCCTACACTTTTTCTAAATGAAGTTACGAGGCTGCCACTCGAGTACTTTTCCCCTATCGATTGTCGTTTCTTCGAGCTATATGGCGTAACAGGTTTATGACGCAGAGTAACTCCAAGCACAGCCCTCTCCATACCTCGCTGAGTGACCTTGAGCTTGTTCATACGGCCAGCAGTGACGGTTTTAAACTCTTGGTTTACAAGTTTTGAGATAAACGTGCCAAGATAATTGTCGTAATCTCCCAAACGCTACGTAACTAGGACAAATTGTAGAACGTAGTCAGACAATTTGTCCTAGTTAAACATACTCACCAAGAACTTCGAGCGTAGTGCTTTCAACAACTTCCGGCATAAGTGTGACATACACGTTGGATATGAACTTCGTCTTGTTCATGTTCGTTTTAAGACCTATCCGTTAGGAGACATTACTGAGGTCATTGAACATGTAGTGCTGGATTCTACCGAGAGGACTATATCTACGGTAAATCGAATGTGATAATATGCTCGCCATTGATGTTTATGCCGTACTATTTCCAGTCCAATAGCTTGCAAACGTCTTCTAGTGCAGCGGTAAAAAGTTTCATGGATATAGCGTCACCGTATTTTACAGCCCTCTACATTTGGATAGGTTTCTAACTCCGGTTATGTACTCGGATAGCATCATCGAAGCTCTGCATCGTAGTGACTATAGTTATTCAATAGTGCGTTCTTGCATTTCTTAAAGAATAAGACTTTCACTTTTCTGCTAAACGCCTTCGAAGGAATGGAAATGAAGAGCTTCTGAAGTTCACGTACCGGTTTTCCACTCGCGTCCGGAAGCTTAGCCGCTGTACTAATAAGTCAACATATAATAATATAGAAGATCATAGGCATATTACAATTGACTTACGGTAGGTGGCGCGCGTACCGTACCGATAAATTTATTTACAAGTTATAATATATCATTCAATTTCATTGAATGAATCATCATTCCGAATTAAACAATATAACTCTTCCAAATTTAAAAGGATATTTCCACAATTATTTCTTTTGCGGCAGCAACGCGCCGGGTACCAGCTGATAGATTATAAGTAATACTTATTGAAAGTCATTCTTTTGTTTAATTTACCACTGGTTCGAAAAAAAAGCTCAGTCCTGGGAAGAACCAGCAAAAATCCCAGCGGGACTTTAAAAAAAATATAACATTTACACAATTAACACAAAACAAATTAGAAATAGCTTGGTAGCCATCACCTCATTTCCAGGGATTATTATCCATAAATTCCTTAATATTATAATAACCCCTTTTTAATAAAAATTATTTAATAGAAATAAATGATAATTTTACAAAAAAAGATAAGAGTATTACGTAAATTAATAAGGGTTAAATTATACACTATGGCTAAAATGTTAAATGGTAAGGAAAGACAACTTTCTATAACGTACGAAAATTATTTAAACTTCCAAGGAAATTTGTTCTTTTGAAAGAGCTGTTGAGCATCAGCAGAACGATTTTCTATTTTCGAGGTGTAAAATGAAACTTTAACACTTTTCTGTTACAATTACATCTGGGCTATAAATGAATGGCTTTCGAAGAATAAGTTTTTCAATGTAGATTAAATTGAAAACGAAGCCAATGTGACATTATGACAAAGAAAGATAAGCGAAGATGATTTTTCCTTGTTTATTTTTAGATGAAAATGCAATCATGTTAAATTTATTCGAAATTTTAATCTGCCTTATTGAGAAAAGTAGTTTATAATTAATCACAGATTTAGATCAAGTTATTAATATAATCTGTTTCAAAAAAAATCCGTTTAACGTGTACTGGCGGTGTAAGAATATTCACTACCCCATATTATCCCGTGGGTGTCGTAAGAGGCAACAGAGGGAAACAAATCAGGTGAAGGGCAGCAGCGTTCCCAATAACGACTTAAAGTAAAAAACAGTGGTTGCCAACCCGCTTGCCAAGCGTGGCAACTGTGGCAAATATCCCCCCTATGAGGCAATCTATGGGGAAGGCTTATGTTCAGCAGTGGAATTTTATAGGCTGTAACAGTAACGTTCACAAAAGAAATCCTGCAAAAATACAAGTACTAAAATGTAAAGTACGCAGTTGACAGCAAATGTCAAATTTCGCGAAGGCTTAAGGGACTTCTTTAGTTATAAGGACATTTCTCTAAGACCTGAAACTATTAATAAATTACTTTTTGTAATAAGACGGAATGTTTTTTACTTACAATATGGAACTGGTACAACAAAAAGTTGAAGCAAGACGAATTAATACAGCGAAAACTAGTAACGTGATTATTTTTCATACTAAAAAGTAAGGTTAATTTAATACAGAGATTTTGATGAGAAAACTTTGCTCCGTTCTGTTTTAAATCAAAAGACCGTAAGGTCGCTTTAAGACGAATATTTATATCATCGAGACTGAATTTCAGTCACGGCGGCCAGTTTCAATGGAGACTAGATATCTGCTCAGCTGCTCTCTCTATTCCTCACTCTCATAGTCCAATGGGACGGCAATCCGACTCTATCGGAGAGAGAAGGAGAGAAGAAAGGCGATGTTTCACATTCCGAGGCACGGGTTATGAAATACCGCCCACTTCCTGACTTCGGGCTGCTACTGAGAATTTATTGACAGAAAAACGCAATAACTGATATTGGTCCGCCTCGGGATTCGATTACGGGACAACGCGATGTAGACGAATAATACTAATATAATGAACGCCAACGTAGTAATTTAGTCAGCGATACATGATGGATTTTTAAATAGTACTGAGTGGATGAATTGTTACTTCTTTCTTTTATGACTTACTAGCTGATACGTGGCGGTTTGCTGCCGCAGAAAAAATAAATGTAGAAATATTGTTTAAAATTTGGAAGAGTTACATATTTTAATTAATAATTATTTTACATTCGTTGAAGCTAAATGATTTAAACGTGGTAGAGCCACGCTCTAGCTATATTATGGTTTCAGCACGAATGGGTCGGCTCGACCGGGGAAGGACCACGCTCTCACAGAATACCAGCGTAAAATAGCAGTTTAACACTGCTGTGTTTCGTATGGTGAGTGTAGAGAACCGGAGACCCTTTTTACTGGAAACGAGGCATTCCATCTTAGTCCTCAGGGGTGACAACGCATCTGCATTTTGATTCTTAATTGAGGATAAATGTAGATGTCTATGGGCCACAGTATCCACTTACTATCAAGGGGACTGTGTGCTCGTTTGTCACCCTTATTCTATAAGTTATATATATATATATAACTTTCAAACAAATTTTTCGATACGATACGCGCGCCACTTACTGTAAGTTAATTGTTCTATGCGTTTAACCTTCGCTCAAGAGCAAGTAATAAGTTGACAAAGTTTTACCACAATCTAACATGGCAGTGCATAAAATACGAACAAAAAAAAACATTAATTTTTATATATTAGAATTTTTTTATATATTAGAAGAAGATTTTACTATTTACAGATATACGACGATATTATTTTTAACAGCATCAAAGATAATATCGTCGTATTTCTGTTGGAACCATTTCATTGCATTCCCCTTGGTCAGGCGATGAGGGAACCCAATTTAACCAGTTTTTCGTCTTCTATGAGCAACATTGAAACCTGGACTTTCTAGAACAACGTAAAAGTCAAGATTATAGATACCAATGGAAGGATTAGGACTCTTTTATGCCTAGGTGTCCGTTTGAGTAGGTACTACCCTCTTACCTATTGCTGCAGTATAATTAAGGGCTATGAGGCATTCCATATTAGTCCACAGAGGTGACAACGCATCTGTTGCCTTCTTTTTTTGAAGGTGGACTGTAAGTTCGTTTGTCTTTCCAATTTTAAAATAAAAATATAAACCCTGATTATCAACGAACAAGGCTCTGACAACCTATAAACGCTTAACGTAGATAATAGCGCCACGCTGTAGCTTAATATAGCTGCAACGCGAATATGTAGCATCGACTGGGGAATAACCACGCTGTCGCTAAATACCGAAAAATAACATCATTCAAACAAACGCTGAAAACGCTTCATCGCAACTCGATTGTGTTTTGTGATCGTGTGTTTTGAATCGAATTCGAAAACAATTTCGGGAGTAAGCACCTCTGTATTAGAATAAATTTTCTTCATTGTTTCATATTAGTAGGCCGTGTCATGTGTTGTTCTTTTTATTATGAAAATACATTTTGTTTGTTCTTCATTATAGACGGCACTAGAGCTAAAGTAATACTACAGAGCTTCTTCAAAATCAAAGCAAAATACTTCAAGTCTCCTGCCCTATTTGCTTTCGATTATGCGGCGACGGCATCGCCCGTAGTGTTTTCGACCGAGTCTTCGTTATTCTGAAAGCGCTCTAACGCATTATGTAACCAGGGCAAATAGACTGAAAATAACATGACCTTGTTTGTTTGGCGACACCATTAATGGCACTTTTTATTATAGAATAAGGATGATAAACGAGCGCACAGTCCACCCTATGCCGATGCTGTGGTCCATATACATCTTAATTTATATGCAAATAAGAATCAAAATGCATATGCGTTGTCACCCCTGAGTAAAAGTCCAGTAAAAAGGGTCTCCGGTTCCTTACATTCACCGTATGAAACCCAGCATTAAACTACCCTTTTAAGCTGGTATTCTGTGTGACATTCCAATAAGATAATTATGTTATAGCTATTGTAAGCACCGGTTATATCGTTACATGTAAAGTGGAGACAAATGTTTGCGACTAGGCATTAAGCGTAATGTATTCACGTGCTGCTTGCTGTTAAGGATAGAAATAAAATAGATCTATACTCTATGTCTAATGTCTTCTAACGGTTTTTGGAGTGTTATGTAATTTTACCCCAACGTTCATAGCATTTATTTACATTTTCTTTTTAAAATATTCCGACTTTTTTTGATAGTATTTTGATTTCAACGCCATTTTGTTTTTTGAAAATAATAACATAATTTAATTTTGTTAAAATATTTTTTATTCAGTAAATATAATTTACGCAACAGTAAAATATTCAATATTGTTTACTTGGCGAAGTCAGCAATTTAATTTTATGCGACTTTATGTAAAAAAATAAATAAATAGTGAATAATATACAGAACTTAGTATTTCAATTTTGAGTAGTCTACGATTACGATACGGGATTCAAAACCGCGGCTCCCAAACCAAACGATTAGTCCCTGTGCTAATGAGTTTCAGTGAATATCAGAGTAAGCCTACATTCTTGAGATATTACAAATACTTCGAATACATAAGTAGTGTGACAGAATTTATTGCTAAAGCCGACATATTCCTGCTCCATAATATGTAAGATATTGAATAAAACTAATTTTACGGATTTTATCGCATTTACTTTAATCTGTTAAGTCCTGCCGGTCCCCTTCGATCTTTCCCGTGACAAATTTGTAGACCCCTCAAAGAGTTTAGTAATATTTAAAAGGGACCTCTCAGAACCAAAATGTATATAATCACTATGTTTACTCAGAAAACGACGGTTTAAGAGTGCTCAGAACAATTCTTTTTTAATGTTATTTATAAGAATTATACAACTAAAATTCTAAAATTTGTATCAAAATTAGTTTCTTTACCAAATTACCCTTCTATTAATTAAGAAAATATTCTTCAAATGACGATTTTCTGCCTTTTCCTACGCATCCCGTTTACTTCATATCATTATCATCATCGTTACAGCCCTTCACAAGTCCAGTGCTGAACATAGGCCTCCCCAACGGAATGCCACAAAGCACGGTCTCGAGCCACCTGCATCCATCGACTTCCTGCATATCTTACCAGGTCGTCACTCCATCTAGTGGGGAGACGACCTACACTTCGCCTGCCGGTACGAGGATGCCACTCGAGAACCTTTCTTCCCCATCGGTTGTCGGTTCTTCGAGCTATATGGCCGGCCCATTGCCACTTCAGCTTACTAATCCTTTGGGCTATGTCGGTTACTCTGGTTCTACTGCGGATATCCTCATTTCTAAGTTTATCACGCAGAGAAACCCCGAGCATAGCCCTCTCCATAGCTCGCTGAGCGACCTTGAGCTTCCTCATACGGCCAGCAGTGAAGGACCACGTCTCAGTTCCGTATGTCATCACTGGCAACACGCACTGGTTGTTCAACTTAGTTTTGAGGTTTTGAGGTATGCCTGACGAGAAGATGGGTCGTAATCTCCCGAACGCTGCCCAGCCGAGTTGAATCCGTCGATTGACCTCTCGGTCGAAGTTGGACTTACCTAGTCGGACTATTTGTCCCAGGTAAACATATTCGTCAACAACTTCGAGCTTAGTGTTCCCAACAACTACCGGCATAGATGTGACATGGACATTAAACATGATTTTTGTTTTGTCCATGTTCATCTTGAGACCTATCCGTTGGGAGACACTATTGAGGTCATTGAGCATAGTGCTTAGGTCCTCCAGCGATTATGCCATAAGGACTATATCGTCGGCAAATCGAAGGTGAGTGATGTACTCGCCATTGATGTTAATTCCGTATCCTTTCCAGTCCAGTAGCTTGAAAACGTCTTCCAATGCAGCGGTGAAGAGTTTCGGGGATATTACGTCACCCTGTCTTACACCTCTCTGCAGTTGGACAGGTTTCGTACTCTGGTTCTGTACTCAGAAAGCCATCGTAGCCCTACTGTACAAACACTTCAGCACCTCGATATATCGACAGTCCACTTGGCACCGCTGAAGGGACTGCAGCACCGCCCAAATTTCGACGGAATCAAAGGCTTTCTCATAGTCCACATACGCAAGGCAAAGTGGCAGATTGTACTCGTCGGTCTTCTGTACAATTTGCCGAAGGGTATGTATGTGGTCTATGGTGCTAAAGCCTTTTCGGAAACCGGCTTGTTCGGGAGGCTGGAAGTCGTCGAGTCTGCATGCGAGACGATTCGTAATGACTCTCGAAAACAGCACGTAGACGCGGCTCAGAAGGGAAATCGGTCTGTAGTTCTTCAAGAGAGCGTTGTCGCCTTTCTTGAAGAACAAGACCACCGCACTTCTGCTCCACGCCTCCGGTGTAATGCCACCATGGAGGACGGAATTAAAGAGCTTCTGAAGGACTTCAAGTACCGGTTTTACACCCGCTTTCAGAAGCTCCGATGTAATTCCATCCCCGCCTGGGGCCTTTGCCGTTTTTAAGGTGCTGGAGAGCCATTCTAATCTCGCTCAGACTGACGTCCGGGATATCATCGGAATAGTGTCGGATAAGACTTGCTCTTGGATCGTTTCTCACACTTGCGTGTGGCTCCAACGATGACGTGTACAGCTGCCCATAGAACCTCTCAATCTCACTCAAAATCTCTGGCAAAGACTTTGGAGCCCAGGTTCCGCTCGATCGCTTCTTCAATACGAGCTGTATTGAAGTTGCGCAAGTCCCGCCGCATGCATTTGGAGATCTGTCTGTTCAGTTGCCTGTATGCTGCCAAATCTGCTGAAGACTGCAGCTTAATCTCCCGTCTAACAACCATGAGATTAAGAGTGTGATCGGAGAGTTTGTGTGTTCTTCTGCGACGGGTCTTACAGAACTTAGCTCCGACCGCATGGACAGTTTCCATAAGCTTGTCATTCATATTGCACACTTCATTGCAATCTTCTAGGCACTGAAAACGGTTTTGTAGCTCGAGCTGAAAGGTTTCGGGACTTTGGATTAGAGCACATAGGGGACGGAGCGTTGACTTCATTAGACGTGGCCTCTCCAACTTAACGTTTAGGTTTCAGGTTCAGTGTGCCTCTCACCATTCGGTGATCGCTGCCAGTTTTCACCCTCGCGATCACTGAAACATCACTGAACAGTTGTCGTCTGGTCGTAATAATGAAGTCAATCTCATTTTGTGTCGAACCGTCGGGGCTCGACCAGGTCCACTTTCTGTGGGGCCGCTTTTGGAAGAAAGAGTTCATCATAAAGAGTCCCTCTTTCTCCATAAAGTCAGTTGGGTTCTGTTGCCCTATTCCGAATTTCCCTACTTTCAGCTCACCGCTCTCTCTTGTGCCTAGTTTTGCGTTGAAGTCTCCCATTATTACCGTATAGTGGGTTTTGGAGGAATGCATGGCTCAAGAGATATCCTCATACATTTCCTCCACCTCCTCATCGGGGTGTGCCGAGGTTGGTGCGTAAACCTGTATGACCTTTAGAGAATACCGTTTGGTGATTCTGAGTATAAGGTACGCAACCCTCGTCGATACACTCCCGATCTTTACAAAGTTGTTAACGAGAGACTTATGGACGATAAATCCGACACCACCTTGAGACAGATGGTCGCCCTCCCGGTGATAGAATAAGTTACCGGATTCGAGGATTACCGTGTCCTCCCCCTCTCTTCGGACCTCGGATAGTCCTATTATATTCCAGCGTAACTTATCTATCTCTTCTTCTAGCTCCAGGATCTTCTCGTCAGTCCTCAGGGTGCTTGCGTTATATGTTTTCAGGTCGAGTCGTCGTAGTTGGCAACCGAACCTCCACCGGAGATTCTTAGCACCCTCTGCCCCGCCGTTACCATGGTCACCACCGTAGCCAGGAATAGCGGGGCCGTCGGGGACTGGGGGCCGTTTATTTGTGTCGTTGCTCATGGGGGGTATATTGCCATAGTTGCACGCTTGGCGAGCGGGTTGGCAACCGCAGTTTTTTATTGCTTTTTGCTTTTATCAGAAAGATGCTGCTGCCCATCTTCTGTATCAGTTTCCCTTTGTCGCCTCTTACGACACCCACGGGAAGATATGAGGTAGTGGGTATTCTTACCCGCCACTACACGGAAACTTACTTCATATACTTCAGTCTATTTCATTCGACGCGTGAGTGCAAGAGGCAACTTCAAATTTAAAAAAATAAGTAGGTACAAAAGAAAGTTTGTTTTTAGTTTTTTATATCAAAGGTAAGAAATTACACTGTTTTTAAAAGTTATATGCTTATATTTCGTCTCGTAGCAATTTTATACACTTTATAAAAATTGAATTTCAAATACTGTGTCGTTTACGTATGAAAGAAGTAGAACCGAAAATAAAATATTAAGTGTAGGCTATCACTATAATAAATCAAGTTAAAATACAAATTTTCATATTCCACAAAGTACAAAGTACGAAAATTACGTTTTATGTTATAATTTCAATATATCGTGAACATTAGGGCGAAGTTGTTTTCAACAAAAATGGCGTTAGTCAAAGATACCGTACTAATGACCTATGATTGAATTTTTATTTATTTATTAGAGGCTCCTACTGAGTATATCGATATAATTATATCATATATTTCTTTTATTCATGAAATTTCGAGTGTTTCTATGTCCTTGTTTCTTTCTACATAGTAGTTATTTGATTTGAACATATAGATATTGGATTTTAATAAATGGAGTGTCCTTAGATTTGCCTTAGTTGTAAAAGTGACATCTAATATTTGATTTATTTTTCTTTTCAGTAAACTTGTTTGGTTTTGTTATTTAATACTGTTTTAAATGTTTTGTTTATTAAATTGTTCGATGTTGATGTTTGATGACTTTTTTTACACAAAAATATTTTATCAAATAATAAAAATTACCCCCTCCCTCTATCTACAGCTCCCTTACACTACTGGCCATGGGCCATGGAAATATAGGGGAGCTCAAAATTTTACTAAACATCGCACGGAGCATCCACGTTCCGCCGAGATTAAATAAAAAACATTTTTTTCTTATCACTACTACAAGAAACACTTACCGTTACAGCCTATTAAAGTCCTCTGCTAAACATATGCTTCTCCCTATATATTGCCTCATTGGGGGTATATTTGACATAGTTGCCACGCTTGGCAAGCGGGTTGGCAACCAAAGTTTTTTTATTGTTAGTCGTTATTAGGAAGAAGCTACTGCCTATCTCCTGATTTGTTTCCCTCTGTCGCCTCTAGACATGAGTGACATCACGGTGAAAAGTTCACCGTGATCAGCCTAAAAATCACAATGATAACATAAGTAAAACAAAAGGAACTACGCGTTCCTTGTAACTGTGTAACAAGGTACGTGTACCGTGTACTGGAACGGTACACCGAATGATCGACTAGGTTAGGTGAAATTCATATATTTCAAAAATAATAATTAGAATGGTACTTATAATGTACGTACGACATAGCTTAGGTAAGGAAGGTAAAAAAAATGACTACTGAAATAAAACCTAATACTAAATCTCAAATGCATAATCCAACGTTATCAACGTGAGTCACAATGATTTTTCACTGTGACTTTTTTGTAAGCGGAACGACGGTCACAGTTATTTAAAAATAACACTTATCTCTAAGTCTAGTCACCTCTTACGACACCCACGGGATGATATGAATATTAATACATTGCCACTACATGGTTATTGAAATTTCTCAAAACATTTTTATTTTATCTCTAGCGCTCACTTGACCTTCATACAAATAATTCGATATTTTATTTGTTGATAATTTATTTTTTATTTTTGGATAAGAACATAGTAAAATTAATTAGCAAAATGACTCGATGTTACACTTTATTTAAAAAAATATTGTCCTTGGCCTAACCATAGGTCTAACTAAGTTGATCCATTACAATGTCGAGGCCTGAGAAGTTAACTTAAATAATGAAATTATTATATGTGAGATGTCCTAGTCGTGGGAGGTACAGGTTGTCCCAGAAATCGACGTCAAGCCTAGAAATGGGTGATATAATCAGAAATAAATAGCCATGATAATTATCAGAAAAAAAAATAAGTTATGTATTTTTTTAAATGATAAGCATTTTAAAAAATTGAGAAAATCTACACCCTCTGATAGTCTTTTAACTCCCGTTACTACAAATCTCTTTTTTTTATATCAGTAATCCTAAATAACTCTTCTGTAAGTTGTTGCCTAAAATTTAATGCCAACTGTTCCAGCAGTTGCCACTGACAAGACATAAAATTATATTGTCCTTATGTCAAAGCACGGCAACGAGGAGAAGTATATCCTCGTTTGACATAACGAGTAGACATATATCCCCGTCCGTAGCATGGAGCCAAAAGAAAGATAAAAAATTATGCTTTTTTGACATTTGAAAGGGACAATTTTATCCTAGTCCATTGGACGTGGGTTTAAGTTTATATTCATACAAAAATCTATCTAAGTCTAAGTCTATCTCCCATTTTATCTACTGTGGATATTATATCCACCGGTGTGCCCATGCTCGAAGGATGGATAAAACTAAGCGAGGAGATAAACATTTTCTCCTTTCCCCGGGGATAAAATTGTCTCCTGCCCATGCTAGCCCTTCAGCTTGGAAGAAAAGTCACTTTTAGCCCAACTAAATATTCAAAGTTAATACTTCGCCTAATTTCAAATTAAAATCAATATACACATATATATATATATATATATATATATATATATATCAATCTATCAATGCAGGCAGGTTTATTATAGCAGCTTATGAACTTGACATTGTGGTAGTAAACGAAAGACTTTTCATTATATAATATATTTTATTATACTTTCATGAATGATTAATTATAACATTAAATTTAATAAAATAAAACGTTTGGTTTGCTTAGATATCTCTAATATAATTCAAATTTCGCATTACCAATGCTAATTTAAATTTTTAAGCTGCAATTTTCAGCAGATTTGACAGCATACAGGCAACTGAACAGACAGATCTCCAAATGCATGCGGCGGGACTTGCGCAACTTCAATACAGCTCGTATTGAAGAAGCGATCGAGCGGAACCAGGGCTCCAAAGTCTTTGCCAGAGATTTTGAGTGAGATTGAGAGGTTCTATGGGCAGCTGTACACGTCATCGTTGGAGCCACACGCAAGTGTGAGAAACGATCCAAGAGCAAGTCTTATCCGACACTATTCCGATGATATCCCGGACGTCAGTCTGAACGAGATTAGAATGGCTCTCCAGCACCTTAAAACGGCAAGGCCCCAGGCGAGGATGGAATTACAGCGGAGCTTCTGAAAGCGGGTGGAAAACCGGTACTTGAAGTCCTTCAGAAGCTCTTTAATTCCGTCCTCCATGGTGGCATTACACCGGAGGCGTGGAGCAGAAGTGCGGTGGTCTTGTTCTTCAAGAAAGGCGACAACGCTCTCTTGAAGAACTACAGACCGATTTCCCTTCTGAGCCGCGTCTACGTGCTGTTTTCGAGAGTTTCATTACGAAACGTCTCGCATGCAGACTCGACGACTTCCAGCCTCCCGAACAAGCCGGTTTCCGAAAAGGCTTTAGCACCATAGACCACATACATACCCTTCGGCAAATTGTACAGAAGACTGACGAGTACAATCTGCCACTTTGCCTTGCGTATGTGGACTATGAGAAAGCCTTTGATTCCGTCGAAATTTGGGCGGTGCTGCAGTCCCTTCAGCGGTGCCAAGTGGACTGTCGATATATCGAGGTGCTGAAGTGTTTGTACAGTAGGGCTACGATGGCTTTCTGAGTACAGAACCAGAGTACGAAACCTATCCAACTGCAGAGAGGTGTAAGACAGGGTGACGTAATATCCCCGAAACTCTTCACCGCTGCATTGGAAGACGTTTTCAAGCTACTGGACTGGAAAGGATACGGTATTAACATCAATGGCGAGTACATCACTCACCTTCGATTTGCCGACGATATAGTCCTTATGGCATAATCGCTGGAGGACCTAAGCACTATGCTCAATGACCTCAATAGTGTCTCCCAACGGATAGGTCTCAAGATGAACATGGACAAAACAAAAATCATGTTTAATGTCCATGTCACATCTACGCCGGTAGTTGTTGGGAACATTAAGCTCGAAGTTGTTGACGAATATGTTTACCTGGGACAAATAGTCCGACTAGGTAAGTCCAACTTCGACCGAGAGGTCAATCGACGGATTCAATTCGGCTGGGCAGCGTTCGGGAGATTACGACCCATCTTCTCGTCAGGCATACCTCAAAACCTCAAAACTAAGTTGAACAACCAGTGCGTGTTGCCAGTGATGACATACGGAACTGAAACGTGGTCCTTCACTGCTGGCCGTATGAGGAAGCTCAAGGTCGCTCAGCGAGCTATGGAGAGGGCTATGCTCGGGGTTTCTCTGCGTGATAAACTTAGAAATGAGGATATCCGCAGTAGAACCAGAGTAACCGACATAGCCCAAAGGATTAGTAAGCTGAAGTGGCAATGGGCCGGCCATATAGCTCGAAGAACCGACAACCGATGGGGAAGAAAGGTTCTCGAGTGGCATCCTCGTACCGGCAGGCGAAGTGTAGGTCGTCCCCCCACTAGATGGAGTGACGACCTGGTAAGATATGCAGGAAGTCAATGGATGCAGGTGGCTCGAGACCGTGCTTTGTGGCATTACGTGGGGGAGGCCTATGTTCAGCAGTGGACTTGTGATGGGCTGTAATGATGAAATGATGATGATGAATGCTAATTTACCTTTGAATCATTCATGCCCATCTTTTAAATTATACTCTCACAAAGCTTACCCAGCTTATTTATGGAAATTGCATTGAGAGCATAATGCACGCAATAGAATTAACTGTGTCCCATTGTAGTTGTAGATAACGCTAATGCTGTTGTTTCTGGTAAGCGTATAATATATTTCATAGTTTCTTCACATTTAATAGACTTTTGAGTTATTAATATAAAGAGTGCTAGGTACTTTTTGGGCAAAAATATATATCCTTTTAATGATAGGGATGGTTGTGTAATGGCAGCATTAGAATATCCATAACCTCATATCATCCCGTGGGTGTCGGTAGCAGCATCTTACAGATAACAACTGATAATAATAATAAACTGCAGTTGGCAACCCGAAGTTTTTTAAGAATTAAATTTATGATGATGAATGATTTTTTTATAGAATAAGAGTGACAAACCAGCACACAAGACATCTGATGAGTGGATGCTGTGGCCCATAGATATCTAGATCTACGAACTCGTATCTGCAATTACAAATCAAAATGCAGATACGTAGTCACCCTTGGGGACTAAGATGGAATGCCCCGTTTCCAGTAAAAAGGTTCTTCGGTTCTCTACACTCTCCATATGAAACGCAACAGCATTATGCTACTATTTGATGCTGGTATTCTGTAAGAGTGTGGTCCTTCCCGGGTCGAGCCGACCCACTCGTGCAACAACAATATTATAGCTGCAGCGTGGCTCTACCATGTATAGTGATTGGAAATAAATACTTTACTAGGATGTAGTTACTATGCTATATCAATTTAAATTCATATAGGTAATTTAATTATGGGCTAAACCCTCTGTTTTAAGGTGCATGTTTCTGAACTACCAGTGTTCTGATATCCTAGAAACATATATTTCATCATTGTTACAGCCTATCAAAATTAAAAAATCAGCTAAACATAGGCCTCCCCCATAGATTGCTTCATAGATATTATTGCCATGCTTGACAGTAGGTTGGCAAACGCAGTTTATTTTTATTTTTAATCGTTATTAGGGAGACGTTATAAATATTTTTCGTAGGCCATACAAATAGTTCTTCCGTGCAGGATTGAGCCACAGTTCTAGAAATCCATCGAATGAATAATTTACTTTTTTTTAATTCAGGATAACAACAGCTTATTAATACTTAAACATTTTTACTTAAATTATTAAACACGAAAAAGCCAATAATAGTTATCCACAAAGTAAATAACCAAACACTGTCAATCTAATACAATACAAAACAAAATCGGTATGCACTAATACTAAGCATTAACAAATTAATTGAAATATTAATATTACTTTCATGACGTATGTACATACATACACACATACACATATAACACATACAAAAGACATACATAATTACACTTACAAACACACACATATGAATATATAAATGCAAATATATTTTGGTGATATTGTTATTATAGAAAATAGATAAAAATTAAAAAGAGACACAAATATATATACAACGTGTCCCAAAATTCAACGCTAAACGGGCACCAGAGGGTGGACCTGCTCATGACTACTCGAGAAAAAATAAAAAGAAAAAAAATCTAAATCATTTTTAAATTACCAAAAAAAAAGAAATTCTTCGAAAATCGATACCCCGATATGGTATTTTTAACTACCATGAGCACATTTTTAATTTTTTTTTTTTTTTTTGTAACGGCAACCTTAGTAGTACTGCTATTTACCACAACCCTTATAAATCCCAGAATACATGTAGTTTTTAAACAAAAATCAATCAAAATTATTTTTTCCCCTAATATTTTGAAAGATTTTTACTTTCAGTCCACTTTCACTCATCGTGGTGTAAAAAAAAAGTACTGACACTACTATGGCAAGTTTTTTTAAAATTGACGCAACTAACCAAGATTCTAAAATGGTATAATACTCTTAGATAACTAGCCACAAAAAAAAGCCTACTATTTCTAAACAAGAACCGAAATTTTGAACATAAATTTTTGTTGCTAGTTAATCACTTTCACTACACTACATTATGTGCTAAAAAGGTTTTTGTTGCAAGTTCTTAGAACTTGAATTGCAGATGTGCGTAGTCAGTAAAATTTAGAAGTTAGAGAGCGATAGATAGAGGGAGACTATACGTTAGAGAGAGATAGATGATGTTCGTTGTTTAATAACAATAGGGCAGGTAGACAAGTTGCTTTAGTGTAGAGGTGTAAAAGTAACGAAAAAAAGCGTACCCGTATGTATTCGTTACTATAACAATGAGTACTCGTTACTATCGTATTGTTACGTTACTCGTTACTTCTGATACCTCATAACATGCTATGTTATGTTAGAGCATCGAATCAAGTCGTATTGCGTACGCGTACAGTATGACGTCGCGGCATCGCAACATTCATAATTTGTAGAGAACATACTTATACTCGTACATTAACAAAACTTTGTCTACACACAATGCCTTTAATAAACAGTAAATAACTTGGACGACGAATTTCCAAATTATACTTTACTTAATAAAGAGACATCGCTCTTTGTGACGTACGTTCTTAAATTCATTGAATAAGCGTGCGCATGCGTAAAACATACGATCAGCAAATGTTTACACGCATCAACGGTACTTGCGGGAACTGAAACAGTGTAGGTACCCATACTACGAAAAATGCGAGTAACGAAATGCATTCGTGTGTAACGTTTCGTTACTCGGTACTAGATGGCGCACCCGTTACTCAGTACCGAATACATACGGTTTGCTACAGCTTTACTTTAGTGTTCTCAACAAGTCAGTTAGTACACTCTGCTCCTTTGTTTACTGTGCACCGTTCCGTATTCAATTGATGTGGCTCTCGTACTAACGACTTTTGGATTTTCTTTTTGGACTGGTGGTGATCTGCAAACTGAACTGACCTGGCATTATTTTGGACTGTGATTGTGTGTTTTGTGAATTGGACTATTGGCGTATTTTGGACTGTTTAGCGTTTATCATGCCGCTACCGTACCTACCGTTGGAATACGCTAATATGCATCTCATTTATGGAGAATGCCGATAATGCTAACGCTGCTAGCAGATTGTATCGAGAAAGGTACCCAAATGCTCAAAGACACCCTGATTACCGAGTATTTATTAATGTGCACCAAGCGTTTGCGGAGGGTCGTTTACCATCGGCCAGGAGAAACGCTGAAAGACCTAGATTGGGATGCGATGAAGAAGTTCTCAAAGAAATAGAAAACGATTCGACTACCTCGGTACGTGCCATAAAACTAGCTACGGGAATCCCAAAAAGTTCTGCGCATCGAATTCTTAAACGTTACAGGCTTCACCCATACCACTACAGGCGTGTGCAGACGTTATTACCGCGTGACTATCCACTACGGGTCGCATTTTGCCGTAAGATGCTGCAAAAGCACAGGGAAGATCCCCAATTCTTAGATAAAGTTCTATGGTCGGATGAAACAACCTGCAAGAAAAATGGCTATTTAAATCTTCACAACTTACATAGTTGGAGCAATGAAAATCCGCACCTGATGAGACAAGACAAATCCCAATATCAATTCAAGATTAACTTATGGACGGGCATATTAAATGGAAAAGTAATTGGGCCCTTTGAGTTACAAGGAAACTTACATGGAAATAGTTATTTGAACTTTTTACAAAACGACTTGCCAGAATTATTAGAAGACGTACAAAACATGTGGTTTCAAAATGATGGTTGCCCAGCTCACTATGCCCGTCTTGTGCGAGAATATTTAAACTAAGAGTGCCCGGGCGTTGGATCGGGCGACTTGGTCCTATCTTATGGCCACCCCGTTCACCCGACCTAAACCCCCTGGACTTCTTCTACTGGGGTTGTCTCAAAGACAGGGTTTACTCAAAACCCATTTCAACATTGGATGAGCTTCGCCAAAATATCACTCAGGCTACGGATCATATCAATGGTAGAAGATATGCACGACGAATAAAAAGATCTTTTTCAAGGCGATGCCATGCCTGTATTAATGCCGGTGGTCAACAATTCGAACATTTACTGTAATATTAATAATGCAAAAAAATTAAATAAATGTAGCAAAAATCCTGTGCCCCACAGAAGTTTTTCTAGAGTAATATACAATTTTAGAATTTTGGTTAGTTGCGTCAATTTTTAAAAAAACTTGCCATAGTAGTGTCAGTACTTTTTTTACACCACGATGAGTGAAAGTGGACTGAAAGTAAAAATCTTTCAAAATTTTAGGGGAAAAAATAATTTTGATTGATTTTTGTTTAAAAACTACATGTATTCTGGGATTTATAAGGATTGTGGTAAATAGCAGTACTACTAAGGTTGCCGTTACAAAAAAAAAACAAAAAAAAAAAATGTGCTCATGGTAGTTAAAAATACCATATCGGGGTATCGATTTTCGAAGAATTTCATATTTTTTTTGTAATTTCAAAAACGATTTAGATTTTTTTTTCTTCTTATTTTTTCTCGAGTAGTTATGAGCAGGTCCACCCTCTGGTGCCCGTTTATCGTTGAACTTTGGGACACGTTGTATATATAGAGACATAAATACACATACAACATACATGTATACACAAATATGTAGCCAATCTTGTCTGTGAATCCTCTGGCATATACAGCAGACACGCTCGACTATGGCCGGTTTCACTAGGTCACTGTGAAACTTTAGCGTTTTTTTACCTCGTATTGTTTACCACGTACTTGGCGGCTAAGAAAAACATAACCTGCAGCGCAAAAACGAGAAGAGGCCTGTGCCCAGTAATTAGACGTTTACAGGCCGCGTTTTATGAGATTCTCCTTAATAAATTCCGATTTATTGCGATTTACGATTTATACACTTTGTTCCACCAATCATACGCACCTATTTAGATTTTATTATTATATATATTTTTATAAATTGAATAGTACAGCTGTTGTAGCTCAGCAGTTAAGCGCTGCGCTGTAAATATCACAGTTTGCACTTCGATTCCTGCTGGCATTAGTGGAAATGTTAATTGCAATTTTTGGTGCTGATATAATTGCTCATCTAAGAAATAAAAAAAAATTCAAAGTCACGTAAAGTCCACCCACATGCATTGAAGCGGTGCCGCGGACATTTCTTTGTCCTAAAATCACGAATGAGGTGATTTTAGGACAAAGAAATGTCCTAAAATCACCTCATTCGTGACGCATATATTCTGCAACTTTACATTTTATTCGTGGAAGGGACATAGAAGCTTAATGCTGCTGTGGAACCATATACGAAGCATTCCACCTTAGTCTTGAGGGATGACAACACATCTACATTTTGATTCTTAATCGAGGATAGATGTAGATGTCTATGGGCCACAGCGAACACTTATTATAAGGTGGACTGCGTGCTCATTTGTCCCCCATATTCTATAAAAAAACTAAATGATTATAAAAAAACTTTTTTAAATGGAGTAAGCGGTATGTTAACAGCAACAATAACTCAACACTAATATTTTGTAACTTAACTGGCAGTTCACCTAAAGCCTCTGCTTTAGGTAAACTGTCAGTCAAAATGTTTTGATCAAAACTGGGATTGAATTTCTGACTCACTGCAACGTCCATTGATTAACTGCCTTGTAGACGACAGCCATATTGTGAGAATAGATTGGTTTCCTGCTATCCAAAGGATACAATTAGTGTAAGTAACTTAAAGTTTATAAATATATATCTAGTAAATTTTAAGAATAAAACATAAAAAGTAACGACGTACATATTCCAATGAAAAATTAGCATGGAGTTTAAACTGAAACCATCTAAAAGATGTTTATGAAATTTATGATGTTAATTTAAACAATTTTGCTAATCTACACGAAAATATTACAGCGGTATTTGATGACTGAGTTCACGCTCTAATATTATGGTTCCGTATATTTTATGGCAATTAAATATATCGTTTCATAATCGACATCGTAACAACCCGTGAAAGAAAGAAACTTCAACAAATTTTCGTGTCTCATGGTTGCTGCTTATTAACTACATTATGACTCGATTTCTTTGGTACGTTTAAACACAGTACCTCTATGGTAAAATAATATACAGAAAATCCAAATCCCTCCCTAGTTTAAATTTTGAGATAAATCTAACAACAAAAACTGACAAATATGACGGCCCTCTATTTCTTAAATGAGAACATACAAAAATTTGAGATTATATTTATATATCAGAAATATAATCTTCTGCAAAACCACCAAACTTTTTTTTTTGGTCTACGATCTCTTCTTTTTAATATCAAACTATAAATACGAACATAAATATTTTACGGATTTTATCGCGTAAGGGAGAGGACTGAGGTGTTTGACGTCCCGATCTCATTGTTAGCGGGGCTACCTTCAGTTTTTGAATATTAATTTTTGGTCCGCTCTACGCAGAACGAGCTAAAAGTATCTTGTACCTCATTGCTTTCCGCGACCATGGTGCCGTAAAGCACCTGAAACGTCGAGAATTAAAAAGTTAAAATTAAACGCGATGAAATTTATAAAATTAGTTTCATTTAATGTGTAGTGTTTGCGTAAATATAAGAAATCATCTATACTTTTATATAATATATACTAATGAATAAAATTGAAGTGTCCGTTTTTAATGTCAAAATAACAGCTTCTTACTAAATACATATGAAAGTATATACGCTACTTACAACAAAAAAACAAGTTTCGAAATTTTTGTATAACTTATATTTGTTCTAACTAATCTCCGAAATAGCTGGACCGATTTTGACGGAATTTTACTGGCAGATAGCTGATGTTGTAAGGAGTCACTTAAGCTACTTTTGTCTCAGAAAAGGAATTAAGGTTCCGCGCAAAAAATTAAAACTCATGAAATCCAATCGCAATAAATTCATGCGAATGAAGTCGCGGGGAACAGCTAGTTATAAATATTTTTGTTACAGCATAAATTTTATTTTAAGGATTTTAGTTTAAAATTTTTGGTAATTGGAACATTCCTGACAGTACTTTTAAACGATATATTTTCCAGGTGATGTTTGTTAAGAGTTGAGAAGTAACAAACTCCACTGGACGCCGCATCGCAGTTGATATCATTAGAACAAATTGACGTCATTTTTCTCACTCTATCGCTTTCTTGTGAGACATCTAAGTAGTTAGTTTAAGCGAGATGTTTTTCCTAAGAAATATTTAGGGTAAGCAAGCCTGATTTATATCGTCATTATCATCATCAACATTACAATTACGGAATTGCGGATGGAAGAGTCGGGAAGGGACGCCCTAGACGAAGGTTTATCGACCACATTGGCGATATATTGAAAATTGTCCAGATTAGGAGTACTCTTGTATGCGTAGATATATGGATGTAAAGGAGGTGAAAGAAGTGTGTCAGGATCGTGCCAAATGGAAGTCCGTAGTCTCATTAATGTAATTTCGTATTAGTAAATTCTTTACTAGCACGTTGATTTTCAGTCGATATTTTTTCGCTTTTGTCATTTCTCCTCAAATTTTAATGATTTCAAAATGCTTAAATTGATTTTAATTAAATAAATAAGCACTTTAAGAAATTTACTGTGTGTACAACACTCGTTATACTTATGCTTAAATGCGTTAAATTTTGCTCTTAATAACGATACTCCTAGTGTAGCAGTTTTCCATGGGTGGCGGAAGTCACTTACCATCATGTAAGCCGCATGCCCTTTTGCCCCCTTCTTGAATAAGAAAGAACTTCTATTTAACCAAATGTTTGTTGACTGCAAACTACTCGTGTTCTATCACAATAAGGGGAATACCTACTAGGTGGTAGGACGCCTTTTAAGTACCACCCTGCCTATTTCATTGAGGTGTTCTGGGCTGGAGAGTATAGAGAGCCATTATTGTCATAAGCTATGAGGTGGTTGGTGTTGGTCCTCAGGGGTGATAACTGTAGCCTTGTAAAGTTATTCTTAATATGAAGTTATATGCGAGTATACATGGGCTGCAGTAGCCACTTACCATCATGTCGACTAAAAGTTTCTTTTGTAGCTTCATATTTATAAAAAAATCATACTTTAGTTGTTAAATTATTGTATATTTTAATCAACCACGCAAGTAGATTTCTTTTAATCCTATTATTATTCTATAATTTAGTAGATGTATAACTTTTATCTGGTGATCGAAAAATTACCTTTATCCTGATATAAAATAACCCGAATGAATATAAAAGTGAAAGAAATTAAGTATTATATTCATATAACTGTAATTTTTAATGTGTTTTTGTTGTATTTTATGTAATTAATAACTTCTATCTGATGATTGAAAAATCGGCTTTAAATTTACTCTAAGATTAAATTTTATACGTAGAAGAGTTAAGTGTTTAACGTTTTCAATAACTCTATTTAATCTAATCGGATGAGATGAGAAATCTTGTAACTCTAAAAGCAGCGCCCGGCAAGTAGTATTTCTTATTTCAGTATCGGAACGAATCGACATCATATATTTCGCACAATCTCTACTTTTGTTAACTAAATATAGCAACTGAATAAAGTTCAATAACGTGAAATTGAAGCTGATTAACGACACGGACATAATATGAACTGTAGTTAAATTAACAATAAATGTATATACACACTACTATAATCACACATATATATATATATATGTAGGCACGACTATAAAATACTGGCTGAATCGAGAGTAAGGTTTTACTCTAGCAAAGCGTCGTATCTGTGGTATCGTGGCAACCGTTTTGATATAGAGGATTTTTGAAATTAACGTCATCGGAAAAGCGTACCATATATTTGCGACGAATTGTTAACGACCTGTTCATTATATTTTCTTATACTTTATGTTGTAACGCACGCATATTTGCGCCTACCATCATGATTGCACCTGGGATGATCCTCTTTCGCCTACATCAAGAGTGGGACCAAGTTCCTTGAATCGCCCACATATAATCTCCGAATAATGTGATGAAGGCGTGGTGCTGTACCGATCGTTCTTGAATGCAAGTATGCTGTCGAAGTGCAACGCCACGGGTGGATTATTTACCGCTGCTGCCGACCGACATTTGATGTGTGAGGGAAGTAAATTTGTCTTAAATATTGTTTTGAAAAAAAAAATATTTTGTAGAAACAAGTGGTTAACTTTTTAATTGGTTAAGAGAATTGCCTGAAAGCCAAGCTTATTTCAATTGACTAACCTGAGACTATTTGGGTGATTAATGACTCTGTTAAATTGTAGAGTTGCTTACTTCATTTTATTTTGTGTTATGACTATGTCGTAGCTCAAAGAGTGGGGGCGGTACGCGTGTAGTTTTGGTATAGGTCTAGTTTAGTCGTCGTTGAGATGTAACGGGGTTGACTGAACATAGAGATGAGTACTCGTAAAAATAAAATGAAGTGTAGTATACATTTGTTGCGTAACGAACGATTAAAAAGGTTATGGCTCTTGGACATTTTATTTTGTGATGCGAAGTTTCCTTTAAATTGATCTAGTTGAAGTAGAATTAAGTCTTGAAGAAGTTGCCCTAGGTATTTTCAAGCGTTCATAGTCTTAGTCACTTGTTATTACTATTTAGTCGCATTCCACGAATTGGTGCGTAGTTGTAACTACGATTTACTTGTGAGTCATTCAGGAGCGATGAACATCTGATGGTGTGGTAGAAGGCCTTTGTCTCGTAGAGACTACTGTTGGTCGACTTGGGACGACCTGATAGTCGTTGTCTCTACAGTAGATCGTATCACAAGAAGTGATGAAGATTTAGTAACAGTTTGTTGCTAGTCATTGCGTCATTTTGATCACTGTGTGTAATCAAATAGATAACTTAAATGATTCTCTGTGTCTTGACATACTATACATCATGACTTTTTCGGGATAACTTGGCGCAAAAAGTGACCAAAAGTGTTATTACTCCGTAATTATTATTATACAAAGTGTTAGTATTTTATCAAAATACCAGTAATGTCATCTTTTGTGTTATTAAGAACTATTGTACGATTGTAAGACAATTATGTTCTGGAATAAATTCATTCACTCGCTCTCTATCTCACAGAAGAAAACGTTGTTTTATTTTATAGGTTATGGGCCCAGCGCCCAGCCCAGTGTATTTAGTTTTTATTCATATTAGTAGTTCATTCTCAAGTAAAGGTAGTGAAACATAGCAAAGTGTTATTCAGTATTTGCAATAAAAGTTTGCAAGAATGACTACGAACTACCTAGTAAATGTTCCTAAGCTAAAAGGGCGGGAGAACTACAATGAGTGGATCTTGGCGGCGGAGAATTTTCTGATCCTGGAGGATAAGTTGCACTGCATCAAGCCAGAAGCCGGGGAAATAATAGAACCCGCAGACAACGCGATAACCAAGGAAAAATCAATAATGACTATAGATAGTGCGTTATATGTACACATCAAAGACGTGAAGACTTCGTTGGAGCTATGGAACAAATTAAAGGCATTATTTGATGATTCAGGATTTACACGAAGAATATCTCTTTTACGTAATTTGATATCGATTCGCGTAGAAAATTGTGTTTTCATGCAGTCGTACGTAACGCAAATAGTCGAAACAGGACAAAAGTTAAGTGGGACAGGATTTAATATCAGTGATGAGTGGATCGGTTGCTTATTGTTAGCGGGGCTTTCTGAAAAATTCATGCCCATGATAATGGCGATTGAACATTCAGGCATACAAATCACAACAGACGCCATTAGAACAAAACTCATGGATGTGGTGGAAACGCAAGTAAGCGGTCAATCCGATGAAATTAGTGGTGCATTCGCAAGTGGTACGCAGAAATGGCAACATAAAAAAATTGTCTATGGCCAACGCGCAGAGTTACCAATCGAACGAACGGAACGCAACGAAAACAAACTTCAATGGCGGCGCTAAAAGTCATGTTAAATGCTACCGGTGTAAACAGCCTGGTCATTACAAGAATCAATGTCCAAATAGTGATTATACCAGTTCGAATACAAAAGAAATACAACGTAAACAAAGTAATGCGTTTAGTGCAGTGTTTCTGAGTGGCAAATTCAACAAATATGACTGGTACATTGATTTAGGTGCGAGCATGCATCTAATAGCTAATGAGACAGTGGATTGAGAATGCTACATATCACAAAATGAAGGATATATGTATTGCTAACAGCGAGAGGTTGCAAGTATTATGTTCCGGAGATGTGACCATTGTAACAAAAACCGATAAATGTGAAATTGAAATACCAGTCAAGGATGTATTATGCGCTTCAGGATTGACTACCAACCTATTGTCAGTGAGCCAGTTAATAAAATCCGGTAATACAGTTCAGTTTATGACAAATGGCTGTGAAGTATACAATAGAAATAGTGAATTGGTGGCCACAGCTGTGTTGAATAATGGAGTGTACAAGTTGATAGTACTTGATATTGTGGTGGCTAATTTGTCTGCCTCAGAGATCACTTGGCGTCGCCGATTGGGCCATGTTAATAGTAAATACCTAAATAAAATGACAAGTGCAGTAGAAGGAATGAACCTCCAAGAAAAAATTGGTATTGACAAGACGTCATGCACAATTTGCTGTGAGGGTAAACAGTGTCGTTTGCCATTCACAAATGAAGGTTCAAGAAGCAAAGAATTACTGCATTTAGTTCACACTGACATATGTGGACCTATGAAGTATGAATCACTAGCAGGTTCCAGGTACTTTATATTATTTATAGATGACTTTAGTCGAATGATACATGTATATTTCATTAGACATAAAAGTGAAACACTCCGATGTTTTTCGGAGCTTAAAGCAGAAGTTGAGAAACAAACTAATAAGAAAATAAAGATATTGAGAAGCGATAATGGGTGTGAATATTGTAACAAAGAATTTGACTCATTTCTCAAGAAAGAAGGTATCAATCACCAAAGGAGTAACCCGTATACCCCTGAACAAAATGGCTTGTCAGAACGGAATAATCGAACAATTGTAGAGAAAGCCAGATGCTTATTATTTGATGCAAACATAGGAAAACAGTTCTGGGCAGAGGTTACCAACACTGCTGTTTATTTACAAAATCGTACTGTTCTTCCTGCATTGAATGAAAAGACTCCTTATGAAGTCTGGACTGCACGCAAACCAAACATAAGTCACTTGCGAATATTTGGAAGCAAGGTCATGGTTCATGTGGCTAAAGAGAAGCGCCAGAAACGGGACAGAAAGTCAGAGGAGCACATACTGGTGGGTTATCCAGATGATATTAAAGGTTACCGAATATATAACCCTAGAACAAAACGTGTGACAACAAGCAGAGAAGTTGTAATCATGGAAGATGGGAAGAATATTGCCAGTATACCAATTATTGAAAACTCATGTTCAGTGGGGGACACAATTGTCAAGGGTAGATCAAGTTCAAACGAAATAACTATGGGTGAGGATACACTGCTTGAAACATCAGATAACTCTAGCTAGTAGATATGCCAAAGAATAATGAAACTGTAGTGAAGTGTGAGTGGGTGTTGCGTAAAAAGATGAACAGTGATAATAGTGTTCGCTACCGTGCCCGTTTAGTAGCCAAGGGTTATATGCAGAAGCAAAATGTGGACTATTGAGAGATCTTTTCGCCTGTAGTAAGGCGAAAAGATCTCTCAAGTCAAGACTTTGAGATTACTGTTTGCATTATCTGTAAAACTTGGTTTAGATGTTACACATCTTGATGTCACTACAGCATTCTTGAATGGGGACCTTGAGGAGACAATTTATATGGAAATACCAGAATGCTTATCAAATTCTCAAAGTAACTATAATAATAAAGTACTTAAACTGAATAAAGCTACTTATAGTCTAAAGCAATCCTCAAGGGCCTGGTACAAGAGAGTTGATGAATTTCTTGTTGGCAATGGTTATAAACGCTCCAAGCTAGAACCATGTTTGTACACTAAAATTAAGGATAAAAGGAGAACAATAATAACATTGTATGTCGATGATTTCTTTGTGTTTACAAACGATGATATTGAATGTAATGTATTTAAAAAAGGTATTGTCTTCAAAGTTCAAATTAAAAGATTTAGGACAAGTTAAAAATTGTTTAGAAATGACTGTGAATATTGATAAAATTAGTGGCACTGTTACATTGAGCCAAGATAATTATATTAATCAGTTATTGAAAAGATTTAACATGACAATTAAATGAAACTTATTTTTACGGATTATATCGCGTTTAATTTTAATTTTTTAATTCCCGACGTTTTGGGTGCTTTACAGCACCCATGGTCACGAAGGGGACTGAGGTGTTTGACGTCCCGATGTCATAGTTAGCTCGGCTACCTTCAGTTTTTTAATAATCGAAACGTCGAAACGTCGGGAATTAAAAAGTTAAAATTAAACGCGATATAACCCGTAAAAATTAGTTTCATTTAATGTGTAGTCTTCGCGTAAATATAAGAAAACATTATGTTCAACATGACAAATTGTAAGCTAGCTGATACACCTTTAGAGTCTAAATTGAATATTAATTTAGGAAATAAAAATTGTGATAGTCAAATACCTTATCAGAAACTAATAGGTGGGCTCATTCATGTATTTGGCAGCATTAACCGGGCCTTATATAGCATACTCAGTAAGTTTCCTTAGTCAATTTAACAATTGTTATGATAATGTAACTTGGGCTTGTGCAAAAAGAATTTTAAAATATTTAAAAAAGACTACATATTATGGGTTAAAATATACTAGATATGGTAATGATAAATTAGAAAGGTATGTTGATGCAGATTGGGGAAACAATATTATTGACAGGCGGTCTTACACAGGTATATGTTTCAAATTAGCTGGTAGTATAGTGTCATGGGAGGCTAAAAAACAGAAAACAGTTGCTCTCTCAAGCACAGAATCTGAATATATGGGCATAGCAGATGCTTGCAGGGAAGCAATTTATTTGCACAACTTGTCAAACGAAATTATTAATGAGTCCTATACAATAACTATATTTAATGATAACCAGGGTGCACTTAGGCTGTCTTCGAGTAGTAGTTTCAACAAGAGAACCAAACATATTGATATTCGTTACCATTTTTGTATCGCTGATAAAATTATTGAACTAAGATATTTGGAAACAGCTGAAATGCCAGCAGACCTGTTCACTAAAGGTTTGGGTAATACCAAGCATTATTATTTTTGCAGCTATTAGGAATACAGGATGTAAAAGCAATATAATTATTTTGTTTAATTTAGATGGGGTAAAATAATGTGGGCATCTATGTTATTTTGATAAGTGGGGGTGTTAGTATTATATCAAAATACCAGTAATACCATCTAATGTGTTATTAAGAACTATTGTACGATTGAATGACAATTAAATTCTGGAATAAATTCATTCACTCGCTCTCTGTCTCACAGAAGAAAACGTTGTTTTATTTTATACAAAATATGTTTTGTTAAGTACCGTTAACCGACGAGCATGTATGCGTAGGTACATATGTGGACGTAAAGGAGACGTTTTATCATGAGTATTGGTAATGCCGCATATGTCAATAGAGAGTAAAAAATCCTACGCAACATTTGCATTTTAATTCAGACCATCCAACATCGGATATAGAGGCATGGTATAATGTATTAAAAATTATTGCACGAAAGAATCGCCTTGATAGTAAATGATTTGATTTGTTAATAGCATTTACAATCGCTTTAAAACATCATTCAGCTAATTGTCTTACCGAGCTTAAGTTTACCAAAATGGTATATCCCTTAGGAAAGAAACCCGAGTTAAAGAAACTGCGTCTGAAACTGGTCTTCACTTATGGTCCCTCATCAAGTAAATTCCTAAACCAATTGTGCCTGATGAAGTCATTACTGTATTTGTTATCTCAGTTTTATGTTCATTGCGAAATATGATTTACATGGGGTACATTTTAAAGTTTGAAATGTTTAGCGATGTACCGTGGCAATGTTTAACTTTAGAGTGCTATAAATTGAGAGAATGAGTGGCCTTTTTATGTTCTAATGTGTTGGTGAGTGTAGCAGTTTTGCTATGAATATTGTGTGGTTGACAGAATTGGTGTTTGACGTTGAGGGTTGGGTTTGTATGAAGCTGGTCGAAAGAACAATGTCGTACCGGGCCATGCCGTGCGGCTGGCTGAAAGAACACATTCATCTGGTCCAGGCTTATAAATTTTTGATGTTGGTGGTTGGATTTGTGTGAAGCTGGTCGAAGGGACAATGTCGTAATGGACCATGCCACGCGCGGCTGGTTGAAAGGACACATTCGTCCGGTCCAGGCTAATGAATATTTGATGTTGAGGGTTAGATTTGTGTGAATCTGGTCGAAGGGACAATGTCGTACCGGGCCATGCTGCACGCGGATGGTTCAAAGGACACGTTCGTCCGGTCCAGGCTTATTAATTGTGGAATTACACTGGTCGAAAGGACACACCCGTCCGGTCCAGTCAGGTTAGTTGAACAGAGTACAGATAACAGTATCGTCCGGGCCAGACCAAAGCGGTTGGTCGTAGGGACATACTAGATTAAAGCTATATGTGGTGGCTTGAGAGAAAGGTGCCGTCCGGTCCATGCGAGGTCGAAGGGACGCACGCTTTCGATTATCGTATGATCGAGAATGTTAGTAAATTTACAAGAGGGTATGTGTTGTTAAAGCGTATATCTTCTATCGATGCTAATAGTGCAGTGCAAGCTGTACAAAGAGATGTGTGTCTGTGTGTGCTTAGTGGAAAAAGACAGTTGTCCAGTCCATGTTGTCATATGAGATGATGGCTGGTCAAAAGGATGCCTTAGCTAGTGTTAGTTTGCATGTGGTCAAACGTAATTTCCTTGCGTATGTGTGTGTGAATGTCAGTAAACATATTCAGGATAGACGAGCGGAAATAGTGGAGATTAATAGTGTTGTTACAGGAATTCATAAAAATACACACCGAGGATGGTCGTATGTCAGGATTGGCCGTGTAGGCACGACTTTAAAATACTGGCTGAATCGAGAGTAAGATTTTACTCTGGCAAAGCGTCGTATCTGTGGTATCGTCGCAACCGTTTTTGATATAAAGGATTTTTGAAATTAACGTCATTGGAAAAGCGTACCATATATTTGCGACGAATTGCTAACGATCTGTTCATTATATTTTCTTGTACTTTATGTTGTAACGCACGCATATTTGCGCCATTCATCATGAGTGCATCTGGGATGATCCTCTTTCGCCTACATATATATATAAATTGTGTAGGTAAGATTTCAGAATAAAAACAAATGTTATTTTCAAATCTGCAAAATACATTCTACACAAATTACTACATATGGAGAAATATAAGTAAAAAATTCATAAACATATAAATTTCAATTTAACAAAAATGCATACAAACGCTAATACTGTATGGTATGCTGGCACTGTTGTAGTACAATAAATTATTTCACTTATGTTAACCCTTAATTACTTTATTTTATGTGCAAAGTTATTCCTTAAATATTTAATTTAAAGTAAAATAAAATCTATTATACTATATGTAAGTTATAAATTTTATTAATGAAGTTATTAAATCTACCATGATAAAATAGGATTATTGTTGTTATTGCAATACCCAGCCGCTCGTTAACATTATAAAGAGTTCGTACACACTACACTGCATTTAAAAATGTTACTGGTACTAGATTGCTTATATACAACAATTTGAAAAAAAAAACAGCGAGTGCTCTTTGTCCAGTATTTACGACAATGGATAGATAGATTAGAAGATTTTCTACAGTATTGGTTTAGCAAATAAACTAGTATAAATAATAACACGTAGACGAAGCAATCAACCTCAATAAATACTCAAGATTCCAAAGACAAGCTCACGTGTTAGAGCCATGCTCCAGCTATGTTATGTTTGTTGCACGAATGGGTCGGCTCAACTGCTCAACTAAGGGGGAAGAACCATGCTCACACATGATACCAGCGTGAAATAGCAGCTTAATGTTGTTGTGTTTCGTATATAATATATAAAACTTTTCACTTGAAACGAGGCAGTTCATCTTAGTTCTCAGTGGTGACAACGCATCTGCATTTAAATCGAGGATGTTCTATGGGCCACAGCATTGACACTAGGTGTGCTGTGTGTTCGCTTGTCACCCTTATTTTACAAAAAACTTCGGGCAAGTGCGAGTCGGACTCGCACATGATGGGTTCCATCATCATCATCGTAATACACGTTTCTAGTAGGGGAGCCCCTTTTAATTTTTAATTTATTTTAATTTTTATTATTTGCTGTTATAGCGGCAACAGAAATACACATACTGTGAACATTTCAACTGTCTACCTGTTACGGATCATGAGATACAGCCCGCTGACAGACAGACGGACGGACGGACGGACGGACGGACAGCGCTTAGCAATAGGGCCCCTTTGGTTACTCTTTGGGTACGGAACCCTAAAAAGACTGAACAAACCTGAGAGAAGGACCAAGATGGAGCTATGGTTGAATTATTTTGTTTTTATACAATCATTCTATAACCTACCTAAAACTTTACTACTAAGTGAAATGATGATGATGATTCATATAGCGGCTAGAGTGCATTTTTATCAAACTTTGTGTATTAAACGGAAGTGTTCGTAATGTTTCTAGTAATTCTCCTAATTATATAAATCTAATTTTACAAATGAGTTTTAATTTTATTTATTTTTTGAATTAACGACCTTTTAGGCGCTTAATAAATAAGCACCCGTGGTCACGGGAGAGGGCTCCCATAGTTGTTTCATATCCCATTCAAGTTATAAGTAATAATTTTTATCCGATCTACGCAGCGCAAGCTTACAATATCGTGAAGTCTACTACAACAGTATATGCTGGGATTTTGAACCTAAGCAGATGGCAGCACGCAGCTATCTTCTCTGTTGAAGTTAGGATGATTTTTTTTATTTTAATAGCCTTGTGAATCATCTTTTGTAGGAGTTGGTGTTCTTTTGCAGGCAATTGTAGTCTATGAACTTTGATGTAATGGTTGTTATGATCCTGGACATGTTCACATACATCAGACTTCCCCGAGCGTCGGTGCTTCATGTCTGCTATATATTATCTTACGCGAGTTTATATGTATCTTTTTGTATGTCGTATGTAAGAGAGATCACATTCACAATCAAGTTGTGCACTTCTGCCTATTGTAGAGGTATATTAAACTTGACACATGGTAAAAATTTACTAACCTTCTTCGGAGTATGTTAATTTCTAAGGAAGCAGGTTTTAAAATGTCTTAAAGGCCAATCTTGTCTGTGACTCACTCATTGAATAATACTATTTTTACAGATTTAATTTTAATTGTTTTAGTTAAAATAAAAAAAGTAAAAATAGTTTTATTCAATGGTCTGTGACTCCTCTCCTCTCCTCGGTTTTGTCATGCAATACTTGCTTGACGTGCTGAAGCTGTACGGCCGGGTGTTTGCTATCACAGATCCCTTGTACTTCCTAAAACAAGGATTTTGCTATAGTAGCTAACTGTGATAGATGATAATCATAGATGGTTTTCTATACAGAATATAGTAAGCAAATTATCGCAAGAGAACACCAATTCCTACCAAGGATGATTTAAGTCTATTGAAATTAAAAATATCCTATTTTTTTTATAATTGTTTCATTTACTTGTAGGAGGTTAAAAGTAGGTAATATTACGAGTTTTACTTATTATTTTACTTAGATTTTTTTTTTATAATCAAATAGTTTTTATATAGGATTATTTTGCATTATACGGCCAAATTTGCAGAGAAGGTTCAAAATAAGTAATATAGACGAATTGTGAAACACATATTCGTGAGGGTTTTTTCGCGTTCAAATTCGGTTACAAATTTAGGTTCCTTGTCGCGTCCGTTGACCGTTACAAAGCTAGGTAACAACGTCCGCCGGGTCGGCCGATAACTGATAGTGTTGACAGTGACTTCGTTACGTACAAGTGTGCTACTGCTATTTTTAAATTTTCTCAAGTAGTAGTAACACTTCGTTACCAATGACGGAACGAAAATATTTGAACCACGAATACTATGAAATGGTACAGTGTTACATTTTTAAGCAACGAAAGTTTACGTGGTGCGCAAATATTATACGAAAGTGAGTCTTTACCGCGGCAAAAAATTAATGTACGTGTACCTACCAATCGAAGAACAATTGACAGCTAATGAAGCTGTTCAAATGCAGTGAGCGATAATTTCAATAGTGAATATGAAGATAGACAGATTGCGCATGGAGGCCCTATACTATGGCCTGCAAACTCGCTGGACATTTTACCGTTAGTCTTTTATCTGTGGGGTGAAATAAAGAGTATTGTTTACGTCAAAGAAGCCAAAAGATACCAATGTGTTTTTAAATGGGGAAGAACTGAGACCTGTTGAATCCTCTGTTTTTCTTGGCATCACTCTCGGCGTAAAGCTTCAGTGGGGCCCCCATATATTCAATCTAACAAGCAGACAAAGCTCTGCCGCTTATGCTGTAAAAAAGATTAGAGATCTCACTAGTGTCGAGACAGCTAGATTAGTTTATTTCAGTTATTTCCATAGCATAATGTCTTATGGGATTTTGCCACGGGGAAATGCGGCTGATTTAGAAACTATTTTTGTTTTGCAGAGAGGGCCATAACAGCTATTTACAACCTTAAACCGAGGGAGTTTCTTCGAGAAAAATTTAAAGAAATAAATATATAAACTTTGTCCTCTCAGTATATTTACGAAAATTTAATGTATGTTCACCAAAACAAAGACAGTTTTAGTAGAAATAGTGATTTACACTCTGTAAACACTAGGAACAAACACAAGCTAGTGATACCAGTCTCTCGACTCCACAGAGTCAGTAATTCATTCTTGGTGCAATGTATACGCTATTACAACAAAGTCCCAGAAAATATACAAGGTCTCTCTATTACCAAGTTTAAATATTTAATTAAACAAAAACTGTATAAAAAGGGTTATTATAATATAAATGAATACATGGTTGATAATAACCCCTGGGAATGAGGTGGTCGCTTCCAAGCTGTTTCTAAAATAAATTTTGTAAATAGTTTGTAACCATTTATATTGTAAAATTTAATTTAAAAAAAGTCCCGCTGGGTTTCTTGCTGGTTCTTCCTTGGACAGATGTTTTTTTGCCGAACCAGTGGTAAAGTAAAAAAATGACTTTGAATAAGAATTACTAGTAATCAATATTGAATAAAAATTATTCTATTCTATTCTTTAAATTACAGGCGTTGGGGCTTCATTTAGTCCTCAGAGGTCACATCTGTTTTCTTCTTTATTTGAAGTTGGTTGCAGGTATCCATGGGCTGCAGTGGCCACTTACCATCAGTTGGACTGTATTTTCGTAAAAATTAAAAAAAAAATACAAATCCCACGTACCTCAGGTTCATGCAAAACGTAAAGAGATATTTCTCGCTCCCGATTCTGGCCTTTTGGCTGTTGGGTAGTTTATCGCCGATATAGGGACGCGCTAGAGATAATAGTTCACTAAATAGTGCAAATAAGTATCATCATATTTTTGTTTTTATATATATTTAGGTTTAGGCATATAATTCTATGGCCCAACGTTCTCAATACGTTCTGAAATAAAGATATTTTATTATTTTGTATTGTATTACAGCCCATTACAAATCTACTGCTGAACATAGGTCTCTCGTATAGATTACCACAAATTATGGCATCACACATAGGCAATGTATAAATAAGCTGAAACTATAGTCATAATTGCCTCGCTTGGCCGGCGTGTTGGCTATACAACACTGCATTAGTCGGCTTATGACTAATGGACCTCAGTAGCAATTATAAAATAAACTACTGAAGAAGGGAAAGACATAACCCTGCTTTTTTGTACTTCCGTAGAGAAAAAAAGTATTATACTATTGTATATATTATTGTATATACTATATATAATTATATATAATATTGCCTAGTGTCTATTACATATACTTTCTACATATTTCACTGAAATTTGTCTCGTAGTCTTTTACATAGAATCGTGAATACAAGACAAAAAGGCTAACTAAGCTAGTTGGTTGCGATAGAGCCATGCTGCTGCTATATTATGGTTGTAGCACAAATGGGTTGGCTCGACCAGGTTAGGACCACACTCGCACATAATACCAGCTCAATGCTGCTGTGTTTCGTATGATGTGTGTAGAGGACCGGAGATCCTTTTAACTAGATAGGAGGCATTGCATCTTAGTCCTCAGGGATGATAACACATCTGCATTTTGATTCTTAATCGAGGATAGATGTTGATGTCTATGGGCCACAGCATCCACTTACAATCAGGTGGGCTGTGTGCTTACTTTTGACCCTTATTATATAAAAAAGCATATCGAAGATAAAGGGTAGATAGCGATTAAAATAGATAAAGGTAGAAAAGAACGATGGGATTATGGGTATAAATATTTCGCTAAAAATCAGTTATTGGGTTCTTCTGTCAAGAAATTCTCGATTTCACCCCACGAAATCGCGTAAAGTCGTTGGTACTACGCCTGACCTCTCTCCGATTGTATCGGGTTGCCATCCCATCAGACTATAATAGTAAGGAAGGACATTATTATTATATATTTCGACACCGGCGACATGTTTGGTGATTCTGTGTTAGTCATTCAATGGGTTATATTATCTGTTGTGGTACCGTTCTTTATGGTTATACTGCAAGAAGAATGAATGAAAAGTATTTTGCGGTGAAGCCGACTAGTGTTACATTGTGATAAGACTTCTGAGACTATTATGTGGAAATTATTTTATTCTTTTTTTTAAATCACCTGTACTTTTTAATACTAGTATATTCCCCTAATTAGTTCATTATTTAAAATAAATCAAAGATATGTCAAAGTTTTGAAAATTAATTATTTTTTTATTTATGTAAATCTGACGCTAACAGAATTATTTTACTACACGTATCTGTACTTTAAATTTAATACATAAAAGACTATAAAAATTTGAACTTGGCTTTACCAGAAACAATAATTTTCACCAAATAACAACAGCTTTGATTGACTATGCAGTCTGATAATTAATGGACAAAACTATGTCGACCGAAAAATAAAACGGTATATTGTACATTTTAATAAACATAATAAATAAGGTATACATTTTCAAGTTCTAAACAACAGCATCCCTTACTAAAAGAACTTTATAATTTACGACTCAGTAGCGAATAGAGCACGGTTACCTACCGTTTAGCCATTAGCTGTTGCGCTGCGAATCGCAGGTTCGAATCCCGCATGTTATAAATATTTCTATGACCTACAAATAATTAAGCTCAATCTTTATAGACTTTTAAATAATACTTATGGATTATTATTTGAATTATCTATCGTAATAATATATTACATATTTCCTATCTTTATTAATGCTTGATATTATATTATTTTTTTAGAATCTTTCTTTGCATTATTTATTTATTTATGTATATATGTATGTATTTATCCATATGTATTATATATTTATATCATATTTATTTATCTATCTTCATTGACCATTATAATACCTATTATTTTAATACTTATATGAATATTATTTATTAATTAAATAATTACATTTTTAGTAAATTTATACGTTGCACCTATCCGACAAAATATTAAATTACAATTTCCTTTCACGTTCGGTTTGTCAGGTAGTAGAAATCGCTGAAAAGCGATATGACTACCGTTTGCAGTTCATAAGTTTTCGTTATTTTAACTATTTTATGTTTAAATGCAATAAAGAGTCTATTTATTTTCTAGTGCAGCCGGTGAAATTCTAAGGCTAAGTAAACTAAATCCAAGTCGCTGCTAATATCTTTTATGCCAAAACAAGTCCATAAATTAAAGTAACCAATTTTCCGTATTCCACTGCAGGGAGTAGGTAAGGCTTCTTTATTTTTCACCGGGTTACTACAAATAATACTAAAAGTATATTAGGTATGGTAGTTTTTTTTTGTTTAATGTCTTCCAAAACTTCTCCTTTTCCGTTAAAAACTTGAAAAATAATAATGGCACTAATAACATTAGCAATAGAATTTTAAGTCATAGAAAAAAAATAATGGATTAATTTTAATTATTTTAAAGATAAATATCTAGCTCGGCAGGCATTGTTCTGCAAAACTAGAACCATCCACTTCGGACTTTTTGCAATATAAATATAAAAAAAATGAATAACTCGACCACAGCGCCACCTATCGGTAATAAATTTTGTGTTTTTTTAATTTTGGCGCTGTGGTCGAGTATGTTGTGAATATGAATAATTTTGGTAAAAAAAATTGTTGATAATTTGACAACACCACATCGGATCCTAACAGCTATGAACCATCGTGTAGACAAAACAAAAAAATTTAGATATTGTGTGAATATGACCTCAAACGTTCAAATACTTCAAAAGTTACACAATCACTCAAACGTTACTCAAAAAATATATTTTAACAACCTATGCACCTGATGATAAAGTTTTTTAGTTAGTCACTTTTTGTTTGTGATTTCCTTATTTTTTCTTTCTTGTTTCTTCTGTCCCGGTGTTTCTTCTTAGTCTTCAGCCCGTAACATTACACAGCTGGACATGATGCTTTCATCATCAGTCATCCATTTACAACTTTAGTTGACACGCTTGGCAGGCGGATAGTTTGATCCCAGTCACTATTCTGGTTTTTTTAAAAAATCTGGTTCTTATTAGATGATGGTATCGCATATTCGATTTCTGTGCTCATTTTCTCCCACAAAATGTTGTAGTAGATTCTATAACGTGACCATCACAGTCACACACATTGTGAGAAAATATCTACTTAGAATTGGAAATAAATAAATTTAAAAAATCATACTAATAAGTGCCGTGTAGTAGCGTCGTAAGAGAATCCGCAATCCCCATATCATCCCGTGTGTGCCGTAAGAGGCGATAGAGGGCAATGAAATAGCAGATTGCCAGTAGCACCTTTTAGATAAGAACGCAAAATAATAAAACTATTGATTGCCAACCCGCTTATCAACTGCCAAATATCGCCCCAATAAGACAATGAATGGGGCATATATAAAATATGGTTATCAATTTTTATATCAAAAACATAAGAAATACGTAATTTCGGAAGAAATATATAAAAGACTGAGAAGACTGAATCGAAGATTGCGACCTCTTAAAATGTGTTTTATATTCTTTTTCACATCTCAGATTTCTATAGGATTTCAAGCCCGGCGGTCTGTTTTGTAAAATAAAACACGGCGCCGTGCTCTCTGCTTCCGTTTATTTTTTCCTTTGTGTCTCAGAAACTAATGAAATCTAAGAATTGATTTCAAATTTTAAATAAATTGACATTGACGTTGACACAAAATCATAAAACATACACGTAAAAAAGAACATCATTTACATTGAATGGAAACCCTCCCCTTTTATCCCCTCTCGTTTTAGGATAAGTGGGAGAAAGAAAGTGTCTACCGAGTTTCCCTATTGCGTGTTTGCGAACTTCGTATGTCTTTTTTAATATTTTTTTTTAATTTTGACAGACATGTATGTAGGTTTCCTTACGGTGTTGACTTTCACTTAAAATGTGCCATTAAAATAATTGTAATTAAAAATTTCATTGATACTGTGAAATCCACAATGATCGCTAGCCCCTGAGCTACCATGGTCTATACACATAACGTAATAATATTGACGGCTCCGTGGCGCAGTGGCTTAGCAACGAGTTGCAGCGCTAAGGGCCGTGGGTTCGAAACCCGCACGGAACAAGTATTTGTATGGCCTACAAATATTTTTTCCGGGTGTGGATGTTTTCCCTTGTGAAATTTATGTATGTTAATAACTATGAAAATATTTTATCGCTTTACCAAAAATGCCGCAACCACAAATCATGAAATATAACATTTCAGTAACCTCAGCCCTACTTTAGAAACTTATGTCTTTTGCGAGAACTATCACGAAAAAATATCCAAGTTAATATGATTCATGTGAGCATTAGAAGCGTTTCGTTACTACAGATACTTACACAAGCGTAAATTTATGATGTTGAAATACTAAGTAGCTTTTCACAAAGTAGGCGGATTACGAGCTAGACTTCTAGGTTTTATGATTTCTTTTTACAATCATGAGACAATCAATTAAACATAAGCAACATATACCGCCTTATTACAAAAAGTAGTTTATAATTAGTAATTAAATTTAAGAGTGCTTGTTCTTTTCTCGCTCAAAGGCTAAGTATGGCCATTCATTCGAGGAAATGCTTCTTCTTCTTGGCACGATACCACGGGGAGTAGGACTGTATGATAATTTAAGATTATATTTTTAGTTTTTTTTTATTATAGTTTTTAATATTGTGTGTATTTTAAGGTTTAAACTAAAGTTTGTTTCTATAAAAAGTAACGTGGAAAATATGCAAAATAAAATGTAAAGTATTAAATTTGACAGAATATGTAAAAAAAAATCGAAGACTGTGCTGCCGCGGCTAAGACTTCGTTCGTGAGGAAGACTTCTTAAACCATTGTTTAGGCCCGATCCTAGTCTTTTGTAATAAGATGGTGTGACCTTGGAAGGAAAAGGGAAGATCTCCCGCCGGGCAAGGTGTTCTGCCCGGCGAGCGGCCAACGATCTCTGTGTTATTTCGGAGCTGTTCTATATATAGTGCGTTAACTTCAGAACTTTTATAGCGCGATTAAGGCTTCAGCGCGTTCCGCATACGGCGCGATGACAGCGCCGCCACATCACCCCTTGCTCAGACCGGAGATCGATGATACCGTCCAGTTGTTGACGAATGTACAAGTGCCAGGGATTGCTTTGTAGTCTGCGGTGAGTCGAGAAGAAGGCAAGTAATCTGCGAGAGTGCCGTGAAGCAGAGGCGAGCAGTAAGGGTCAGAGCCGTGCCAAATATTCTAGTGAGGTCGTCGTATCACCCTGGTTCGAGCCGGCCCATCCGTGCGCCAGTAAAAGCTGCCGCGTGGCTTTACCACTGTTACATTTAATCTACGAACGTAATGTCGGTATTGAATCTGTTAAAATGATATTTTTTTTTGTATTTTATCGTTTTTTTTTTTACTTATTTTAAGTTTACAACAATCTTATTTTGTGGTTAGTAATGATGAAACCCTTTAAAAAAAATAAAGTGCACTATCTTAGCGTAGCAAAAGCCTATTTACTTTTAGCTTGAAGCCACCGAGATGGTAATCGAATGAAAAAACAGATGCTTGCAAATTATTCCTCTCCGTGTTCACTGTATTAAAATATTTGAACAGTAATAGTTTAACACTGAGCACTCCTCTTAGACTTTATGCAAAAAAAAAACTTCCCAACGGCACCTTTAAAGTTGTTGAAAGTTTTTTTTGCTCCTAAACTCTCTCAGACATAATAAAATAGGCCTATATCCAGCTTTGAAATGATAATAGCCTACAACTTTACTCTCTTTACTTTACAATATTATTAAACATTGCTAAAATTAAATTACTTAAGCCCTCAACAGTAAATGTCATCCATTCCGGCTACGTGTCAAATATTGACAATCTGTAACCGTCATCCACCGCGGCGGGCAATTCCCGCCATTCAATTACAATTTCCGCAAATCGCAATTTCCGTCATTTAAAAAAAATACTGAAAACTACTATTATACTACGCTTTTAGCACTAATGTTGTATTTTGCAAGCTTTTGAGCAGACATGATGAAATTCTTAGAAAAATTCGGCAAAACGCAAAATGCGGATCTGAACTACATACGTGAAAAAATATCGGAGGTTAAAAATGAAATAAAAACAATAAAATTAACAACAGAAAACTTTACACAACGATTTTAACAAATAAAGACTGAAATAGAAAATATTAAATCCGATCATACTACTACTCAAAACAAAATAAAAGACATTGAAAGTGAAATATTCCTGATAAAAGATAAACAACTCATTGAACGTTTAACGGATAAATCGCCCATCTTTCGCCACGAAAACCTCATTATCGAACTCAAAGACCGACGCGGTCGTAAAAAAAACATTATTATTGCGGGTATACCACAAATAAATGAAAAAAAAAATACTAAAACGAGACGAAATTACGATAGTGAAGAAGTGATGAAAATGTTGGTATCAGTGCATAAAGATTGCCCTAAGCCAATTAAATGTATAAGACTGGGGAAATATGTTTCAAACAAGAGCCGATCTATTAAAGTTTACTTTAACAAATTGATACTCTGAAATACCTCTTACGAAATTTAAAAGAACCAAGCCGAAAATGTAAGTATTTACTTAGATCACACGCCAGCGCAAAAGAAGTATTTTAAACAATTGAAAGATAAATTAAACAAACGAATAGAAAACGGCGAAAAGGACCTTGTTATTAAATATATAAAAGGCATACCTACAAATGTTGTAAACAAAACCTACTAAAAAAACCAATAACGGCTTCACCACAAACCGAAATATGCACGGATAGATTAAGCCATCAATTAATAAACGATTACGAAAACATTCCATTGCACCCGTCCTCATTAAGATTTTTCTATACTAATATACGTAGTATTCGCAACTGGTATACTCGATGAAATAAAATGCATATCAAAAGCAATACCGATGACTATACACTTATTAATTTTTACTGAGACATGGATTTCTTCGGAAACCGACGCAAAATTATATCAGATACCAAACTATAACCATATTTACAACTATAGACAAAATTGCAAAGGTGGTGGCGTTTCAATTTACGTACATAATAGCATAAAATACCATATAACGAAATACTTATATGATGGTAACCACTACTTATGGATATACATAGATAAACTATCTTTGAACATCGGCGCAATATATAAACCTGGAAGTTCTAATGTAAACAACTTTTTAAATACATATTCCTCACAATTGCAACGGAGAAGAAGGTCGATTGAGTTTAGAGATTTTAATATTGATCTACTTATTACAAATAGCAACGTCACAAAATACCTAGCTGAAATAAAAGAAAGTGGATATGAAATATTGAATAAAATTAATAGACTATACAGTACTAGTGAAACTAGCACCACAAGCACCATCTACTGGACCATGTATGTACGAATATAAACAATCACTCATTTAGCCTCTCAATAATTGGAGCATGCTTATTTGATCACAAGCAGATATTTCTCGAAATAGGCAACTTGGCAACAAGAACACACAAAAGAATTCAATATAAAGCAGTTTCTTATGAAAAATTACATAATACTACTTCAATAGCCCAATATAATTACGATGAAGAAAATGACTATTACTACCTAGAGAGATTTATATTTGAACAAAAAAACAAAAATAAAATAAACAAGACAAATATTCTAAACACACCTCGACAAGACTGGATAAACCGAGATATTATAAATTCAATAAATTTACGAAATAACTTATAGCAGCAGACTAAATCTCACCCAAAAGATGATAACCTAAAAAAAAACTTAATTAAAGAACAGAACAAAGTCAAAAATCTTATCAAGATACACAAGAAAACCTACTACCATACTTTATTCCATAACAGTTACAATAAACCTAAGAAAATGTGGGAGATAATTAATAACTTGGCGTTAAATAAAATTAAAGACAGCAGTGCTCCTCCCAAACTAATGTCGAACGTGGGACTAATAACAGAAGGTAACTAATATGTGAATTATTTAACTTATTTTTCTCTTTACTAGTTCGATTAAAAACGTATCGTAAGACTCAATTATTAGTCCATTACTTTTTTAATTTATATGAATAATATAAACAAAATAGGGCTGACAGGACACCTAACATTGTACGCGAATGACACATGTCTTTTCTATTTCGATAAATCTATTCACAACGTTATAACTTATGCTCCAATAGATCTTGACTTACTCGGAGAATGGTTAAAATATAATCTACTAACAATTAATACCTCAAAAGCATCATTTATGATTTTTCCACAAAGAATAAACCCTTACCAGAGTTTGCACATCTTACTAATTATGATAAAATAATAAAACGTTCAAGTCAGGAAAAATATCTAGGTCTATTGGTAGATGACAAACTCACTTGGAGACTGCATATTAATCATGTCAAATCAAAACTGATGTCATTGCCAGGTGCATTACGTAAAGTCTGTATTCCAAAAAAGGCACGTACAATTATATACAATTCTTTAGTTAAATCACATATCGAATATGTAATTGAGATATGAGGATCAGCCGCTAAAACTAATCTAAATCCACTTCAAAAAACCCAAAATAAAATTATCAAAGCATTATTTCACTACCATTATCTAACTCCAACAAAAGAACTATACGGAAAAACTAACTTATTAAATCTTACAACTATACACTTATTGCACTTGCAACCTAATAAAAAATATAACCACTAATTCTATTCAGTCAAACATACAGTTACATAAAAAAACAACAACACACAACTTCAGAAGTAAAAATAAACTCCAACTAATGACTGCACGAACTAATTATGGTAAAAAGCACTATTGCTTGAGGGAGCACAGCTGTTCAATAAATTACCAGATGACATTAAAAACTGCAATAACATAAAATTTTTTAGTATCTGTGAACCACTGTATGTTCTTATGAGAAATAAAATTATTTAAACCGATATATAAATTTATATGAGAAAACATTTTATTATATTTATTTTTTATTTTTATTGTATAAAGCATAACATTATACCCATATATAAAAAGAAAACACGAATTAAGTAAATTATTTCTCCCCGGGAAGTAAAATACAGCCGCAGCCGCCGTATACTGTTGAGTTATTTTACATACCCTGTGCAAGTAATATAAAATACTTTAAGAAATGTATGTAACGTATGTAATGTAAAATCGCTGGTAGACCCAATAAATAAATAAATAATTTTAATTTCATCAATCACCAAAAAAAATCTTACAGTTTTAATAGCCGATAGATTTCCAACATTTTCGTCGAATTGAAAAGCACTGCCAAGTTCTGTTGGATATGTAAAGAGTAACACACAATGTTTGTTTAGGACAAAATACAAACGCCTGCAAATCAGTCGACTATACTTGCCTTTGAGTTTGTTCTTGTACAGCATATTTAAATTATTTTTTTATTTCTTTAAAATAAATAAAGGCTTAAATTACAAACTGTTATTTAAGCATTTACTTTTCCTGCGGCTTTGCTCGCGTGAAAGTTTACAAAGGTTATTATTTTTTCGATGATAGAATTATTAAAAAGTTTTAGAGGAATTATCTCCGTGTATGTAAGTATAAAAAACATAATTTATTTTTAGTTAGGGTAAGTTTAAGTAGGTTAAAAGGAAACTATCACATTTGAATTATTTTATTTTATAATTAATTTTTTTAACAAGAGAGTTTAGCCTTTCTTTAGTTTACGGCTAACATTATGCCTGATATATGATATATGATGTCAGTACATAAAACTCATTTTTTCTTTTGTTTTTTTTCAATCAGTAATCAGTAAAGTATTCCGTGTGGAACTTTGTCAAATGCCTTTTTATAATCAGTATATATGGTATCCTCCTGCTTTTTTGAGTCAATAGCTTCTTATAATGAGGAAGTGAAACTAACCAAATTATTGGTGGTAGACCTACCTGGCAAAATGCTCAGAGACGAAACGTTTGAAATGCATTTGAATTATTGGACAAACTAAAGATTCGAACACCTTTGCGAAAACCGAAAGAATTGATATGGGCCTATAGTTGGGTATATATTTCTCATCATCACTCTCGAATATTGGAACTACTTTTGCTTGTTTTCATAAAGCTGGAAAAGTAACCGAACACAGCGAGACTTTAAAGATAAGATATAAAGGCAAAGTTAGGCTAGTTGCGCTGTTTTTATAAACGCCGGTGGTACATTGCCCGGTCCTTTATATAACCTTTGATAATTTCGAGCTTTTTGAAGATATCATTCTGATTTATTTCTGTACCTCCAAGATTTTCACTAATGCCTAAATAGATAATTTTTCGTAAATAAGATGACGGATCTAAACGACAGAAACTATTTCAATCATCATATACCGAAGAGAAATAAATAGAGAACATATTGCATATTTCAACTTCGCTAGTAGAGGTCAGACTTCCGTTATAAGTAACAGCTGCTGGACACGAGTAACAATTATTACGTTTACTCTATAAGAACGTCTAAAATGCTTTCGGATCCTTCTGAATTTGTTTTTCCAGGTTTTCGTTATAATTATTGTAGGCATCACGTGTAATTCTATTACAACGATCACTAAGCACTCTTAGTTCTATTTCTTCCATTGGATTATTATATTTTTTAAATCGTTTTAGCACTTTGTGCTTTTCTTTCATTCTTTTGGCAACATTGTGATTTATCCATGAAGGGTACCTATTACTTTTAACTTTTTTTAAGGGAACATAATCTGTGATAGCAATTTGTAAACTCTCGTAGAATACTTTTACGATTTCATTTATATCATCTAGGTCCATTAACGTATGCCAATCGATTCCCTTCGTGTACTCATTTGTAGAATTATAATCGGCTTTATAAAAATTGTAGCGCTCGTGTGAAGTATTAATCGCAAGTCTGTTTTATCTCACATTAGGTATGATAATTTCAAGGGGGGGGATGCATTGGGTCAATATTACTGATTGAATTATAAGAGTAACTAACGGAACATACAGGTAAGTCCAGGGCCGGATTAACCATGTCGGTGCCGTTAGGCAATGCAATTCTCGGGGTATTTTTGCAGTCAGCATGAAAGGATATGAATAACAGCAAAAGCAGCGTCACCGGACTGATGCTTAACTCCTCAAGAACTTACTGTAAAAGATTTGTATTTGGGCTCATTTAAATTGTCTTAATAAATAGGTTATAGATAACTGGTGATCCAGGTTTCATTAGGTATAGTATGTATATGAATTTTCACTGTATGAAACACTTTCCATATCTTTTGTGCGCGCGCAGGGCCCCTAGCCGATGCGGGGCCCCTAGGCAGTTGCCAACTCTGCCTAATGGTTAATCCGGCCCTGGGTATGTCTACGAGTGCAAGATCTAGTATCTTTTGCCTATTATTAAGAAAAGAGTTACATTAGCGCAAGCCATTTTCCGTTATAGTTCCAGGTTAAAACGGTGGTAGAGCCACGCGGCAGCTTTTACTGTTGCACGGATGGGCCGGCTCAAGCCGGGTTGGTACCACGACCTCACAGAATACCGGCGTGAAGTGGAAGCTCTGCTTCTGCGTTTTGTCTGGTGAGTGCAGGTGGCCGGAGGCCCATTTCCGCCCCCCCCCCCATCAACATGGTAGCGGAATTAAATCAAAGACTACCCCAGGAGGGTACCAGTACCCCTGGAGAATCTCTCGCTGAGCATCCCCGACCATGCTACTCCACTTCTGAGCGTGGGTGTTCAGGCTGCCCCGCGTATTCTGGGGGGGGGGGGGGGAGCAAAATTCCGCTCAAAACAATAACTGCTCGGGGCAAACTGAGCAACAAGACCAAGGCGACCCCTGCCACGCTATCCGTGAATTTTTGCTACATCAGGGGACTTCACTCGAACCTAAACGCCGTCCACTACCATCTCGAGACGGCGAAGCCGGCCTTGCTCTTTCTGACCGAGACGAAGGTGTCCTCTCCGGCTGATACTTCGTATCTCTCCTACCCGGGGTATAAATTGGTACACCCCTTTGTGCCTCAGGCTGGAGTTTGAGTATACATCAGAGAGGACATTTGTTCTCGACGCCTCGGCAGTCTTGAAGGTTCGGACCTGTCCATCCTTTGGCTACGCGTAGACAGCGACGACCATCCGCGCGTCTACGGGTGCCTCTATAGGTCCCATAGCGGTAATTCCATTATATACCCACTCATCGAACACGTCCAAATGGCTTCAGATTCCTTGCTACAACAGGTAACATCCGCAGAGATCGTGGTCCTTGGCGATTTTAACGCCCACCACGCCGAATGGCCGGGTCCACGTTTAACCGATCATGCGGGGAGATTTGTTTATGACTTTGCCATGGTATATGGACTGACACAACTGGTTACTTCGCCTACGCGGATTCCAGATGTGGAGGATCATACACCTTCCCTGTTGGACCTTCTGCTGACCGCTCATCCGGACGGATATCAGGTTTCCGTCGATGCCCCTCTCGGCTCTTCGGACCATTGTCTGATCCGGAGTGTGGTGCCACTCACGCTCCCCTCGCGATTGCGTTCTGCCGGTTGCCGCCGTGTTTGGCATTACAGGTCGGCGGATTGGGACGGAATGCGGTCTTTCTTTGCATCCTACCCATGGGGGCGGGTTTGCTTCTGGCCGGATGATCCCAGCGCTGTTGCTGACTCTGTCACTGATGTGGTGCTATAGGGAATGGAACTATTTATTCCATCATCTGTGGTACCCATCGGAGGCAGATCTCAGCCTTGGTTTGGTCGCTCCTGTAAGACTGCATTACGCAGTAAGCAGGAGTGTTATCAGGCCTGGGCTGAGGCTTCGGCGGCTCGAGATGTAAACACCACCATGCTTAAAAAGAAGTATAACTTCGTCTCCAGGTCCTTCAAAAGAGTTATTGCCAAGGCAAAGTCGGAGCACATAGGCAGAATTGGTGAGAAACTAGTTCGCCATCTTTCGGTAACCCGTACATTCTGGTCTCTCGCCAAGGCTGTCCAAGGGAATTTCTGTAAGCCATCACTACCATCTCTGCACAGGGAGGACGACTCACTGGCCCACGCCGCAAAAGAGAAAGCCGACCTTTTAGGCTCCCTTTTTGCGTCCAACTCGACTATTGATGACGGGGGTACACACCGCCCACCATCCCGCGGTGTGAGTGGTCCATGCCGGATGTGCGGTTCTCACAGCGCTCGTTTCGCAAAGCACTCCTGTCCCTGGACATCCACAATTCGAGTGGGTCTGATGGAATCCCTCCAATTGTGCTGAGGACGTGTGCTCCGGAGTTGGCTACGGTTCTAACGCGTGTTTTTCGGTACTCCTACACCCTAGGCGTAGTCCCGAAATCATGTAAGACAGCTTTTGTTCACCCGATTCCTAAAAAAGGCGACCGCTCAGATCCGTCCAACTACAGTCCTATCGCCATCACCTCCTTGTTCTCCAAAATAGTGGAATCCGTTATAAACTGCCAGCTCATGCGGTACCTTGAGGATGACCAGTTAATTAGTGACCGCCAATACGATTTTCGCCGGGTTCGATCAGCTGGTGATCTTCTGGTCTACCTGACCCATAAATGGGTGGAGGCAGTAGAGTCCAAGGAGAGGCATTGGCCGTTAGGTTGGACATTGCGAAGGCCTACGATCGGGTTTGGCACAAAGCTCTTCTTTCGAAGCTTCCTTCTTATGGGCTTCCCGAGAAATTGTGCTATTGGATCACCGGCTTTCTTGCAGATCGAAGCATTAAGGTCGTTGTAGATGGTGCATGCTCTGACTGCAAGCCTATTGGAACTATTGGTATCACCAACGCTGTTTCTTCTGCATATCAATGATATGTTGCGAACCGGTAACATTCATTGCTATGCGGATGATAGCACTGGTGATGCTCTATACAAGGCCGGGCCAATATTTCTCGGGAAAAGGTCGGCGAGTACCGGAACAAACTTGTGTCTGAAGTCGAGTCTTTGCTGAACAAAGTCTCGGATTGGGGATTTAATCCTCAGAAGACACAAGTTTGCACGTTACCGCTAAAAAGAACCCCTTTATCGTATCTCCTCAGTTCCAAGGCACTCCGCTTGTTGCCTCAGCCAGTATCGGAATCCTCAGCGTCGACATATCGAGTGACGTGCAGTTTCGTGTCACTTGGAAGAGAAGGCCAAATTGGCCTCTAAAAAGCTTGGCGTGCTCAGCAGAGCGGATCAGTATTTCATGCCTGCAAAATGCCTGCAACTTTACAAGGTGCAGGTTCGGCCTGACATAGAATACTGTTCCCATCTCTGGGCTGGGGCTCACCAGTGCCAGCTCCTTCCATTCGACCGCATCCAGCGCGGAGCGGCTCGAATTTTCGACGACCGAGTCTTTTCTGATCAGCTCGATTCATTGGCGCTGTGAAGAAATGTCGCATCCCTTTGCATTTTCTTTCGCATTTACCACGGGAGTGCTCTGAGGAATTGTTCGGATTAATCCCAGCCGTTAAATTTCACGAACGCACATCGCGGCAGAACTTCTGATACCATCCACACCATCTGGATGATTTGCGGTCCACCTCTGTGCGATTTAGAAGATGTTTTCTTCCTCGCACAAATTTCTTGTTGAATCGATTACCACCAGCGATTTTTTCGGACCGATACGACTAGGGACCTTCAAAAAAAGAGTTTACTACTTTTTAAAAGACCGGCAACGCATCTGCGATTCCCCTAGTTCCCCTGGTGTTGCAGTGGTTCATGGACGGCGGTAGTCACTTACCATCAGGTGAGCCGCATGCTCGTTTGCCCCCTCTCCTATAAAAAAAAGGTAATACAGCTAAGATTAAAGTCGCCAATTACGCATGTTAACATATTGTGTTGCTCCAAAACTCTATTACAATTATTTAAAAAAAATATTTAATAAGTTCTTGTTTACTTGAATTTGGATTCTAAGTCCGCGAACATTCTGTTATAACATATTAATCGACGCGCCTTTAAGCATTATGACACCATTACGTGACCTCAACCTTATACTTTAACTTAAGTTACTAAGAACGTCCATATTTTTAACTACTTTATAATCAGAATTATCATCCTTGCGTATCAGTATACTACCATTTCGAAACCAAACATATTTGTAACCTTTTTCTTTAGCTTTATTCCCAGGTGACAGATGTTCCATAAAATAAATGGGTTGTTTTTCTTCACTTAGCCCGATTCCAATGTGCGACGTATTCAATTTATCTCTAGGGTTGATTTTATTATATTTTATCACCGCAACCAAAATACTGTCTCTGGTTAGCAGAAAATTAAATTGTACTATGAAAGATCTCGTTCGAGTACTTTGGCGGTTTACCTTAACAACTCTCGTAACATTCATATTTTTGTCGGTGGTTATATCTAACCCTATGACACTGCCCAACTGTTACACGATTTTGATCATATTTACGTTTTTCCTTTCAGGAACACATTGCAATTCCAAGTTGTTGTATCTAGATCGCTGTTCGAGCTCATTTACACGTGTGTTTAGGTGTTTATAGTCGCCTCTAATGTAGTATTATGTTCTTTAAGACCCTTCACAGCTGTTAGATTTGCACGGTGTTCCTTCAAGAAATACTCGTATTGGCTGTTTATAAAATTTATGGAATTTTTCATGTCTGTGATCTCCTCCTTTATTCCTTTTAATTCACTATTTAGTACGTTTTTTATAGAAGTTCTCATCTGTGTCAACATTTCTTTCGTTTCGGTCCTTACTGTTTCGCTCACCCGTATATCATTTAGCTGAGAGGATTTTTCTGTGTTGGTGACGAAACAACAACTCTTTTAGTCGATCTTTTCGTGACATTCTGGTCGCTGCCAAATAGCGTGTCTTTATCACACGGGTGTGTTCTCGCTGTTGCCTTTCAGCTTTCTTGACGTGTAAGCGGGGCACATCCACGCAGTTACGGATTCTGTATTTGTGCTGAACTGCCCGGTCGACTTCAAACACGCGCGGTGGTATCCGTGTTTACATTTCGTACAACACATGCAATCTTCATCGTCTTTCGCTTCGTTGCAACAGTTCAGCTGTATCTTTGAAATATTTTTTTAGACTTCGTCAATTTTGATTTTTTCGTTATTTTTTTATTTATATTTATAGCGCTATGATGGAATGCACATTTAATTAAAAAAAATATTTAAAGCTTATTCAAATCTGGGGCTCGAACCAGTAACTTTCACCTTCGTAGTCAAGGAGTTGCCTGCTGAGCTATTTAACTATGTTTCTCAAATGCAAAAATGTTAATCGTAATACCACACTATTTATATATCTTTGTAAGTGGGTACTCACACGAAATCTCTTTATAGTTTAATGGCCGAGCACAAAAATTGCAATAACAGAATAACATAACCATATAATTTGTGCCACAAAATTATTGATTCACTGTTTTCTGGCCTGTTTATAAAGTTTCCGAAATGGTCTTTGACTTTTACATTAACCATTATCCGATTTTATTGTTTTCAATCTCACTTCAACATATTAATTATATTCAATTTTTATTTATTTATGTTGATAAATTGATAAATTTAAATGTTCAATTGTTACTAAAATAAGAATTAGCTTATTACACACCCTTAAAAGAATTTATTGAAATTAATATATTGAAACATCTTCTTAATATTTTGTTCTAGGACATGCAGGTTTCGTCGTCATGTTTTCTTTAACGCCGAGCACGTGGTAAATTAGAACTTAATTGGTAAAAAAGTAACCTACGACGAGCTCTTTGACCCTGAGCTTTTTTGAAGACTTTAAGTGAAGACTCGCACTAGAGCAGTGTATTGGACTAACAAGGGCATTCACGACTTTTTCGTCACCAGGGCGGTACCACTGAAGTACTGAGGAATGAGGTGAAATATAATACGACAAATCTCAATTAATTGGGTAAAAAAATGTAGAGATTAATGTTTCTTTTTGAAATATTAGTTATATTCTATATTAATAAGGTTAGAAATAGATAAACTAACCTATGGATATTTCAAGTAGAAAAATTGAAAGAATTAGAAATGTATGAAAAATTTAAGAATACGGTACTGAGGCATTGTTTTGTGTATATACATACTTTAGAAAAAAAAAACTTATAATAAGATCACAACTTTTCAATGATGTCAACTAGTGACATCTGGTGAGCGCAATATTATTAGCCCTCATTGCTCTACAACCCTCTATTAACAACAAATAGGTTTTAAGTATATGATTTTCTTTTTTTATTGTTCTTAAATATATTGTCAATACATTTAATAATACAATTTATACAAGTAATACGTAATTTTAATTTTTATGCAGTTCTTATCTTATCCAACACACTCTAAGAAATTAAACGAGGTGAGTGCCCAGCTGTGGGACGAATATATTTTGTAATTTTACTTTGCGTAAAGTCTCGAAGATGCATTAACGTCTTCCTAAGATATCAGAACGTTATCATGATGTACTTATAAAAAGCAATGACTATGAAACAAATAAATTGCCTTATCGTATAGAATCGCATAGCATAACGACTTAAATAAAATTTACCTTGAACTATTAGGAGGATTTTAATTCACTCCTTCATTGCAGCCCATCAAATATCCACTGCTTTAGTAAGCTCTATAGAGGAGCAAATAACCTTATAACAAATGTTCTTTATCGAGGATATTAAATCTCAAAATGTTCTAATAAGCAATTACAAACTCATAATACGCAATAATATTATGTAGTCGTATAAATATTGGATAAACATGTTGGATGAACTGATATTACTGTATTTAAACTAACGCACTTAAACTTTGGACGTGATATTTGTTACAAGTCGCGAAGTAAAGCAGCCTCTAGGGCAGTCATATCGAGAACGATATCGTTTCAACAAATTGATGTAATTTATCTCACACTATCGCCTTCTTGTGATAGACATGTACTAAGTGAGTTTGTTTACCATTTGCTGGATTATATACTAAAGGTAACGGTTTTCTAAACTTTCTTTCTTATTTATTTGGTGTTTTTTATAGGGTTGGAAAACGAGCACACAGTCCATCTGTGGGTATGTGGATGCTATGTTTCATAAATATCTACATGGATTCTTGATTAATGATCAAAATGCAAATGCGTTGTCATTCCTGAAGGCTAAGATGTAATGCCTCAATGTAATGACCCTCTCAGGAATAAAAAGGGGCGTGTGCTCATTAGTGAGGCGTTTACAGACTGTAACTTTACAATATTTGTTACTGTAATTACAATATACAAAGCTTACAATGTGATTTCTATTCTATTGCAATTTATAAGTTGACTAACTACGTGCTAAGTGGCGATAGAAAACATTAAGAACCGCTGATAAGTCATCCGCAGAAATATCGGATGAGTGGCATCTACGATGCTTAGGTCACGTAAACGTATCTAGTTTACTTTACAGATATATCCTTTCATGTAGCGCAATATTTTATGTTTCTCTTTAGAAATATTTTGTATTGCCTAAAAATATTTTTTTCTTCCGGATGATTTTCCATGAGTAATTTATGTATTCAAGACACCTACCATAATAAGACGTAAATATAATATATATAATAATATGAAAAATTTTTAGATTGTACTTTATAAAACTTAGTCCTTCCTTGTTGAAATGTATTCCAAATATATACTGGAATATTTTTATTATAATACTAGTACTAAGATTATTCAACGAGAAGGAGACTTTAAAGGCTTAAGCACCAACAAAACGCGATGCTATAAACACAGTGGGGTTTTATATACTGGCATAACCTGTCTATATTAACCGTGTAGTGGTGGTGTAAGAATATCCATAATAATCCAAGAATACCTTATATCATCCCGAGGGTGTCGTAAGAGACGACAGCGGGAAAATTGAACAGGAGACGGGCCAACCCACTTGACAAGCTTGGAAACTATGGAAAAATTTAGCCATGAGGCAATCTATGAGGAAGGCCCTAATTATTCTTTTTTATGAAATATAATATATTATAATATATATAAAGGGTGGTCCTGAATAGATTTAAAAAAAATACTCCTAAGGATGCAAAAAACAGGGAATAAAGTTTTTTAATGTAATATACTCGTAGACCTTCACTCGTGAGCCCAAGACATACAGAGCCGTGGTAGCTCAGATGGATAGCGCTAGCTGTAAATTACACGCACAAGAGTACCGTTCGATCTCGCTGCACCAATGAAATTGTTAATTAATTTAATGCTGATATACCACGCTCGGTGGTGAAGGAAAACATCGTGAGGAAACCTGTATGTCTGAGAAATAAGAAAAAATTGAAGACATGTGATGTTCGCCAACACGCATTGGAAAGCGTGGTGATATTTCTTTGTCTAAAACCTCTCGAAATGAGAGGAGGCCTGTGCCCAGCAGTGGGACGTATATAGGCTGTAAATTTTAAGACCTTCATTCAAAAGGGTCTAAAATTTGCCTTTTAATATAAAGCAAAAGCAGTCTCCAAGAAATTAAAAATAATAAAATAATTTCACGTACTGAGTAGGGGCTTTAATTCTTCTCTACTGTGTCTTAACCGATGGGGAAGAAAGGTTCTCGAGTGGCAGCCTCGTATCGGTAAGCGAACTATGGGGCGGCCCCCACTAGATGGAGTGATGACATATATATATATATATATATATATATATATATATATATATATATATATATTGCCTTTGCGATACGGTCTTCAACTTTTCTACAGGCTGGGATAGCGCTACTTTGTGTGGTAGCACGTCCAGCCGTGAGGAACTTGGCGCCAATAATACGCCATACTGCCAGTGCGGCTCCAAAAATAATTGAGTCCGTATCGCAAAGGTCCCGGCTGGTTTCCCCATACGTCACCAGCATTGGGTTTAGAGCCCTCACGACAGCCCGATTCCGCTTTCTTAGGGGTATGTTATATGCGTGAGGGATAAATAATATTTAAGAGCAAGAGCCCTCATCCACAGACTGACAAGCTTCAGGTCGGGCAATAACAGGCCAAGAATTGTGCGCACCGTCAGGATGGCGTTTGCTGGAACTAATGTCAGTTTATCCCAGCCGGATATTACGCAAAAACTGACGGAGCGCATAGACGACCTGAAGCAGAGAATCGTTGCTTGGGGAAAGCGGATTTGGCGTTATGCCGAGAGGTCGACACGGTTGCCCATCAACATAAGGACCCTTTCCGAGGCTGAAACATACCGATACCTGAGTATGTCACAAAATATAGGTTTCGATGAGGTGGACATGAAACAATCAGTTTGCGATCTGTTTTATGCACGCTTGACCAAAGTGCTTAACAGCCTTTTTTAGGGCGTGAATAAAACAAAGGCATATAACGGTTGGGTCATGCCTGTCCTCATGTATATCTTTGGCATACTCAGGTGGACTTAGACCGATCTGAACACTCTGGATAGAAAAGTCCGCACTATTATGACGTCCCATAGGAAGCACCATCCTATATTGTCGGTGATAAGGCTATACTTGCCACGGAAGCATGGTGGGCGTGGCTTTTTAAGCGCGCTCACCATACATAATCGCGAAGTGTGCAGCCTCCGTAATTACTTCCTATCATTTCGTCATTTCTTGCGATAAGAGGCTAACCCCCCTATCCTTCGCCAACGAGCAACGGCAAATCCCGGCAGTACAGTGCATTTCCAAGAAAGAGAAGAAGCTCTATGGGAGGATCTACAAGGCTCTACATGAGCTTTTCTTAGATACGGTTGCTTCCCTTCACTGGCTACTCGTCGGTGAACACTTTGGCGAAACCGAGGGTTTCTTCTGTGCGAAACAGGATCAGGTTATTAAGACCAACAACTATCGGAGATACATCCTAAAGGATGGCGCCGTCGACATCTGTCGAGCTTGTCGCCATGCCGGTGAGTCACTCAGGCATGTCATCTGAGGCGACTGGGACTCCGTTACGGACCACTCCGTGCTCAAATGCAGAAGGCGGTGCTCTTCGACAGCACCCGCATCGTCCGCCGGTTTCGTTCCCTTTCCCCCTAATCCTCAGCTGTTTGGTCTCTCCTGCCGAGGGCTTCCATCTGGTTAGGCTTTTATTTATTTATGTATTAATAATGTTAGTATATTTCATAATTATATATATATATATATATATATATATATATATATGTGTGTGTGTGTGTGTGTGTGTATATATTTATGTTTTATTTACTATATCCTTTTATATATTTATTCAGCCCAACCAGATGAGAATAATTTATAAATACCAATAATAATAATAATAATAACAATAATCAATTCGCCTGTATCTTTCCCTTTCCCCCTTACCCTCGGCCGTTTGGTCTCCCCTGTCGAGGGCCTCCATCTTGTTGGGTTTTTATTTATTTATTAATTTTTTATGTATTTATTTTATTTTATTGATATTAATGTATATTTATATCTTTCGTTTACAATTATATAATTATCCAACCAGATGAGAAAACTATACACATAACCCAAATAATAATAATAAAAAGGAGCGCCGGGGCGTATCTGGAGCCGATGCTGGATGCCACAGCATGCGAACCATCGGCGGTGAGGAGTTGAGCAGGCGGGCTCTCACCGACAAAACTGTTACAGCTGGTCATAGTGAGTTGAACAGGCGGGCTCGCCACGTAGAAGCCACAACCAGAGCCGATTCCAAGGGCGATGATACTAATTCATTATTTTCACCCATCCCTTCGACTCACCCCTCCTACATGACAAGAAAAACAGTTAGCTTGTCCATTACCAGCACGCTTGATAGTATTGTGCAGGAAGTGAACCTTGACTCTGAGCTTGCACCTACTAGAAATGCCCCAAGTACGCGCAGACGATGGACACCTGAAATGAATAAGTTCGTAATGCGCACTTACCTTCAATTGACTGCACTAGATGACAGAGAATAGGAGACCAACGTAGAGCTATAATAAACAATAAACTAATTTCACAAAAAACTATAGAGGAAATACGAAACGACATAAAAGAATAGTTAGATCGTCTACAATTTAATAAATCGACCCAACAGTCACTAAACTCTAACGACCATGTACAACAAATACTTACACCCACACAATCTACCCAAATGCAACCTAGAACCCCAGAAACACATAGTAATAAAAATAGAAATAGAACGCTGTCCCGAATGAGATGGACCAATGAACTAAATGAAGCTATAATGCAGTCTCATTATCGAGTTAATGATTTAGGCAGAAACGAAACAATATATAGAAGACGCATGTATGAAGATTTTATCAACAGATTTCCTGCACAAGCTCATCTTAACGAACAACAAATAGCTGATCATAGAAGAGCAATTGTGAACAATAATTACGTCACTAATGACAGATTAAATTCATTAAAACTAGAAGTGTCTGAAGACATACGACTAGATAATCTTAACTTTACTAACTTCACAAGCGAAACGACGCTAGTGAACCCAAACCACAACAGTAATTCTGAAACTCTATTTAAAACAGCATTGACTTCAGCTCCACACAAGAACCTTCACTTACTTTAAATCATACTGAAATAACCCAAAGTGAACCTAGATAGGTATCCACTAATAGATGAGACGTCCAACAAGCATTTAAATATTATAAAGAAACTAGACCTACAAAAATAATTTTTATTCCCAAACAAAAACCTTTGAATAAAACTACTTTTACGGATTATATCGCGTTTAACTAACTTATTTTTTTTTAATTCTCGACGTTTCGGGTGCTTTACAGCACCCATGGTCACGGGGGGGGGGGGTCCCCAAAATAAGTTAATTAAACGCGATATAATCCGTAAAAGTAGTTTTATTCAATGCGTAGTTTTCGCGTAAATATAAGAAATCATTAAACAAAAACTGTCAGTCGTAGCAGGCCGACTACAACGATACAAAGCATGTGCCCAAAGAAAACTACAAAACACTCAATTCACCCACAATGAAAAACTTTTCTACCGCAATATTAGACAGGCGACATCTAACGTTCAGAATAACAACCCAAATGATGATGATCATATCTACCCTGACTCAGAGACGTTACAAAACTTCTGGGCAGGAATTTGGGAACAACCAATCGAACGTAATGCCCAAACAGAGTGGATACAAACAAAGCTGAGAAACAGCAACACAAATATTTACGCAATGACATTTGATCGCATATCCCCAGAAATATTCCATAAAGTACTTTCTCGTTTTCATTAATGGAAAGCACCCGGTTCAGACAACATTCATATTTTTGGTACAAAAAAATAATTACGTAAATATTTTCATCCAGGATCCTAAAACAATACCATCCTACGTAACTTCCGGTACAACTTTTATGTAATGATCTCTCAAATCCAGCAAAATGCCGACCAATAACATGCTTGCAGACCTTGTACAAAATTATCACATCTTGTATATTCGAACTAATAAATCAACACATCGACACTAATAATATCTTAGGTGAACAACAGAAAGGATGTCGCAAATTCAACCAAGGCTGCAAGGAACAATTAATCATAGACTCAGTTATCCTTAAAAAAGTTCAAAAAACCGAATCAGATCGGTTTAACATGTATATTGACAACAAAATGCCTACGACTCTGTTCCCCATTCATGGCTAAAAATATTAGAGATATACAAAATACATGCAACTATAGTAACATTCCTAAAGGTCATGATGACAACCTGGACCACTGTATTAAGACTAACTTCCCCGACTAAAATAGTAGATACTATCCCAATAAAAATTCAGAGAGGCATCTTTCAGGGAGATGCTTTAAACCCACTGTGGTTCTGTCTTGTTCTAAATCGCCTATCTAATATATTAAACGCAACTACTTCGGGAATCCTGTTAAAAAATACAACTACCGAAGGACAAAATGAAAATAAAAAAATAGAATTAAGTCATCTGTTGTACATGGATGATATTAAACTATACGCCAAAAATGAGACTCACTTGGCTTAGGCCCGTATTATCAGCTCTTTCCGGTTTGCCGAGAATATAAAATCGATTTCATAATAATTATAATAATTATTATTATTATTATGCAGGAGCAGCACCTGAGCTTCGCATCCCTATGTCAGGCCAGTGACGTATGTCAGCAAAGGTAAAACAATAAATACTTTTACCAACATTAACTGTTCTATGAACTTACCTACCTTGATACCTGAAACAACCTTACAATGCGGCCAATATCCCACCTGCTCAATTTGAGATTGCCTATGAGCGTCTGCCTTTCTCTTTCTTTACAGTAGGCTTCCCCTAAAAAACAAGTGGTAAAACAAGTACATCTTCTACAATTTTTTAAAACCGTGTTTATAAAGGCTATTCTAAAGACGGTTTTAAATCTACTACAGATTCAAAACGAGGTTCTTCTGTATGTTTAACATAACATTTTTAATATATTCTTTATTTATATTCATAATATATTCCTAGCAGTATACCGCGGAGAGTAGCCCCCGTACGGGTTTCCCTTATCGTGGCGCGGGGGGAGGGGGGGTGGCTTAGTAGCCGTGGCTTGGTCGGCCGGCGCTGGTGGGGATGGGCCGCGGATGTGTGCGGAAGCGTTCCTTAGGCTTGGTTGGTCCCTAGGTTAGGTTGTATGTCTGTTGTTCCGGGTGGAATTCAGTAATTGATTTTAAACCAACTTCACGATGAGCTGGAAATTTGAAATTTTTAAAATTCGGACGACGATGCAAGAATATGATAAAAAACGTGGTAATTTTTTTAAATTAAAAAAATCACTTTTTTCCGAACTGAGATAACGAATTAATTTTCTTCGAGTAGGGTGATATTATTGGTTTAAGCTGAAGAAAAGAAATCATTCAACTCGTTGAACCTAACACAAACATAACTCTATCAACTTAGTATATTTGTGTTTAAATTTAAAAAATAGTAATGTTTTTAATATTTTTAATTAAAAGTATAAGCTATTTTTTTAACGAATATCTTTTAAGTATTGAATAAGTTCAACTCTTATCACCATCATCATTGTCGTCTCGTTCTCCACCAGCACTAATGAAATTAGTAATTGAAACATAAGTGTTGATAAGTGTATGCTGTGTGGTGAAGGAAAAAAAGTAAAACTCTTCAGGAAAATGAAAAAAATATTACCAAGTCATTTAAAGTCCGTAGATACGCACTGCAGCTCAAAGCAGCTTGACCGCCTGATTGCTCCATAACCCTCTTAGAACACAGGCATGTACACATAAGCACGTACACATATAGTACACGCACGCACATACACGCATACAATATCAAAATATTTAAGAATAAGGATCCTTTAGGTTAAGTAAATAGTACAAATTTTAAATATATGAGCAAGCTGTGATTACCTTTTAGTGATTGTACATTTAGAAATAAGCCTTCCTTAAATTTTCTTTATAGGTGTAAAATAATGAATTCATCATTATCATTACAGCCCTTCACAAGACCACTGCTGAAGATAGGCCTCCCCGAAGGAATGCCACAAATCACGGTCCCGAGCCACCTGCATCCATTGACTTCCTGCATGTCTTACCAGGTCGTCACTCCATCTAGTGGGGGGACGCCCTACATTTCGCTTGCCGGTACGAGGCTGCCACTCGAGAACCTTTCTTCCCCATCGGTTGTCGGTTCTTCGAGCTATGTGGCCGGCCCATTGCCACTACAGCATACTAATTCTTTGGGCTATGTCGGTCACTCTGGTTCTACTGCGGATATCCTCGTTTTTAAGTTTATCACGCAGAGAGACGCCGAGCATAGCCCTCTCCATAGTTCGCTGAGCGACTTTGAGCTTCCTCATACGGCCAGCAGTGAAAAATAATGAATTAGTCCTTAGTAATCTTAATAAATAACAAAAAAAGAAGTAAGAGGAGGCATGTGGCAAATGTGGGACGTATTGAGGCTGTAACTTCACTTTACTCAATTTAATAATGAGTTGTTCAAATAATAAAATATTTCTGTTTACTTCGTTTAATTGTCCCAAAACATTGAAAAAACAAGCGCAAAAATTTGTTTCATATTATTATAAATATTATTTTAATAAATTGAAATTTATTATCGCTGTTAATACAAATATTGACGTATGATGGCGATGTAAGAGAATTCATTCCCTTATTCATAGCCTCGTGGATACAAAAGAAGGTTATTAATTTTTATTAAATAAAAATCCGCGTCTAGATAAACTCTTAAGAATCTTGTCACGGATGTTTTAGAATTGATGTCAGTTCGTAGTGTCATAGTATATAAAGTACCATTCTGCAAGTATAAAACCTAATTTAGCTAGCCTTTGCAAGTTGGCCAACAATTGTGATTAAATTTAATGATAAACCGATTGCAAAATGTCATTATCTGATGACAGATATTACGATCCCTGAAATAAAGTCTACTAGGAACTACAAACTTCCTACTTACATATATACTTATTTATTTATTTATACACTTTATTGTACTAAGGGTACAAACGGTGGACTTAATGCCATATGGCATTTTCTACCAGCCAACCGTGTAAATGCTAAAATATAATATAATATCATAATATAGTTATCTTTTAAATCTGTTTAGATTAAAGATAATTATTCTTAATTTTAAATTAGTTTTAATCGATATGTGTACTACGCATCGACAAAAACAGTTTTATTTAAATAAAAATAACAAACATTAATGTAAATTTGAAACTAGTAAACTATTATTTATGTATTATACAAATTTTATTAGTTTTTTTTTTTAATCTAATTTTTCTTTTGGACATGGTGCACACTTAGCGAAGCTTATAAAAACAAAAATCATCTAAATTAATATAACATTAATTTAAACAGATTATGAAGGAAATATATAGCATTATTTCAATAGTAACATATCCAAACAACGTTCATGCAAACAAAATTGATGCAAAGGGAGCTCGGAGCACACTTTGTCTATTGCAAATATGAAGATTTACTTTTGATTTAAATTTGGAGGAATGATAACTTTTGATAACTATATTTTGATAGATGGTGCTAGACCAGCTTGTATATGCCACATGTAATATTCCAAAATTACTGACGAGGAGAGATAACAGCTAACCATGTTTGGAAAGGATTTGCCAACTTCATCGTCAGTACGGTGAACCGATGAGGTTACCATTTTAAAATTTGACATATTCTTCCTTACCACCATGTAGGTCTTGTTTTATAAGAGAAGGGAAATATAAAGCCTTGAATAAATGAATGAAATATACTTTTTGTACACCAATAACAAGAAAAAAAAACATAAATTATATAGAGTCACAATAAGTTATGTAGAGGTACAGTTGGCGTCCTTATCTCACAGAAGCAATCATTCATCAGGCAACCAGCTTGAAAAAATTCTACATTGTCTTTTTTTTACAAAGTAAGAAATAATTTACTGCGCTAGAAAACTATTTCGTCAAATTTTATTTTTTCTCACTAAAAAAAAAAAATTCTATGACTGAAATGTGCAGATTTTATTTCGGTATCTCTAATTTTCAGATAAGACTTCTTAGTGAAAACCCACGTAAGTAGTTAGTTCATTCATCGTACTTGTATTCAACAAGCCACAGTAAGCATCTCATAGATGTTAATCTGGTTAAGTAATCGCAAATCCGCTTGTAGAGATTACAGTTAATTCGCCCAAGTTGGCAGTCTTAAACTTTTATACTCATCAAAATACTTTCACGTAGATGACAATAACAAACTCTATTTAGAAAGTTCAGACATAACATAAATTGGAAAATGGTAATCGGTTTTTAAAGTAAAGAACGAGGTTTACTTATGTAGTTCTTATCTCTATATAAAAATCAATTGCTGTCCGTTAGTCTCGCTAAAACTCAAAAACGACTAGACCGATTTTGATGATTTTTTTTTGTGTGTTTGAATAGGTCCCTAGATGGTTTAGATTCACATTAGGACCCGGTAGGTGGCGCTGTTGTCAAGATCCAGATATCACCCGTGCGAAGTTGGGGCGGATCGCTAGTATTTTTTAAAGAATCCATCGCCCGATTTTATCCTGTGGATGTCGTAAAGGTGATTACGAGAAATACTTTATGAGATATTTGGTAGTATTTTTACATTCAATAGAAGCACAGAGACAGGTGAGCAGCCTGATGAAAGATGAAGGTATAGAAAAATATATCAACATCATTATTATCCTTACAGCCATCACAAGTCCACTGCGGAATATACATAGGCTCCCCGCACAAATTGCCACAAAGTACGGTCCTTAATTATTAATCTATCTTATTAATCTACATTTAAACGGAAATAAAACTAAATGTATTAAATTTACAACAACGAATGTTAAAAATCTGGGTACCAATGTGTTTTTAAATGGGAAAGAACTGAGCCCTGTTGAATCCACTGTTTTTCTTGGCATCACTCTCGACGCAAAGCTTCAGTGGGGCCCCCATATATCCAAACTAGCAAGCAGACTAAGTTCTGCAGCCTATGCTGTAAAAATATTAGAGGTCTCACTAGTGTCGAGACAGCTAGATTAGTTTATTTCAGTTATTTCCATAGCATAATGTCTTATGGGATTTTGCTATGGGAAATGCGGCTGATTCAGAAACTATTTTTGTTTTACAGAAGAGGGCCATTAGAGCTATTTACAACCTTAAACCGAGAGAGTCTCTTAGAGATAAATTTAAAGAAATAAATATATTAACTTTGGCCTCTCAGTATATTTACGAAAATTTAATGTATGTTCACAAAAACAAAGGTAGTTTTAGTAAAAAAAGTGATATACATTCTGTAAACACAAGCTAGTGATACCAGTTTCTCGACTCCACAGAGTCAGTAATTCATTCTTGGGGCAATGTATACGCTATTACAACAAGGTCCCGGAAAGTGTACAGGCTCTCTATTACCAAGTTTAAATGTTTTGTTAAGCTGAAACTGTATAAAAGGGTTATTATAGTATAAATGAATATATAATTGATAATAACCCTGGGAATGAGGTGGTCGCTACCAAGCAGTTTCTAAAATAAATTTTGTACTTAAATAGTTTGTACAACCATTAATGTAAAATTTACTTTAAAAAAAAAGTCCCGCTGGGTTTCTTGCTGGTTCTTCCCAGGACAGAGGTTTTTTTTTCGAACCAGTGGTAAAGTAAAAAATGACTTTCAATAAGAATTACACATGTAATCTATATTGAATAAAAAATTATTCTATTCTATTCTATTCTATTCTATTCTATTCTTAGCCACCTGCATACATCGACTACGTCTTTGATTAGGTCGTCACTCCATCTGGTCACGCCCGAAATGGCGCTTGCCTTGCGTTATGAGACTGCCACTCGAGAACCTTTCTTTCTGACCATGTGACCATGGTCCATTACCAGTTTGGCTTACTGACGGTTCCGTAGCGCAGTGTCATAGCCATGAGTTGCGGCGCTGAGGGCCTCGGGTTCAAACCCCGCGCGGAACAAGTATTTGTATGGCCTACAAATAATTTTTTCGGGTTTTGATGTTTGTCCTTGTGAAATTTATGTATGTAAAGTCCCTCCACGATACAGGAGAAAATCCTATTGTGTGTGTGTATGTGGGGGGGGGGGGTTGGTAACGTGCTATTAATTAATAATAAAAAAATATCTGTTGGGTCATATTAAGTTCCTCTAATTCTGCTGTTAATATTATCTTCGTTACTGTTATATCCAGCAGATAAATTCTAAGCATAACCCTTTCCAAAGCTTCGTAAACGAACACACAAATATGTTTAATATTCTATAGCACCTCGTTACCTCTCTCGACATCTGTTATAAAATTTGTGCGAACCATTTTCGGTAAAAGGTATTTGTTTACAGGCAATTAATGAGTTTAAAAACAAATAACTGTCTTCCGCCCCTTTCCCTTTACCTAATTCCTCTGGGCATCCAAATTATTCGCCAATAACCTGCAATAAATTTTGTATTTGTATTTGAAAATAAATTAACTCTGCTGATGCTAAAAATAATTTCAAATATCTATTCTATTTTTTTTAAATAAGCAGTTATATTATTCGCTTTGTTATTGGTAACAGTAATATTATTGGTATTTAATCCGGTTGTGCCGTTATTTCGATTCAGTATGTAACAGATTTGGAATAAAGTAAGGTTTCACATCTTACAGGATTTTACAGCAGAGAAAACGTGACTGACATTGAAGCCATATTTATTTTGCAAAAGGAGACTGTAAGGGCAATTTATAAATCAAATTTTAAAAACAGAAAAATTTAAAGACATAAATGTATTAACTTTAGCATCGCAATATCTACATATATTAATACGTGAAAGGAAAACTATGGGGACCATAGTTTAACCTTTTTAAGCATGTTGCGCGCACGGAGGAATGTGAGATTTGACATAGTTAGTTTACATGGAGCTCCGTCTCCACCTGCTTAGAGCTAAAATTTATTAATAATATGTGCTACAAGTACTTATTAAATAAATAAAATGAAACATACATGTGTGTGTGTTTGTGTGTGTGTGTATGCGCGTGTGCGTGCGTGCATGCGCGCATGCTCGCGTGCGCGCGTGCTTGCCTGCGTGCGTGCGTGCGTGCGTGCTTGCGTGCATGTGTGCGTGCGTGTGTGCGTACGTGTGTGCGTACGTGTGTGTATGCGTTTTTTTGAAAATTTATTGTATGTAATGTTCATAAAAATATGAATAGCTTTCATAAGAACAAAGATATTCATGCTTTAAATATTAGGAACAAACACAAACTTGTAATGCCAATTACTAGACACTAAAGAATTAGTAATTCATTTATAGGGCAATTTCAGTTACATTTTTAAAACAAAATCTCAAAAAATTTATCAAATTTTTTCAATCTGCATTATTAAAATAAAATTTTCGAAATTAGCCTTGACGCTGCTCCCTTTCGCCGGTCTGGGTATGTTACATCTGGCGTAAGCGAGATGCCTATCGAAAGCAATAACTTCAGGTATTTCCCACAATCTTCTATTAAGACACCCGCGGGATGAAATGAATGTGATAGATTACTCTTACGCCGCCCCCACAAGGCAGAGTACGTTGGCCGGGGAGAAACTGCCTCCCTACGTACCTACTTTCAAACTTTTGTGAATTTTAAATTTCTCGCAAGGAGTTTTAAGCAACTAGCCAAGTACCTGTAAAATAGGGTTGCGCTGTTTAGATTATAAAAGATTAATTAATTTTAAATGCTATGTCTTTTCGTTATTTTCTTGCTATTATTTTAAAAGCTAAGGTAGAAAAAGTACTTATTACAAGCTGTTTTGAAGCATGATATTTCGTATTCGGCTCATATTTTTAGTATAGTTTCGTATATTTATAAAACGAAGAAAGAAATTAAATATTTTAATAGAACATGGGTGATAAACGAGCAGATAGTTCACCTGATGATAAGTAGATGCTGTCGCCCGTAGACAACAACAGCCTATCCTTGATTAAGTATCAAAATTACAAAAAACCTATTGCGTTCCAGCTTCGCCGCAATTTGCAGGGCCACGGGAATGCTTTCGCACATATCCGCGGCCCCTCCAGCGCCGGCAGTCCCGTGGCCCAAAATATATGATTAAGAATTAGAACGAAGATGCTTTTTCGCCCCTGAGGACTAAGATGCAAAGCCACGTTATCAGTAAAAAAGGTCTCTGTTCTCTACAGTCCCCATACGAAACACAGCAGCAACCAGCACCAGCAGACCAGCAACAGCAGGTCTTCCCCGCACGAGCCGACCTATTCGTGCTGCAACCATAATTTAGCTGCAGCGAGGCTCAACCACGTAAAAACAAATAATAGGGCTCTAATTTAATAAACAACGCACAAATTCATAAGCCACTTATTTTAAGCATACTATGAACTTAAATGTTTCATACTGCCTGAAGCTCGTATTATGTAGTTTATACCTAATGAGTTGCTTGCTCTAAGTTTGCTTAACTACTTGGTTAGTTTCCTTGTTCTTTCTTGTTTGCTCCTGCTGGATGTAAGAACAATCATATTTGCATATTGTTATATGTATATTTATAATATCTTTTATAGAAACAACTTTTAATTCGTAACGGAAAATTCTATAATATTTAAAACTTATTTAATGGTTTATTATTACGGCATGTATTTCAAGAATAATATAATAACACTTAAAAACAGTTACAGCCTATCAAAACTACGTCGCTGAACATATGTCTCCCCATAAATTGCCTCACAGGAGGGATATTTGACATAGTTACCACGCTACTTATTGGAAAGACGCTGCTAAACTAGGAGATGGGCATATTTTTTTATAGGATTAGGGTGACAAGCGAGTCCACCTGATGGTAAGTGATTGCTGTGGTCCATAGAAATCCATACTTCTCGTTTGCGAATCAAATTGCAGATGCGTTATCAGCCGTGAGTACTAAGATAGAATGCCTCTTTTCCAGTAAAAATAGTCTCCGGTCTCTACGCTCACCATACGAAATACAGCAGCATTAAGCTGCTATTTTAGGCTGGTACAGAATACCAGAGAGCGTTGTCCTTCCCCGGTGGAGCCAACCCATTCGTGCTACAACTATACAATTAATATAACTGCAGTATGGCTCTACGATGTATATATATCCTAGTTTATTTCCGTCTGTCACCTCTTATGACACCCACGGGACTATATGGGGTAGTGGATATGCTTACACTATACTACACGGTCAGTACTTACTAGTACTTAATAAATCTATTAGTAAATATTTCAAAGACATGTTTTGAAGTCTCGAGTTCCCTCTAAGGAATGAGAGGAGGCCTGTGTCCAGCAGTGGGTTCCACTAAAGCTTACTTTCATTTAAATGTGTTAAACAAATTGATTAAGTAGAAAATTCACGAGAGTTTGAAGGGATGTAGCATCATTAAATGTTGCATTTCCGCCGAAACACAAAATGCAACAATGACCACAGAAGAGATTAAAATACAAGTACGGAACAATCACTCTCTCTGATAGCAAACTTGCGAGTTTAAACCTAGTTACAACGTCGCTAATGTTTATAATACTTTGCACGCCTCGGATGCGACCTTCGTTAAAATAGCCTACCGATTGTTGCGGCGCGCGTATTAAATGAAAATGCACCTTACGTCTGCGTGCGAGAGAGTCTGTATCACTGAGCCTGTTACGCGCCTTTGTTAAGGCCACTCCTATTGTAGGGTGAGGTCACAGTTTAAAGAGACCTTACAGTTAAGAAACGTTTGTATTTGTGTAGAGCAACGGCAGGGGCACTGCGGGGCAGGGGGCGGGCCGAGCTTGTGCTAGCGCACTTTATTGAGTCTGCTAGATAATACATGCGGTTGGCGCGAGCGTGTTTTGTAGCATTTATTTAATACATTTTAAGTGCCGTTTTCGAAAAATATATTATCTAAAATGGTGAATTACTGTTATAGTTATATGAGTTACTAAATAAATTTGAATTCAAATGACGGCCATGCTTATGTTTCCCTCATTTTTTTGGTAAAATTGTTTATCCGAATGCAAATGCGCTACATAATTAAATTTAATAATAGAAAGTTTTCAACCTATAAGTATATACATAATGTTAATAAATGATAATGAGCATACACGCTGGCCGCGTAAATACCTACGCGGGCGGTGGCGTCGCCTGATATCAAAGGCGTTTCACAACTGTAAGGTCTTTAAACTGTGGTTAGGTGTTGTGAGAAAACAAATTGCATCCTTTGATATTAGTTGGTAATAGTACATTGTATAACACCGAGGTGTTATTTTATTTATTTTTATTTATTCTTTATTGCATTCCTTAAAAAATAAAAGAATACAAAGGACGAACTTAATACCCTGAGGCATTCTCTACCAGTCAACCCATGGAGTGGTGAGTATTTTACGCAGGTGTAGCAATATAGAATAAAATAACACTAATAAAATGATAATTAATTACATAATATATACATTTTACTAATAAATAAACTATACATATATGACCTATACATACATATATACAAATATATGACATATGTATACAAATATATACATACCAATATACATATTTAAATACATATATAATTAGTAGATACAAATAACTATGAATATATACATCTGTTTTGCAATACATATATGACAAGGATGATTCATGTAAGAAACGTTGTCTGAATAGATGATTACGTACCAATTTTTTAAAAGCATACTTATTGCGCTTCCATGTCATCGGGCAAGGAGTTCCAAAGGCGTGTAGCCTGAACAGTGAAGGAGTTACCATAGAACTCAGTGAAGTGAACAGGAATACAGATTTTGTTGTTAGAAGAAGAACGTAGGAACCTATCATGAGATGAGAGAGAGATAGTTAAATTTACTCTTAAGATAAGAAGGCGAAGATGGGTCATTTAAAATGGAAAGAACAAGCAATATTCTGGATTTGCGCCTCTGACGGATAGTAAGCCAATTTAGCTTAGATCTACATTGCGAAATATGGTCATACTTACGAAGCCCAAAAATAAATCTTATACAGTTATTAAGAAGGTTATGCAATGTATTAATAATTTGCTGATAATAAGAACATTATTGTTCAATGTGAGGTAGGTTAAAGTTATTTCCTACTACCGTGTTGCCCTCTCGCGTCTCCCGTCACCCGCAACTAAACCCGCCGCTAGTGTGAACGAGCGAGTTTAGTTCAGTGCATAAGTTGACAGGACGCAACGTGTTCGTGTTCGAACCTCAAAATATAAAATCTTACTTTTTATAAATAAACTCGCCAAGAGTACATTTGAACACTACTGCCCACTTAACCGTTTACTGTCAATAGCCCTGTAACTAAACTCGCTACTGTACTTATCGAAGTGTAAATTAAGTGGGCAGTAGCGTTCAAATGTCTTCGTGGCGAGTTTATAAAAAAAAAATCCTTTTTTATATTTTGAGGGTCGAACGCGAACACATTGAGTCTGTCAACTTATGCACTGAACTAAACTCGCTCGATTACATGAGCGGCGAGTGCCAGTAGACGCACGGGAGAGTAGCACTTCGAACTTGACTCACCGAAAAATAGACCGACCTGCTATCCCGTTCAACTTAATTGTTAATTTGCTACTTAATTCACTGATTGCCGTTCATACGAGATTTTTTACTTAACTCGCCAGGTTCGCAAGTCCAAGTGTGAATCGGCCTTAAGGCACGCGTCAGCTTGAGCGCGCGCGTGACACCTCTCTGAATCAGCCTCTTGTAGGCGGCCGCGCAGTGTAGGTATATTTTCAGGCCTAAGGCGCGAAGTGGGACAGACCTGCCGTGACAAATAAACCAGAAATATTCCTATAAACACCGCCCTCTATCGCTAAAACGGTTGAACGCATGAAAAAATATTTCAGATAAAATTTGTCGCAAATTTTATGCTCTACAATTTTGAAGTTGATGTTAGCATCCACTTAAGCAATAGAAACCGAGATTATCGCGAAAAACTGTTTTTTTAACCTTTGGTCTGGAATAACTTACGACGCAAACACGAAATTTTATGAGACTTTTGAGACAACTTTTAGAATGTCAAAATAAAGGTATTTACGAATATTCAGCTTTTTATGTCTTATTCTGCTGTTGATCGATAATTTGACCGGAGTATAAGTAATACAGAGCGTATCCGCTACACGGAGTTGACGTCGGCTAAAATCTCTGCGTTCGCCGTTTCGTCAAGGTCATTCATGCTTCTTAAAGCCTTAAAGTAAAGTTATAGTCAATAGTGCGACCCACTGCTGGGCACAGGCCTCCCATAATTTCGGAGAGAATTATAGAGCAGTTATCTTGCCGCCTTGCGCGATTGCGTGTTGGCAGACTTTATATGTTGTTTAAATATTTTATTGATGAAAAAAAAGCAACTTTGGAATCCTCTAATAACTTTATTAAAATAATTTTAAATAGTCAAAAAGCACGTAATTACAGTAGAAGAAGATACTTGTAAGTTGTAGTAAAATAAAAGTCTTAGTTTTAATAATATTTTGCATTTAGTTTTAAGGTTATTAGTAAAATGTTACAAAAGTTATAAATATAGACAAAGCATTATTATTTGTTTTAGTTTTGTATGTGTGTATTAGTTATAATTATTTTTAAATCTAACTATGAATTAAGAGGGTCACTTCACTCTATGAAATCGCACCAGTAAAGTACGTCGCTGAACATATGTCTCCTATAAATTGCCTCACAGGAGGGATATTTGACATAGTTACCACGCTACTTATTAGAAAGACGCTGCTAAACTAGTAGATGGGCATATTTTTTTATAGGATTAGGGTGACAAGCGAGTCCACCTGATGGTAAGTGATTGCTGTGGTCCATAGAAATCCATACTTCTCGTTTGCGAATCAAATTGCAGATGCGTTATCAGCCGTGAGTACTAAGATAGAATGCCTCTTTTCCAGTAAAAATAGTCTCCGGTCTCACGCTCACCATACGAAATACAGCAGCATTAAGCTGCTATTTTAGGCTGGTACAGAATACCAGAGAGCGTTGTCCTTCCCCGGTGGAGCCAACCCATTCGTGCTACAACTATACAATTAATATAACTGCAGTATGGCTCTACGATGTATATATATCCTAGTTTATTTCCGTCTGTCACCTCTTATGACACCCACGGACTATATGGGGTAGTGGATATGCTTACACTATACTACACGGTCAGTACTTACTAGTACTTAATAAATCTATTAGTAAATATTTCAAAGACATGTTTTGAAGTCTCGAGTTCCCTCTAAGGAATGAGAGGAGGCCTGTGTCCAGCAGTGGGTTCCACTAAAGCTTACTTTTATTTAAATGTGTTAAACAAATTGATTAAGTAGAAAATTCATGAGAGTTTGAAGGGATGTAGCATCATTAAATGTTGCATTTCCGCCGAAACACAAAATGCAACAATGACCACAGAAGAGATTAAAATACAAGTACGGAACAATCACTCTCTGATAGCAAACTAGCGAGTTTAAACCTAGTTACAACGTTGCTAATGTTTATAATACTTTGCATGCCTCGGATGCGACCTTCGTTAAAATAGCCTACCGATTGTTGCGGCGCGCGTATTAAATCAAAATGCACCTTACGTCTGCGTGCGAGAGTCTGTATCACTGAGCCTGTTACGCGCCTTTGTTAAGGCCACTCCTATTGTAGGGTGAGGTCACAGTTTAAAGAGACCTTACAGTTAAGAAACGGTTGTATTTGTGTAGAGCTCGCCCACTGCGGGGCAGGGGGCGAGCTTGTGCTAGCGCACTTTATTGAGTCTGCTAGATAATACATGCGGTTGGCGCGAGCGTGTTTTGTAGCATTTATTTAATACATTTTAAGTGCCGTTTTCGAAAAATATATTATCTAAAATGGTGAATTACTGTTATAGTTATATGAGTTACTAAGTAAATTTGAATTCAAATGACGGCCATGCTTATGTTTCCCTCATTTTTGGAAATTGTTTATCCGAATGCAAATGCGCTACATAATTAAATTTAATAGAAAGTTTTCAACCTATAAGTATATACATAATGTTAATAAATGATAATGAGACACGCTGGCCGCGTAAATACCTACGCGGGCGGTGGCGTCGCCTGATATCAAAGGCGTTTCACAACTGTAAGGTCTTTAAACTGTGGTTAGGTGTTGTGAGAAAACAAATTGCATCCTTTGATATTAGTTGGTAGTACATTGTATAACACCGAGGTGTTATTATTTATTTTTTTATTTATTCTTTATTGCATTCCTTTAAAAATAAAAGAATACAAAGGGCGGACTTAATGCCTGAGGCATTCTCACCAGTCAACCCATGGAGTGGTGAGAATTTGACGTAGGTGTAGTAATAGAATAAAATAACACTACACAAATGATAATTAACTACATAATATATACATTTTACTAATAAATAAACTATACATATATGACCTATACATACATATATATAATATATGACATATGTATACAAATATATACATACCAATATACATATTTAAATACCAGATACAAGGGCTTCGTTCTACCACATTTTAATAAAATTTGGGGGAGGCACACGGCTCACTGTGCCATGAGCGCCAACCAACCAACGCGCCCCCTCGAAGGGGACGTTAAGTTGGGAACTGGACCGTAGTCCACAGCAAAATAACTTGTTGTACCAGTAAAAGAGGGCTTGGCCCCTTAGTAGTGCGTGAGCACAACCATCTACCAAAGTCGCGCATGTCTGTGCGTGTAAACTCTATACAAAATACGATCAAATCCAGCCACAGTGAATGTACGTCACACGGATTAGGCAATGATAGGCACACTGGTCATAAAAAGCCCTCCGTGAGCGCCACCAACTGCCAGAACGCCGTTCCTGTAGACGTGATGTAAGTGTAAGGCATCACCACCAATTGCATGATCAGCACGGCTAACTAGCTGCAGAGCGTATCGTTAGTCTACCTCTCACCTCAAGGGAATGGGGTCCTACGTTGCGCGGCTTTCGGCCGCAACCTTGAGAGTTTCCTCAGATTATTCCTCCAACTACCACCCACATGAGGTCGACACCTATGCTCCACTAACCAATGTAATAGCAGATATAGCCAAAAGGTAGTTATAAGATAATTGTAATAATTCGCCATCAGAAAGGGTTTGTCTCACCCACCAACAAGTTGCCGTCAATCGTTCAAAGGTGGGAACTTTACTGAGATATATTATTATGTTTTTATATAAAACATCATGGAGATCAGACAGTCTGCAGCCCCGTAATGAAGGGACCCGACTTGTGCAAAGCTACTTAGGTTGTGAGTCAAACCAAGACACAGAGAGCGCCATTGAGAATAGCGACCCGCTAAATAACCATCGCAGAGACGCAATGCTGCAGAACGCAACAAGCATCAATACGACTATTGTCGGGCTTACACCATCCCAAGGTCCCTCATACAATCCCAGCAGACATCACCACCCGTATACTTCCATCTACCAGAACCACAAGATGCGTCGAATCAGGCGCAACACGCCCGCAGATCCATCACAAGACGCAATACTGCAAGTAGCAGTAATCATCAATGCAACTATCATACGGATGGCGCCCCTTCACAATACACCCACATGATCCCTATCGACTTTAACTAACAAAATTGGTACTGTTGTTAACTGAAAATACCACCAACGTATCAAATTAGCACGCTACTATGACGTCAGTAATCAAAACTCCACGTATCATAGCGCTATTGCACTAATATATGGAGTTTAGTATGCACTTAAAAGTACTACCAAACACACTCACCCTAATCCGAAAGATAGCCAAATTATCATAACGCTATGTGCTAAGACACTGCCCATAAACGGTAGGGGTGTGCGATGTCCACGGGCAAATCGTATTGCTACAACAAGCCCTCTTAACACCGGCACTAAGATGATATGTCTAGGATACATCGGTTAGCGAGTCCAAATTTACCTCAGTCTCGGAAGCTGTGAAGCAATCTACACGCCACTATAATAATCCTTTTCAAGTCCCATTTCTTTCAATATAGTGCTTTTACATGTTTGAGACCTTCCACATATTCGCTTTATTTCATAGACCATACAATTATATGTCTTTTACATATGGGATTTCAAGTCATAATTCTGCTATCATAATGCTTATGCATCATAGAGACCTTCTTTATTAATGCTTTTGTATCATAGACCTTACTATCATAAGTCCCTAATATAGGACTATACATTGTGCAACAGTACTAGTAGCAGTCGGTCACCCGACCACACCATATATGTCCCATTTCTTTCAATATACTCGTAATGCTTTTGCATTTTTGAGACATTCTATATTAATGTTTTGTATCATAGACCTTACTATCATAAGTCCCTAATATAGGACTATACATTGTACAACAGTACTAGTAGCAGTCGGTCACCCGACCACACCATATATGTCCCATTTCTTTCAATATAATGCTTTTACATTTTTGAGACATTCTATATTAATGCTTTTGTATCATAGACCTTACTATCATAACCCTAATATAAGACTATACATTGTGCAACAGTACCATTAGCAGTCAGTCACCCGACCAACCCATATATATGAACACCCATGGGTATGCGTCTCCGGCAACTCCCTCATATAAGCAATCATTACATAAACACCCTCCATTTTAATTTAATTAACTTTGATTTTTTTTGTATGGCTGAGTGCTGCGCGCTCACCGCCCTCTATCGCTAAAACGGTTGAACGCATGAAAAATATTTAAAATTTTATGTTTACAATTTTGAAGTTGATGTTAGCATCCACTTAAGCAATAGAAACCGAGATTATCGCGAAAAACTGTTTTTTTAACCTTTGGTCTGGAATAACTTACGACGCAAACACGAAATTTTATGAGACTTTTGAGACAACTTTTAGAATGTCAAAATAAAGGTATTTACGAATATTCAGCTTTTTATGTCTTATTCTGCTGTTGATCGATAATTTGACCGGAGTATAAGTAATACAGAGCGTATCCGCTACACGGAGTTGACGTCGGCTAAAATCTCTGCGTTCGCCGTTTCGTCAAGGTCATTCATGCTTCTTAAAGCCTTAAAGTAAAGTTATAGTCAATAGTACGACCCACTGCTGGGCACAGGCCTCCCATAATTTCGGAGAGAATTATAGAGCAGTTATCTTGCCGCCTTGCGCCATTGCGTGTTGGCAGACTTTATATGTTGTTTAAATATTTTATTGATGAAAAAAAAGCAACTTTGGAATCCTCTTATAACTTTATTAAAATAATTTTAAATAGTCAAAAAGCACGTAATTACGGTAGAAGATGATACTTGTAAGTTGTAGTAAAATAAAAGTCTTAGTTTTAATAATATTTTGCATTTAGTTTTAAGGTTATTAGTAAAATGTTACAAAAGTTATAAATATAGACAAAGGATTATTATTTGTTTTAGTTTTGTATGTGTGTATTAGTTATAATTATTTTTAAATCTAACTATGAATTAAGAGGGTCACTTCACTCTATGAAATCGCACCAGTAAAGTACGTCCTCTTAAAACACTTACTAAATAAAAAAATAGATTGTGTACAAAAAGGCAATTGTGTTTAAATTAAGAAAACCAGCGGAAAAAAAAATATTTTATTACTAAGACATGGAGGATTTCCCACAATGTTCACCGCATACGTGGTAAATCAGCACTTTGAATTGCAATTCACAATTTCTTTGGTGCTTGCGGGGGAAACCTGTGTTGCTCGTGTACGCTAATTTTTGGTGAGCGCTAAGCCTATAAGCGTCCGTAATTCTTAAAATTGAGATTTTTTCTATTTTTCCGTCTTTGAACATTCCAATTTTTCCATGGTTTTCAAATCAGTTTAAGCGGGTTCTTCACTCAAACCTTCTCACCGATTAATTACTAATTATCAAGCGGTTTTTTTTTAAGAGTATGTACCATTAAGATATATTTTCGTAACTATCCTTGATAGATATAATCACATCTTATAGATTTTAACGTTAAAAAGCACATATCACTGAGGTAATAGCGTCAAAATTCTGTTAATAAACAATTTTATGCATGACAAGTGACCGGAATTGAACATTAACTTCTCGAAGCCAATAAAAAAGCAATTACTGAAGGTCTTCTGTTCGCTTTCTTCAATAAGTCTGAAGTCACCAGGGACATCATTGTGCTTTTCTTTTCAACAGTTTGTTAAGCAAACGTATTTTTTCTGTGGTCTTTATAATTGGTTAAAATATTAATTTAATTAAAGTGGTATTTGTATAAAAGATAGTTAATAAATTACAAGAAATCAAATTAAATTAAATTTAAAGTAATTTTGTGACCATTGATAAAACTATATTTTGTTACCATTTAGATGATTTTTTTTATTATAGTAAGTTTGAAAAACAAACACAGTTCACCTGATGATAAGACAACAGTGACTTTGGAGACATTAAATAATGCAACACGGATTGTATATAAGTGTTATTCAATAACTTTATTGTAAAGAAAAAACGTTAATTTATATAATTTTATGATAAATTAACTTAGAGTTCACCTATAAAGTAGCTATTGCAACCCATGCCACCCACAACCAACTTCATACTAAGAAGGCTTCAGACGCGTTCTCACTTCCCAGGACTATAATGAATTACCCCACAGCTTGTTATACCCGCTCTTTATACTCTTCAGACCAGAACACAGCAGTACACGCACCGCTGATTATCATAAGAAGTAGGTAAAAATAGGTAGGCACGTCTAATTGTAGCGAACAGTATGAAAAAGCAAAACAAATATTTCATATTTTTCTTCTTACAAAGTTTTTCAAGAAGAATATATTAATAAAAGAAGCGAATGTTAGGTTAATAATGGTTAAACTCACTATATTGCTTGAGTTCATAAATTTATAGGTAACAACAACCTACTTTTATAGACTACAATGCAATTCAATTTAGTGCATATGTGACTTCCCCAGACGAAAGCTATCAATTCCGTCACTAATTTTACGAAACTACGCTTTTCGGATAAACATCTTTTATTTGTATATATGCAACTACTAGTAGTACGAACTAGTTTTTTCTCTAAAATTCATACACAAAATCCTTTTTATGGGACTTATCACATTTGCTATTTAAAATCATATATAAAGTATATGCATATTCTTCGATATGTCGACGCCGAGTATTTCGATGCTAGCTGAGGTAACAAGGGAATGCCTTAAAACGGAGGAGATACAGGGGTTCTTTTTAGCGGTAAACGCGCAAACTTATGTCTTCTGAAGATTGAACTGGACCAGATTTAGTCGCCTTCAATCCGATATTTTGTACAACAAAGTCTCGACCTTAGACACAAGTTTGTTCCGGTGCTCGGCAACGTTTTCCCGAGAAACATTGGCACGGCCGGTGTATAAAGCATCACCAGCCCTGTCGTCCGCATAGCAATGAATGTTACCAGTTTGCAACATATCACTGATTAGCAGAAGAAACAGCGTTGGTGATAGCACGCAGCCTTGTGGAACACCAGCGTTAATAGGCTTGCAATCAGAGCATGCACCGTCTACTGCGACCTTAATACTCCGATCCCGAGAAATTTTGCAATTGGTTATCCAATTGCAAAATTTCTCGGGAAGCCCATAGGAAGGGAGCTTCGAAAGAAGCACTTTGTGCAAAACCCGATAGAAGGCCTTCGCTATATCCAAACTAACGGCCAATGCCTCCCCCTAGGCATCTACTGCCTCCACTCATCTATGAGTAAGGTAGACCAGAAGATAACAAGCTATTCGACACCGACGAAAACCGTATTGGCGGTCACTAAATAGCTGGTCATCTTCAAGGTAGCTCATGAGCTGGCAGTTTATAATGGTTTCCATTATTTTGGAGAACAAGGAGGTGATGGCTATAAGCCTGTGGTTGGACGGGTCTGAGCGGTCGCCTTTTTTAGGGATCGCATGGACAAAGCTGTCTTCCATGAATTCGGGACTACGCCTTGGGAGTAGGAGTACCGGAAAAGAAGCGTTAAAACCAGTGCCAACTCCAGAGCACACCTCTTCAGCACAATGGGAGGGACTCCATTAGGCCCACTCAACTTGTTGACGTCCAGGGAGAGGAGTGCTTTGCGAACCGAGCGCTGTGTAAACCGCACATCCGGCATGGAGCACTCACACCGCGTGATGGTCGGCGGTGTGTTCCCCTCGTCATCGAGAGTTGAGTTGGACTAAGGCTTGGGAGTAGGAGTACCAAAAAAGAAGCGTTAAAACCAGTGTCAACTCCTGAGCACACCACTTCAGCACAATGGGAGGGACTCCATCATGCCCACTCAACTTGTTGACGTTTAGGGAGAGGAGTGCTTTGCGAACCGAGCGCTGTGTAAACCCCACATCCGGCATGGAGCACTCACACCGAGGGATGGTCGGCAGTGTATTCCCCTCGTCATCGAGAGTTGAGTTGGACGCAAAGAGAGAGCCTAACAGATCGGCTTTCTCCTTTGCGGCATGGGCCAGTGAATCGTCCTCTCTATGCAGAGATGGAAGAGATGGCTGACAGAAGTTCCCTTTGTATAATTGTACTAAACAGTTTAAAAAGGTAATTAGTACTACTTTATATTCCATAATAGCACAATGAATAATTAAATTATATTAGAAAATTACATCATGGTTTTAACATTTTATGATTTTATGGAATCAATCCTTTTATATTTTACACTACCCCATAACATCCCGTGGGTGTCGTAAGGAGGCGACAGAAAAATAAAAAAATCAGGAGATGGCCAGCAACGTCTTCCCAATAACGACTAAAAATAAAAAATAACTGCGATTTCCAAGCCGCTTGTCAAACGTGGTAACTATTCGGCAATCTATAGGGGAGGCTTATTTTCAGCAGTAGACTTTATTAAGTTTTGACGGTAAAAGTAATTTATTTATAAATTCCAAAATGAATAATTCAGTTATTAATTTTGGTATTATCTGATGGCAATCCTGTCAATGCAATGTAATCAGTATAGTTATTAGTAAAGATTTTACTAATAACTATATTATTATTATTTTATTAACGGTTATAAGTTGCTAGCACTCTGCTAAATTCTCAAAAGTGCCTCTAATCAGCAGTGGTTGATAAAAAGCTGTGATATAAAAGTCGTAATAGTTGAGGCATATAGATAGCAGGTGCTTATTGTAAATTTTGTAGTAATAATAAACAGTTCAATTTTCTATATATTATATAGTGATTAGATAAGACATCCAGTGTGTGTTGCCAGTGATGACTTATGGATCTGAGACGTGGTCCTTCACTGCTGGCCGTATGAGGACGCTCAAGGTCGCCCAGCGAGCTATGGACAAGGCTATGCTCGGGGTTTCTCTGCGTGATAAACTTAGAAATGAGGATATACGCAGTAGAACTAGAGTGATCGACATAGCCCATCGGATTGGTAAGCTGAAATGGCAATGGGCCAGCCATATAGCTTGAAGAACCAACAACCGATGGGGAAAAAAGGTTCACGAGTGGCAGCCTCGTACCGGTAGGCGAAGTGTAGTGCGTCCCCCCACTAGATGGAGTGACGACCTGTTAAAAGATGCAGCAAGTCGATGGATGCAGGTGGCTCAGGACCGTGCTTTGTGGCGTTCCTTGGGGGAGGCCTATGTTCAGCAGTGGACTTGTGAAGGGCTGTAATGATGATAATGCCGTGCTATTTATTATACGTCAGAGGAGTCACAAAAAAGATTACATTGTCATAATGTAGGCTTTTATTAGGACATTTTATAAGTCATCGAAGAAGGACAGTTATTCTGTGCCATCTATCAAGTACGGGAGTATACAAGCTTGATTGTGAATGTAGTCTCTCTGATATAAGATAAACAAAAAGGTCGCTATAAATAACGTGTAGCTGACATAAAACTGCGACTGCACACTGCACTGCACTATATTTTCTGCAAAAAGGAGCCAGCTCACCTTCGCTTCATATATATATATATACATATATATATATATATATATATATATATATATATATATATATATATATATATATATATATATATATATATATATATATATATACGTAAGAATACAAACTTGGGTCGTTTAAAATTCAATAAAGTACAGGTAAAATTCTGGAGCATCGTTTCGAACGTATAAAGGTAACCATTTAAGCTTAAAACTTAACAATAGAAAAATATGTGGTCATACTTACGTAACCCAAAAATAAATCTTATGGAATTATTAAGAAGGCGCACCAACTTGCTTAGAAGATTTTATGACAGATCTGGGTACCATGCATCTCCGTAATCGATAATAGGTAGAATGAAGGAACGAACCAGAGTAAGCTTGGTTTTCCAATGTTGGAAATTTTAAAGACGGTAAAGGAAACGCAAGGTGGCACCAATTTTATGACTTACTTCAGAGATCTGCAATTTCCAGGTTATTGTTGTCACGAAATCAAAGTACCATTATAAATTACAGGCGAGAGATTCCCAGAATCAACCTTAGCCAATAATTGCGAACATCCGAAGATTTCTTTATATTTGGCTGAATGAACTGAAACGTCATATTATTTGCACGACCATTCTCTTACGGCTTCCAGGTTATTTTTAGTTTTTGTATAATATAGTTAAAACTATTTACGCCAGACTGCACATAGAGCTGAAGATCATCCGATGGTACGAACAATCCAAATCTGAAGAAATATTATATGCATTATTCAGAAAAGTTTCTTAATTTACATAACAAATATAAACTTTGTACTGAACGTTCACAATAATACCCTAAATAATATTTATATCATACTCTACCTCTGTACTAAATTTCAAATGAATACGTCAAATAGTATTAGAGGAAATTGCCTGTGACTGACAGATGAATTCTAAAAGTGTTCAGTTTTGCTAACGGTGGCAAGAAATACAAAAAAATATTTATTATACAAAAAGCTTATTTTTATCAAACGAAGGCACATTATAATACAAAAGCACTTACATGGCGAGAAAAAAAACTTTGGAATTGTTTTGTTATAAAATTACCTTAAAAATGTTACTTATATGGGAGGTTGTTGAGATTAATACGAATTTTTATACAAAAACATTTTTGAAAGACTATCTGCAAAAGGAAAGAAGGGATAAAAATGCTATATCTTTATGTTTAAAATTATTTCTGTAAGAGGAAAAGAATTCGGAATCATCTCATGTACAGGTCGGGTACATTTTAATCCCTCTACAGAATACTTAATGTGAATAATTAACAAAAAAAAAAAAGCTTTTAAGTCAGCTACGTGATCACTGTGATGACAACTATTCGGTTTTTGTTGATGTCTAATTGTCCAGAACAGAGTACCTAAATAATGAGTTAAGATTCGAATATAATCTTTTGGAATTTGACTCCCCACAAGTTTGTTGATGAGATGATTATACCACCATATATGGGAGAACATATTATCTTTTTGCAATACTCACTACGATACAGACCCTCCTCATACAATACAGACCACCACTTCTCATAGCTACTACTCACTACTACAGAATAGAGACAATACATCCATATGTGATCACAGTTTCACACCCTCTAACCCTATATGATTAGGGAAAAGCAGGCTCTCCCTGGATCAGCTTTGGTCAAATGGCTTGAAAGAGTTTAATCAATAGTAATTGTAACGTTGCACTGCTAAATGAACAAACAAATGTTTGCTCCTTAATAACACACAGCCTCGCAATGTGGTTGTTTGTCACCCTCACGGTGCGGTGACTACCAATTGGTTGCATGGTTAGAGAGTAGGCGGACGTTTCGCAGTGGTCTGTTGTTAATTTTACAGAAAATGGCTGCGTACGTTAGGTGGTGATTGGTGGCATGACGTAGTTGCTCGCTACGTAAGTGGGGAGCGATTGCGTCAGAAAGTAGTATAAATAGCAGCTGCTTTGGCTCGCCGCTCACTTAGCGGCCAGCCTCCGCAGAGGAAGATTTCAAGCCTATTATCGCTGGTGTTCTACAAGGCTGCGTGCTATTACCAACGCTTTTTCTTCTGCTTATCAGTGATATGTTGCAGACCGGTAAAATTCATTGCTATGCGGACGACAGCACTGGTGATGCTTTATACACCGGCCTTGCCAATATTTATCGTAAAAATTTCGCCAAGTACCGAAACAAACTTGTGTCTGAAGTTGAGTCTTTGTTGAACAAAGTCTCGGATTGGGGGCGACTAAATCTAGTCCAGTTCAATCCCCATAAGACACAAGTTTGCGCTTTTACCGCTAAAAAGAACCCCTTTGTCGTATATCCTCAGTTTCAAGGCACTCCCCTTGTTGCCTCAGCCAGTATCGGAATCCTTGGCGTCGACATATAAAATGACGTGCAGTGTTGTGGTCACTTGGAAGAGAAGGCCAAAATAGCCTCTAAAAGGCTTGGCGTGCTCAGCAGTATTTCATACCGGCACACCGCCTGCAACTTTACAAGGCGCAGGTGCGGCCTCAGATGGAATACTGTTCCCATCTCTGGGCCGGGCTCCCCAGTGCCAGCTCCTTCCATTTGATCGCATCAAGCGCAGAGCGGTTTGAATCGTCAGCAACCGAGCTCTTTCGTATTCTATCGCATCTACTACTTCTTGTGGAATCGACTACCACCAGCGATTTTTCCGGCCAATACGACTTTAAAACGTCGGCAACACATCTGCAATTCCCCTGGTGTTGTTGTTATTCATAGGCGGCGGTAGTCACTTACCAATATATATAATAGGCGTTTGTGACTTTGACTCTTTGTTATTAATGTTACTACGTGTATTCTTACTTTTACTGCCCCAATGGTCTAGTGGTCGTAAGCATGACCGCCGATCATGTGGACCCGGGTTTAAAAATCAGTTATTTGTTTTTTTCTGTCAAGAAAATCTCAGTAGCAGCCATGAGTTAGAAAGCTAGCGGTGTTTTACCCTTGTGCCTCAAAATGCACGTAAAGCTGTTGGTCCTGCGCCTGACCTTTCTTCGGTAGTCTCAGATTTTGTCTCGTCCGATTATGAGAGTGAGGGAATAAGAAGTGCACCAGTATCTGCTCCCATACTCTTACACAAAAATTATGTCCTACGCAGATGGCTAGTCTCCGTTGAGTTGGCCGCCGTGACCGATAAACAACCTTGATGCCATTATTATATATTATGTATTCTATAGTTTGTTATATGTATTGGTGATTTCTTGTAAGGGAACGTAAAAAAGACATTGAGGACCATCTTCGCCATTAGATCAGTTTTTATAGATCATAAAAGAAAGCTAAATCCTACCAAGAATTTGTAACTCCTTCATACTTTGAAAAATCTGGGAAATTTATGCTAATTTTAATAAATTATCCATTCTGCGCTGGTCGGGATAACATTAGTAATAAATTTATAATAATTAATAGCTGAAGGAGTTCCGAATTAACAATATGTGGACGTCAAACATATCTGTTGACCCTGATTAGACAATGGTTCTGCAAAGCACCTGAATGGTATAAATATAGGTAATAAATGCGATTTAACCATTTTTAAACAAAGGATTTAACAAGTAGCCGTTTTTCTTGTTAAACTTAGCTTATACAGAAATAGCATAATGTGAAGAAACGACACGATGCTCTGACTTGTGTTTATAATTAACATTTTACGCTATTAATATAACATTTAGATTTAAATACCTATAGAATCCAAAATAAGATAAGGGTTAGATTTCGCAAAATACTAATCTTATAATACAATAATATTTAATAACGCTTTTCATTTCGATTAAGCTATTTTCTTATCAATGTTTAAGAAATATCGGGTATAAATTTTAATCCTAAATTAATGACAGGATTTCAAGGCTATATTTAAAGTAAATTTCTTAATTTATTTTAAGGCTATTTTCTTGTTAAGTTTTAAATAAGGTTTTAACTTAGCAAGAGAATATTCTACTCCGTCTTATCCCGTGGGTGTTGTAAGAGACTATATAAGAAAATGCAAGATGGGCAGCACCTTCATCCTCATAAAACTTAAAATAAAAAAAAAACTACATTTTTGAATATTTTTTTAAATATTGTCTAAATATATATAATAGTAGTAATAGTAGAAATCGAGTGTTTACTGATAAAACCAGTTGTCTGCATTTTTGTGAAAATGAGTTAAATATACACTTCAATTTAAAAAAAAACTCAATTTTCTGGTAAAACCGACAATTTGATATTATGAACATTATTTAAGGAGATATTTCGTGGTAATACCGTGTATCGGCATGGTAAGCTTAAAAAATATCCACGTAAAACGGATTTAAGCCTTTATTGGTTCGAGTAATTTTATTTCCTACTAGAAAACATGTTACAATTCCATAAATTATGTTAATGTAAAACACAAATTCCAAAATGCTTACTTGATGAAAAAGTTATGGACTTTTAATTGTTTTTAATAGAAACCGATCACAAAATGTAATTTACCATTCTTTAGCAGAAAAAACCGAATAAGTGCTCCTAGTCGTTAAGCTTATTTGTTTCCACACATTAAAAATTATCTCGCACGAGGAATTGATAACTTCCAGCCTAACGAACATCCGGTTTTCGCAAAGACAGAGTATCTTGGAACACATATTTATCCTTCGGCAATTTGTACAGAAGACCTAAGAGTACAATATGCCACTTTGTCTTATGTAAGGAGACTAGGAAAGCCTTGATTCCGTAGAAATTTGGGCGGTGCTACAGTCACTTTAGCGATGCTAAGTCAATTGTCGGTATATCGATGCTGAATATTCTATACAATAGAGCTACGATGGCGATGTGAGTACTGAACCAGACTACGTAACCTATCCAACTGCAGAGAGGTGTAAGAAATGGGCGTTATATCCTCAAAACTCTTCACCGCTGCATTGGAAGACGTTTTCAAGCTACTGGACTAAATACCAACATCCATATCAACATCAATGGCAAACTCTCTTTGTCATTATGGCAAAATCGCTGAGGACCTAAGCACTATTAACAATGATCTTAATAGTTTTTCCCAACGAATTGGTCTTAAAGTAAAGATAGACAAGACAAAGACCATTTGTAATATCCATATCACACTTAAGCTGTTGTTGGTAGCACTACAATTGAAGTTGATGTCAAGCATGTTAAGCTAGGACAAATTGTCTGACTAGGTTAGTCAAACTTCGACCGAGATGTCAATAGACAGATTCAACTCGGCTGGGCAGCGTTTGGAAGATAACGTAAACCTCAAAATTTGGAAGCGTGGAGAACGACAACCAGTGCGTGTTGCCAGTGATATCTGATATTTACACAACATACATCTTAGACGTGGTCTTTCATTACTGGCTCCATGAGGAAGTTTAAGGTGGATCAGCCTGCTATGATGAAGGCTATGCTCGGAGTTTCTCTGGATGATAGACTTCGTGATGAGAATATCCGCAGTATTATAACTATAGTAACCGACATAGCTCAATGGTTAAGCTGAAGTGGCAATTGGCTGGCCACGTAGCCACAACTATAAAGTAGCCACCGACAACCAATGGAGAAAATAGGGTTTCGTGTGGCAGTCTAGTACCGGGAATCGAAGTGTATGTTGATGCACCACTAGATGGCGTGACGACCAAGTATGAGGTACAGAAAGCCAATGGATGCATTTGGCCTAGGATCGTATTTTGTGGCATTCCTTGGGCTTTAATGACGATGATAAAAGTGATGATGTAAGAGAGGCTACGCGTTTGAAGAAAAGGGTCTATCAAAGTTTACTAGAAAAAGCCAAAAATCATTAATCAACCAAATTACTTTCTATTACTGTGGTAAAAAGAGGGATCTTGTAAAGCTTTATCAAAAAGGAATCATTCCTGAATCATGCATGTGTCTCACATGCATCGAATAGAAAGATAGATAGATATAGACTCAGATTCAGATTTCGAAACTTTAAATATATTGTATGTGTTTTTTAAATGCTAAAACTGGTAAAACATTGACTTGGTTTTAGCCTGATTACAGTTAGTTGAAAACAAAAAAATGGTGTTGGTCTATCTCAACAACATTATAAGATTTTCCGTCCTGTTTAGCCCACTGAACTAATGTGATCCATTCAAAAGGGGGTTTGGCGCATCTTTCGATTAAGACATGAACGCTATCACTTTCTTGCTGGGTATGGCAATTTTATAAAAATATGTGTTTTTAAGTGATATTGTATTTTTGTGCTAATATGATATACGTAGCGAATATTTTCCGGTTCCAGTTTCGCCCCACACAATTGTCGGACCAAAACCTAAACTTTCTACTCCTTTGGAGACCTCCTTTGACCTCTTGCCTTGAGTTCCTTAAAGCAAGTGGCTATTTTTGCCAAGATTACAGTAAATTTCATAGTACCCAATTTTCTTTTGTAATAAAATACAATACATAAAGCCGTTGATTTAGTTGCTTGCTTTAGGAGATATATAGACCTCCTAACGCAAGTAACAAGACAAGTGTTTCTGGTTCGGGGTCTTCGGCCATGTGATTGCAGTCTAAGTCACCTGAATTCACTCATTATCTATGTGTTTCATTAGGTCATCACTCCATTTATTGGGGCATTGCTCAACACTACGGTTATTAGGACCAAGCTGTCATTGAAGAATGACCAGTCTATTGTCACTTCAGATTAATGATCCGCTGGGTTATGTTAGTTACTCTTGTTCTGCGGATCTCCTCGGATTTTATCCCGCAGAGAAATTATGAGCATAGCTTGAGTGGCTTTGAGTTTCCCCATACTACCAGCAGTGATAGACCACATTTCAGTTCCGTTAGTCATCACAGGCAACAGGAATTTGTTGTACATTTTTATCTTAAAATTTAGAGGAATATTATATTAAAGTGCATATAAAATGTTATACTAAAAATATTATTATCTAGCAGTCTGCCCCAGCTTCGCCTGGATAAGATCTACTAATGTAGGTTATTTTAATTTAAAATAGTCAAAGACCATTTATGTAAACAATTTTTAATTATTCAGAAAAAAATAATAACTTTAAGTTTTACGGATAAATTATAGCCTGGATCCCTCCTCTATGTGTGTTTGTTTTATCCAATCACAAGCTCGGATAGACAGACATCCGAGCTCATCTTGGGATTGACAAAAATTTTAAAAATAGTTGTGCATGACTTAATGGCATGCGAATAACTCCGTCAGGCAGTTATTTCGATATAACAGACACTTCAGTTATATTTATATGTATTTATGAAATTTGAAATATTTGAAATATTTATTTGCGTCTTAAGCGCTCTGCCTTCGTCATATAAGATGTCTGAGCTTCTTGAATTTGATAAAACCGCTGTTAAAAATTAAAAAGTTTGGGCTTGAGTTGGGATAAATCTCGCGATTGTTTTGAATTTAAAGTAACCACGCCTGACAAAATGTGTTCAAAACAAATTATTTTAGCCACTGTAGCTAGAATTTGGGATATAATGGGCTTCATAGTGCCTGTTGTTCTCTTCGCTAAACTTCTCATAAAAGATTTGCAGCAGTTAAAACTTGATTGGGATGATTGTCCACCCCAGTATATAGTCAAAACCTTTGTTTATCGCACGTCTCGAGCTCTGTGATGCCGAATTACTGGCTAGACTAATTAGACGCGTGCACGAAACCTATGATTCACGCTATAATATTAGTGAGATGTACGCGTTCACAGACTCAATGGTCACACTTTGTTGGATAAACTCTTCTCCGCACCGCTGGCAAACCTTTGTCGCCAACCGCGCTGTCAAGATTATTGACAATTTACCAGCCGCTAAATTTCATCACGTCGCGGGAATAGATAACCCAGCTGATTATTTATTGAGAGGTCTTACACCCGAAAAGCTAATATCTCGTCCATTATGGTCACAAGGTCCGCCCTGGCTCGCACATCATCAATACAGACCATATTAGTATAGCGCTAGACAACGTACCGGAAGAGAAAATAACCGCACATCCCATTACTACGTCAGATCCAGAAATCTCTCTAGTTCAGGATCTTAATAAACGCATCTCCTCATGGAGTGGGCTCACGCGTATCCTTGTTTATGTCTGCAGATTTATAAATAAACTTCCTCGTTCCGGTTCGATAGCAGTTACCGCGTTCGATATATGCGCCGCCGAGCATATGATAATAGGCGATATTCAAAAAAGACATTCTGCATTCGACATTCGACAGCTAGGAGCCGGTAATAATTGCTCTCCTGCGCTAATGAAGCTTAAACCATTTTTATGTGATGGCCTTATCCACGTTGGTGGCCGCCTTACCAATTACGCTGAAAGTTCAGAACACAAATATCCGATTATTTTACTGCGTCACGACGCTCTTGTAGAGTCGTTGATCGACTATTATCATAAAAATATTTACATGCCGGTCCAGAACTGCTCATTTCTTTGTTAAGGCAAAGTTTGTTGGATCTTGTCTGCTAGACGAATTATTCGGTCTAGAATTAATAAGTGTGCAACGTTTGCTTTAAATTAAAACCGCGCCCACAATTTCCTTTAATGGCTGCGCTACGGGGACATGGAGTCACGCAAGCAGAGAAAGCTTTCGCTCATACTGACTGTGATTATTGTGGCCCTATATTGTATACGCCCATACGAGCTCGCGGTGTTAAAACTCGCAAGGCTTACTTATGTATATTTACTTGCCTTACTACGCGCGCACTCCATACCGAAATAGCCACGGATCTTACCACTGTGGCGCAGTGGTTTAACAATTCAGTTGCAGCGCTAAGGGCCGCGGGTTCGAATCCCGCACGGAACAAGAATTTTATGGCCTACAAATAATTGTTCCGGGTCTGGATGTTTGTCCTTGTGCAATTTATGTTTGTAAACTGCCCCCACGATACAGGAGAAAATTCTAGTGTGGAGGTTACGTTTTTAAAAAAAAAGCGCTTCCTATCGCGACGGGTTCCCGTGAAATGCCTCTACTCTGATCGTGGAACAAATTTTGTAGGCACGCGATCTTATCTTCAAGACTTATTTAATTTTATCACAAAGGAATACCGCCCGCGTTTAGAAGAAGAATTGGCCGAAAGTCGCATTGAATTCAAGTTTATAGCGCCTCCCGCCCCACATTTCGGTGGTTGTTGAGAGAGTATGGTAATATGTGTAAATAACCATCTTTTTAAGGTTAATTGAACAGTAGACCCTTGCGTATGAGGAGTTAATCACAGTCCTTGCTCAAATATAATGTTTACTAAACTCTCGCCCTCTCACTGTGCTTAACTCCGATCCAGCTGAACCGACGGCTTTAACACCCGCACATTTTTTGAAATTTACCGGCTCCTAGCTGTCAAATGTCGAATGCAGAATGTCTTTTTTGAATATCGCCTATTATCATATGCTCGGCGGCGCATATATCGAACGCGGTAACTGCTATCGAACCGGAACGAGGAAGTTTATTTATAAATCTGCAGACATAAACAAGGATACGCGTGAGCCCACTCCATGAGGAGATGCGTTTATTAAGATCCTGAACTAGAGACATTTCTGGATCTGACGTAGTAATGGGATGTGCGGTTATTTTCTCTTCCGGTACGTTGTCTAGCGCTATACTAATATGGTCTGTATTGATGATGTGCGAGCCAGGGCGGACTTTGTGACCATAATGGACGAGATATTAGCTTTTCGGGTGTAAGACCTCTCAATAAATAATCAGCTGGGTTATCTATTCCCGCGACGTGATGAAAATTAGCGGCTGGTAAATTGTCAATAATCTTGACAGCGCGGTTGGCGACAAAGGTTTGCCAGCGGTGCGGAGAAGAGTTTATCCAACAAAGTGTGACCATTGAGTCTGTGAACGCGTACATCTCACTAATATTATAGCGTGAATCATAGGTTTTGTGCACGCGTCTAATTAGTCTAGCCAGTAATTCGGCATCACAGAGCTCGAGACGTGCGATAAACAAAGGTTTTGACTATATACTGGGGTGGACAATCATCCCAATCAAGTTTTAACTGCTGCAAATCTTTTATGAGAAGTTTAGCGAAGAGAACAACAGGCACTATGAAGCCCATTATATCCCAAATTCTAGCTACAGTGGCTAAAATAATTTGTTTTGAACACATTTTGTCAGGCGTGGTTACTTTAAATTCAAAACAATCGCGAGATTTATCCCAACTCAAGCCCAAACTTTTAATTTTAACAGCGGTTTTATCAAATTCAAGAAGCTCAGACATCTTATATGACGAAGGCAGAGCGCTTAAGACGCAAATAAATATTTCAAATATTTCAAATTTCATAAATACATATAAATATAACTGAAGTGTCTGTTATATCGAAATAACTGCCTGACGGAGTTATTCGCATGCCATTAAGTCATGCACAACTATTTTTAAAAATTTTGTCAATCCCAAGATGAGCTCGGATGTCTGTCTATCCGAGCTTGTGATTGGATAAAACAAACACACATAGAGGAGGGATCCAGGCTATAATTTATCCGTAAAACTTAAAGTTATTATTTTTTTCTGAATAATTAAAAATTGTTTACATAAATGGTCTTTGACTATTTTAAATTAAAATAACCTACATTAGTATATCTTATCCAGGCGAAGCTGGGGCGGACTGCTAGATAATAATATTTTTAGTATAACATTTTATATGCACTTTAATATAATATTCCTCTAAATTTTAAGATAAAAATGTACAACAAATTCCTGTTGCCTGTGATGACTAACGGAACTGAAATGTGGTCTATCACTGCTGGTAGTATGGGGAAACTCAAAGCCACTCAAGCTATGCTCATAATTTCTCTGCGGGATAAAATCCGAGGAGATCCGCAGAACAAGAGTAACTAACATAACCCAGCGGATCATTAATCTGAAGTGACAATGGACTGGTCATTCTTCAATGACAGCTTGGTCCTAACAACCGTAGTGTTGAGCAATGCCCCAATAAATGGAGTGATGACCTAATGAAACACATAGATAATGAGTGAATTCAGGTGACTTAGACTGCAATCTCACATGGCCGAAGACCCCGAACCAGAAACACTTGTCTTGTTACTTGCGTTAGGAGAGGTCTATATATCTCCTAAAGCAAGCAACTAAATCAACGGCTTTATGTGTATTGTATTTTATTACAAAAGAAAATTGGGTACTATGAAATTTACTGTAATCTTGGCAAAAAATAGCCACTTGCTTTAAGGAACTCAAGGCAAAAGAGGTCCAAAGGAGGTCTCCAAAGGAGTAGAAAGTTTAGGTTTTGGTCCGACAATTGTGTGGGGCGAAACTGGAACCGGAAAATATTCGCTACGTATATCATATTAGCACAAAAATACAATATCACTTAAAAACACATATTTTTATAAAATTGCCATACCCAGCAAGAAAGTGATAGCGTTCATGTATTAATCGAAAGATGTGCCAAACCCCTTTTGAATGGATCACATTAGTTCAGTGGGCTAAACAGGACGGAAAACCTTATAATGTTGTTGAGATAGACCAATACCATTTTTTTGTTTTAAGTCAACTTAAGCCTCAAAAACTTGGACAAAAAATTTATACGGTGATAGACGAACATGAAAAAAATAAAGATTCTTCCTATTGACACAAAAAACGATATGATAAATGTAATTTTGATGAATCTGAATGTATGACTATTAGCCCTAATTGCATTAAGACTAAATCAAGACGGGAAAACTAAATAATACTAATGTCCCCCTAATTTACAGCTATGCATTGCCTAATTCCAAAGCTAAAAAAATGATTTGGTAATCCTTTGTAACAATGGTATCATTTCAGCGATTCATTACGATTCCTATGAAATAATTCTTGTAGAATCTCATTAATTTTGTCACCCTGATCCTGAGTCTGATTCCGAATAACTTATTACAATAGTTGTTTTAATTTCTGTTTATTTTTTTTTTCTTTGTAATTTCTGGTTATTTAGAATTTATTAAAGGTATTTTTTCACTTAATGGACAACAGTTGATTTTACACAAGTACTTAAGTAAATAACTGCTTAATGTAACAAACTTGAAAATTGTATAACAATGATTCAGCCTATTAAAAATTATTGATCTTTTGAACAAAGTACTAAGTGAGATATCTTTATTATAATTTTTATTTAAATTTCATTTGTTGCATGTTAATTATTTTAGAAACAAGAAATTTATTATATAGATATAGATTCCTTTTTAATTTTTGCTTACAATAAGTAGTAGTTGTTTGTCTTCTACTGGTTACTTATATCAAGAAGAAAACTAATTTAATTGCGATTGTTATTTTATAAATTTAAAATTATTATTAGTTATTATAACATAATAAAATATCAGTTGTTTTAAATTGCAGTTTAAAATAATAAACAATTATAACACCCTTATATGAAACTAATTTTACGGATTTTATCGCGTTTAATTTAAAAATTTAATTAAAATTAGTTTAATTTTATGTGTAGTGTTCATGTAAATATAAGAAATAATTTTTAACTTCCTAGTTATAAATATATAATTTTTGGATTGAAATAGTATTTAGTATTCTTCCATAAGTATGTTTTGTAAAAACAAACGATAATCCAATTCATTATGGTGTACAAGGTAAAACATGGTATATGTAATATACGTGCAAAAATAATTAATTTGTGCCCTAGTATATTGGCATTAATAACACATACGATATTTTTGATCAACAAAACTACGATGTAAGCAGTCGTATGTTTCACTTACGCTTTGTAGCACTGTGTATATCCGCCGTAAAATATGATAACAACAATATCTCTAAAGCTTTTATTAATTCACACTCCAATGTTAAATCATAAGAATGCATTCAAAATTATATATGGTGAAAAACTTATATTTGTGGCTTTTAATAAAGCAGACCTACCATCTAAAATATCTTTAGGCGGCTCTCTTGTAAAGTTCGGTGTTCGAACATACGACAGTGTACTTAGGAGCCATCGATATAAGTATTCATCAGGAGGATGTATAAACATCAACATACAAGTCTACTGGAAAACATAGGCCTGCACGAGCCACCTGCATCCATCGACTGCTTGCGTCTCTTACCAGGTCGTGACTCCATCTAGTTTGGGGCCGACCTATAATACGCATACATGCTTTAGACGTATATAGGTTGTTGCTATTAATTATTACTTCTAATTAAGCTATAGACACATATACTACTCCTTATTAAGTAATGAATACAGTTAATATTTAGAATTCTATTTTAGCAACGTTAGATATTTTAGCAATACAATAAATATGGAAATCGACTACATATAAATAATTTATTCATTACGACATACTAGAAAGTACATATATTAATAATATAATTATAAAAAGTATTGTATATTTTTTATGATTAATAATAATATGTAGTGGCCAACTATAACATTTATTGATTTGTGCAATTTTATTCAAAAGAAACCCCGCTTAAATCTCGAATGTTATAAAAAATGAAAAGAGTATGAATAATTTCAGGCCATGTTATTGACATCGCTCGGAAAGAATAGGCAAACGAACCGCCCTTGTGTATGACATTTTAATTTTCTCTTCTTTTTCTTTTGCAGAACAATAAAGTTCTCTTTTCATTTTTCTATGTCATTCCATAATTAACCTGAAATATCTAAGTTATCATGTATATCAAATCCGCAACAAATTTCTTCAAAACGTTTATTTCATTAATAGCATACGCTTTTTACATTATTTACTCTTCGAATGTCAGCTTCTTTTATCAATTGTAAGTATTATGTTATTTTTTATATATTTTTTCTTTCATTACAGCCTATCCAAAGTCCACTGCTGTACATGTCTTCGCCATAGATTGCCTTATTAACCATAATTGCTACGCTTGAAAGATTTTTTATTAATTTAAGTTGTTTTAAGAAGTTGCTGCTTATGCTTATATATATTAAGTATAGGTGAATTTTTACCTGTTATTAATATATCTTAAACTAATGAAATTTGCTAAATCTATCGAAAATAAATTAAATAACTTTTACTTCGCCTTTTAGTGTGAGATGAATCAATTCTACATGCGCTGCAATTTGTTAGTAGTTTCAAAAGCTCTCTGCCCGCAGAGTAAAGTTCAAAGTCTATAGACTCGTTAGTCTACCAATTTAAATCGTTTCGCCATATAAATTAAACACGATTTCATTTGTTCAAATTTTTACGAAATTATTAAAATAATGGGGGTTATAACAACACCTTCATTACTACAAATTTAGATAATTTTTGTAGCAGTGAGAATTTAAATCTAGAAATTATGTACTTGGCAGAGCTATACTGCAGGACTTTATACCAACCAGCATAATGTTGCTGTCTTTAGTATGGTGAGTCATGATAACCGAAGAGCCTTTTTACTAGTAACGAGGAATAGCAATATATATAGCAATGATAATATTGTGTTTTCATAAAATAAAGATATACCATATGTATAACTACAATAATAAAAAAACAAAAATTATTACTCAGATCTTATCGCCGCGGTATCGTGCCATTAATACTGGCTGCATTTCCTCGCTAAATGGCTATAGTTAGCCTATGAGCGGGGAAAGAATCAGCCATCTTGTTTACAGTGACAACGACAAGTCGTGAATACAGTTCTTTATTCTTTACTGCGCGAGGACTGCACGGACTGATAGTTTCTAAGAAAATGGCACAAATACATAGTGATCTCTCTGAGGCTCATATTTGCGCAATTTACTCAGTTCAGCTGCCTCTAATGCCGCTCCGGCTCTAAACGAGATAATTTTGAGTTGAGGGGCTGCCAAATATCTACTTTTGAAGCGTTAAAAATTAAACATTTTTTAAAAAAAATTATAAGAATATGTCACTTAAAAAGAACAAATATTTATTCTTGAAATAAATAATATACATATGTAGAAACTGAAGAAGAGCTGAGTCTGACTGATACTTAAAACGTAAAAGGTATTTTTGTTGACCTATTTTCTTCTCCTACTTTTTTATCAGCCCGCAAAATTATACTGCTGGTTATAGACCTCTGCCGTTGCTGGGAGAATTTGCCATGGTTACGCTTGATTGCTGCGCCATCTATCGGTAGTTATGAGAGATTTCTGTCCTTTCCCGTATTTGCCTCTTTCACTTGAATTCTCTTTTGCCGCCACCACACAGTTATTTTGCTAATACGAAAATATTATAATAATTAAAAAAATTAAGTAAAAGTTCTATCATACAGAAATTGTGAGATATGATAAAGTTTTTGCACTTGCTGACATTGCTTGTGCAGAAACTAATCAATTCTAAACCAGAACATTTGTTACTAAAATAGCGGTTGTTTCTTTTTGGATTCTTAATATCATTATAAAACAAAGACGCGCGACTTTATAAATTGCATTGAATTTTGTCTTCGTTCATTGTGAACGTTTTCGACAACTGATATTTATTTAAGTATTATCGATGGATTATGTAGATTTAATGATTGAAGTGAACGGACAAAAATTGGGCTGCTATTTAGGCCAACAGTAGGGTTGGGGGTTCTTTAAAACTTAATTTTCATGAACAATGAAAGAGATAAACACCACTCCTAAAAAGTGGAGAAGCCATAACCATAATGAACACATAATCAACCGATATTCTTTAGTGGTTGGTTCAAGAAATCCTCAGTAGCAGCCCGGAGTCAGGAGATTGCGATTAAACCCCTGTGCCTCGGAAAGCACGTAAAGCCGTTGGCCCTGCGCCTAATCTTTCTCCGGTCTTGTCGAATTAACGTCTCATCGGAATATGAGAGTGAGGTAATGGAGAGTGCACCCTACACTCGGACACTATAATCCTGTCCTGTCTCCATTGAGACTGCCGCTGGGATCGAAATTCGGTCTAGAGGACATTACTAAGATATAATGCCTCGTTGCCCGTTAAAAGGTCTGTGGTTTCGTACACTTACAATTAAAATTCAATAAAAAAATTACGAGCCTTGTCGTGACCAGTTGAATTGAACATTTAACAAAGTGACTGATCATTTAATGATTGATACTTTTTTTAACTTATTATAAGTCAGTGGTTGACCACAATTCCACCTGGTGCTAAGTGTTGATGAAGCCCTAGATAGTAAATGGCACTGTTTTAGGGTAATAAAAGCCTATATAATCTTGCCTTGAAGACGTCCTGATTGTATTTGGAAGGATTGACAGTCGTTAGCCAATTTTCTACTCTTTTGCGTTGCGCATTACGAAAGACGAAGCAAACCGTTTGGTTCGAATCCGTGAAATATCGACAAAAAAGAGGTGGTAGTCCGATTTTGGGAAAAGGAGGGAGGAATCAAATCATGTAATTCCTGCGCATACTCCCAGAAATGCATTCTATAAAATACTGAAACGCTGGCTACTCTGTGAATGTGCTCGAGACTGACAAGATTAATTTCAACCGAATCAAGATTACCAAAAAACCTCTTATCTCGTATGTATTTTATGAAATAGTTATTTATTACTGACCATATCGTGTAAATGTCAACATTTTTTGATTTGCCCATTCACGTTTTGCCATATTATGATAAATACGAAGGCAACTATCTAGTAATAACAATGACAGTAGGTTAATGTGCGGCTGTGGTGGAGCCGCGGGGGAGAGAAGTGTCGGTATTGCGAGGCGCCGCTCTCCCTATCCTCCGCGGCCGAAACTTGGTTGGCGGCGGAGCCAGAGACCATGCGGCCGTGAAAGGAAAAGGGGAGATCTCCCGCCGGGCAAGGTGTTCTGCCCGGGGAGCGGCCAACGCTCCGAGTGGTAGTTCGGAGCTATTGTATATATTACACTGTTTTTAATTCGGAACTTTGATAGCGCGATTTAGGCTTCGATGTATTTCGCTTGTGGCGCGACGACAGTGCCGCCACATCACCCCTTTGCTCAGATCCTTCATGCCGGTAATGCTTGCTGTGTGCGTAGGGGCAAGTGACGCCGGTGCGAACGATATGCCGGTGCACGCATGCCGTACTATGCACTCTGCAAGTGATGCTGAGAAGATGCTGGAGTAAGTGCCAGAAGTCTGCTTTATAAATCTGCGGCCGTCGGGAAAGCGGTGCTGAGGCCTGAATTTCCTGGCCCCATGGACTTGCATCGAACTCGGGGCCCGTTACGCAGGAATTGATGTCGTGGAGGGGTGCCTTCTGGTGCGCCTTACCTGAGAAGGAATGGGAGGAGAGCTCTTCGAGGAGGGCTGCTATGGGGCAGCCGGCGCTGGTGGGGCCGCGGATGTGCGAAAGCGTCTTGCACCCCGCCAATATGCGGCGTAGGTGGAACATGGGTTTTAGTCGGTGCAAGTCCGACATAACCCGTCCTTGCCCCCGAGGCGGGTATTCGTAGGCATTTCCCCATGTAAAAAGAAGGTTAATGTGCGGCTGAGGTGGCTCTTGAACCACCCTAACGCCGCGTATATTTATATATTATATAAATTAAGCATAAAAGTGACGTGTATTTTGATAAAAAATACGCTCTCAGCGCTGCTAACGGTGAATAATTAAACTATTTTTCAATATTTAAACATATCACGAAATAGTCGTGTGTTTAGTTGTTAATATCAATGAATAGATCATTGATTTGTCAAGCTATATTAAATGGTTTTGGTTTAAAGTGTAATATTTCATAAATGCTACCATTTCACGAAATAGTCGACTACTAATGATGTTATGATCAATTCTACGATCTGACTATGACATACATTTATTATTAAGTCAAGCGATCTCAAATATGGTCGATAAATATAACGATTTACGGATAAACCTTAATAGGCTTACGAATAAGTTGAATAAAAAAAACAAGATTTTTATGTGTAATTTTAAATTAAAGAAAAATCGAGTGTGTTCGTAACGTTGGACACAACAGGACAAAATTAAGAAAAGATAACAATATTAGTGTTTTAAATATAGTGAGTAAAAATTTAAATACGTGAAATAGAAAATAACTGTCATAGTTAATTGATATAAGGTCTTAGAGGTCGTTAATATTAATTTAATTTATAAAGTTGACGCAAATTTTGCTCTGTCCCATCGCATGTTATAAAAAGTCTCTTCAACGATATTTTATGGACATTTTCAATTACTTGTCTGACGTGAATAATTTATACATTATAAATTTGTTGTTATATCCTCAAAAGTTTTTGGTTTACCTCTTAAAATTTACCATCGATTTAATTTCTATCTTTATACAGTGTCAGAAACAACGAAGCTTAACCTTAACTTGAGAGAATGCTTTTAGCATTAAGTCCGCCTTTTGATCCTACAATGTCGTTAGGTTCAATAAAAAATATATAGGCAGGATGGTAGTGCTTGCACTGCTATTTCGATCTGTAGGGCAAAGAGAGCCAGTATAATTTACTATCAGTATAATTTACTAGCAGTATAATTTCTAGACAGGAAAGGAGTTGACCAATAAGAAAAGTAATCCGCGAATGTTGTAGCAAGCAACTTTTATTTTAATGAAAGTAACGAAAACGTAATTTTACACGACATGATAAATATCATAACGGCGTAAGTATATTTAATAACCCATGTCATCCCGTGGGTGTTGTTAGAGACAAATGAGGGAAATAAACCAGGAGATGGGCAACAGTGAAATCCTAATGAATTCTTAAATGTGTAAAACTGTTGTTGCTAAACCGCCTGCTAAGCATGGTAACATGGCAATTATCCTACTTATGTGGTAATCTATGGAGACCGGCGAGAGACACTTGTTCGGCAGTTGTCTTTAGACAGGTGTTAAGCTTATTTTGATAGGCTGTGACGGTAAGCGTATTTTCATATTAAAATTTATGAAACTACACTATAAAATAACAGGTAAACTTTACCTATAACAAAACTTAGAAATTTGTAACATTGTAATTCAAGAAAATCTTGATTTATTGTATTTAGTGTGCAATCGCACTTGGCGAAAAGCCAAACTGCCTTTTCATTTAAGGTAGGTACTTATTGTATTAATCTGTCAAAAGTGTAATACTGGTAAAACAAATTACATTTGAATTAAATTGATAGGCTGGTGCGTCACTGCCTCGTAGTTTAAATCAGAGTACCACGTGACAACAGAAACAACCCGGTAACACTATAAATAACCGAGAACGGTAGCAATCTCAATCAGGAACAAAAATAGAGATTAACTAGGTGGCAGAACTCCTTTTTTGCCTAAGAGTCGGTCTGGATCGGTATCACTCTCTTATCTATTCCTTTCACAAGTGTCACACTGCTGTGTTTCTGATTGAATGGTATAGAGAGTCCGTTTAGTCAGTAGGGTGTGAAGCATTATATCTTAGGCCTCGGATGTGACAACACATCCGTAGCCTTCTTTGTTTCAAGTTAGTTGCACGTTTTCATGGGCTACAGTAGCCACTTATAATCAGATGGAGTGTTAGTTTTGTCAGGCACAAATTGGATACAGTTAATTTCTGAACTTTTTTTTTTTTATAGAAGAAGGGTGACAATCGAGCACACAGTCCACCTGATGATAAGTGGTTGGGTCTATAGACATCTACATCTATCTTCGTTTGCGAATTAAAATGCAGATGCGTTGTCAGCCGTGAGGACTAAGATGGAATGCCCTTTCCAGTAAAAGGGTCTCCGGTTCTCTACACTCACCCATGAAACACAGCAGCATTAGCTGCTATTTTACGCTGGTATTCATGAGAGCGTGGTCCTTCCCGGTCGAGCCGACTCATTCGTGCTACACAACTATACTAATATAGCTGCAGCATGGCTCACCACGTACAAAATGGCTCTACCACTTATGAGGGCTCGGACTTAACGCTTATAATTGTGACACTATATTTACCCCTCACGTGTCATGGCGACCGCGGGGGGGTAGCAGCTTATGCATGCCATGCCCGTGTGTCGGCCGACCCCGTGGGCTCTGTGAACTTGGAACCCGAACTAAAAAAAATAAAAAAAATATAATTGATACATATTCTACAAACAACGCAGATGATTGTAATACCGTTTATTCGTTTGTAGTCCTGAAAAATCTTCTGATAATTACTAAAAGTTGTAATTTTTCATAACATATAATAATTTTCGAAAAATCTTGACTACCAATGCGTTAAGAATTGTTTGTAGATGATTGTAATACTAAAAGATTTTTATTGTAGATTTTTTATTCTAAAAAGAGTTATAATTTTAAAAAAATTGTAAAGATAATAAAACTTGATACATATTCTACAAACAACGCAGGTGATTGTAATAACCTTTGTCTGTTTGTAGTCCTGAAAATCTTCTAAAATCACTAGGTTGTAAATATTCATGAAGTATGATAAATTTGAAAAATCTTGATTACCAATGGGTTAAGAATCGTTTGCAGATGATTGTAATACTAAAAAAAAATTTATTACCGGACCTGAATCTTGAAAGATATTATTATTTAAAAAAAATCTATCACCCGAATGAACTACAAACGAATCAGATGATTGTAATACTGTTTATTTGTTTGTAGTCCTAAAAATCTTCTGATAATTACTAAAGGTTGTAAATTTTCATGAAATATGATAATTTTTGAAAAATCTTGTTTACCAATGGTTAAGAATTGTTTGTAGATGGTTGTAATCTAAAAGATTTTTGAGATTTTTATTCTAAAAGAGTTATAATTTAAAAAAATTAAAGATAATAAAATTGATACGTATTCTACAAACAACGCAGGTGATTGTAATAACCTTTATTCGTTTGTAGTCCTGAAAAATTTTCTGAAAATCACTAAAGGTTGTAAATATTCATGAAATATGATAATTTTTGAAAATCTTGATTACCAATGGGTTAAGAATCGTTTGTAGATGATTGTAAATAAAAAAAATTTATTACCGGACATGAATCTTGGAGATATTATTAAAAAATCTATCACTCGAATGAACTACAAACGACACAGATGATTGTAATACTGTTTATTTGTTTGTAGTCCTCAAAAATCTTCTGATAATTATTAAAGGTTGTAATTTTTCATGAAATATGATATTTTTGAAAAATCTTGATTACCTATGGTTAAGAATCGTTTGTAGATGATTGTAATACTAAAATTTTTATTACCGGACATGAATCTTGAAAGATATAATTATTAAAAAATTATCACCTGAATGAACTACAAACGACACAGATGATTGTAATGTTTATTTGTTTGTAGTCCTAAAAATCTTCTGATAATTACTAAAGTTTGTAATTTTTCATGAAATATGATATTTTTGAAAAATCTGACTACCAATGCGTTAAGAATTGTTTAGATGATTGTAATACTAAAAGATTTTTATTCTAAAAGGTTTATAATTTAAAAATTGTAAAGATAATAAAATTGATATATATTCTACAAACAACGCAGGTGATTGTAATAACCTTCATTCGTTTGTAGTCCTGAAAATCTCTGAAAATCACTAAAGGTTGTAAATATTCATGAAATATGATAATTTTTGAAAAATCTTGATTACCAATGGGTTAAGAATCGTTTGTAGATGATTGTAGTACAATTTTTACCGGACATGAATCTTGAAAGATATTATAAAAAAATCATCTGGAATGAACTACAAACACACAGATGATTGTAATACCGTTTATTTGTTTGTATTCCTAAAATCTTCTAATAATTACTAAAGGTTGTAAATTTTCATGAAATATGATAATTTTTGAAAAACTTGATTACCATGGGTTAAGAATCGTTTGTAGATGATTGTAATACTAAAAATATTACCGGACCTGAATCTTGAAAGATATTATTATTAAAAAATCTATCACTCCGAATGAACTACAAACGACACAGATGATTGTAATACTGTTTATTTGTTTGTAGTCCTAAAAATCTTCTGATAATTACTAAGGTTGTTTTCATGAATATGATATATTTTGAAAAACCTTGATTACCAATGGTTAAGAATCGTTTGTAGATGATTGTACTAAAATTTTATTATTGACCTGAATCTTGAAAGATATTATTAAAAAAACAATCTATCACCTGAATGAACTACAAATGACGCAGATGATTGTAATACTGTTTATTCGTTTGTAGTCCTAAAATCTTCTGATAATAACTAAAAGTTGAAATTTTCATGAAATATGATAATTTTCGAAAAATCTTGATATCAATGCATTCAGCATCGTTTGTAGATGATTGTAACACACTTATTCTATCATAAGTCTTAAATTGTAGAAGCATTCCAGAACTAGTTTATCAAACAACTAGACCTGCAATCAACTAGTTATTCGACTAGTTTCAACTATGGCTCCATACGTTTTATGTTCAATTACTGCTTGTCGCAATAGTTTCCAAGAAAGTTAACACCTACCAATGGGGACACAATTCAAAACGGCGGCGTCGTGCTCACCGCGTGAGTGAATTAGGTTGAAAAATAGCGTGAGAGATTATAATCCAATCGAAATGCATTAATTGCCTCGATATTTGAATTTCTTTATCTACCATGCAGATTGTTCAACGCAGTCCAATTGGAGATACAGCTTTAAGGCGCATGTTGACTGCATCAAAGAGTCTAGATATTTGAGGTTGACTACATGCGCGAACATACAGTTAATAACTAAGCACTTCCACATTGGTAAATTGTTAACTTTCACCGGAAACTGTTGCGACAAACAGTAATTGAACATAAAACAAAATTTGGTGCCATAGTTGAAACTAGTCGAATAGGCTTCATTGATTGCAGGTCTAGTTGTTTAATGAACTAATTCCAAGTGAGAATGCTTCTCCACAATTTAAGACTTATGATAGAAGAATTGTGTTATTACTATCATCTACAAACGATGCTGTATGCATTGATATCAAGATTTTTCGTAAATTATCATATTTCGGGTGATAGATTTTATTTTAATAATAATATCTTTCAAGATTCAGGTCCGGTAATAAATTTTTTTTTAGTATTAAAATCATCTACAAACGTTTCTTAACCCATTGGTTAACAAGATTTTTCAAAAAATATCATATTTCATGAAAATTTACAACCTTTAGTGATTTTCAGAAGATTTTTCAGGACTACAAACGAATGAAGGTTATTACAATCACCTGCGTTGTTTGTAGAATATGTATCAATATATATTTTTTTATTTTTTTTAGTTCGGGTTCCAAGTTCACAGAGCTGACCCCGTGTGCCCATTTGGCAAGTAATCACGATTCACTATTAAATTAAAAAGTAAACGCTGTTCTAATCTTTGTACAACATAGATTAAAGACACAGTCGTAATGTAACGTTTTGAAACGTTTTCGAATTGAACGTTTCCGATTGATTTAACCTGTTTTTGTTTTGCTGTGTAAAAGGAGGTAGATATTAAAAAGTTTGTTGTGTGAAAAAAATGTATTGAGGGGTATGATTTTTTAATCTCTTTTGATATAATGTTTTATTGCTATGAAAATAAAACAAATACATTTTTGTATAATAGTTTAATTTCATAATCCTTACTCTTTATGCACAAGAAACCGGCAAAATTATGTCACACAAATTTCAAATGAGATTGATAATATTATAAAATCGAATTTAATATTTATAAAGTAGAATTAAATAGCTTAATTTATAACGAATCGATTCGTATATGTAAGTATTATATATAGTTGGCACACAAAATTAAAAAGATATCATTGTTTACATTAACGCCTACCGGTATCGCGCGACCTCCCGTACGGCCTCTGACACTTGACGCGTAAAAATGAAAAATGGCCGCTCACTTGAGGGGTTTACAGACCATGAGAGCTTCCTAAGCGTTCTCGAGTGGCAGCTTTGTGCCAGAGAGTAAAGTTTTCGGTAAGAAACTCAGGAAGTCAATGTTTGCAGCTGACTCAAAATTATGTCTTGTAGTATTTCCGTTAGCATTAAGCAGCGACTTGAAGGGCTGCAATAATGATTAACTCCTAAATACTAATGAGCTACCGCCACTTTCTGTGAACCTCCTAGTTCGTCAGTGCGCGCCAAGTTGGAACGCGATGCACACGTAATTATTTTGCATATTCAAGATAACAGAAAACACGTCTATGTACGGATCCACAATAGTATTAGATGGATCCTATACACACATATTTTTTTTTCTTTTAGTAATAACTCAAAACACAATGAGCTTCCGTAAGCATACAAAGTTGTCAACGTGGTCGAAGCGAAGAAAACTTCATACAATTTGAGTGACTGACACTCATTACAATACTGTACAAGAGCGTGTGTTTGTCATGCACGTGTTGGATTTGTTAAAATCCAGGGTTAATCCAGGAAGTATTTAAAATAGAATAGAACAATTTTTATTCTATATAGTACTTCTACCACTGGTTCGGATAAAACCTCTATCCTGGGAAGCACCAGCCATAAACCCCGCGGACTGTTCTTTAACAAAATTAGTTTACAATATTATTTTTCACAATTAGTACAAACCGACAATACATAATTATAAAATACACATGTCACAAAATAACATAAAAATTTAAAGGAAATATAACATAATAGCAAAATGCACAAGTTACTTAGATTAAGAGCCTTTCGGCTCCTTACATGTTGGCGGTTGTAAGACGAATAAAAAGACAAGAGAAAAATGTATATAAAAGTTGGCTGTAAGGAATATAGATCAGTTGATTTTTTCTTCACAGCCGATTTTTATACACATTTTACAGTATTAAAGTTAGGTTCGCCAAAAGCTGACAGCTTACGGCGTCAGTTTTTTACTATTTCATTGTCATTTATTTATTCTTTTTAAATTATCTCATAAATCCAACAAACGACAGTAATTATTTAAGTAATTAGTCAGCACTCAAATACTCGATAAGCTAGTGAACCAAAAATCGGAATTTAATAACATGATACAAACTGAATTTAAATCGTAAGTACTTACAGTCCTGTTTTGTGGGTAGGTACCCATCCTATTGTCTATAGTAATCTCACACACGCTGAATGCTCCGCCTCGCCAAACGCTCTCGAATGAGGTCTTACTCTATTTCTTAAAATAACTAAGAAATAAACGGAAATTCATAATGTTTGCTTTCATCGAAACAAACGAAATGGATATAATTAAACTAAAGCGAAGCTTTCAGACCACCAATTTAGAAACATTACCTTATATTCTATAAACCTCCCTGAGTTAATTTTCTAAAAGGAAAGTTTTGTTTGAAGTACATATTCCTTTTTAGAGACAATATCACACCCAAATTGACTTTGTGTAGTCGTCTTTCAAAGAAAACACAAAAAACTTTATTATTTGTTAAATCTTTATCCGATTTATGAATATTGATTACTTTCTCTTGGACAGTTTGAATTGAAATGAAGTATTTGATCAAGTCGACACACTTTCAATCCTGACCAGGTTGTTGAGAGCCTTTGGACGATAAACCCGAAACCTCTTTGGAACAATCAAATCCTGGTGATCCAACGCCTTTGCTCGCATCTCAAATAATACTATAATATCCCTTCGCAGATTGTCTATCTCTTTTTGCAGCTCTAAGATCTTCTCGTCAGTCCTCAAGGTGCGTGTGTTAAGAGTTGCCAGGTCAAGTCGTCGTAGGTGGCAAACGAACTTCTGCTGGAGATTTTCAGCACCTCCTGCCAGGAATATCGAAGCCGTCGGAGTCTTGGAATGTTTGCCAAGCTTGGCATTTTGATTGGTAACCACAGATTATCATTAAGTAGTAATCAGGATGAACCTGCTGACCATCTCAGCAACCCGAGTTCAGCACCAATAAAACTGTTCATTGCAAATTTAAGTGCTGATTTTGCTACGTGCTCGGCGATAAGGAAAAATATCGTGAGGAATTAAAAAAATTGAAGACATGTGAGTTTCGCCAACACGTATTGTGTAGCACGGCACGGCGGAAATTTCGTTGCCCCAAAACTTTCTCACTAATATGAGGAAGCCTCTGCCCGGCATTGGGACATCTTTTGATGTCAGTAGGAACCCAACTTGGATTGCTCGCTGGTGGCAATTTAAGATGAATGTCAAATCAAAATATTCAATTGGCACTTAGATTCTGTGAACGAATATTAGGGCAATTAAAGGCTATGAGTTGACGGACTAATGAATTTTGTGGAAGCCAAGTGACATCCGTTGAGCAACGCACTGGGTACCAGCCAGTATGTTAATAAAAATATAAATAGTTTATGGATTAAACCTATGAGTCTTTACCTGAAATGTCTAAATATAAACATCATTACCACATTGTTTTAGTAGCAAATTGTGTTTTGATCACAAACATTAAGTGTTGTCTAACACTTAGTGTTTGCTGTACACAATTTACGAGTAAAACAATATAGATAATCACCATGCGTAAGTAATGCCATAATGTACAAATTATTTTGAATGAAACGTTTGAGTTTAGTATAGGAGTGTCATTGAAAATTTATTACAATACCCAAGCCGACAATGAAGGACAGGGTTGAAGGTGGAGCAAGTCTTGTACAGCAATATCTGACAAGAATTTTGATTACGGCTCATTATCCCTCGGTATAGGCTCATGTCCTGCAATGGAGTATTAACATCTTAGTGAATCAGATTAATTAAATTCTATAATCCGCAATATACCACTCAGTAAAATTAAAAGCTAGTTAGGAGACTCAAAATTCTTTTTTTTTCTGGTGAATGTTGATCGTTTGCTGAAACATAAAAACCTTCTATTACAGCGACTCAACTACCAAATTCATTATCATTACAAAGTTGTATCGTTCTTTCTTATTCAAAGCAAAATCCACAATGCGAGTATTTTTTGTCGTTCTCAGGACAAGGAAGAACCTGTCTACAGTTTGTTTGTTCCATGCAGTGACGAGTCGTTTTAAAATTCAAAATCAAAACTACATGAGGTTACTCCTTAGTGAAATACCATGCGTAATGTATGAACATTTATGACGTAAAGAAACAAAGTACCTGAACATAACATAATTATTGGACACTTTCAAATTACAAATTAAGCATTGCAAATGAACGCTATAATAAAAAGAAAGCCGCAAGGAGTGTGTATCATGTAGTGGCGGAGTAAATTCTTTCCGTGTGTATCATAAGAGGTAACAAGGGAAAATGAAACAGGAGATAGGCAGCAGCATTGTGCTGTTACCAACTCAAAAAAAAAGCAGTAGCCATCCCAACTACCAAGCTATAAAATAAAAAATAAATTACTCTCACCGTCCGATGGGACGGCAATCCGACAGGACCGGATAGAGAATAGGTGCATTACGTGTTTTTTTTTTTATAGAATGACAGTGACAAACGAACACACAGTTCACCTGATGGTAAATGGATGCCGTGGCCCATAGTCATCTAAGTCTATTCTTGAGAATCATATTGAGTATCAAAATGCAGATGCGTTGTCACCTCCGAGGATTAAGATAAAATGCCTAGTTTGCCTCGAAAAACTCAAAGATTGATTTTATGGCCAGATCCGGGATTCTTACCCGAGACTCATGATAAGCAGTTGCGTTCCCGACCACGATACCAACGATTCAGTCTATATCTGTTATGGCAAATATATCATCTCCTATATAATTATTATCTCGTAGATATATCCTCCAGAAGCGGCCCCACAGGAAGTGGACCAGGTCGAGCCCCGACGGTTCGACAAAAAGTGTGATTGACTTCAATATGACGACTAGACGGCAACTGTTCAGTGATGTCTCAGTGATTGTTAGGGTGAAAAGCGGCAGCAATCACCGAATAGTGAGGGCCACACTGAACCTAAGCGTTAAGTTGGAGAGGTCACGTCTAATGAAGTCAACGCTCCGTCCTCCTCGTGCTCTAATCCAAAGTCCTGAAAACTTTCAGCTCAAGTTACAAAATCCTTTACAGTGCTTAGAAAATTGCAATACAGTGGACAATGTGAACAACAGCTCGTGGAAACTGTCCATGTGGTTGGAGCTAAGTTTTTAAAGACCCGCCGCAGAAGAACGCAAAAACTCCGATCACACTCCCAATTTCATGGCTGTTAGATGATAAATGAAGAAGAGTCTTTAACAGATTTGAGAGCATACACAGGCAACTGAACATACAGTGTGTCTAGTGCAAGTTCCACAAAATTATTCGAATAACTTCACTATCGCGTTAACCGAGTTAACGTCATAGGTATCGATAAGCGAAGACAAGCGAGTGTGAGTAACAATCGAAGTTAACCCTTCGATTCACGTTTGCTCACGGTGAATGGCGTTTGTTCCTTCTCTTATGATGGTAGCGCGTTTGCGTCGTGAGATAAACTAACCAAATTGAGAATGAAATTTTTATTTAGTGTGGTCTTAATATTAGCATCTGTCTATCAAAGTTGTGGTTATTAAAGTGATCTTTATAACCAATTTGTTTATATTTTGTAATTTGATTACAGTGTCGACAGTTTGTGTTAGTATTATAAGATTGTCAATTAGCCATTTAATTGTTAATTATTGAAAATATAAAATGGAAAGCAAAAAAACACGAAGAAATTTTCGTTCTAATATGATTTTATGGTGACATTTATGGAACAGTAAATGTAATTTAAGTTACTAAGTATTAAGTGAACTTATGATGCTTATGTTTTGTAAATAGGTTTCACGGACTAGAATTCGTTGGATTTTCGGCATGAAGGCCTCAGCAAATAATCCTCTATTACAAGGGATAGGATTTCCTGTATGAAGAACTGGGAGGAATTGACTTAATTACTGAATAGTGATGGTAGATTTCAGATCTTTCTTTGAAAAGGCAATATATAGATATTGCCAGTGTTGAAGCTCGTGTAAGGATAGCCTTACACGAGCTTCAACACTGGCGTTATAATAGCAGTCATCTATTATTATTACTTATTAGTGCTTTAGCGGCTGAAAACACCTTCCAAACGAAAAAAACACATCCTGCCATAATTATATATCGTTCACACAATACGAAATTAAATTAACTCTACAACAATAATTCTCACTCTACTTTATCACTGTAAAAATCTATGTCATAACTTTTTCGAACGCGACGGCGTAAAGTTTAAATAAGTTACGTATCGAACGATCAAAATTGCCGCTCGTACTCGCAAAACAATTTAAACAACCAATCACTAGCTTTAACGTTCTCACTGGCGATTTCGAGTCGATGTTCGATGGTCGATATCAACGACTTGATAAACTCGCACTCATGAATTCTGATTCTGATTATTGTCAATAGTTGGCGCTCTTTTTATTCCATACAAATCGTAGTTAACTTTAACGCTATCGAACGCTTAAAAAACTCGCACTAGGCACGCAGATCTCCAAATATGCAGCGAGTCTTACGCAACTTCAATACAGGTCGTATTGAAGAAGCAATGGAGGGGAACCAGGACTCCAAAGTGTTTGGCAGATATCTGTCTGCCAGAAAGAGCCATCTGTCGAAGCTGAAGACTGAGTGTGCCAGCAACGTTTCCACGTCTATAAAGCTGGAATGGTCATTTTAGCAAAATCATTAAATTTTTGCTAAATATTTAGTGCAAATTTAGTGCTGCAAAATTAAAATTCACACAAAAATAGTTTGATCAAAAATTAGAAAACTGCTAGCTTTTAATTAGGCTAACAGTGTTCTACCTCATAAAACGATAACCGCTTAATACAGCACCAAATAGAAGCATCAATAATTTAGTGCTTATTTGGTGCTGTCGAAATACGCAAAATTTTTGAGAAAAAATATATAAATATATGGGTATTTTTGAAACGCTCCCGAAAACGAAGACAGACGACAGTACTAACTATATCTTTGACGATGGGAGAAATATAAAATCGATCCTGATGAAAAAAAAATCATCTTTTCAACGTTTTATTAGCTTATTCACGCCCATCGTGTTAGTATAGTTAAACAAAACGTTAATTTCATTAAAAAATCATGAAAATACTTAAACATAAAACCAGCAGTGGAATTACTGAATTACAATCAGCTGACTAGGGGTCAATGTACGTGAACGCCGAATTCGCGCGGCCCGCAACTAGCGATGGTACAACAATACCTAATAATTTACAACACTTGTTCTAAATACCTAACTTATCTACTTAACTCTACTATTTTGCCACTGTGCTTGTCTCCACGTAGCCACTTTAATTCGAATTCACAGGTTAAATAAACCAAATAACTGGTTCGATTCTGCTAATAAAAAAAATACTTAAATAAAATGTTAACAAGGTTAGAGTCATGCTTTTTATCCATTGTAGGTATGTACCTATTCAGATCAGTTCAGTACTAAGTTATTTAAAAAATTAGGATAAATAAACCAAATAACTGGTTCGATTTCTCTAATGAAAAAAATACTTAAATAAAATGTTAACAAGGTTTGAGTCATGCTTTTTATCCATTGTGGCGTATGTTTATTATTCTGATGTAATCAGTTATGTACCTTTTCAGATCAGTTCAGTACTAAGTAATTTAAAAAAAATAGGTATGAAACAGCTTACCGATCCTCCGTGGCCTTATGAGATTCTCCAAGGCACATTAACATGTTGCCGTATTCACGAGCACTATAAACGTACCTACGCGTTAGGCATTATTAAAACAAAACAAAAAACACAAAACGTAACAACAAGAACAATATCATTAAGTAATAAATAACAAGTAATAAGGGCAATAATTTAATAAACAAAACAATTGAACTGTCGCTCGTGATAGTCAACACGGAACTGTCTCAAAAACTAAAATTATTAATCAATCCCACCAAAACAAATGCGCTCGAGGTAACGTCCTTGAAGCATGTGTAAATTCCACAGCGCGAGGCGACACGAGGCGGCGTGAAAGGGAAGAGAGTGAGTAGTATACCCACGCATTGTTTCGTATCGATCTAGATAAGAGTTCGGCGCCCGCGAGGTTATTGACCCTATTGTCAGCTGATTTTCTTTTTATGTTTCACTGCTGGTTTTATGTTTAAGTATTTTCATGATTATTCGGGATCGAATTTCTTTGTGACCCATCATCATAGGTATCCTTAGTACTATCATCTGTCTTCGTTTTCGGTAGCGTTTCACAAACACCCGGTATATATATTATATTATATCATAAATTATAATATAATATATATATACCGGGTGATGTCAAAATAGCAGTTTATAATATATATATATATATTTTGACATCTTTAGCAGAGTATGTAATGAAAACATTTCCATTCGAGAACCTTTCTCTTCATCGGCTAACGCTTCTTGTTGAATAGATATTGTTTAAGAAGTTGTAAGTCGTTAAAATACTAAGAGACTTTATCTAAAACACGCATTTCCTTAATATAAAAACGTATTATAATTTCGATTTAAAATGAACATTGTTTAGTTCCTGTTGTTAAAATGAACGAAACAATAGATCAAACAGGTCCGACATTTAGCTATCATTCTTTGTTGTCAAATTATTTCTTTTGTTTATTACTTATTATTTTATTGCTTTCAATTTTTCTTAGCTTTTATGGTGTACGGATTAAAATGGTCTCAGATGAATGAAAGGAAAAAATTAATTGATCCTTGTTCCTTTGCATGTTCTAACAGAGTAAATTTTTACGATATTGTATTGTTATTCACAGTTTTTTTTTTCATTTTATTATCTGGTTTCATAATGTACCATTGAAGGCTTACGTATATGCTATAAGTAAAAGAATCTGGCTTTTTGACGTGGGATCTATTTGGATACCCAGTTGCTACAGGGGAGGCAGATAAGTTAAAGCTAGGGGAGGCAGTTAAGGCTACCGGCTAAAACCTCACGGTGGTCACTGTAAGTGCCATCGCAGAATCCCGGGATTTTCGTATTAAATGCAATAGCGGCCTCTCTATCGTTTTGATCATGAATTCAGCCCGTTTCTAACAACTCCTTAAACCTCGCGTATGGTTGGCACTGAGAGATCTCGTTCTATCAGACGTGTACCTAGCTGGCTATCGAATAGTAATAATTAATCTTAGTCTTCTTTTTAATTAAAATTGAAGTACAACCCACGAGAGGGTAAGTGACGTCTATAAAGCTGGAATGGTCATTTAGGCAATATCACAAAAAAATTGCTAAAAATTTTGTGCTCATTTAGTTGAATAAAATTACTTTTACGGATTATATCGCGTTTAATAACTTTTTTTATTAATTCCCGACGTTTCGGTAGCTTTACAGCACCAAGGATGGTACGTGAGGCTATTGAAATTATAAAACATCCTAACATCAATAGAGAAGGAGGTGGGGTAATACCACCTACTTGGGATCCTGTAATTAATAAAATTAAAACTAAACCCAAGCATACCACTGCAAGACTTCAAGACACAGTAAATTCATTCTGCGTAGATCGGAACATAATTAATAATTAAAAAAGCTGAAGGTGCTCCGGGTTAACTCTGACATCGGGACGTCAATCACCTCAGTCCCCCGTGACCATGGGTGTTGTAAAGAACCCGAAACGTCGGGAATTAATAATAAAAAAAAAGTTATTAAACGCGATATAATCCGTAAAAGTAGTTTTATTCAATGTGTAGTGTTCGCGTAAATATAAGAAATCATTATGCTCATTTAGTGTTAATTTAGTGCTGCAAACTTAAATTTCACGCATTATTTATATATATATATATATATATATATATTAATATCATAAACTGCTACTTTGACATCTTAAGCAAAGTATGTAATGAAAAAATTGACATCAGAGTGGGTTATCACCTAATGATATAAGATAATAAATTAGTGCTAAATTAGTGCTGCAAGCACATGCGAAAAAAGCGCTATTTTTTTCCATATACCGTAAACGGTTACTTTGACAGGTTCAGTAAAGTACGTGATTTAAAATTGACATCCAGGTGGGTTATTACCTAGTGATATAGGATCATAATTCAGTGCTCATTTAGTGTTGTTGATATACGAAAAAGGATTTCGAAAATAATTTTTTAAATACCGTAAACTGCTACTTTGACATATTTAGCAGAGTATGTACTGAAAAAATTGACATCGAGGTGGATTATCACCTAGTGCCATAAGATAATAAATTAGTGCTCAATTAGTGATGCAAGCACATGCGAAAAAAAAGCACAATTTTTTTTTTCATATTCCGTAAACTGCTTCTTTTATATCCTTAGCAGTGTATGTGATGAAACATTGACATCCAAGTGAGTTATCACCTAATGATATAAGATAACAATTAAGTGCTCAGTTAGTGCTGCAAGCACATGCGAGAAATAAGCGCTAAACAATTTAATTTTCAAATACCGTAAACTGCCACTTTTTCGAAAATTTCCAAAATTGGTTTTGTTTATTTTTTTACTCTTCACAATGGTTTATAAATTAATTTTTTTATTGAACTATTCAATTAATAAAATTTGATATATTTATAAATTCAGTAAAGTACATCAATTATTACTACAATAATTATTTAAATTCATACAAAGTTTGCATTTTTTCATAACCTTAATCTCATTATTCAAAATAGTTTTTCTTGAATGACAAATATAAAATTGGTCCATTATGATCAATAAAAAATTTAAATATTTTTAATAGAAAATAATAATAAAAAATAATCGATAATACAATATTTTTTTACCTTTTGACGTTTTATCAATATAACAATACATAAATAACCTTGTTTGTAATAGGTTAGAATCTTAAGGTCAACAACTGCAACAGGCGTAAAAAATTGGGTCCAGTTATTGAACTCCACATTTTAGCTAGAAAATTGAAAAAAAAGAAGGAATTTTTTTTTGATCGTAGAGCACTCTCTAATACTTCGACTTATGAGTTGCGCAAAAATAAAAAAAAACCCTCACTTTGAAGGAAAAAGTTTAAAGTTTAAAACTAAGAAATTTCACATTTGAACACTTTCGTTTCGAGTACTTTACAGCACCCATGGTCACGGGGGGACTGAGGTATTTGACATCCCAATGTCATAGTTAACCACGGTTACCTCCAGATTAAAAATTATTAATTTTTGTTCCGTGGTCGATCCATCTTTCAATATTCCGTCAACGATTGACATTCTCGTTGGCGCAGAAGTATTTTGGGATATCATAGGCGCGAATCGCATTTACTTAGGCAAATAAGCCTTCTCTAATTGAATCGACACTAGGTTGGCTCATATCTTGTATAACTACACAAAACCAGTTCAGTCCAACTGTGTGTATGTTTGCGGATGGTTCAGATGATTTTCATAGAGATCTAAGTAGATTTTTGAACTTGATTCCGTTCTGACAACAAAAGCACAGTTGAAGAAAGAACTTGTGAACAATTATTTGTAGACTCTGCATATCATAAATCAGATGGTAGGTTCGTGGTGAGTATTCCACACAAAGAAGGGCCTACCACTTTAGATGAATCGTATAAGATAGCTAAACAAAGGTTTCTATCTCTTGAGTCACGACTAAGAAAATATCCTTCACTTAAAAATCTATATGTGCATTTCATGGACAAATATGTCATTTTAGGACATATGTATGTCTGAAAATTTAAGTAAAATAAACAAAGGTCTTACTACTTATACACTTCCTCCTATTTTCTGTCGCATCATTGTATTCTAAAGGAATCTAGTACCACTACCAAACTCCGTGTAGTCTTCGACGCTTTTGCTGTCACTACGTCAGGAAAGTCATATACCAATATTCAAATGGTAGGCCCAACTATTCAAAATGACTTACTGTCAATCTTACTTTGCTTTCGAAAACATAAATTAGTTGTGTCTGTGGAGATTGAGAAAATGTACCGTCGAATTCTCGTTGATGATAAATATCGCCCATTCCATCAAATACTATGGAGAAGGGAAACTAACGAACTATTAAAAAGTTATACACTGAACACTGTGACCTATGGCACACTTCTGCACTATTTTTGGCTACAAGGTGCCTTAATCAATTACCCAATGAGTGTATTGATCCAAGTGTTAAATTCACGATTGCTCATGATCTTTCTGTAAACGATTATCTGTCAGGAAGTTCAAAGGTCGCAGATGTGTTACATCAATGTCGTGAAGTAAGTGCTACTTTGCATTCGGCGGGATATAATTTGCGAAAGTGGCAAGCAAATTCGACGGAGATCTCAGAATTTCTATACCAAAAATCAAGGCGATTCAGTAAATCAATGCTAATGATCTTTCTAAACATTTAAATTTTCCATAAACATCCCTTTTAAGGCAATTGTTAGCAAGCGTGAGATATTATCTGTCATATCACAAATATTTAACCCACTTGGTCTTGTAACTTAATGCATTGTCCAAGCAAAAATCATCATGCAGAACCTATGGATTGTAAAATGTTCCTGGGACGAACCCGTACCAGACAATATCCACAGCGCCCAGGGAGACTTCCAGGACATATTACCTTTATTAAACAATATTGAAATACCTCGTAGGGTAGCGAGCAGTTGAACTCTTACTGCCGCAATCAGAGACGTTTATTAATTACTTAAGCCGTCACTTAGTAAAGATTTAAAAAAGTTGACTCTTAGAGTGAGTTGATTATTCATTAGTAGGCCTAAAGAACCGTTAATTTTAAGTAACGCTCTACCCTTACTTAACTTCGTAATGAATGATTTTGACAGGACAATTTGTGAAGTTATGTGTGTGGTTATTTTTTATAGGATCGGGTGACAAACGAGCACACAGTCCACCTGATGGTAAGTGGTTGTTGACCCATAGACATCTACATCTATCTTCACAAAGAATCAAATGCAGATGCGTTGTCACCCGTAAGGACTAAGATGGAGGTTCTTTCCAAAGGGTCTCCGGTTCTCACACTCACCATACGAAACACAGCAGCCTTAAACTGCTCTTTTACGCTGGTATTCTGTGAGAGCGTGGTCCTTCCCCGGTCGAGCTGACCCATTCAAGCAACTATACCAGTAATATTCGAAGCAACTATACCAGTAATATAGCTGAAGCATGGCTCTACCACGTAAAAAAGATATATATCTTCAAGGATTTGTTTATTGTGATCAAATTGTGATATTTTGAGAAAATGTCAGATTATGAAGAGTTTGTTGATTTTGTGGACTATGCAAGAAGATTTAGAACCAGGACCAAGACGTTATTTGCGTGATTATTCGGATTCATTTCAGAAGTATACTGATCAAGAATTTTACTCACCAAGAAGTTTACCACCCAAGCAATAAAATGTACCATAATGCCAATGTTAGAACCACATTTAAAAAAACCTAGCAACAAAGGTCTGCCGTTTGCTTCAGAAATGATTCTCGTTACGTTGAGATACTATGCTACTGGGAGTTTCCAAGTAAGTAAAAAAACTGTGTGTTATAGGACACCTTTAATATTAGGTTGCTGCAAAACCCAGTCACAATATCTGCACACCTCACTGTAAAGTGATGTTATAGCAAGATGCAGAGATACAGGATACTGTGATTGAATTAAGTAAATCTATTACTTATGCAAGTAGGTATTTACCTGGTTTCATGTGTTTTTTCATAAACTAGATGAGGACATCATGAATATATACCAACAGTCATCTATATCTAGAATTATAACTACTGTGTCTAATTTAATAGCACTACAAATGAAAATACTATTTTCTCCATTACTCCTATCACTGATTTAACCAAACAAAATGAACTACGGCACTACACGGTAATTGATGGTTTTTCAAAATATTTAATTTATCGACAAATCGTCTTGCAATCCTCGTTACTCTAGCGCTCTCTTGACCTTCATACAAATAATTCGATATTTTAATTGTTGATAATTTTTTATTTTCGGACAAGAACATAGTAATGATTATCAGCATTTACCACCATTAAAAAAAATGTCTTTGGCCTGACCTACTATACTCTTTGGTTTGACCATAGTTCTGACTAAGTTTGTCCAATAAAATGTCAAGGTTTGAGAGGTTAATAAACATTATTAAATATTATACATATTATATATATTATACATTCAACATACTTTTAATAGTAACTTATTAAACTTCTGACTATTTCTTGCAGACAAAAGTTTTTTGAAGTGGCACAATTTTCTGGAGTAACAGGATATATTGACTGTACACATATCAAAATAAGAAGTCCTGGTGGAATGTCTTCTGAAGTGATACAATGATGACAATATATTAATCAATGACATGGATAATGTTCCTGTGAACGACATTAGTAATGGTTTCTTGGTCAGACAATCTGTTGTCAATAGATTTTTTTCTTAATAATAAAAAAATAGAAACAAGGTTAAAATAAAACACAACTTAACTAATCACTTCTTTTATTTTGTAAACTGTTTTTAAAATCTCCAATTCTAAAGTAGCCTTTTCCAAAAGTATTTTATTTGTCTGTAATTTTAGTTCTGCAGCCTGTTTTTTGATTTCTTGAGTAGCCAACTGTAAAAGAAAATAATATATATTAGTTAATAGTTAGTTATTGAAACTGCATAATACAATCATGTTTTTTTATAGAATGGACGTGACAAACAAGCACACAGACCACCTGATGGTGAGTGGATGCTGTGGCCTATAGAGATTTGCATTTATCTTCGATTAGGATCAAAATGCAGATGCGTTGTCACCCCGAGGACTACGATGGAATACCTCGTTTCCAGTGAAAAGGATCTCCGGTTCTCTACACTCACCATACAAAACACAGCAACATTAAGCTGGTATTCTGTGAGAGCGTGGTCCTACCCCGGTCAAGCCGACCCATTCGTGCTGCAACCATAATTTAGCTGCAGCGTGGCTCTACCACATAAGATGTACAGCTAAATCCTTTGGATTTGGATGAATAATCTTTATTTAGATTACGCTAGAATTAAATTTTGTTTTCATTTACCAAGGTACAAGAGCATAACACGTAACAAACAACACATCTTAGTAATTTATAGGAATCAATGATCCCAATAGCTTATAAAATGATAAAAGAAACTATAAGTTTATGCACCTTATGAACATAAGCTTGGCAATTAATCTCTTGCGTTATGGACTCCCGCAGCTTCCTTTTTTTCGAATGACTTGCCGTCAGTTGCTTTCGACTCCACAATTGGTTTACTCTTTATTTAGGGCTCCTAATAGGGCCTTTTCGTTGGTGAAATTAAGCACTCTTAAGCGTGGTGTTTTCGGCAGTTCCTTCTAAAATGAAAACACACACATGAATTTTATTGCTTAATCTAGTTTGGTATAAAAAGTGCAATTTAGTACCTAGTGAAACTATTTACCACATTTTACTTGTCACTTGTTATTTATCCAAAATATATGTTGGATATGGTGAGCGGGTTTCGTTGATATAACAGATAGGGATTACAGAATACACCACGAGAATCCAATACTACACTAGTTCGACGAATTAATAACTAAAATAACAACAACTAAACACGATACAAAACAATTAACACAAAGCTCTGAGAAGTTTTTTTGAGATGAGAAAAAAAGCTTGTCTGATAATGACATTCACTCACTACTGACATCTGGCATCTGATGTCACTTGCCACAATAAAAAAATAATTTGTAATTTCAGTTATTACGGTGCTGTGTACAGTTTAAAAATACTTTTTATATGTTATGTGTTGGAAAAAATCACACTGAAGTGTTTACTAATGTGTATTAATATGTTTGTACTGAATAAAGACGAAAAACTATTATTTCCGTAGACCAATTTATTTACATAGCAACCCTTATGATTTATCGACATCTATCAATATAGCTTAGCACGACCACATGTGTCCTTAAGTTACTAATTAGCAAATGAATCATTAAGTTTAGTCTCTGGGACGCATCACTTATTAACGAAGATAATGATAATTTGTTAATTATTCGTTAGGGTGAATTTAATGAAGCTCTTTGAGTGCGGCAGTCAGTGTAGAGCTACATTTTACAGACGCATCTGAAAAAGCTTATGGCGCCTGCGTCTATGTACGCAGCTTGATAAGTGAAGGCTCGGTAAAGGTGCAATTACTTACTTCCAAGAGTAAGGTGGCTGGCACCCATAAAGCCTACCACAATGCCACGTCTCAAATTGTATGTAGCGCTCCTGGGGGTATGGCTATGCTCTAAGGTAAAGCAATTACTTACACTAAAATTTAATACCTGTACTTTTGGGCGCGACTGTACTATCGATCTCAGTTGGCTAATTTCCTCGTCAATGCAGTTAAAACCTTTTGTACGTCATCTCGTAAGTGAAATTCAAGAGACAGTCGGAGGCAATAATTGGCACTTTATTCCATCAAATGAAAATCCTGCAGACATCGCTTCGCGTGGGCTTTCTGCAGGTAGACTATCAAGCTCTTCCTTGTGGTGTTCTAGCTCTCAATTTCTTGCGTCGGCAGAAATTTCACAGTGGCTTTCTATACCCAAATCTAGTACTCAATTACCAGAAATCATAAATACAATTCATTACTACTATTACTATATACTACACATATTTGCAAACCTTTGTTGTTGGTGTTTATGGGTCACAGCAACCACTTACCATCAGGTAGACTGTGTGCTCGTTTGTCACCCTATCCTATAAAAAAAAAAACAAATATGAACAGAATGGATAGATTCTGAAGCGTAAACCAAATATGAACTGAATGGATAGATATTAAAATTAAACGCGATATAATCCGTAAAAATTAGTTTCATTTAATGTGTAGTTTTTGCGTAATTATAAGAAAACATTATGGATAGATATCTTTTTAATTTAAGGTGCTCAAGACATTGTACTATCAATTAGAATCCCTAGATTTTTTACAACCTTACTGTAAGGAATAGCACAATTCTCGAAACAAATGAAAGGAAGCGTATGCCAAGTAATTTTATGTAGTAGTTTGTTGCTACCTATCACTATTATTTGCGTTTTACCTTAATTCCACAAGATGTGCAAAATTTAGAAATAATTGCGGGATCACGATTTGTGGATAGCACGGCAGATGGAAGATTATCGATACTTGTTTGAGAATATATTTGGAGATAGTCTGCATAAAGATGGTAGAGAGAAGTTATTCCTGAAATGATAGAGCGTATGAAAATTGAAAAGAGGAGAGGAGGCAACACGCCACCTTGTGGTATGCCCGCATCCAGAGAACACCACGAGGAATAAGTGTCTTCAATACGGATGCATTGACGGCGTCCAAACAAGTAACTACGAAACCAGTCGTTTGCTGCTGGAAATACGTTAATAGAACGGAGCACAGATAGAAGTATATCAAAATCGACTGTGTTGAATACGTTGCTGAAATCAAGAAGCGTAAGAATAGTAACTTACCGATACTCCATTCCTGCTCGAATGTCGTCTTTGATTTTAACCAAAGCAGTGAACGTGCTATGGCCAGGACGAAAGCCTGATTGGAATGTATTTAAGAGGTAATTTAGATTCAGAAATAGACTGAGTTGCTGTTGGACAAAACGGTCAAGAATTTTAGAAAGAAAAGGTAATATGGAAATAGGACGATAATCACAGAAGGACTTGCGATTTGATTTCTTGTGTTGTGGAATAATTTGAGCATCTTTCCATAGTGTAGGAAAAGTACCTGTATTTATAGAATTGTTGAAAATTTTAGTTATCAGACCGAAACACAGGAATGCACGCACTGCAGTTTGATGGCAGAAATAGGTAAGAGGGTAGTACATACCACGAGAGATTCTTAGGCACAAAAGAGTCCTACCACGTAGTTTTATTTTGATTGTTCACAGAAAAGATGCGATTTACACTGGCCTCACATGAACTATCTATATGTCGCAGTAAATATACAGGCTGTCTGGTAAGTAATAAATAACCCCATTGATACTAGTGGGGGGCACCTTGGCCACTCATAAAATGTAAAATAAAAAAATATATCTGCAGCAGTTCGGAAAAATATTCATTTTTTTTAAGTATGAAATTTGATACTTCCGTTCACATTATTGAGTACTACGGCTACAAATGTATTAATAACCAATTGATTTTCTCTAAGAATAACCGCGAATGTTTGACCATGCCATCATGCATTACAAAATATTTCTAACAGTAACTGTTTTATTTTTTTGAATACTTAAAAATAAAAATTTGAATTTTTTATTATACAATGACGAAGTTTGAGCACATGTAGTATAAAAAAAAGAATTGTGACCAGAGTTTTTTCTACACGCATATTCTAAAACGGTAATAAATTCATTTTTTTTGTCAAATTAATGAGTTATTGCTACCTATGTTTCTCTAGTCTTATTTTTCTTAAAATAAAAAGATTCAAAAATAACACATTTGCTTCGGAAATCTGTAGAAGTGTTTTTATAGAGTGGTTTTGTGTAATAATATTTAAAACCGAAATTCCATATCAGCTACTTTAATTATAATAAATGTTCAAATTGTTTGCCCCCTACTCTAATACAGGCTCTACAACTTCTTACGAACGACCTTTTTAATAGCCGCGGATACCTGCGCTCTTCAATTTCCCGAGCCGCGTCCAAAACACGTTGACGCAGTTCTTGTATTGCTGCTATTGGTTTTTTGTAGACTTTTTATTTTAAGCAGCTCCAATAAAACATCTAGTGGGTTTAGGTCGGGCGATCGTGGTGGCCACAAAATAGGTTCCAAACGGCCGATCCATCTGTTAGGATAGAGCTCGTTCAGGTACCCCCTTACGGGCGTAGCTTAATGTGCTGGAAACCCATCGTTTTGCAGCCACATACTGCGAAGGACCACTCATGGCACCTCTTCTTAGAGATCAGGTAAATCATTTTGTAAAAAATTCAAATACACCTATCCATCTAGGTTTCTTGGCAAATTGAATGGGCCTTTTAATATTCCAGTCCAATAATTAATTATGAATTAGTGCCCAGAACTTTCTCAACACCGTAACCCCGTGGTTAGTAAATAAAACTTCTTGACATATGGCATGTATTTTTTCGATCGATTATCTGTAATTTAAAATTGTAGGCTATATAATGCTCTATGAGACAAACCATACCGTGATATATATTAGAAGTGACACTATCTAGTGAATAAATATTAAATGTAAGAAAAAGAATAAATCAGAAATAATTATTTAACAAAACCTTACTCACAAGAACAGACGAAATTTATAAGTTATACATAAAAATAAATCAACATAATTATTTATTTTACATATTTCCTTCAAACTATCTTCATGTCTTTAACATCCCGCCCACCAAGGACAACTGTCCTTAACCCTTTTAGTTTGAAGTGTAAAGCAAGGCAACATTCAACTAATTGAAATAATAGAAAGGATCACTTCACACTGAGTAATAATGTGTAAAATACAACAAATGAAGATAAAAATATTTACTAAATAAAATATCATTTATCTTCACAAATTGGTAATACAATTAATTTTGACACGGGCCGTTTTATGATTGATTTTTTAAAACGTAAGCTTACAACACGCGTAACTTTGTCCACACCAGGATGTTTTTCCACAATACGCCCTAATAACCACCTGGCGGGAGGCAAGTCTGTTTCCTTACTAAAACAACATCTGCAAATTGGTTCAGGATTTGAATGCACCCATTTGTACCTTTGCATAAAATGGGTCAAGTATTCTTGACACCACTGTTTCCAAAATTCCTGTATCATGCACTGGCATAGGTGCCATCGTCGTAAAAGTTTAATGGAATTGTCATATTGATGATCTGGTGCCGGAATTAATGTCTAGCCTACAAGATATTACTTGGAGTTAAAGCAAAATATTCACGTTTATCGTCTGTTATAGATGTCATTGGCCTAGAATTTAGGCAAGCCTCAATTTGCGTCAAGACTATTGATATCTCCTCGTAGGTTAGAGTTTTCAATCACTCTTTTTAAATGGAATTTGGTTGATTTTATGCCAGCTTCCCATATACCCCCGAAATTAGAAGCTTGTGGTGGGTTAAAATGCCACTTTGTATCGTGTGATTCCAACCATTCTCCAATTTTATACTGTTTCTTGACTTTTCTTCATTAAAAATATGCTTGAGTTCTCGAGCTGCACCAACGAAATTAGTGCCATTGTCACTAAATAATTCCATGCAGTGACCTCGTCGTGCAGTGAATCGCCTAAATGCTGCCAGAAAACTTTCAGAGCTCATGTTGCTTACAACCTCTAGATGAATTGCACGAGTAGCCATACAAATGAATAAACATATATAGCCTTTATATGATCGATTGCTTCGGCCTTTTGAAACCCTTATGTAGATCGGTCCCGCATAATCCACACCACTACATGAGAAGGCTCTGCTTGGCCTTACTCTTGAAGGAGGTAACTGGCCCATCAGCTGAGTTTGGTTTTGAGCGGAAAAACGTATACAAGTAACGCATTTCCGAAAATGAATTTTTACAAGCGATTTATCTCTACGTATTCAATATTTACATCTCAGGTAATTGATCATTACTTGTGGTCCACCGTGTAATGTTCTAATATTAGCATCACGGACGAGCAATCCAGCTAAATAAGAATCGTGAGGAATCAATGCTGGATATTTTGTATCTCTATCAACTTGAGCATGATAAATTCGTCCACCAATCTGAAGTATGCCTTCGTCGTCTAAGAATGGATTAAATGAGATAAGTTTACTTTTCTTTGCATATAGTGTTATCAATGTATTACAATTGTAATACAATTCACAATGGAGTTAGAGGCAAACAATTCTTTAGCTTTCTAGATGTTTTAGTCATCCGAAATCCTGATAACACTATTGGTCACACCTGTATAGGAAAAGACCATACCAACCGATATTTAAATGGTGAATCGCACCATCACCCAACACAGTTAGCTACCGTGGGAAAATCTTTTTTCAGAGAGCGAGGATCTGTGACAGAAAACATCTGGCCGCCGAGCTTCAGCACGTCGAGCAAGTATTGCAAGACAACAAGCTTCGGGTCCGCGCCTACGTCACAGTGACGGAGGAAGCTGGCCACAGTCGAGCGTGTGCCTGCTGTACTACCCTATGTCAGAGGAGTCACAGATAAGGTTGGCTACATTTTGAAGCGAGCTTCTATTAAAACATACTTCAAGCCGCCGAAGAAGATTAGTCAATTTTACCATCCAAGTGTAATATCCCTCTACAAAATGCAGAGTGTACAAGCTTGTTTGTGAATGTGGTCTCTCTTACATAGGACAAACAAAACGATCCATTAAAACCCGCGTGAAAGAACATATAGCTGACGTGAGGCACCGACGCTCTGGGAAGTCTGGCAGTCTGTGAACATGTTCAAGATCGTCCCCGCCATTACATCAGATTTGATAGACCACAACTCGCAAAAGAACACCGATTCCCTCAAGGATGATACATGAGGCTATTGAAATTAAAAACATCCTAATTTCAATAGAGAAGATGGATGGTGCTGCCATCTGCTTGGGATCCTATAATTAACAAAATTAAATCCAAACCCAAGCATACCACTGCAAGACTTCAAGATACTGTAAGCTCATTCTATAGATCGGACCAAAATTAATATTCAAAAACTGAAGGTAGCGGGCTAACTATGACATTGGGACGTCAACACCTCAGTCCCCCGTAACCATGGGTGCTGTAAAGCACCCGAAACGTCGGGAATCAAAATTAGTAAAATTAAACGCGATAAAATCCGTAAAAATAGTTTTATTCAATTTATTAACGTGGTTTAAAAACTGATCAAATTTTGTTTTTAAAACAGGTTTAATACTATCGAAAAACAACGGGGCACCTAGCAGGTATAGTGATTCCGTATTGACAGTTTTTATTCCTGGAGAAATATGATTGAAATTTTGAATTAAAGTGTCTCTGTGAGAAGTAGATAAATTATTGGAAAAAAATATTTCACATTTATTGCTATTTGGTTCAAGACCAATATTTTTAAAATTTCGAAAAATATAAGTAAGATCACTGAGGACGTCATCTGCTCTACCTCCCAGTGTACCGTCGTCCAGGTACCAGACATTCAGCTTGGATTTCAAATTTGAAATAATGGGTTGAATTCCCAAACTGAAAAGTGCTGGACCTAGTGGGTCACCCTGCTGAACACCGACAGCAGAATCAATAATATGGTTTCGTAAAACAAGTTAGTATTTTGACTGTAACATTGCCAAACGTAGTGATAAATTTCGGGGTATTGTTAGCCACTTTCAGCAGGGTTACCCTATCGATAGAATTAAAAGCATTCCTTAGGTCAACCTTCACAAGAACATCTGCATCAGAGTTTGTTAAAATGTACGCACTGAATGTACTGCCGCCTCACAGCCACCTCTAGTGTCAAAGCCTAGTTGAGTAGGCTGAAATTTTGTCTTAAGGTTAGAGATTATGTGCCTACAAGCTAATTTTGAAGTTAAGCGTCGAAATGTCGAACCAACGGCAATAGGACGGATACCATTATCCTTTTTTTTGAAGGCACATAATCTTGCCCCATATAAGAATGCAATGAAATTTGGATTAACATTACCAGAAAGCATAAAGTTACATAATTTTGTAATGTCATTAAGAACTACTCCACCGGCGTCACCGGCAGAAGCGGTTACAAAATCTTTAAGATGATGAGGTGTAATTCCGTCAATGCCGCCAGCAGAGCCATTCGAAAATGACATAATTGTTTCTAAAGTGTCTTTTTCAGAAATTTGTAAAGGTTGCATAGAAGTCTTGGGAGGCAGCGGTAAACCCTGCGAAGGATTGAGTATTTTTTTAAGTAATTAAATTAGTAAAAGAGCTCCACATAATTCAAGTCTAGGTATGGATAATTGACTATTAGGAGTTACCTTAGACTTGTCAGTTACCAGATTTACATGGACTTGTTCATCACCATCAATAACTCGCATATAGACAACTGCACTATATGCTAATGAAGACGTATCTGAAAATCTATGTAGCTCTACAAGCTTATTGTTGTTTTGACAATTCATCCAACGAGGTAACCTCAACTCGGTATGTTTGGATAATTCATCTCTATATGTAAGCCAGTAATTCATAAAATTTGGAGGTAATTCTTCATCCCAATCTAATTTTTCTAACCACATCTTTTGAAAGAAAACTTTTGAGCTGACTATACTTGGTTTATCCATCCTAAAGTATCATACAAACGTGAAATATCAGATATGACCTTTCTTTTAGTAATTGGAAATGATAACGGTGGAAGTCTAACTGCGTATTCAATCTCATCATTTTTTCGATTCCAGGTAAGTCCCAAAATTTTATTTATAGGCTCTTTCTTTAGTTCCAAAATTTTCTGATCACTATTTTTCTTCTTCTTATTCCGTATAGTGTTTAAAAATTTCTTATTATTGCTTGACTATTTCTGCAATTCAAATCCGCCTTAGTTGAGTAATTTATTAATCTGATGATATAATTTTGTAGCTTCCGTCTCGTTTTGACATTCAGACATTAAGTCATCTACATAAAAATCTCTTTTGACTATTTCAGTTGCTAAAGGTATATTTTGTCCTTCATCAAAAGCGAACTGAATCAGACTTTTATTGCTAAATATGGAGCTGAAGAGGTACTTAATGTCAATCTTAGTAATCTGTATTCTCTTAACTCTTGTTCGCCATTCTCACTCCACAAAATGCGTTGAAAATCAGTATTCTTTTGATTGACCTTAACCTGTCGGTACATTTTGACAACATCTGCAATAAAATAAATTGGTTGAGTTCTCTACCTCATGATAATATGGCGTAAATTAGACAGAGTCTAGGGCCAACTATCAAATCATTATTTAAAGATCTTCCATTTACACCCTTACATGAGGCATCGAAAACTATACGCACTTTAGTTGTCTCCATAGCCTCTTTAATAACAGCGTGATATGGTAAGTAAATAGCTGGTAAATCTAATTCTTCTATTGATACTAGCTCCATGTGAATTAAGTGCAAATATTCGTCAAAGATTTTCTTAAACTCTACATTCATTTAAGAATTCTGTAACCTTTTTTCTAGGGAAGCAAACCTACGAAGCGCTTTTTTTTTTATTTTCCTTCTAAACATGATAGATGTTCATTTCGAAACGGAAGTCGAAATATTGTCTGCCATCATTATCCCTTATCGTAGTCGATTCATACAATCGTTCACAATTTTGTTCCTCTCCCGTTAATATTTTCTTAGATAAATACAAAATTCAAAATTCAAATTTATTTGTAAAACATAGGTAAAAAATTACAATTTTGGTGGAAAAGGTATGATAAGTAACACTATGTTTCACCTTAGAAGGCATACAATTATTTGGTTAACATCCTCACCTTGCATTACTAATATTAATATTTAATAACATTTCAATTTCAATAATAATTAGTATGTCTAGGAAAAATTGCAAAAATTATTGTTTTTATTATCCATTACATAATTCGTAATAACATAATGATAAAAATATAATAAATAAAAATATAATAAATAAATGGGGCATTAATTGTAGGTATTAAAAACCATTCATTTTATCATTAAAATATTCTTTGATAGAGAAGTATGCTTTTTTATTAAAAAACCCGAAAGCAATTTCTTAAATTTATCTATATTATCTGTCTCTTTGATGGTTTTTGGGCGTTTATTAATAATTTTAGGTGCCATACCCAGGAAACAGAAATTTAGTATGTTATTTTTCGTTTATAATTTTAGTTTTAGAGTGAATATTAAGTTTTTCTTGTTTTGAACTTTGTTTGAATGACATAATATGTGTTTTATCTAAATTAATTTTAAGATTATTGTCATTTAGCCAACTTATTATCCTGCATAAATTTTGATTTATGTCCGTTTCAAATGAGACTTTGTCTTGTCCAGTGAATAACACTGTGCTGTTATCAACAAATAAAGTCATAGGGTGCTGATTCACTTCCAGCAAATCATTTATATAGACTAGGAATAGTAAAGGACCGAGTACGCTTCCTTGCGGCACACCGTAGGTTGTTTGCTTTTGTTGCGAAAGGTATGTTATTTCAATATTAGTACGTGGACAGATCGTTTTTATTTTAGTAATTTGTTTTCTATCATTCAGGTATGACATAATAAGTTTTATCACATTAATTCGGACTCCATATTTTTCCAGTTTAAGCGCTAGAATATTTAAATCAACGCAATCAAACGCCTTAGTCATGTCCATGAATAAAGCGGTTGTCGGTGTATGATTATCTATACCAGTGATCACTTTTTCCATAAAACCATACATGGCCATATTTATGTTTTTACATTTCCTAAAACCATATTGTTCATTTGCTAAGATGTTATTACTTTCTAATTAAGAATATAAGTTGTTATAAATTACTTTTTCTATTATTTTAGAGAATATTGGAAGCAAAGCGACAGGCCTGTAGTTTATAGGGTCATGTCTGTCCTCCTTTTTATACAAAGAACTTATAACGGATATTTTTAAACTACTAGGAAAAGAACTGGGGAAATTTCAACGGCCACATACTTAACTACTTTTGTGATTATATCATCACTACCGGCACTGTTAGTATTTTTAACTTATTAATTATTTTATATGAATCGAGAATAGATGCAGGCAAACATTTAGTTCATCCTACTATTTATGGATGAATAATTATAGTATCGTCACTAAACTGGTTTATAGGCTGGACTTCATTGATAAAATAATTATTAAATTCCTCAGCAATTTTTTCCGGATCATATATATAAATTTATTATTAAAATAAAGTTTTGTAATATTATCTCTAGGGAAATTGTATTTATTCTTATTTATAATTTTCCATGTGGCTTTTGTTTTATTCTTCGCATTGTTGATATAATAACTATTACGCGATTTTCGCGTTAAATTAATTATTCTTTTTAATCGTTTAGAGTTCATTTTAAACTTTCTCTTATTTTTCTTAGTAGGGTGTAGTCTAGAATGCCATAGCATTTCTCGCTTTCATCTACAGCACAAATTTATACCATTTGTAGCCCAAGTAAGTTTTGTATTTATAGGAAATTTTATTTTAAGTGTCGGAAAGCAAAGATTATAAAATAGTTTAAATAATTAATTGAATTCATTAAACGCTTCATTAGGATCAAGGCATTCATAAACACTATTAAAACTGAGATTTCTAATGGCATTTTTAAATTTATTTAAGTTTTTTGCGCTGTGATCCCGTTTTAACACAAACCAATGAGAGATAGTGTAAGATTTGTTAACAGGACATTTTAGGACTTGAGCGGTATGATCTGATATCCCGAGCTCTATAACTTTACATTTACTGCCTCTTACTTATATTATGAATTATATTATCAATACACTTGTAACTGTAAACAGTAGGCTCATATACTCACGTAAGTTAAAATTTAATAATTTATTTTCGAAATCAGTAGAAAGATGTGTACTTTTTAAAATATCTATGTTAAAATCCGCACATATTAGAAGTTTTTTCTTACTAGAACTACAAATTTTTTGTAACATACCTTCAAAATTATAGAAAAAGGTAGTTACAGCGTTTATGCTTTCTTTCGGAGATGTATATAAACAAACAATAATTATGCCGTGTTCTATAAATTCCACACCACAACACTCCGCAATGTTAGGGCAGGAAAATTGATGTAATTCGACCATTTTGTATTTCAATTTATTGTTTATTAAAACACACGACCCCCTCTTCTATTTTTTCTATTAGCATATGTTGTTAGTTGAAAATTAGCAATGTTCAAATGTATATCATCACCATCTTTCATGTTATGCTCCGTTAAGCAGATCACATTTTATTCATTCATCATCATTAGATCTAAATCATTTTCATTAGATCACATCATGAAGATCTATATTTTTACCATTTTGTGATAGCTCTTGTAAGTGGTGGGCCAAAAAGTCCAATTTATTTATTAAACCATTTACATTTTGGTGTAAAATCAATAAATAATTATACGAGAAAAAAGTGAGAGCCATTTTGAGTGTTATAATTAAAGTTATTGTTTGAAATATCATTTACAGTCATGCAGAAATATCAACATTACCTAACTACTACCTAACCTAATTGCATTAATTACCAAGTCAGTCTGAGTACAATTATTTATCACATCTTTTTTTAAATCATTATTAGAATTTATTACATCAGTTTGGGTATGTTTATTTTGTGAATTAATTTATAAAGACTTGTGAACAATATTTTTATTATATAATTCAAAGTTTAGTTTATAATCTAAATGTAATACTTCTTTTAACAATGGTTTACAAATATTTAAGGCAAAATGTTTCTTCTTTGTGCTTGTTTGTTGTTAGTCGTATTATCGTTGTGGAAGCCGAACCAAATTTCAAAGAAAAATGTTTTTCTTTAAAATTTGGTTCGGCTTCCAATTCCCAAAATGAGCGAATCTAACTATCGAGATGAACTTCACCACGTAAACTCACTACATTACACCACGGTGTATTATAATGCAACTCTCCACTTAATATCTACCCCAAAGATGTATTTTGAGCTACTGTAGATTCTGAGAGATATTTAAGTAGTCCTTCCTTAATGATAAGTGCATATACTTATGTCCCTAATAAGATGTCAATTTTATTAGGTTTGTGGAAATTTGGGTCTGCCAAGTTGAGTTATTTCAGCTCTTGCCAATGCAAGAGATCAACGTTAGTAGAAGGTAAGTACGATGTCAACTTCTCTAAAACATATGCCGTCACATGTAGACATGAATTTGTATCATACCTTGAATTAATTGTCAAATCTACTGTAGACTTGGAAACCAAACTCTTTTCCATTCCTAGATCTGAAACCATAACATTTGTCTTAGTCCTTTTTAACCTGAGTAACTGTACCACCGACTCCGTGATAAAGCTTACCTGCGAGCCTTGATCTATCAATGCTCGCATTATTTGATAGTCATTCCTATATTTCATGTTCACTAAAGCTATAGCTAGTAAAATATGATGAATAGACTATTTTAAGGAATGACTTGCAATATTTTGATAAGATTCCTCTAAGGTTTCTGACTGTAAGGATGTTCTATTGGGATGCCCTATTTTTACCGATTCCTTCCCTCTAGAAACATCCGAATCATTATTGCCATTTATTGGGATTACATGTTTGGGATGCAGAAGTGAATGATGTCGTCTACAACATATTTGGCATGAGGTGGTTAAACGGCACTGCTTTACTGAATAATTTTTACCTAAATAATTACAGCATAACCTGTTTTGTTGGACAAAGTTACGTTTTTCAGAACATTGTAAACCTGAAAACTTTTTACAATTACTGATCCTATGATCACCATTACAATATACGCAAGGTGATGGATTGATATGAAGGTTTACAAGTGCATTAGAATTTTTCATATTACATACATTGCTGTGATTACTTTTTTATTGTACCTTTTGAATCCAGAAACTCCAAAGAATGGTATTTATTATATACAAAACGCCAATTTCATATGTAAGGACCTAATATTATAAATTTGCATCAACCCACACATGTTATATTACTTTTCTTAGATAACTGACACAAATGGCCTACTCTTAATTGCTTTATATATCATTTGTTAAGCCTTTCCAAAATAATATATCTCTCGCATATTTAATTACCTCATAGGGTCCATTATGAACCATTTCCATATGTACTTGATTTATAATATCTTATCTCAATGCTTTAGGTAAGTAAATTACTTCTTTTAAATTCGTTTTGTAATATAATATATCATTTTTCAAAATATACTATATTTCAATTTATTATTTTATTATTTTGTGAAAGTATTTAATGTCTTTAATTTTTCAATAATAACCAACGACTCTGAATCTTGAGTTTGATATACTGATATGGATTTAAATTTTTCTATCAACTCATTATTCGGTTCACTCTCTGTATAAGCTATTTCTTAGCTATTATATTTATCCTCTTGTATTAAATCACCATCAGGAGGGTAAGGTAAGAGCATATCTGCAACAATATTACTTCTACCAGATAATTGCTGTACTTCGTAATTAAACTGCTCTATATACAAAATCAATTGGGTTACTCTACCATTGAATAATTTCATATTATTAATAAACAATAAGGCCTTATGATTAGTTAATATTATAAATTTACTGATCTTCAAATATGTTTCAAATTTCTTTAAGCTGCTTATTACAGCATAAAACTTTTGTTCGGTAACAGACCAACTTAATTCGGAGCATTTTAAAGCTTTACTATGATAGCCTAGTATTCTCATTTCATTATTATCACCTATCTAATACAGTAATCCGGCCATACCCACACCTGAAACAATTTGTTTGTAAATAATATGGTTTATTAAAGTCTGGATGATGCAATTGTATTGTATTATTAATTGTTGTTTTAGAAAATCAAATGCCTTCTGTTTTTTTTCGCTCCATTGGAACTTACGTCCCTTTTTAAGTAATTCAGAGAGTTAATGCTGCTCTCTATAATTTGGTATAAACCTTCTACAAAAAATTGCGAAGACCTAAAAAGGCTCTTAATTGTTTAATCTTTTTAGGTGCTGCAAACCCTTGGATAGCCCGAATCTTATCAGGATCTGTTTTATGCCTTCTGTTAAAATTATAATTAAAATTAAAAAGCATTTTAATCTCTTTACAAACAAATTCACATTTCTGGAAGTTGTACGTTAAGCCAGCTTTGTTTAATTTAATTAAAACCATGTCAATGTGCTATAAATATTTATCTAATGTTCCTGTTGTTTTAATGGCTGATTCATGTAAGTAATTAACACAAAATTCTTGGACTTCTGATCCTAATATTATATTCATGACTCTGCTAAAGCTTCTTACTGATGTTTAATACTTGCGGCAGAACATTATATACAAAACATACACCGACTTTCCGTTGAATAAGAATCCAGTATATTTTCTACCATCTTTAGTTATTGGAATTTGAAAATATAAGTCAATGGTACGAATATAATTCGCTCCGTGGAAGGAGTTCAAAACATCTAATAGAAAAAGGGGTAAATTTATATTACACTCCTACGAAAAATTTATGTTACACTATACGACTCCTAAAACAGTATACAGTACACGTGGATGAGATATCTAACGGCCGTCCGAACAGGGGGTGGTGAACCCCGTTTCTGACGGCTGACTTGTATCATTCGATGTTCAGGTCAGGGACGCGGGTGTACGGTGTGTACACGGTGTGTAGGGGTGTGCGGCGCGCCCGTCTGCGAACTCGCTGCGTCCCATCCGTTGTTGTCCTAACAGTGTTTGTGCCACTAGGTGAGTGTGTAGTGTTTATGTGTGAATGGCCGTTGACATTTTGGTCGTCAGAATCTAGCGGAAAAGGGGGTTCTATTAGAACGTTACTGGGCCTCCGGAGTCTTTCTGTAACGTTCGGAGTCGGTGCATAGGTGGCTATTTTTACCACTAGCGGGTTAAGGTGTGTCTCGACCCTCTCGAAATGTTGCCGCGACATTTCCTTGAAATACTCAGAGATTGTCGGAAGTTGACAGTCTCTGTGTAAGTCGGAGTTTCGCTGGTAACACCGAGCTCCGGTGGCAATGCGGCTTCATTTATTTTGGACGACTTGGAGGACGATAAAGTCCTTATGGCAGAATCGTTGGAAGACCTAAGCACTATGCTCAATGAGCTCAATAGCGTCTCCCAACGGATAGGTCTTAAGATGAAAATGGGCAAAACAAAAATCATGTTTAACGTACCATGTCACACCTACGCCGGTAGTTGTTGGGAGCACTAAGCTCTAAGTTCGACTAGGTAGGTCCAACGTTGACCGAGAAGTCAATCGACGGATTCAACTCGGCTGGGCAGCGTTCGGGAGATTACGATACATCTTATCGTCAGACATACGTCAAAACCTCAAAACTAGATTGTAAAACCAGTGCGTGTTGCCAGTGATGACCTATGGATCTGAGACGTGGTCCTTCACTGCTGGCCATATGAGGAAGCTCAAAGTCGCTCAGCAAGCTATGGATAGAGCTATACTCGGCGTTTCTCTGCGTGATAGACTTAAAAACGAGGATATCCGCAGTAGAACCAGAGTAACCGACATAGCCCATATAATTGGTATGCTGAAGTGGTAATGGGCCGGCCATATAGCTGGAAGAACCAACAACCGATGGGGAAAAAAGGTTCTCGAGTGGCAGCCTCGTACCGGCAGGCGAAGTGAAGGGCATCCCCTCCACTAGTTGGAGTGACGACCTGGTAAGACATGCAGGAAGTCAATGAATGCAGGTGGCTCGGGACCGTGCTTTGTGGCATTCCTTGGAGGAGTTCAGCAATGGACTTGTGAAGAGATGTAATGATGATGATAATGATGATGACTTGGAGGTCGTACAAATTTCTATGGGTCGCGAGCTTGCGTAAGATATAATAGGTCTTACTCACGCTTTGTAAAGATGGAGCGTGTGTCTTAAGGACAGTTTGCTGTTGCTATTAACTAGCGGGTGGAGGTGACTAGTGACGAATATTGCACGGTTGCGGACATTGCGAATGTGTCTCGCGAATGTCATACCGTGGTCAAATGTGACCACTAGATATTTGGCTGTTGATTGCCAGGGGATCTGGCGGCCGTACAGGCGACTCTATCTTGTCTGGGATTTTGTCCAAGTGCTGGGAGGTCGTAGACTCGAGTTTTTTTATAGGTTAAGGGTGACAAGCGAGCACACAGTCCACCTTATGGTAAGTGGTTGCTGTGGCCCATAAGACATCACATTTATCCTCGTTTGCAAATTAAAATGCAGATGCGTTGTCATCCGTGAGGACTAAGATAGAATGCCTCGTTTCCAGTAAAAAGGGTCTCCAGTTCTCTAAATTCAACATACGAAACACAGCAGAATTAAGCTGCTATGTTACGCTGGTATTCTGTGAGAGAGTGGTCCTTCCCCGATCGAGCCGACTCATTCGTGCTACAACTATACAGTTAATATAGCTGCAGCATTGCTATACCACGGTCAAAACTACGGTTTGACCTCGAGCTTACGCCAGTTCTCGATGGTTATGGTCTGAAGGACCTCACCTGCGGGCTAGCCCAGCTGCATTAGGACTGGTCTATGGTCCCAGTTGAGTTCTAATATAATTTCGATCGTTGCTATCGACAAACGGACATCTTTAAGTATCGCTACGTCAAGGATGTCCGGGAGGTGACTGGTAGCGAATGGGTAAAGGGTCAAGTCTCAGGCGCGTTAACATCGAAGTTTAGACGTTCCGTGAGATCGAACAATGCATTTTGTAAGTGGGGGGTGGTCAGTGAGGGCTACTTCACATTAGAAACTTCTATGTTAGTTAACGGGGGAGCGTCGATCGGTACGCCGTGCAAAGACCTTTTGTAGTAGATCAAGGTGTCGCCTCTAGGGCTGGTCAACCTATCATTTCTAACTAAGGTGTAATTTGCGATCTTAGGATCGCGATGGCTAGGTTTTAAGAAGGTCTCTTGCACTAGCATTACGACTACATCGTGGTTGCGCAGGAAGAGCGCGATCTCGACTTTTTGGTCTCTGAGGCCGTTCGCGTTAAATAACGCGACAGTCAGAGAGCGTGGTTTTGTTCAGCCTAACGGTTGTACTGCCAATTTGTTACTTATGTGAGGTGGTTAGGCGCACTGGAAAGACCAGGTTACGTTGATTAGCCTATGTGCTCATTTGTGGCGTTCAGCTTGTCCTGTGTAGTAGTGGCTCAGCGGAGTTTGCGGGCCAAAGAGGATAATTCAGCAATGTTAATGTTGCTGATAAGACCACAGACTAAAGAGACCACAACAGTGAAAGAAGACAAGGCTTGTGGGACGGGCTTCGGTTTCGGAGCCTGGGAAGGCGGTATTAGCCGTGAGGCAACAAGTGTCGGTGGTTTCACCCATGCGTTGTGTATCGTTGCGGGAAGACTTGCAACTTGGTCACCTAGGCACTTGATGCACCTAGGTATGGTGTAACAGTTCCTGGACGAGTGGCCGTAAAGTTGGCATTTGAGGCCAACGATGCCCCTGTTTTGGGGGGCTTCAACTGTGTTTGAAGATGCGTCGAAAGTTAAAAATCTCCTTGCTTTCTGGAGACAGGTCCAGAATGACATGGCACAGATCTAAAAATCGTTTCTTGTTGGTCTGGTTGTGCATTCTATATACTTCCCGGATCGGAAGATTTTGGACCTTGAGGTCGTCTAAATGTGGACGGTCTTGAGCTCTTTGGGGAGTCCGCGGACAACCACGCGTAGGTTGCGTTCCCCAGGAAGGGCGTACGTATAAAAACTGACTTACACAGGTGATTTGTCACACTGCGGAAATCCTCAATCGTCCCTACGAAAATACAAATGCCCTGGCCGGCATTTTGCAACTTTGAGCAGTATATCTTTTTGTGTTCAACCAATTGGCAAGGTTATTCCATTTGGTTTTGTCCTGAACTATGATTGGTGGCGGCGGCTTTTCCCTACGTTCAGCAGGGGTACCTTTTGCTGCGGGCTTGGCCGCGGCCTTAGGTGGTTCAGCGCGCACCGCGTGTGCAGGCGTTTTGCCGGGTGGCAGTCGAGGACAAGGGGGCCTAATTAGGCTCGGCTGCCTTTTTGGGGGCTGCACGTTTGCGCTTTTTGCCCTGGACGAGGGTGAAGCCTTCGTCTTCGGGCTGGGGCGGTACATGCGAGTCGGTCTCCATGTCGGAGCCTGATTCGGCATCCGAGAAGACCAGAGGGTTCCGCGGGTGGAAATCGCGGAGGGGCGCGGAGGACGCGGCGTCATATATTGTGTCAATGGACACAATATATGACGCCGACGGCAGTAGTGGGTCCGGTGCTCGGCGACATAGGGTCGTCGATACGCACGATTGGACAATCGACAGGGGGCCATTCACCCATACACGCTGGGTAGAGGGGCCGGCTAAAAGCGCGGGCTCGGGCGCAGGTTTGGGCGCGAGATGTTCTCTACGCTGTGCAAGAAACACAGCCCAAATATCGGGGCAGGCTTGACTAAAAAAGTCGGCGAGTTCGTCGACCGTAATCGACGCCATCTTGTTATACTACTAGATAAGCACAGGTTTGTACCAAGCTGCCCCACCTTTCGGCGGGGGAGTTGTGCGCCTACTTCAAAAACCTATACACCTAGCGCGTTGGTACACTAGGGTGTGTACCTAGATATTGCCTAAACAACAAGCAATACAAAAATTACAACGATGGCTGCCTCTGAGGCGGCGTGTGTGTTTCACTCTACTTACGGTTACCAGGAAGTCGGGAAGGAGAATCACGCACAAAATACACTTTGCACCACAACAAGCGTTTACTAAACTTCACAGTGAGACTGCTGTCTCCCGGGGCAGCGTGCTTCGCGCACCACAGTGAGGCACCAATACAGTCACCAAAGCCACAGCACCAAGCAATACAGCGTACTGGAGGTGAGGTGTATTAATATATTTTGTGCGCATGAGTAAAGAGAGTGGAGTGTCGGAAAGTGAACTAAACTGACATGTCCGGAGTCTATCGAGCAAGCGCAGAATCCTGTCAATGTAATGTCTAATCTGGAGGTTGCCGTGGTTAACTAACATTTGGACGTGGAACACTTTAGTCCTCCCCATGACCATGGGTGTAGTAAAGTACTCGAAACGTAGGGGATATAAAATAAGTTAATATTCGCGATGAAATTCGTAACAACTAGTTTTATTTATTCGTTTTCTTCTCAGCAAACCCTTTCATCTGATATCCATATCAAAGGGGTGCATAAAAAACATAGTCCGCCATCTTTGGGTGTCCACCATTTTGGATTTTTTTATCCTCTTCTCAGCAAACCTTTTCATTTGATACCCATATCATGGGAGTGCATAAATAATAACTAGTCGGCCTTCCTGGGCAGTCCGCCATATTAAATTTAGAATGACGTTACTTAGCTTACAATGCACTGTCATCCAAACTAAACATGTATGCAAATTTTTAGCTCAATCGGGTGTGGATAACTACTTTCAAATTCAGTTGCAAGATTTGATCCTAACAAACATACAAACATTGCAAGTTAAGTAAAAGCTTTTAACTATAAAGGAGTTTTTGAAAAGGTTTTTACAAAACGTGACTTAAATATTATAAAATGACAGCTTGTGCGAATTCTCAGCGGAGTTACTGGCCTGATGACATTCTGTATTATTGGGACTGAATTCTTCACATCATAATATATTAAAATCAATCACGCTTTGCGATCTCGCATTTTCGAGTGAAATATAAATATTGTAATATAAATACAACAGAAATTTAAACTATTTCCCCATCGTTCACCGTTCACTACTTGTACATGTACATAACAACGTATTGACCAAATATATGACCGTCTTTACTGCAAACGAGGCATTCCATCACAGTCCAAAGGGGTGACAACGCACTTTGATTCTTAATTGTGGAGAAATGTAGATGTCTATGGGCCACAGCATCCACTTACCATCAGGTGGACTGTGTGCTCGATTGTCACCCTTATTCTAAAAAAAAAGCGGATTGTGAAGGCGGTATGTATTATCTATTTTATTTTTTTATAAAAACGTTACCGCCACACTAAGATTTTCTCCTGTATCGTGGGGGCAGTTTAAAGTAAAGTTAAAGTAAAGTTACAGCCTATATACGTCGTCCCACTGCTGGGCACAGGCCTCCTGTCATGTCTGAGAGGGTTTTATGACAAGGAAATGTCCACCGCCCTGCCCCAATGCGTGTTGGCGAACTTCATGTCTTCGAAATATTTTTTTGATTTCTCAGATAACTGCAACTTTACAAGGCAGGTTCGGCCTCACATGGAATACTGTTCCCATCTCTGGGCCCCCCAGCGCCAGCTCCTTCCACTTGACCGCATCCAGCGCGGAGCGCTCGAATCGTCGACGACCGAGTCCTTTCCGATCGGCTCGATTCATTGCTGCGAAGAGATGTTGCATCTCTTTGCATTTTCTTTCGCATTTACCACGGGAGTGCTCTGAGGAATTGTTCGGATTAATCCCAGCCGCCAAATTTCACGAACGCACATCGCGGCAGAACTCCCGATACCATCCACACCATCTGGATGATTGGCGGTCCACCACTGTGCGATTTAGAAGATGTTTTCTTCCTCGCACAACTTCCTTGTGGAATAGTTTACCACCAGCGATTTTCCGGACCGATACGACTTAGGGACCTTCAAGAAAAGAGCCTACCCTTTTAAAAGGCCGGCAACGCATCTGCAATTCCTCTGGTTCCCTGGTGTTGCAGTTGTTCGCGGGCGGCGGTAGTCACTTACCATCAGGTGAGCCGCATGCTCGTTTGCCCCTCTCCTATAAAAAAATGCAGGTTTCCTCACGATGTTTTCCTTCACTGCCGAGCACGTGGTAAATCAGCACTTTAAATTGAAATTAACAATTTCATTGGTGCCGGCGGGATCGAACCCGGGTTGCTCGCGTACTGTGAAACTTACAGCGAGCGCTAACCATCTAAGCTACCACGGCTCTCCACGGGGGCAGTTTACAAACATAAATTGCACAAGGACAAACATCCAGACCCGGCACAATTATTTGTAGGCCATACAAATACTTGTTCCGTGCGGGATTCGAACCCGCGGCCCTTAGCGTAGCAACTCAATTGCTAAGCCACTACGCCACGGAGCCGTCAAACAAATTTCAATATATATAGATCTTATTTATTTCTGTTTAAGTTTTAGAATAGCTACATACTAATTTATGGCGTTATTTTAGAATGTTAGCTCGAGTTCCATTTGCGGTTAGTACGTTTTTATTCGACTTAATCCCGTCACACATTTTGATGGAGGTTTATGTTTTGTATAGGCAATATTTTGCAATAGCGGAAAGCGGTCGTATGTGAATGGTACTTATTTAATTTTCTTTAATATAAATTTGTCGCTTTACGTTTCCAATATCAATTTACTTCAAATATATCTGACGCTATTCTCGTCAATAGAGTGTTCCGTGACAACATTTTGGAAATCTCCAGTGTGTCGACGAGGGTATATGCATAGGTTATTTTAAAACTAACTGAAAAATATACTGTAAAGGTTGTACAAATTTACGCACCAACTTTGACACACTCGGACGATGGCAACGTATTATAAAAAGAACGTTCACAGTGCATAGGGAATATATGATTAAAAAAAGTACAGACTAACTAGAAAGATGTGGCTCCAATAGAGAGGTGATAATAAAAGGAACTAATCAGGTTGCGTTCCAATTCTATCAGAAACTAATATCAATTCAAAGTCAAAGTCAACGCGAGTTTACTATTGAGTTTATTTTATATACTTCCAACGTCTCGAGTGCTTTGTCACGCTTCTTAGGTACCTAGGTGAGGTGAGGTGTTTAACACCTTGATATCCTAAGCACATTAACACAATCTAAGTGTATTTTATTTATTTTTGTATTGAAGAGAAGCAAAGACTTACTTGAAACATACTTGTATCAAAATGCGCAGTATTTAAAATTTACAGGGAATTACGATTAGTAAAATCTTGTTATTTCTTTAAAAATGGCGTGTACAGTAAAAATGGAAATCAATTTCAGAATCTTTCAAAATATGAAATTCAAGGAGATAATTCGGTCTGGAGGATATTATACCACGAGTTCAACCCAATCTATTCATAAGTCAAAAATGTTATTATGCGAAAACTGTGTAATAAGCGTTATTGTACTATTAAAGAGTATACGAGAGCGACACTGAAAGTTTTTAGAACTGACCACTTGTAAACGATATAATAAAAAATAAGTTCAAATTTTGAAAATAGATCTCTTTGTCAATATTATTGTGTATGTATTTTAATAATTTATCACTTGTTTACGATTTGGCGGCAAATTGAAAATTTTCTGTGTCATGTTAGCATGAATTTAACGCGAGAAAATTTTCGTACAATGATTTTTTATGACTTTCGATGTCATTTAAGTCAACAAGAAAGTTATTATAGACTTTGATTGGCCTTTCACGATGAAGCACCATCTCGTGTCACTGTTTATAACTGGTTTAATGAGTTTAAACGTGGTCGCACTAATCTCACCGATGATCTGCGTGAGGGACGGCCTTCTACGGCTACGACTGAATATAAAATCAGTGTTGTGCGGCGTATGATAGAGAATGACAAAAGAGTGACTATCAGCTATCAGCAGATTTGGACAAGCTTAGGCATCGGTATGAGTCAAGTGCACAAAATCCTCCATGAACATTTAGCGGTCAGGAAGCTTTGTGCCCGGTGGATACCTCATAATTTCACAGAAGCCCAAAAACCCCGTCGTGTTGATTGGTGTCGTGAAATGGTTCAAAGATTTAACGGTGGTGACTCAAATGCTGTGTTCGACATACTTACGGGTGACGAAAGCTGTATTTATTGTTATGATCCTGAAACTACGAGACAGTCTGCTGTCTGGGTGTTTCCTTCCGAGGAGTTGCCAACTAAAGTGACGAGAGGTCGAAGCGTGGGAAAAAAGATGGTGGCCTCGTTCTTCGGAAGGACAGGTCATTACGCAACAATTGTTTCAGAGGATCAAAAAACAGTTACTGCAGAGTGGTACACTAACAATTGTTTGCCACTTGTTTTGGAAAAAGTTCGCGAGAAACGACCTCGCAGTAGGATCCTCCTTCACCACGACAACGCCTCGTCGCACACCGCCAAGCAAACAATCTCGACTACTTGGCGACGTCAGACTTGGAAACACTGTCACCCGCCCTATAACCCCGACCTCGCACCTTGTGATTTTTATTTATTTCCGAAAATAAAAGAAAAACTTCGAGGAAAACATTTTATAGACGCTGAGGAAGCAGTGGCTGCGTTTCAAAATGCCCTCGAAGAGACCCCTAAGGACGAGTGGGCAAAGTGCTTTTCTCAGTGGTTCCATTGGATGCAGCGATGTATTGATGTAAATGGACACTATTTTGAAAATATATAATAGACTAATAACTTGCTAGTTTGTTCAGTTTTTGATTTTCTAAGAACTTTCAGTGTCACCCTCGTATTATTGAAGTTGGGAATGAGGTGATCGCTACCATGCTGTTTCTAAATGTTTTCGTTTTTAATTGTATAGCATATAATATTGTAAATGAATGCTTAAAACAAGTCCCGCTGGTTTTCTTGCTGGTTCTTTCCAAGACAGAGGTTTTTTTTTCCGAACCAGTGGTAATAGCATAATACGACTTTCAATAAGTGTTCTTGTAACTGAGATACCATTCTAGTCGCTGGAGGGTTGTGTGGCCATTATCATGCATAAGCATAAAATATTGATGAATTTGTAACTGGACTAGATTCATCTAAGAATTGCCCATACCATTGATTTTTTACTAGAGTATAAAATACTATCTAATAGCGCTGGAATCGGAATCTACGAGCATGAAGGTTGACTGCAATCTCCTCCTCAAAGTTTGATCACTTGCCAGGACTTGGTGTTATGACCTTAATTTGTAACCAATTGCTTGGCTGCATTATCAGGTTGTTTTAATGCCGAAGTAAAACTTGGGGTGTTTACCCACCTATTTCTAGTGTGCCGCTCAGCCACATATCTAATGGCCTGGTAAAGTTAAAGCCTATATACGTCCTACTGCTGGGCATAAACCTCCTCTAATTTCTGAGAGAGTCTTAGGGCTACCCTAATGCCTGTTAGCAAACTTCACATGTCTTCGAAATTTATTTATTTCCTATTTCTCAGACATGCAGGTTTCCTCACGATGTTTTCATTTACCACCGATCACGTGGTAAATCAGCACTTAAAATTGCAATTAATAATTTCATTGATACCGGAGGGTATCCAACCTGGTTTTTTATAGGATAAGGGCGACAAACGAGTACACAGTATACCTGATGGTAAGTGGTTGCTGCGACCCACAGACATCTACATCTATCCTCGATTACGAACCAAAATGCAGATGCGTTGTCACCCGTGAGGACTAAGATGGAATACCTCGCCAGTAAAAAAGGTCTTCGGTTCTCTAAACTCACCATACGAAACACAGAAGCGTTAAACTGCTATTTTACGTTGGTATTCTGTGAGAGCGTGGTCCTACAAAAATGGGTCGAGCCGACCCATTCGTGCTAAAACTATACTACTATTATAGCTGCAGCATGGCTCTACCACGTAAAAAAGGGTTGCTCGCGTACTGTGAAATTTACAGCGAGTGCTTGCTGAGCTGAGCTACCACGGCTCACACTTGGCCCGGTGGCAAGACTACAATCTGAATCTGAAGCTTTGACTTTTGACAAAGGCATCAGCAACATTGCACTGAATCGCGCTCGCCTCCTATATGCCTATTGCTCTCAACATCTCTTTAATAGTTAAATCTCCGCATTCCATGGCATAGAAAAAAGCAGTGTTAAATGAATATAATAAACTTGTGGAAAAAAAACAATTAGGTACGTCTTGAGTACACATAAGGGAGAAAATGTATCGTAATAAAGCTAATTAAATTTTATTGCTACTGACAGTCTTTTATTTGAATTTAGAATAGATACAGAAAAAAATGTGCTAGGATCAAACTAACACTAAAATATTTCCATTAATTAAAAAAAATTAAAAATTATACTTATAGTATAATTTTTTTATACGAAGTTATTCTAACAAACGTGAAATATTTTTAGTGTAGGCGTCTGTATTCATTTGAAATATAAATATATATTGTTACGACTAAAATTTGTAACATTAGTTTAATTCAGTGGTATTCGCATAAACTTATGAGAAGAAAATTAATAATTTTTAATTGTAGGATTTATTTATATCCTAAAATTTTCAATGACAATAAAAATGCAATCAGCATGAATTGATATAGCTTTCTCATTTTCCACTCCGCAGGAGTCTGAAACCTCAATACGATGATCGCTTCACGTGTGAGTAATTCGTGGTCGTTACTAGTATTCAGACCTCACTTATTTATGATGCTATCCGTAAGTCTTCTGCAAATAATGTGCCGGTCGTGGGTCGGGTATATGATAGGTATATTTTTTATGTATGCTTATTGCAATACTTTTGTGTGATTCTTGACACATTTAATGCTATTTATCAAAGTATCTATAATACGAAGCTTTTCTTAATTAAAAGTAATTACAGTGTATATATAATAATAGCCAATTCCAAATATATATTATAGTATATATTATTTGGAATTAGCTATTAGTATTAACTGGATTTTATTTGGTACTCATAAACTCGTAGTAATAATATTAAAATATTTTTACCTTCTCACAATTAAGATGAATCTAACGACTCACCATGTGGCAAAATCGGTCACAGCATATAGAGCACACCAAATAAATGGACATACATACATACATACGTACACTCAACAAACACTACACTCCTTCTGGGGCAGTCGGGTAAAAATTACTAATAATTATGTCACTCAAAGCATTCTTTTTGTTAAAGTAAAACCAGCAGTTTCTGAAGGAATAAAATTTGCGATTTATTAGTGCCACGTAAACAAGGTTAGCCTAAAAAAGTAAAGCCTTCTCAATCTGTGGTTTTTATTTATTGTACAACACACAACAGTGTCGTAATAAATAAAAAAATATGAACACATATGAAATCATCCTTATAATTACAGCCCTTCACAAGTCCACTGCTGAACATAGGCCTCCCCCAAAAATGCCACAAAGCACGGTCTATAGATGTATAAAAAAGTACTAAAACACAAACCTGTTATACCTTATGTTATATTTATCTTTTATTAAAAACTATAATTTAATATTATTTTCTGACAAAAAACATGTTGCTGCGTATGTCAATTAACGATCTAATTATTAGCATAAGCGGCAAACATTTCGTCGTCTTACAATATTCTGGCAAGCATATGATACACAAACACAAGTACACCAATATACATTCAACAGACGTAAGCTGGCTGTAATAAATTCATTATTACAGTTATGCTAATATAATTGTTTCAGGGAGGCATTATATTAATATTAATTGTTTCAGCTAGTGTGTACAATCATAACAAAAATGGTCACAAATGCGTAGGAATACTAACCTAAAAAATAGATTTCTATTTTCTTCAGGTATATTATATATAGGTATATTATATTCTACATTGCTTTGTGACACACATCCATACTAATATTATAAATGCGAAAGTGTGTTTGTTTGTTTATTTGTCCTTCTTTCACGTCGCAACAGAGCGTCGGCATGGCATGATTTTTGTATGGGGGTAGTTCGGTGGCTGTACAGTGACATAGGCTACTTTTTCCGCGGAAAACATCTCATTCCGTGGAAAATCGATATGTTGCACAAGTTTGTCCTTCTTTCACGTCGCAACAGAGCGTCGGCATGGCATGATTATTTGTATGGGGATAGTTCGGTGGCTGTAGAGTGACATAGGCTACTTTTTCCGCGGAAAACATCTCATTCCGTGGAAAATCGAATATGTTGCAAAATTAAATTCAGCTTGGTGGCGCCACCGTGATTCTACAAGTCGGACGACGGTACGATGGACGAACACAGAAGGTCAGAATATCTGGATTATTATGTCTTTTACCAAAATTAAGATAAAAATGTATGGATCTGTATTTTTCCACGCAGGACCAGGAAGAGAGCGATAAAAACATAAAATTCACCAGCTGATTTTCTTCAAACGTTTTGGTGCATCGTAATTCACAGAATAGGCGATAACCTCGCAGACGATATTAAGTAATCCGTTGATGCTCTGCCTACCCGCAAGGGTTACAGGCGTGATTATAAGTATGGATCAGAAATACTATCACCACCTGTCACGCTTTCACACTTAACTATTACTTAACAATGGTAGAAACAGTTCTTAGTAAGCCTTATTAATAAGCCTTAGTAATATTTATTGAACGGAAATGAATACAGTTCTTATATGTGGTTATGAATGAATCGGTATTACAATAAGAAAAATTGTGCAAAATTATAAGAAAAATATTTTTTGAGAGTTCTTATTAACTAACGTATACATAGTTTAAATTGATTCCGCTAGATGTCGTTACTAGGTTTTTAAAACGCGGTAACGAAATGTTTCCTGACATGTACTTAACTCCCGCCGTTGAGCCGCGCGTCAACTTATAGTGCATACGGTACCTATACGCTTAAATTGTTTCTATTTCGTAGCTTATTCGACTACCTGCTTTCGATTTCGGTTGTTTGTTATTTGCTTTGTGATTTGGTTAAGGTTGAATGGATTTATATTGGCTTTCATTTTCGGATTTGAGTATTTTCTTGGATCGGTTTTGTTGATTTGGTTGGTATTCCTTTATACATATTTAGACTCTGGCTTTGATTTTGGATTTTGTTTATTTAGAATCGTGAATTGGTTTTCGTTGTTTTAGGTTGTTTAACAATATTTCAAAGGAATATTATTAGTATAGATAGTGTATACGGTAACTATACACTTACTTTTTTTCGTTGGTTATATTTATATTGACTACTGCTTTCGATTTCAGTTTTCTGCGATTTGTTTTCTGATTTGGTTTAAGTTGATTCGATTTTTTTGGCTATCGTTTTCGGATTCGTGTTGTGTCTTGAATTGGTTTTGTTGTTTTGATTTTAAAAATATTTAAAAGGAATATTTATTCCTTTTAGATGTTTTGATTTGCTTTTAAAATATTTAAAAGGAAATTTAATTCTTTTATGTATTTTAACGTTTTTTATAAATAGGTTTTTCTTGCTTCATAATGCCTCGCAAACGTAAGTCCAGCCTTTCAAGAGTATCTTCTCAAAGACAAGCGAAAAGATTAACTCGATCGCTAGAATCTTTAGAAGATGCTGAACTGAGAAGGCAAGAACAAGCAGAGCGTCAGGCTGATTTTAGAGCATCTGAGACATCTTCTCAACGTCAGCAAAGGCGTCTTGAACAGACAGAGCGTCAGGCTGCTTAAGAGCTTCGAAACACCTTCTCAACGTCAGCAAAGGCGCTTGAACAGACAGAGCGTCAGGCTGCTTTAAGAGCCTGAAACACCTTCTCAAAGTCAGGAAGGCGTCTTGAACAGGCAGAGCGTCAAGCTACTTTAAGAGCTTCTGAAACACCTTCTCAAAGTCAGCGAAGGCGTCTTGAACAGGCAGAGCGTCAAGCTACTTTAAGAGCTACTGAAACACCTGATCAAAGTCAGCAAAGGCGTCTTGAACAGGCAGAGCGTCAATCTACTTTAAGAGCTACTGAAACACCTGCTCAAAGTCAGCAAAGGCTATTCGAACAAGCGGAACGTTAGGCCGCCTTAAGAGCCGCGGAAACACCTGATGAAACTCAACACAGACTCATTGAGCAAGCTGAACGTCAATCTACTATAAGGGCATCTGAAACACCAGAACAGACACAGGCGCGAAGAGATGCAAATGTACAGCTCCAAGCTGAACGTCGACAAAATTTTCAAAGAAACGATTGGTCGGTTTTTAATGACGCAGCATTCAATTATGATCCGTTGATTGATTACAAAAATCACAGGTTAGTTGTTATCGGACTGATGGACAAGGCATGTCGATTTGGAGCGCTTTAAAATGGAAAGATGAGACCGCTGGCATGTGCTGTTCCAATGGCAAAGTGTCTCTTCCGTTACTTGGGGAACCAGAAGAACCTTTGAAAACTCTCTTTTTATATGATGCTAATGAGTCACGGCGCTTTTAAATAGGATCCGGAATATAACTCATGCTTTCAAATGACGTCCTTCGAGTTGACCGGGAAATAATAATGCCGGATTTTCGCCTGCATTTACCGTGCAAGGGCAAATTCATCATAGAATAGGTTCACTTTTCCAGCTGAAACGAACAGCATAAATTTTTAAAAGTATATTTTATGGGTGACGAAGAAATAGAGGTAGACCGTCGCTGCCAATTTATCCAGGGAGTTGAGAGAGACACAGTGTTCAAAATTCAAAGATTCTTGCATGAACGTAACATTTTAGTCAAAACATTTAAAACTGCTTTAAAAACCTACCTGAAGAGGATTATAAAGTCGTCATTCACGCAGATTGGACCCCTCGAGGAGCATGAAAGGCGCTACAATGCACCTTTGATAAACGAAATAGCAGCCGTAATTAGTGGTGATCAATTTTCTTCACGAGACATTGTCTTGCGAGCACGTGATGATACGTTGCAACGGGTAGCCGATACACACAAGTTTTATGACGCTCTGCAATACCCATTGATGAAAAGACAAGAGGGTTATCATTTTCAAATTGCACTCATTAACCCGGTCACAAAGGAGCCTACTCCGAACAAAAAAGTATCATGTATGGATTTTTATGCGTATCATATGATGTTGCGAGAAAATTATTTCAACCTCTTAGCCCGGTGTAGACAATTATTTCATCAATTTTTGGTAGACATGTATGTGAAGGTAGAAAGTGAACGTCCCCGTTATATATCTTTAAATCAAAAAAAGCTGCGCGTTGAGAATTATATACATTTAAAAGATGTAGTTTCTAGCGACGCCAATGTAAACCCCAGAGATTTAGGTAAAATGGTAATTCTGCCCTCATCATTCGTTAACAGTCCCCGCTACCTACATGAGTACACACAAGACGCATTCGCCTATGTACGAACTTACGGAAGACCTGATCTTTCTGTTACTTTTACTTGCAATCCCACATGGAAAGAAATAACCGAGGAGCTAATGCTGGGCCAAAAAAGTACTGACAGACACGATTATAGATAGAGTATAGATAGAGTATTTAGATTAAAAGTACAAAAATTAATGTATGTAATTAACAAAGGGAAAATTTTCGGAGAGGTGCAGTGCCTCTTGTATTCAATTGAATGGCAAAAAAGGGGATTACCGCATGCCCACATTCTAATATGGCTTAAAGAAAAGTTGCGGCCCAGCCAAATAGACGACATAATAAGCGCCGAGATTCCGGATCCTGAGCAAGATAAAGAATTGTATGATACCATCGTCCGAAATATGATTCACGGTCCATGTGGAGCACCAAATTCAATTTCGCCATGCATGAAAGAAGGAAAATGTACAAAGAAATTCCCTAAACAGCTATTAAAAGAAACAGTGCACAATGACAATGGCTACCCTTTATACAGACGCAGAGCTTCCGAAGATGGTGGCAGGAAAGGTACAATCAAATCTCGCTCTGGAGCGTTCGAAACCTTAGATAACAGCTGGATTGTCCCGTATTCGCCCATTCTATGTAAAATGTTTATTGCCCACATTAATGTAGAAGCATGTAGCTCAGTCCGCGCAATCAAATGTATCTGTAAGTACATAAATAAAGGAAGCGACCAAGCAATATTTAATCTCAGGAGTAAAGGTGAGGCAAATCCCGTTTATGAAGTACAGACCTTTCAAGCAGGGCGTTATGTCAGCAGTAACGAGGCAGCGTGGCGTCTCCTTGGCTTCCCTTTACACAAAAGGCACCCAACAGTTACTCACCTTGCTGTGCACTTAGAAAATGGAGAGCGTGTATATTTCACCGAAAGAAATTTCCAAGAAAGAATTGCATCACCGCCAAAACTACACTAACAGCCTTCTTTCAACTTTTTCAAACCGACCCGTTTGCAAAACGTTGTTATATTCTGAAGTCCCCGCTATTATACTTGGAACACATCTAGGAAGGTGGAAACGCCGTATTCAAGGCGCGGCAGTTGCAAATTGGCCCGGTGTAAAGTCATCAGATGCCCTTGGTCGTGTGTATACCGTCCATGTAACTAATTTTGAATGTTTCTGTTTACGATTGCTGCTGCACCATGTTGGGGTCCTACAGGATATAAAGACCTTAAAACTGTCAACGATCAGGAATGCGCAACTTATAGAAGCATGTGAAGCTCTGCATCTTTTAGAAAACGATAATCACTGGGATGAAACCATGGAGGAAGCTGTGCAGTGCCAGTCACCAGCCAAATTAGGGATCTTTATGCAACTCTCATATCATCTTGCAGGCTATCTAATGCACATAAATTGTGGGACAAATATAAAGAGTACATGGCGGAAGATATTTTGCGAAGGTTACAGCAGACACACGCGAACATGACATACAATGAACACATTTATAATGAAGCACTTGGAAAATTGAAGATAAAGTAATGGCAATGGTAGGCAAAAATTAAGCGACTTTGGAATGATAAGCCCTCAGCGAACAACTGAAAATGAACTAAGTGATGAAATTATACTTGAAACAAACTACGCTTGCTTCCCGAACAAAAACGAGTTTTGACAAACTATTAGGACAAATTGAATCTGGAAATGGTGCACTTTTCTTTTAGATGCCCCTGGAGGAACTGGGAAGACATTTTTGTTAAATTTATTATTAGCGCAAGTACGGAAAGATAAAAACATTGCTGTGGCTGTAGCTTCCTCCGGTATAGCCGCCACGCTGCTAAGCGGGGCCGCACTGCATTCTGTTTTAAAACTCCTCTAAATCTAGCCCAGGAAGAATCGCCGATCTGCAACTTTAGCAAAAATAGTGCACGAGGTATAATGCTACGACAATGCAAACTTTTAGTGTGGGACGAAAGTACAATGTCGCATAAAACAGCTTTTTTAATACAAAGCACTTTTAATACGAACGAATACTTTTTAATACGAAGCACTAAATCGAACGCTCCAGGATTTGCGCAGCAATACCAATGTAATGGGAGGAATGGTGGTTTTACTGGCTGGAGACTTTCGCCAAATTTTACCTGTCATTCAAAAGGGCACACCTGCAGATGAAATTAAAGCGTGCCTCAAGTCGTCTATTTTATGGAACAAGGTGACAAAATTCAGTTTAACTACGAATATGAGAGTGTATTGGTATAATGATATCAATGCTGGAAACTATGCTGACACACTATTAAAAATTGGCGATAGGTGGTTGGAAACGGATGCTGAGGGCTGCGTTAAATTGACGAGAGATATTTGTAATTTAGTACAGAGTCATTCCAAATTAATTGCGAGCGTTTATTCAGATTTAACGAACAACATGCATGAAGACAAATGTTTATGTGAAAGGGCGATTCTTGCACCAAGAAATGAGAGCGTTAACAAAATAAATTCAGATATATTAAGCGAAGTAGCAGGAGAAATAACAGAGTATTTGTCAGTAGACACAGTTATGAACACAGAACAGAGCACTTCATATCCCGTAGAGTTTCTAAATTCTCTAGAGTTGTCAGGTGTGCCCTCACATAAGCTTCAATTAAAATTAGGCGTCCCAGTCATGCTAATGCGAAATTTAGATGCTCCTCGGTTATGTAACGGGACAAGGCTGCGTGTGACACATCTTGGACGGAACATAATCGGTGCTACAATTTTGACAGGCGTAGGAAAAGGTGAAATGTTATTATACCACGGATCCCTATAATTCCCACAGATCTTCCTTTTCAATTCAAAAGGTTGCAGTTCCCTATTAAGCTCAGTTTTGCAATGACAATTAATAAAGCGCAAGGGCAAACGTTACAGGTAGCGGGGTCAACAGAAAACCGTGCTACTCTCATGGTCAGCTGTATGTAGCATGTTCGCGTCTGTCAAATGCCCAGAATCTCCACATTCTTTCCCGAATGGAAAAACATATAATATTGTGTACAGTAGCGTCTTAAAATAGTGTTCAGTTAGTTTTTTTCCAAAATTCCCACAATCAATTAATCAAATTCCCACAGATCTTCCCTTTCAATTCAAAATTTCCTATTTAGCTCAGTTTCTTTTCAATTCCAAATGCTGCTCTGACGGACCTATTAAGCTCAGTTTCCTTTCAACTCAAAAGGCTGCATCTCTGACGGATCTTTTATTTGGCTCAGTTTCCTTTCAATTCAAAATTTCCTATTTAGCTCAGTTTCTTTTCAATTCCAAATGCTGCACCTCTGACGGACCTATTAAGCTCAGTTTCCTTTCAACTCAAAAGGCTGCATCTCTGACGGATCTTTTATTTGGCTCAGTTTCCTTTCAATTCAGAAAACTGCATCTCTGACGAATCAATTTAGCTCAGTTTCGTTTCAAAAGTCTGCATCCCTGACGGATAATTATGCTCAGTTTCCTTTAATTAAAAAAATATCCCATTTACATTTGGAATAAACAGGCTATTTTCATGCTTTCCTATACGCTGCGTTTCAAAACATTTAAATAGGCTGACGAATCAATTTTGCTCAGTTTCCTTTTAATGGCTGCATCTCTGACAAATCTATAAAACTCAGTTTTCTTTCAATTCAAAAATCAATGGATAGGTCATTTCCCAGTGACTATGCGGGCGAAGCCGCGGGTAACAGCTAGTATATGAATATTTATAAAAAATATGTCTAAATAGGGTGTGATTTGGTCAGTTGAAAAATCATACAGGTGACTAATTTTAAGTTCGTTTGTCCCCCGACTGCCAAGGAAGGGTTATGTTTTTTATCCGAGTTTTTCGCGCGTATCTTGTATGTTTGTAAATTTCTTTATTACCTCGTACCTTCCAAACGGCTGGATAGATTTCGACAATTAAGGTATCGTTTTATTCGCCTTAAAATTCAAGTTCTTAGAGAGCTGTTTGAAAAAAATAAACAAAATGGCGTATTTTTGGCGCAAAATAGTAATACGTTAATAAAAAAAAATAACCATACCTATCGAGTATGGTATCAAAATAAAGTAAATTAAAAGGGGATCACCAAAGTATATATAAGTTATATGTTTAAATTTAATTAGGAATAATAAACTGGTTTAAAAAGTTTTTGATAGCGTAAAAATGGGCCATGTTTGTGTCGGACCTCGTGCTATCATATGAAATTTAATTCATAAAAGTCTGTCGGGACACTAAAAAGTCTAAAATAATATAAATAATTTAAAAAATCAAAAACCCGACTGCAAAGAAGACAATTTAAAAGTAATGCACTAAAAAGACCGAAACAAGATTGAAAATAGAAAACAAAATTAAAATAAACTATAAACGGACTATATTATGAGCTGAAAGCCTAAGTAAAATACCCCCATTAAGTTTAGTAGCAGGCGGGACCCAATTGCAAATTATAAACCGAAATAAAATTAATGGGTTCCGCTTAAAAAAATCTACAGAATCGATTTTAATTAAAAATTACTTTTATAGTAATATCCTAGTATTAATTTTCTTTTAAAAGAATAATAACGCTCATAAGAATACTAATGATCACATTTCCACTGCAAGAAACCCAAAATGACGGATTTTGACTCACCTCTTTTTTAAGTTTTCCGTTCCTTTAACTTTAAGGCTATTGTCGTTTAGTATGCAATAACAATAATCGGGTATATCTCGACTGTGACTCCTTGATGGACTGCTCTAGGCTCAAATGCAGAAGGCGGTGCCTTTCGATACGGTCCGCATTGTGCGCCAGTTTCTTTCGCTTTCACCCTAAACCGCAGACTTTTGTTATCTCCTGCCGAAGATTTCCATCTGGTTGGGCTTTATATATTTATTTTAATTGCTTTATTTTATATAGGTATTAAGTGTATCAAATTTATTTATTTATCGTATTTTATTTATATCTATCATATTTTAGAGACGAGAACAGTGCAAATACCTCAATTTGAAATTTTTTAAAACTACGACTAAGGGGGAAAGGGAAAGAAACCGACGAACGATGTGGGTGGTATCAAGGAGCACCGCCTCCTGCTTTTGAACCACGGAGTCCCAGTCACCTCAGATGACCCGAGAGGGTGACCGGGATTAGTCCATTTACAGAAAAGACCACAGACATAATTTCGGTCGGCAAACCAACCCACATGTCGGTCACCTCGTGAGCCAGATCTATATATTTAGTTCGCTTATCTGTTTCAGCTTTCACGATGTTATCATAATACGGAATGGTAATGTTGACCAAAAATATCCTTCACTGTGCATGGTCCATCGTCACAATATTAGGCTAATTTGTGTTAGTCCTGTCTGTGAGATGGCCCGATCCCAGTAAAGACTGGCGCGGTCATTTTCGAGCACGGTTTCCGGCAAGTACTTATGATATGGCAATTTCTGATCCACAAGACCGTATTTAAGGGTGGGTTCCTGGTGTAGAATTCCAGCTACTAGGTTGTGTCTATGCAAGTACTCAGAGTTTGAAAGCGCCAAAAATCCGAAGATGACATGCTTAAGTGATTCACCGGGATAGCCACAAGCTCGACATATGTCGAAGGTGCCATCCCTCAAGATGTATCTCCAATAGTTGTTGGGCTTAATTACCTGATCTTATATTGCACAGACAAAGCCCTCGGTTTCCCCGAAGAGGTCACCAAAGCGTAGCCAGAGGAGGGAGGCAACTGTGCGAATGGGCACAATCATCGATGCAAGTACATGTAAAAGCATGTTCGACTATTGTTCGAGCATGTTAGCGACTTGCCGAGGTGCATCAAAGTGGGATATATGTAAAGTTTGTTTCAACTGTTTCTATTTGGTTATAATTAATAAATAATAAATATTGATTCATTTATTCTTCCCCTCTGTTTATCTCTGTTATATACAGCTAGTTCAATTCATTTCTATGTTAATGTATCTTGCTCCCGATTAAAAGTTTTATAAGAAACTTATCTTGTTAGTTGGTAATCTACCAGCCAGTGTAAATTACCCCATACATAGGAATTACTTAATTTCGTCTATATGAGTTATTAACACACTATGTTAACCTTTTAAATAAAACTAGTTTTACGGATTTTATCGCGTATATTAACTTATTTTATATTCCCAACGTTTCGAGTACTTTACAGCACCCATGGTCACGGGGGGACTGAGGTATTTGACGTCAAATTTATTTATATAATATATATATATATATTATATTAATAAATTTGATTTGATTTTATGTATATATTTATAATAATTATACGCGATAAAATCCGTAAAACTAGTTTTATTTAAATGTGTAGTGTTCGCGTAAATATAAGAAATCATTATGTTAACCTTCTTCAATTTCTATAATATTTCGATGCTATCTTAACTTTGAACGAATAAATGAATAAATTGACAGAATGGGATAAAGAAAATTGAAATAAAATTCACCACCTAAGGGTAGAAAAATATGGGATGAAGTTTTTGATATCAGCGAGAACGTTTCTTTGAGATGAAGGAGATACCCCACATAAGTTATTTATCAACTAAAGTGCTCAGTTGTATAATTGCGATCAGTATATTTTGTTGAAAATATACAATTATACCATAAGAGCTGATTTACAGCTCTTCAAAATTGTAATAGCTTTTTATGCTTTAGTGAGAATTTGAATTCAAGACTTCTATGTGCAATTAAATAAAGGTATGTACACATTACAAAAGAATAGATTATAGATGATTATTTTTAAGTTTTCATAAAAATATATTACAAAGATTTCTTTTGAAATCATTAGAATAGAATAGGATAGAATAGAATAATTTATATTCAATATATATTTTTACATAATACTTATTGAAAGTAATTTTTTTATTTACCACTGGTTCGGAAAAACCTCTGACCTGGGAAGAACCAGCAAGAAACCCAGCGGGACTATTTAAAAAAAAACATATTTCACTTTACAATAATTTTGTTTGTGCAAATTTTAAATGAGTTTTAATAGAACCAGCATGGTGGCGATCACCTCATTCCCAGGTTTTTTTTTCATTTATGTATTCTTTGATATTATAATAACACTTTTTGTACAATTTTTCTTTAATAAAACATTTAAACTTTTTTATTGAATTTTTTTTTACATTTTCTGGGATTTTGTTGTAAAAGTGTATACGTTGCCCCATAAATGAATTACTAATTCTGTGGAGTCTAGTAACTGGTATTACAAGCTTATGTTTGTTCCTAGTGTTTAAAGTATGAACATCTTTATTCTTATCAAAGCTATTTATGTTTTTATGTACATACATTACTGAAACGGGTCAGCAGACAGGATAAGACTTTATAAACATTCTACCCGAAACTCTTTATCACACCACGTTGGGTTCGAGGAACAACGAGGCGGATGTGAACCCTGTGAAGGAGTATCACCCAAGAGCGTCCGCTGGTCCTTTCTGAGAAGAAAGGTTGGAGAGACTAAGATTGCGGGTCCTCTTGTAGTAGTCCCAGTCCAGTCGTCCCCAAAGAGCTTTGTGGACTGTATTGTTTCTTGGGTGGTAGCGTGGTGGAAAATACTTTAGAAAATAAAACAGCAATTCTTCGTTAAAATTCCTCCTAGGAGTGCATTGTTGACTTTTATTAATTTTCTATCACTTCCTTCTTTCTTGTTTTAAATATAAACTGGTAGCTGGTCTCGAACTGTCCCGAACTGTCCCGAACGAATTGTCTATTTTTTTTTTGCGCCCAATGCCAGGACACCCTGCGGAAGCGGGGGAAGGGGGTGGTGAATGCTCATAGCATACCACGCAGCCGGCTGCGTGGTTATCTGTGACTCACATTGAAGTACCTACCCACTAAACACCACCTGAGAACGGCTCTAGCCCGAAGGATTTATCGCCGAATCGGAGACGACCTCCCTTGTGGAGAGGGAGGCGTGGGGCACAACCATCTGGGAACAGAAGCGCGGGTCAACCAACACAGCCGCAAAGTGCGGCGGTGCTGGAGTGATGGAGTGGGAGTAGCATGTACGAGAATGCACTCACCGTACGGGAACGGTGAGCACTGACTGCTAGCGCAACCGCGCGGGGGCGGCGGCACTAGCGGAGGCGGGAAGGGAAGGCACTCACCATTCAACGGTGAGCGCGGGTACCCAACACAACCGCATGGGGGCGGCTGGCGGAAACGGGAAGGCTCCCACCGTACTGGGATGGTGAGACAGCTAAGCACAACCGCACGGGGGCGGCTGTGCTAGCCGAGGCGGGAGGGCAACTCAACCGTACGGGGACGGGAGTGTAGGAGGGCACTCTCAACCGTACGGGGACGGGAGCGTGGTCAGCTAACACAACCGCACGGGGGCGACGGCGCTAGCGGAATGGTTTTTGCGAATTGTCTACTACGTTGTCATCTGCAGGTGTGAACACCTGGCAGGTTTCGGGCCTCGGGGCAACTCCCCCATTGCCCGGGTGTTCCTCACAGCCCACTTCTATGGGCCGGTCCTGGGAGCCGATTTCTTCGGCATTGTTAGTATGAGCAGCGGTCGGGGGTTCAATTCCCCGGTCGCTGCATAATGGTATCAAAATTTAAAGTCTGTGTTAGTCAATCTGTGACATTGTGGGCTATTACTCGACTCCCTATTCTATGTAGGGAGGAGTTCTCTTGGTAGAGGTCGCCCGTCCATAGGCGCGAAGTTGTTAAGGTGTGGGTGCAGCCCGTTGTCGGCGCGGTTGAACATACCGCGCGACAGCCGGACCACAAATTCTTCTATTGTCTCTATCTTGAGGTTGGCCGCTATGACGTCATTCCGGACGTAGCGACCTGCACCGACGATGGTCCGTAGGGTTAAGTTTTGTTGGGCCTGCAGCCGCTGCTTCTGTCTGTTGCTCAAGAGTGCGTACCAGGCCGGAGCGGTGTATGTAAGTTTTGGTCTAATATATAGTTTATAAATTTTGATCTTGGTCTTTCTCGGTAATTTGGATGCCAGGACTGGACGAAGCATCGACCGCGCACATCTGGCATTGCGGACGAGGATGTCGACGTGCGCGGTCATGCGCAACATCCTATCAATCCGGCACCCAAGGTATGTTACGGCATTCTGATACGCGATCTCTTGGCCTCTTAGCTTCAGTAGCAAAATTCCATAAGACATCACGTTATAAAAGTAACTAAAATAAATTAATCTAGCTGCCTCATCATTGGTGAGACTTCTCATCTTTCTTATAGCATATGCTGCAGAACTAAGTCTGCCTACTAAATTAGATATATGGGGGCCCCATTGAAGCTTGGCGTCAATAGTAATACCAAGAATAACCGTGGTATCCACAAGATTCAAGACTCTTGGCGGTCCACCACTGTGCGTTTTACTAGGAGTTTTCTTCCTCGTACAACTTCTGTGTGGAATTGTTTACCACCGGCAATTTTTCCGAACCGATACGACTTAGGGACCTTCAAGAAAAGAGCTTCCTCCTTTCTAAAAGGCCGGCAATGCACATGCCATTCCCCTGGTGTTGCGGTTGTTCATGGGCGGCGGTAGTCACTTACCGTCAGGTGAGCCGCATGTTCGTTTACTCCCTCATCTACAAAAAAAATGACACGGTGTTTTCAATTATCTAAGGTCTCCTTTTATGAAGCTTTTACTTCTACCGCGTGTGAACTGCGCACATGTTTTTTATTTTTATTTCTGCCATTTCAATGCACCGACTGACAAGTTTCAATTAGAAGCACAAAGTGCCAAATTATTAAAGACTTTTAACATTTCACCGCGTGCCGAGAAGTGGAAGCGTAAGAAAATCCATTACCCTATATCATTCCGTGGGTGTCCGTGTGAAAAATGAAACAGGAGATGGCCCGTAGTATCTACCAGACAAAAACTCAAATTAATAGAAACTTTGGTTGCCAACAAGTCCGCCAAGCGTGGCTACTACCGCAAATACACCACTATGAAACAATCTATGGGGAAGGCAAGACTATCAAGCAGATGACACATAGTATCTATCAGCTTGATTTGACGGCTCCGTGGCGCAGTGACTTAATATTGAATTGTAGTGCTAAGTACCGCGAGTTCAAATCGTGTAGTATTATTATGGTCCCCAAGCATTTTTTCACGTCTAGAGTTTTGTCCTTTTGCAATATGTATGTAAACTGTCTCCACAAAAAAAAGAGAAAATTATAATTAGGGTTAATGATTAAAACAATGGACTAATAAACGACAGTATCAAAATTCAGCACGTACTTTTAAAGTTTGAATAACACAAAAATAGCATTAAGTGATTCAAGAACACTTATATACCCTCATTTCTTACATAATCTGTTTTAATGAACCATATAAAACCCTAAGAGATTGAGTGTCGTTGTTAGTATGTTAATTCGCGTCTCCTAATCGATAAATATTTTAACCCTTACTCGTAAATTTTATTCGAGGAGGTTTGAAGAAGGTTACTAAAGTTCTTATAGACTTACACCACATTGTAGAGTTAAATTATAGTCAAATAAAACTAAATCTTACGGTTAGATTTATTAAAACAGATTATGTAAGAAATGAGGGTTTTAAGGGGAGACGAATTAATACGATAGTTGAATAAAAGTAATTTTGGTGACGCGAGATATTGTTTCATAAAAATATCAAGCACTTCCTTTTAATAGAATGTTTAATTTACGTTAATTAAAATATATGATTTTACTCTGAAAGAAAGATAATTTTTGAATTAACTTTTTTTGAAGTAACTTAGAGCAATCGGCTATGTAATACGAATAAAGAATTAAATGTTAATTGTTTGCATAATTTAAAAGCATGTATGATAAGAGCATAATATGGTACACGATAAGCTAAAAAGAGGTAGCTAAATGTTAGAAAGAAATGTTATTATATACTACACAGACAGGGATAGCTATAAATTTTAGAAAGAGATAGCACTAGCCTCCTATATAATGTTGGGAGTCATGTAGATATAGGTTTATGTCAAACAATTAAATACTAATGTGATTTTAAATGGGGAAGAACTGAGTCTTGTAGATACCACCATTTTTCTTGGAATCACATTAGACGCGAAGCTTCAATGGAGCCTCCATATATCAAAACTAGCAAGCAGACTTAGTTCTGCAGCATATGCTGTAAAAAATATTAGAAATCTTACCAGTGTTGAAACAGCTAGACTAGTTTACTTTAGCTGTTTCCATAGCATAATGTCGTATGGTATTTTTCTATGGGGACATGCAGCTGACACTGAAATTATATTTGTTTTACAGAAGAGGGCCATAAGAGCAATTTATGATTTAAAGCCTAAAGAGTCGCTGCGACAAAAATTTAAAGAATTTATTAATATATTAACTTTGCCCTCTCAATACATTTATGACAATGTAATGTACGTACACAAAAATAAAAGTAGTTTTACAAAAATAAGTGATATTCATTCTGTAAATACTAGGAACAGAACAAGCTAGTAGTACCAGTTACTCGACTCCATCGATTCATTCTTGGGGCGATGTATACGCTTTTACAACAAAATCCCACAAAATATGCAAAATTTCACCTGCTCAAAGTTCAAAAACTTTATTAAACAAAGTTTGTATAAAAAGGGTTATTATAATATTAAGGAATTTATGGATGATAATAACCCCTGAGAGAACAAAAGAGTGACTTTCAATAAGTATTATTATAATCTATATTGAATAAAAATGTTTCTATTTCTGTTTCTGTTGACTTTCGTGAGTCTCTCATTGACGTAGAATCGGCGGTGCGGTGCAAGTAACTCGTTGCCTTCGGAGGTGATGCCGCGACGAACGCGAGTCGTCGTCAGCACTTGATCCTTAAGAGCACGTCTGCCGAGCCTTACAACTATAGGCCTCGGGCGTGGCTCCGGTAGAGATTCTGAGGACACATATACCCTTCCCAACCGTGTGGCGCTGACTAAATCATTCTCAGATTGGTCGACACCCATCTGCACGGCCAGAGTGGTGACAATGTATATTAAATTTTCACCATTCTCTTCAGGAATGCTAGTGATCTCTATGTGATTACTCAATAGTTCCTGATCACGTTCATTCAAATCACACTTTAGTTGCTGAATTGTATCCAGCAAAGAACCAATATCGGCATCAGAACTATCAGCAAGACGACCTTCCAGGAGAACCACACGGGCTTCTAACTTTTCAATTTTTCCATCGGATTCATGTATTCTAAGCGCCAGACCAGCCAAAGTGCCATTCATTAATTCCATTTGGAGACGTGTGGCTCTCATTTCTCATTTCTCGTTCTCTTTGAATTGACGTAATTCCATGATAAGCAATTGTAGATCTTTTGCTGGTATAGTTTCACTCTGCGCTCTGTCGTCGTCTAATAAGTCCTGAGGACTCACCGCGGCTGCACCTCTATTTCTATTGACCCCTTCTACACGCACACATGCCGGGGTATCTGTGTTATCAGTTTTTGGCTGTTTACTAATACATAACACACATTTCCATTAAGCTTTTTGATCCTCTGTCATGCTATTAATTTGACTCCACAAGCACAATCCATTTTTTCCGCATTATGGTTATACTTAAATTAAGAACAAACAAGAAAAGGAACAAAAAAAGAAAAAGAAAATATAAATGAATAGCAAATTGAAAAACAAAAAAAGCGCAAAAAGCTATTCAGATAGTGATTAGATCCACCGTTTGTAGTTAAAATCACAACGGTGAACTGCTATACCAAGCGACAGATAGCAAACGTAGTGAAAATAGCCAATAAAAGGATAAAGGTGTTGTCACGCACTGGTCAGATGTAGGGTGGGTGACCGGTTTAACTTTCAAGGTGACACGGTACGGATCTAATGTTAAAGCACAGAAACACAGTTGTTTGAGTTATTAAACGTTTATTTCCGCACTATCACTTGGAATTCTGAACTGACACATACACAAATCGATATATAATTTTGTAAGGATTACGTTGATATATAGTTACTGTATTAATACTGTTTTTACTGCATGATATAATTTTTAAACTTAATCTCAAGTATAAAGACGTGCGGACAGTAACTCGTTCGAATCGTCACTCCAATATATATTCAAACGTGTCTCGTCGCTCAAAAATATGGTTGCTGCTGTCTACGCGCAGCCATAGGATGGAAAGATCCGTATCCTCCAAACTGCCTAGGCGTCGAAAACAGATGTCCACTCTGAAGTATACTCAAATTTCAGCCCGAGGCACATAGAAGTGTTCTAATATGTACCCCAGGTAGGAGAGAAACGAAATATCAGCTGAAGAGCATATCTGTGTTACGGTTGGAAACAGCAAAGCCGGCTTCACCGTCTCCAGATGGTAGTAGACGGCGTTAAAGCTTGAATGAATTTCCCTGATGTTGAGCACCCACGCTCAGAAAGAGTAGGGTAGCTTGAGCATGGACGCTCAGTGAGGGAATCTTCATCACTTAGGAGTGCAATTTTTTTTAACTTTTTGTAAGTTTAGTACAATCTCATTTGGTGGTTAGTAATAATAAAGCCCTAAAAAACAAAGCGCACTATCTTAGCGTAGCAAAAGCTTATTCACTCTTGGCTTGAAACCACCCAGATTGTAATCAAACTAAAAAACAGATGCTTGCAAAATATTCTACTCCATGATCACTGTATTTCAATATTTGAACTGTGATAGTTAAACACTGATCAATCTTCTTAGATTTTATGCAAAAAAACTTCCCAACCGCACCTCTGAAGTTGTTGCAAGTTTTTACTTAATAAAATAGGTCTATACCAAGCTGTGAAACGATAATAGCCTATAACTTTACTCTCTTTTTGTGCATAAAATATAAATATACATACATACATACATAATCACGCTCTTTCCTGTAGGGTAGGCAGAGACCACTTCTTTCCACTTACATGATCCTTACATACTTGTTTCGCTTCGTCCACTTTCATTATTACCTTCACATGCTCTTCGGTTTAGGTACTTGACCTGGCCTTTTTCAAGACGTCCCTGATTTGGTCGAGAAACGTCCTCCTAGGTCTACCCTTCCAACACTTTCATTCACACTGCCTTATACACTTTTTTGTCAATCGTTCTTCATTCATTCTCTCGACATGGCCAAACCATCTCAGCATACCTTTCTCAATTTTTGTCACTACATCTTCTTTCAAATCACAACGTTTCCTTATCTCACTATTTCTTATCCTGTCACCAATTTAACTCCTATCATACTTCTTAACGCTCTCATCTCAACTGCATTTATTCTGCTTTCAAGTTTCTTCTGCCATACCCAACTTTCACTTCCGTACATGAGTGTCGGAACCAACACCCCCTCATGCACAGCCAAACGAGCCTTGTTAGACAACTTCCGACTGCTCATAAAGGAGTGCAAAGCTCCATTCACCATGTTTCCTGCATTCACTCTTCTTTCAATATCACTCACACTTTCCATCTCTTGTAAACTTTGAACCCAGATACACAAACCTTCACCTGTTCAATTTGTTCAACTCCAATCACGATATTGCAGTCTGTCACTGCCTCATCTCTTTCAAACACCATCACTTTCGTCTTCTTTACATTCATCTTCATTCCCTTTCTAACAAAAGCTTCACTCATAGCAGTTACCATCTCCTGCAACTCCTCGGCCGAAGACGCAAGTAGTACTTGGTCATCAGCATAGAGAAAACATTTGACGAGTAACTCATTCATTCTCAACCCACTTTCATTCTCTTTTAAATCTGTCAAGCAATTGTCCATGAACAGATTAAACAGCCACGGTGACGCTACACATCCCTGTCTAACACCTTTTCGATATTAAACCATTCAGTGGTGTTCTGTTTATCCTTACACAAGCACTAGAATCCCTATAAAGAGATTGCAGTGCTCGTATGAGGATACTGCTCACACGGTTTCAATTCATTCCTCATTACTCTATCATAGGCCTTTTCTAGATCCACGAATGCGCAATAGACCGTCTTGTTTTTAGCCAAACACTTTTCGGCTATGCACCGCAAGGAAAAGACCTGATCCATACATCCCATTCCTTTCTAAATCCCGCTTGTGCATCCCATACTTTTCGTCTGTTTCATTCACAACCTTTCAATCAACACTTTCGCATACAATTTACCAACGACGCTGAGAAGGCTTATACCGCGGTAATTTATGCAGTCCTGCCGTGACCCTTTTCCTTATACAATGGCACGATTACGGCTTTGCACCAGTCTCCCGGTACTTGCCCACTTCGCCAGCACAAATTGAAAAGGCAGTACAGCTGACTAGCCACTATGCCCTGTCCAGCCCTCAGCATCTCGACGGTAATCCTGTCATACCCTGCAGCCTTACCTAATCTCATACTTTGCAACGCTTTCACTATTTCATCCATGCTTATCTCACTTTCATCAACATTTATATTAGTTTCCATGGAAGGTGCCGGATGCTGTACTTGCACTTCCTCTCTTTCAAACAAACTTTCAAAATATTCTTTCCATCTCTTTAACACACATTCTTCTCCTTTATAATGCTCTCATCTTGACTCTGATTGTACTCAGCTCCGAGGTAGAAGTTTTCCTCTGGCTGTTTTGATGGATTTCAGAAAACTTGATGTTTGACTGGAAATCTTCAGTGAGCCTCCTATCGAAATCATCCTTTCGTTCTTCTTTCTTTCTAGACACAACTTTCGCTGCTGATTTCAATCTTTTATACTTCGTTCTTGCTTCCTTTATCTCGTCATCCGTTGCCTTTTGAACTTTTGGTTAGCTTTTGTTGCAACCAATCCAACCACGCTTTCTTCTTTTCTTGCACAACCCTTTGTACATCTTTATCCATCCACACATTATAGTTCTTTCTTCCTTTCCTTCTTTAGCTACCCTGCATACCTCAATAGCAACATTCACGACCCCTTTCTTAAATGTCTCCACAAATCTTCAATCACACCTATCTCTTCTATGCCTTTAAAACTTTCTTTCAGTTTCTCTACATACTCGTCTTTCTTTTCTTTTCTTTAGATTTTCCACTTTTACTCTATCCAAAACACTCGTAGGCTCGGCCCCTCGGTGTCGCCACCGTTTAAAGAGGCCACGCATTCGGGCTATAACCAGGAAGTGGTCTGTGTCGAGGCTCACCCTGCGGTATGCCCGAGTGTCTAGCACTTTCTTCCTCAGTCTTTCATCCACAATTACAAAATCAATCATACTTCTAGACTCACCCTCATCTCTTGTATACAAATGGATCTTTTTGTGGTCAAACATTGTGTTGGCCACGCACAGATTCCATTCCAAGCATAATTCAAGCAGGCTTCTCCTATTGTCATTCACTCTCTCGTCCCCAAATGTACCCAGAACTCCTTCATACTCATCACGCTTTACTCCAACCCCCTTAAAGTCCCCTAACATCACGATCCGTTCATTTTCCGCATTTATTCAAGACCTCTCATGCTATCCCAAAATTCTCTCTTGTTAATCAATGACCCACCTCCGCGCAGATCCGTCGGTGCATAGACCCCAAGGATAAACAAGCGAGTGAGTCCGACTTTTAACCTAATCCAGAGGAGTCTTGGGCTTACACATTCCTGCTCCATCACACATTCCACTATTCGAGATGAAAGAATCACACCAACTCCCTGACTACCTCGGCTGGTTTGGGGGACTCCCGACCAGTATGCCGTAGGGGCCATGAAACGTGGTGTCACATCCTTTCCTCTTGGTTTCGTTCACGCACAAAATATCTATGCATCGTTCATCCATCATCTGACATACTTCATCTATCTTACCATCCATTCCTCCTCTTACATTCAACGTAGCGAAGCGGCTCTCCGTGGGCCGCTTTTCGCCCCCGCGAGAAACGAGACGTGATGGGTGGCGAACCACATCGCCGCCATTTTGGTTAATTAAATTATTTTTATTATTCTCCATTGCGTTCCCATGAATAGCGAGGAAAGGTTTGTCCCCCAGCAGAGCCCCGCATGCCAGGGTAAGGCTGGCCTAATTCTGGGATCGCCCGGTCCCAGGGCAGTGTGGCACGCTAACGACTAGGCTTGCCCTAGCCATGCATCCATCCGCGCGGCAGACGTTGGATTGGCGGAGAGGTAGGAATAGGAAAGGGAAGGATAGGTGGTGTGACAAGGAAAATTGGTAAGTTAGAGTGGAAATAGAAATGTAGGATATTACCGTCCAGGAGGGCAAGGGATAGGACAGTAATAGCTAGGGAAGCCGGGGTCGAATACCCGTATACTATACCACAACTACCGGACAGGTAGATTGGAATGATATCCCATGACTATGCTAAAATTAAATTACTTAACATTCGATTACAAGGCAGTAGGAATGGACCTGTTCTTCTGACTAGGGATCCGTCTCGGTACGATTGTAGCTGTGTAGTGTAAGGTTCAAGTTAGGAGCATTTTAGTAACGCACGCCGAATGTTCCTTGTCGTTACAGTCACTAATAGTGTGGCCACTGAGTCTCTGTGCTAAATTACTTCAATCAAAATAAGCACAAAAACGACGTGTGGTTGCATTTCGTACCGTGTGTCATAAGAGGTGACTATGGGAAATGCCATTAAAATGTTATAGTTTCTGATAGATGGCGGTAAAACAATCTCGTTTAAGTCAGACGTAAAACACTCTGACGGGCCAACAAAAGCGTCAATGGTTCAAGGGGTAGTACTGTGATTGTCAATCCACCCGTCAAGCGTGACGTTAGGCAAATCCTCCCTACAACGGGGAAGGCCGATGTCCAGCAGCTAATTATGTCATATTAATTAAAGACACACAGAAACAAAAAGCACAAATTCTCTAATATACTAACACTGAGCCATGAAATTATTTTATATCTACATTATATACTGAATTATTATTTTAAAATTATTTAAGCGAATTTAGTGCCACACGAGTTCATTTAACTCGATGTTATGAATCTATGCGAGAACTTTGATGCTTAATGTAACAATAAGGTTTTGGTATACTGCAGTTAAATTCCACATTAATATGGTCACGATAAAATTTTATTAGCATAATTAAATGGATCTTTAAAAAAAGGTAAAATTAAAAAGTCAAATAAAAAATGAGTTTGATGTACTGACACGTCACATACATGGGGCAGTTGAAACATAATAAGTGATGAGGTGTGTTTTAATCCAGCGACAAATTTTTGGGTCAGCGTAATGCCACAGTGATGAATTTAGGCTGATACTTTACTTTTGCTACTTTGAATGTCATTACTAATTTTTTTGAAATTTATTAAGCTAGCTTTCATACTTCCGGACGTAAAATATTTTTGGCTGACCTGTTATAATAGCTCATAATATGGGTATACGCGCCATTAATATTGAAGACAGCAAATTTTACTTATAGGCAAATTAATATTGCAATTTTGCATGGAATTTTGAACAGTAAAATGGCAACCATCTTAAACGGTACCAATCAATATATCCTTTGTTTAAATATCGCCACTTAACATTATGCCGTATATTAAAGGCTAGACTCTCACGTTAAAAAAATAAAAAATTCAAGTGTGATAGTTTTCTTTTACTTAACTATACTTTAACTTTACCCTTTTTTATACCAACAGACACGGAGATAATTCCTAAAAACGTTTAAGTAATTTTAGCATGGAAAAATGATAATGTCTGTAAACCTTTTACGCAAGCAAAGCCGCAGGAAAAGTGAATGCTTAAATAAAAGCTTGTAATTTAAGCCTTTATTTTTAAATAATTAAAAATAAATTTAAATTTCCTGTACAAGAACAAACTCAAAGGCAAGTATTGTCGAGTGATTTGCAGGTTCGTTTGTATTTTGTTCCAAACAAACATTGTGTGTTACTCTTTACATATCGAACTGAACTTGGCAGCGCTTTTCAATTCTACGAAATTGTTGGAAATCTATCGTTTGATTAAACTTTAAGATTTTTTAGTAATTGATTAAAATAAAAAGTATTGAATCGTCTTCGTAATATTTTGTGCTATGACATGCAGGTTTACTCTTCATGTTTTCTTCACCGAGGAGCACGTGGTAAATTAGAACTTAATTGGTAAAAAAGTAAACTACGAAGAGCTTCTTGACCCTGAGCTATTTTGAAGAATAAGCACTCGCACTGGTGCAGCGTAGTGGACTAATGTTCAAGACTTTTTTGCCACCAGGACGGCGCCACTTAGGAATGACGTGATGACTGATGTCACTTAATTTGTTAAAAAAGTGTAGAGTATCAGTTATATTTTATATTAATAAGGTTAGGAATAGATAAAATAACCTATGGATAATTCGAACGTTAGAAAAATTAAAAGCACTGGGACATTGTTTTCTGTGTGTATATATATACAAAACAATGTCCCATATATATATGGGGTATATAGACGTTAGAAACCGACATGCTTATAATAAAATTACAACTTTTCAATCATGTCTACTAGCGACATCTGGTGACCGTAAGGTTATTAGCCCTCATTGCATTCTATTAACAACAAAGAGGTTTTAAGTATATGATTTTCTTTTATAATGATTTTTATTGTTCTAAAATATATAGTCTGTATATTAAATATTACAATTTATACAAGTAATCCATAATTTTAATTTTTATACCGTACTTATCTTATCCAACACCCTCTCAAAAATTGGACGAAGTCAGAGCCCAGCTGTGGGACGTATATATTTTGTAATTTTACTTTCTATATGACATTTTAAAACATCAAGCTTTCTTTATTGCCCAGAAATGTTTATCGCTACAAATTTTAATCGTTAACTCAGAATGACCTATTAATAGCGTCGGAAAAATTATCTATTTTAAAAATAACTTCAAATTTATTGAGGGAGGCACATAATACTCTGAAGCACAGAGCAACAGGTTGAACATAAACTATTTATCGTATAAAATATACAATATGCGTTTCAAGTACAAGTGAGCAACGTATATTATGCGTACAGAGAAATTCTATTGAACAGTCTCTGAATGTCTTGAAGATGCATTAATGTCTTCCTAAGATATCAAAACGTTATCATGATGTACTTCTAAAAAGCAATGTCTATGACACAAATAAATTGCCTTATCGTATTGAAACGCATAGCATGACGACTTAAATAAAATAAACCTTGAACTATTAGTAGGATTTCAATTCACTCCTTCATTGCAGCCTATCAAATATCCACTGATGAAGTAAGCTCTATAGAGGAGCAGTGTCTTTCTAATACCAACTAAAATTATAAAAAAAACTGTGATTGCCAACCCGCCTGTCAAGCGTGGCAACGACGGCTAATACCCACCTTGTTAGGTCCAATGAAGCATAACCATGACTTATCCTTATTTTTCAAGATTATAAGATACCAGTTGCATTTTCCTGCACTCCTAATGAAATTTAATTTTAAAGTTCCGTCACGCATGCCTCGTAAGCCCATTGAACTCTTGTTCGTTTCTTAAAACCGAACTGTTTTTGGAGCCATTTCACCAGTCTCCAGGATTTCTAAACTATATAATAAGTGCGGTGGGTCAATAGCTCTAGGTGTTATGTCTCTAGCCAAGTTTAAGGCTACAGTAAATGATACATTATTTAATGTAACTAAGTCTTAGTCATTGTTTTATACACATAATATTATTTTTTTGTATCCTAAGATATTGTATTTTATATCTTTAGGATTACTAGGTAACTTTTTAGTATCTAGAAGCATGCGGTGTATACATTTAATTGATTGTGCGATTGTTGTCTAAGTTGACGTGTGCATACTATTTGTGCATTGTTGCAACAGTCGTTGGTATAATTAACTAAATAAATAAATAACGATCGAGAACTGCGTAATATCGCAGTCTCAAAATGTTCCAATAAGCAATTACAATCTCATAATACGCAATAATATTATGTACTCGTATAAATATTGCTTGTACATAAATTTATTAATAAACGTGTTCGATGGACCGATATTACAATATTGAAACTAACGCAATAAAACTTTCGACGTGATATTTGCTTCAAGTCGCGAAGTCCACAGCCTCTAGGGCAGTCCTATCGAGAACGATATCGTTTCAAGAAATTGATGTAATTTATCTCACACTTTCGTCTTCTTGTGATGGACGTGTAATGGGATGGACAAGTAACGGTTTTCTAAACTTTCCTACTTATTTATTTGGTGTTTTTGTGTTTTTTTATAGAATAGTGTTAAAAAAAGAGCACACAGTACAGGTATGTGGATGCTGAGGTCCATAGACATCTACATGGATCATTGATTAAAAATCAAAATTCAAATGCGTTGTCACTCCTGTGGGCTATGGCATAATAGAAATCTGATATAATCTAAGCCTCATTTCCAGTAGAAAAGATCTCCGGTTCTCTACATTCACCATACGAAACACTGCTTAAAGCGGCACGCTTTAATCTGCTATTTTACGCTGATATTTTGTGAGGGCGTGGATACGCCCCCGGTGAGTTGACTCCTTCTTGCTGCAACCAGAATATAGCTGCTTCATGGCTCTAATACGTAGCTTTAACTTAAAATGCCTCAAAAGTTATAATGAATCCACAGTTTCCCATATTGGGAAAGATTGGGGAAGAAAATTGCAGTGCCAGATTTCTAGGTTTAGGTAGGCTTTTCTACCTAGGAGTCCGTCTAAGTAGGTTTACGCAACCAGTCCTTACCCATTTCTGCTGCTAGCAGCAGTGCGTTCACGCTGTGTCCTGGTCTGGTTTTTCACTTTAGTCCTTAGAGGTGACAACGCATTTGTAGCCTTCTTTGTTTGAGGTTACAAGTGGCTGCAGTAGCCACTTACCATCAGGTGAACTGTCAGCTTTTTCGAAACTTCATTTTTTTTAATATGATACTGCTCGCATTTGCTGGTTTAGGTATTTCTATCCGAAAGTTTCTTGAATCGAAAGGCAGCCTCGTACCGGTAAGCGTAGTGTAGGGCGATTCATAACTAAATGGCGTAACGACCTGGTAAGAGATGCAGGAAGTTGATGGATGCAGGTGGCTCAGAACCACGCTTTCCGTGGGGAAGCCTTGATTAACAGTGGACTTATGGAATGATGATGATGATTATATACTTTCGTCTATCGGTAGCCATAAGATCTTTTTGGCCATGCGCTAAATCACCTCTTACAGTACTCAATCTAATCTTCCAGTGCCGCCCACAAGGCCGTTTAAGTAACCTGTGTTATACACTTATTTTTTATTTGAACCTATGTGACCCTCTCAGAAATAAAAAGGGGCGTGTGCTCAGTAGTGGGGCGTTTACAGACTGTAACTTTACATAACTTACTAAATATGACAGTATGCAGTCAGCTTACAATGTGATTTATTTACTATTGCAATTTATAAGTTGGCTAACTACGTGCTTAGTTGCAACAGAAAAAAACATGAAGAAGCGATGAGAAGCCATCCGCAGAAATATCGGATGAGTGATGCTTAGGTCACGTCTCACGTATCTTGTTTACTTTACAGATATATCCTTCAGCCTTCATATAACGCAATATTTTATGTTTTTCTGTAGAAATATTTTGTATTGCCTAAATATATTTTTTTTTCTTTTGGATGATTTTCCATGTGTAATCTATGTATTCAAAACGCTTACCATAATAACGCGTAAATATATACCTATGAAACATTTTTAGATATTAACTTATAAAACTTAGTGTTTCCTCGTTGAAATGTATTCCAAATATATAAAGGTTGTCTCAGCGCCGATTTTAAATTTGAATATTTATGTAAAAAAAACAATTGTGTTTAAAATATTTTAATTGCAGTAAATTATAGTACATTAGTGCGAATTTTATGTACGGAATATTACACCGTCAAGATGTCTTCCATCACGGCGAATGCAGTCTTCAAAGCGGACTAACGAATTTGCAGAAACACGCCGCAGAACATCAACTGATATTGCCCTCACTTCTGTCGTTATTTTAGTCTTCAGCTGATCCAAATTCGTAAGAGGGATATCAAAAACTCTTGCTATGAGATAACCCCATAAAAAAAAGTCAGCTGGGGTTAAGTCGGGAGATCTGGGTGGCCACAATATGTCTCCAAAGCGGCTTATGATTTTTCCTGGAAACAACGCTTTTAGTGTGTCCATGGAGACCCTAGCTGTGTGGGCTGTGGCCCCATCTTGCCGAAACCATACACCGGACTCGTCAACATCCTCTTCTTGCAGTTGCGTTACAAAAAAGTTATTAATCATGTCGATAGGTATATCGCTCGTCACTGTAACCGAGGTGCAACGGTTACAGTGACGAGCGGTAGCTCGCTCGTCACTGTAACCGTTGCACCTCGATCATTCTCGAAGAAAAATGGCCCGATGATTTTCTTCGCCGATATTGCGCACCATACAGTAACTTTGGGGCTGTGTAATGCCTTCTGATGTTTTTGTTTAGAATTGCTGGATGAAATGTAACGGCAATTTTGGCGATTGACGTACCCTTCGAGGTGGAAATGTGACTCATCGCTAAAATAAACATTGGCCATCCCATTTTCCTCTGAAAAAATCTCTAACATCTTCTGACAGAAAATTTTTCGCTTGTTGTAGTCTTCTGGTTTGATTTTTTGAACTATTTGGATTTTATAGGGATGTAATTTTAAGTCTAAGGCCAAAATTCGTTGAATACTTGAACGATGGAGATTCAAAAAGGCAGCATGTTTTCTAACTGATCGTCATGGATGTTCCGCGACCGCAGCGGCGACGCGGTCGATGTTTTCAATCGATCGCACAGATCTATTTCGAGGGCCAATCGAATCTTTCAGTAAACATCCTGTCGCTCTGAACTTTTTTACCCACGACTTAATTAACTGAATACTCGGGGCATCACTTAAACGGAGGATTTCATAGCGATTACAAAACTTGCGCTGTGCTTCCCTCAGCGAAAACTCATTGCAAAAGTATGCCTTTACTGCGTACGTGCGGTACGCACCAGACCACTGTGACATAGCGACTAAAAAGTCCGCAGTCATCACCTACCGAACGCTACCAATCCCCTCCCGCTATCCCCGCGGGTTGCCGAGAAATTCGTGTTTAAAGTTTAAAATCGGCGCTGAGACACCCTTTACTAGAATATTTTTATTGTAATACTAGTACTAAGATTCTTCAATGAGAAGTAGTGTGTAAAGACTACCAGGAACGGGGCTGCGTTAGTGCGCGACAGCATTCCCGTAGCCCCGGCAAAACGCGAAGCGATGAACACCGTGAGGTTTCAGCCGGTAAGAGTCCGGCATGACCTGTCTATATTAACTGTGTATGGCGGTATAGGAATATCCACTAGCCCATATCGTCCTAAGGATGTCGTCAGAGGCAACAGAGGGAAAATGAAACAGGAGATGGGCAGCAGCATCTTCCTGATAATATTTCAAAATAATTAAAACACTGCGGTTGCCAAATCGCTTGCCAAGAGTGGCAACTATCGTTAAATCACTAGCACGGTCCCAATCCACTTGAATCCATTGACTTCTTCATGTCTTACCAGGACGCACTCCATCTAGTGGGGTGACGCCCTTCACTTCGCCTGCCGGTACGAGGCTGCCACTCGAGAAACTTTCTTCCCTATCGGTTGTCAGTTTTTCGAGCTACATAGCCGGCCCATTGCCACTTCAGCTTACTAATCCGTAATAAATGTAACTTTTGTAAAGCTAGATGGCTTTTGCAGGATGTGAAGAATGCAGACAATATCTGCTCGGGAGCGAATGAATGGGGTACTTGAGGACGATGACGAAGGTTTGAAATTGTAGTTTCCGAAGGTTGTTGGTTGCATGTTCATATCACGTCGGGGTTACCACTGTAGCAGGTGGAAGGAAAAGGGGAGATATCCCGCCGGGCAAGGTGTTCTGCCCGGGGAGCGGCCAACGCTCCGAGTAGTAGTTTAGACCTATTGTATATATACTGTTTTTTTTTATTCGGAACTTTGATAGCGCAATTTAGGCTTCGATGTATTTCGCTTTGTGGCGCGACGACAGCGCCGCCACACATGCATTTTAATTCGTAAAATAAGAAATAAAGATATCCATTTAAGTTTCACTTAAAAGAGACAAATTCAAAAATTCAACTAAGAAACGCAAATTATCTCATTATACGTGCACCAAGAACTAGTTATGGTAAAAGAAACCTAATGTTTGAAGGGGCACAATTATATAATAAACTTCATAAAGACATTAAGGAATCTCACTCAAATGTAAGCTTCAAAAATTACTAAAATATCATATAAAGTCTTTAAGATAACGGTCTTACTATTAAATTCAAAATAGTAATTATAATCAATAACCATACAGTTTAAAAATGATATACATTCTAAAAGGAATAAAATAAACGTATATATGTTGTCATTAAATATAAATCAGTTTTTTTTTATTAGTTTGATCATGGTAATAAAAACACACCGAATTGAAACTATACCTCATCTTTCTTCCATATTCCACGAGAACACCAGCCATATTAATTACATTCGGGAGCTTTTAATTGATTGATGATCTGCCGGGCAATTTTTATTGGTTTTAAGGTATTTTTTTACAATATACTGTACAGATTTGAATTAAGTTTAACAGTTATTTTCATTACAGCCTATCGAAGTCCCCAGCTGGACATAGGCTTCCCCATAGACTGCCTCATATGAAGGAATTTTGTCATAGGTGCCATGCTTGGCATACGGGTTGACAGCCGCAGTTGTTTTTAATTTATAGTAATTTTTAAAACCATACTGCTGCCCATCTCCTGGCTTGTTTCCTTCTATAGTCTCTTACGATACCAATGAGACGATATGAGGTAGTGGATATTCTTACACCGTAACTAAGCGTTACAAGTTACATTAATTGAGCTATGATATTACTGAGATGCAAGAAGGCAATAGACACAGGTAACTCAGGAATGTGCTTTTTGGTATATAGGGTAGGCCTGTGTTCTTTTTTTATATGAGAGATGATAAGTGACTATCGCCGCTCATGAATAACTGCAACACCAGGGGAATTGCAGCGTTTTAAAAAGAGTAGGCTCTTTTTTTTTAAGTTCCTTAAGTCGTATCGGTCCAGAAAAATTGTTGGTGTTATTTGATACCACAAGAAAGTTGTGCGAGGAAGAAAACCTCTTATAAATCGCACAGTAGTGACAAGTAGTCTTGATATGTGACTTACGATGGATTGTTATAATGATTATGTAAATAATAGGTTATTTCTTCAATCAATATAACTCCAGATATAAGCGATGAACAAATACAGAAAAGAAGTAAAACTAGAGTAACCAATGAAGCCAAACAGATTAATAAGCTGAAGTGGCAATGGACTGGCCATATAGCTCGTAGAACTGACAACCGATGGGGAAGAGAGATTCGCGAGTGGCAGCCTCGTACCGCTAAGCGAAGTATATCCTCACTAAATGGAGTGACGACCTGGTAAGATATGCGGAAAGTCGATGGATTTAGGTGACCCAGGCCCGTGCTATGTGGAATACTTTGGGGGAGGCCTATGTTCAGCAATGGACTTTTGAAGGGCCGTAATGACGATGATGATGTCGGAATGCCAAGAAGCACGGTTATGAGCCACTAATAACTGACCTCTCTTTATTATTAGGCAATCTAAGGGGGAGGCCTTTATTCAGCAGTGGACTTTTGATTGACTGTTATGATAATGATGGTGTAAATACAGAAAATAAGAGTGCTGGAGAGCCATTCCAATCTCGCTCAGACTGACGTCCGGGATATCATCGGATTAGTGTCGGATACGACTTGCTCTTGGATCGTTACAGACACTTGCGTGTGACTACAACGATGACGCGTACAGCTGCCTCTTAATCTCACTCAAAATCTCAGGTGTCTTGGAAACAATGCCACTACATTCGGTCTTCAGTTTCGACAGTTGGCTCTTTCTGGCAGACAGATCTCTGGCATAGACTTTGGAGCCCTGGTTCCGCTTGATCGCTTCTTCAATACGAGCTGTATTGAAGTTGCGCAAGTCCCGCTGCGTGCATTTGGATATTTGTCTCTTCAGTTGCCTGTATGCTGTCAAATCTGCTGAAGACTTCAGCTTTATCTGCCGTGAACAGGAGTTATTGTGTTCTTCTGCGACGGGTCGTACAAAACTTTGCCCCGACCGCATGGACAGTTTTCACAAGCTTGTGATTCATATCGTACACCTCATTGCAATCTTCTAGGCACTAAAAACGATTTTTTAACTCAAGCTGAAAGTTTTCTCTAGCTGAAAGCTTTGGATTAGAGCACGAGGGGGATGGAGAGTTGACTTTATTAGACGTGACCTCTCCAACTTAACATATAGGTTCAGTGTGCCTCTCACTATTCGGAGATCGCTGCCAGTTTTCACGTTCACGATCACTGAGACATCACTGAACAGATGTTTTCTGGTCGTCATAATGAAGTAAATCTCATTTTTTGTCGAATCGTTGGGGTTCGACCAAGTCAACTTTCTGTGGGGCCGCTTTTGGAAGAAAGAGTTCGTCATAAAGAATCCCTCTTTCTCCATGAAGTCGGCCAGCTGCAGGCCCTTAGGGTTCCATTGCCCTATTCCAAAAAGCTCACCTCTTTAAGCTCACCGTACTCTTTTGTGCCTAATTTTGCGTTGAAGTCTGCCATTAACACAGTATAGTGGGTTTTGGAGGAATACATGGCTCTAGATATATCCTTATACATTTCCACCACCTCCTCATCGGCATATGCTGAGGTTGGTGCATAAACCTGTATGACCTTCAGCGAATACCGTTTGGTGGTTCTGAGTATAAGGTACGCAACCCTCGTCGACACACTCCCAATCTTTACAACGTTGTTCACGAGAGACTTGTGGACAATAAATCCGACACCTCCTTGAGACAGATGGTTGCCCTCCCAGTGATAGAACAGGTTGCCAGATTCGAGGATTACCGTATCCACTCCCTCTCTTCGGACCTCAGATAATCCTATAATATCCCAGCGCAACTTGTCTATCTCTTCTTCCAGCTCCAGGATCTTCTCGTCAATCCTCAGGGTGCGTGCGTTATACGTTGCCAGGTCGAGTCGTCGTTGGTGGCAACTGAACCTCCACAAGAGATTCTTAGCATCCCTGCCCCGCCGTTACCATTTTCGACAGCGTAGCCAGGAACAGCGGGGCCGCAGGGGACTGTGGGCCATCGGGGACGTGTTTAGTTGCTGAGAATTTTTACGGAAAATTTTTATTTGTTAATTATTGATATAATGGTAGCTCAGGTTCGTCCCCGCCAGTACTAATAAACATTTATATTGATTTTTAACTCCAATGAATAACGTGCTTGGCGGCGAAGGAACACATTGTGAGAAAACCTGATGGTCTGAGAAATCAAAAAAATATTCAGAAGACATGTCAGGTTTCCCGTTTAAGTTTTTGCATTCGGACAGTGCTTTGGACACTTTTTTGCCCTAAAACTCTCTCAGAAATGAGAGAAGGCCTGTGCCCAGTAGTGCGACGATTACTCGCTCTAATAATTAACCAATAATTTTAAATTGTCTTAGTGGAAGTATGGGAATTATATTAAGTGAACCTGAAGCGGCAATAGGCTGGTCACATCTGTCGCATAAGTGATAACCGTTAGAGTAGACGTGTCATAGTGTAGGTAAACGCTTAGGTAAACGCAGTAAGAGACGCTACCAGGCTAGACGGAGCGACGATATGCACAAGGTGGTTGGCAGCAACTGTATGCGTGAAGCCGATGATGGGACTAAGTAGCGCGTCTTGCGAGAGGCCTATGTCTAGCAGTGGATTGCCGCAGGCTGGTGATAATAATTAATATATGCAGCATATAACAAAAACCTTGTGGTTCCCGTTTTTTTTTTACAAATTGTATGTGGTTTATTAACCTGTAACTGACACGCGCATCGGTGAAGCGGGTCTTTGACTCTACTTTTACTCTGCAGCCAGTAAAGAGGTAATAAAACCACATACAACTTGCAAATAAAAAATTTATAAATTAAATTGAATTTTTATGGTCAAATTTTCTGAAGTTAAGTTATTTCTATTCTTTTGAATACTGGTTCTCATAATGCACTTAACAGGAACCATAGGGTTTTTATTACATGTTGTTTATTTACTGGTTTAATGTGTAATGAAGACATGCGCAAAGCTACGTTACCCTCTTTATATAGAAGAGTTATCTATATGCAATATATCGATTTCAACTAAAGTTTTTATTATCATTTCGAGTACTCTAAAAAATAATTTATCCCCTACTGCAGCTGCAGAACCCGCATACATTTCGTGGCAACTACGGAAAATTTTTACTATGAGGCATTCTATGGGCTAGCTATATTCAACCGTGAATATTTAATAGGCTATAACGGTAAGAAATACCTAACACAATCTCTATGTCGTCTAACAGTCGCGTAATAGTCATGTAATAGTTACATTTCAAACTTCATACCCTATTTGCCGCCCATAGGTGTGGATTTTTTTCTCTTTACTTATATGTATGACTACCATAGCCTATAGGACGCTACATCTATCCTCGTTTGCGAATCAAAATGCAGATGCGTTGTCAGCCTTAGGGACTAAGTTAGAATGCCTCTTTTCCAGTAAAAAGAGTCTCCGGTTCTCTGCACTCACCATACAAAACATAGCAGCACTAAGCAACTACTATGCGTTCTGTGAGAGCTTCGTCCTTCCTCGGTCGAGCCATAGTCTTTTTTTTCTTTCTTTAAAAACGTTACCCCCACACTAGGATTTTCTCCTGTATCGTGAAGGCAGTTTACAAACATAAATTAATTGCACGAGGACAAACATCCAGATCCGGAACAATTATTTGTAGGCCATACAAATACTTGTTCCGTGCGGGGATTCGAACCCGCGGCCCCCAGCGCAACAACTCATTGCTAAGCCTCTGCGCCACGTAGCCATCAAAGTTGAACCATAATACAGTTGCAGCGTGGCTCTACCACGTAGAAGTAAAATAAATTATTTATTTGAACTTCAATATAAAATTCGGCTACTCTTTGAAAAATAACCCAGTATTTTATTCTCAGAAAACTTTTCTTTGTGGGTGAAAAATGAAAATTTCATGCAAATAAAATTGAGAATATTTTTCCCAAAGCGGTTATATTTGTTTGTTAAATAACTATGTACTTACTAAAAAGAACCAGCAAGAAACTCAGCCGGGTTTTATTTAAAACAGTTTATAATAATAAATTCTATTGTAAAATTTACCATATAAATCATTTTAGAAACGGCTTGGTTTCTAAAATATATATGTGTAGCTTTCGCTTACAGAATTTAGCTTCACACCTGTATTCTCCGAAATGGAAAACTAACTACTGGGATAACCTTTAGTCAAAAAAAGGTTACAACTAAGTACGTTTACCTTGCACGTTTACTTTATTTTTAATAATTTTAATTCAATAATCATCCGCACACATTGAATAAAAATACTTTGAAGTGTTAATATTTATAGCGAAATATCTTAAAAGCCTTATTCTTTGTCATTTGTCTTCCACGCGCTGTCTACGTTGGAAATAAAATAGGACGCTATGGTCTCTGCTTCCGCATATTCTTTTGTGACCGAACAAATAAATCCTCCAGACAGATTTCAAACTATGCCAAAATGTTGACTTGGTAGATTTGCATAGTGTATTATGTAGCAGATACTTTAGATTAAGACGCTAGATTTGTGCAATTTTTATTTAATCTAAGATTTATTTACTTACCATATTTTACACTGGTTGTGCGAACGCATACATTTTTTATTTCGTTAGTTTAGGATTAGCTGGTACAAATTCCTTCCCCAACTTCACTTTAGTCACATACCTAGTGTGACATTGGACCGCCGAGTAGTACAGTCGTCCGTCAAGAAATCAACCACCATAGTTCATCGCGAAGGCAGCAGCAGTCGTCACAAGATACGAGGCACACCGCCCTTCTCAAGGTATTGTGCTCACCCATCCTCTTTTTATGGGCTGTTTTAATTGTTGTTCCTTATTCCTCAGCAGTTCATCTTCCTTCGTGCCAGCCAACGAATTAAATGAATTTTACGCAAATTATATTTGTCTACGTATAGTTCACCCTCACTGCAGAACCATTTTGTTTTTGGTTTTGATTCTATAGTTTTCCACGCACCGGCTCACTACACCATTATTTTGTGATCCTTCGAGCCGGATTTGAACCAGCGACCTATGGATTACGTTAATGGACTATATGAGCGGTACTTCATCATTTATTACAGCCTATCAAAAGTCCACCACTGTACATAGGGAGCCCCATGGATTGTCAAATTTTCAATAGCTAATGCGTGATGCGCCAAGCGTGGCAGGCAGATGTACAACAAGGATTTTATTATTTGGAGTTGTAATCAAGAAGAGCTGCTGCCCATCACATGTTTCATTTACTTCTGTCGTCTTACGAAACCCTCATGATGATAGGATTAATGGAGTTTCTTGCGCCGCCACTACAAATCCACAATTGACGACGATTAGTAACAACTGCGTTATATTACAATTATCACTGAATGTACTATAAAGTCATCTTAGATCAAGGGATAAATTTCACCTTAAAATTTCATAATACACCACCAATGCGAGTCAGACCCGTGCCCGCGCCCATGAAATTGTTAATTTTATATTAAGTGCTGATTTACTAAAAGATTGACGTTGAGATAACCAGCATTAATTAGCAATTTAAAATATTTTGGGGATGAGTGAATTCCACCAACATGCATTATAGCAGTGCGGTGGACGCTACAGGCCCTAAAACTCTCTCATAAAAATGAAAGAAAACCTAAGAGTAAATATGTAAGTGTTTACTATACTTTTCGTACTATACTTGCTGAGCCGTGCGGCTTCCCTCGTTAAAAGGAAAGTTGTTTAATTTTTTTTGTCATTATAAACATAAAAAATATCAAGAAACAAACATTCTACAATTAAAGAGTAAACACATTTTTATTTTGTATGTAATTTAAAGCATGCAAATACAGGGGTCTAGGCTCCGAATATGTTTTTGTCCCATTCGGTGTCGAGACCCTTGGTCCGTGGTCCTAGTGCTATAAGGCTTTTAAGGAAATAGAAAAAAGGTTAGTCGACGTCACAGGAGACCGAAGACTGGCAGCTACCCGGACAAAGAATAGTATATAGCTATTCAAAGGGGACGCTGCCAGTATCTTCGGAACCTTGCCTAAAGGGACTATTTTTAATAATATATTTTAGTTATTACAATATTTTTTAAGGTTTTAGTTTTAGGTTCATTATCCTAGTATATATTTATTTTATAAATTGCGTAAGTAACAAAAAATTTATAAAAATAAAGCCAGTTCGCAATACATTGTGTTTATTTATTGCAAACCGTTTTAGCGTACGCCAATAAAATAGCCAATCGGCTCATTTTTCACCCACTCGATTTTCAGAAATGTACTGATTTGATACTGAAAATTTCTTTGGTTTCAATAAAACACAGCCTATTCCAGCAGTGTAGCTTTCTATCAGTCAAACAAGTTTCTGAATCGGATCAGCAGTTCCAGCGATTACAAATTTACATACAAGCAGCATTATAAATAAATAAAAAATCAAATATTCAGCATTAAAATTTTGTATAAAATTCAATTGTTAGTATAGACAATATCAATCCGTGGAAACTGTATCCGCAGCTGGTAGTCACTGAAGGAGACAAGAGTGACGATTATTTTGCCGTCTATGCTATTTGGGAGCGGATCTACATGTGAAAGTAATACTCGTAGGCAAAAAAAGAGTCCCACCACCTGGTGTGTAGACCGCTACTGGTGCACAGCTGTGGGGTCTTGCACGAGCTGATAAAAAATAAATGAACGTTTTTAAGCTATATATCGGCCTCCACCATCAAACAACCAGATGCTCGAACAGTTTCCACCCCTTCTTTGTCGACTTACCGTTCGAATCAAGCGGTTTGCTTCATCTTTCGCCGTGTGTAAAGCACAGAAGTGGAATAAGTTTTCAGCACATGTCATTCCATCCAATTACAATTTGGATGTCTTCAAAGCAAGAGTGAATAGTTTTTTTTAGTTAAGTTAGTGTGCTTTATGATCTTCCGCTGCATCACCACTTACCATCAGGTGAGATAGTAGTTAATCACTAGCTTAGAATATATATAAAAATATTTATTTTGAACATAATAATATTCAAAATAAATATTTTTATATATAATTCTTCTGTCCTTGTGCATGTCACTGAACTCCTCCTAAACGGCTGGAGTCTGTTGAATTTTTTTATTGTGTGTTTGAGTGGGTCTTTTAATAGTATAGATTAACAAATTGGACCCGGTATGTGGTGCTGTTTTCGAGATCCAAAAATCACCCGTGCGAAGCCGGGTCGGATATCTAGTATCTGATTATATTACATACTGATGGCTGCGTAAGAAAACCCATCATCCCATTTCATCCTTCAGGTTTCGTAAAAGGCGACTATGGGTAATTCCAGAAATATCTTATAGGTCCTCGTTTACGCCAGACATAAAATACATACATCGGTCACAGACAGCAGCGTCAAAGATGTTAACGTCTGGTACTGCGATCGTCAATCCGCCTGCCAAGTGTGACGACTAAAGCATATACTCTTACGATACAATCCAAACCATCCTTTCATCATCATCATCATTATTACAGAACTATACAAGTCCACTACTGAACATTGGCCTACCCAATGAACACCACAAAGCACACTCCTGAGCCATCTGCATCCATCGACTTCCTGCATGTCTTACCAGGTCTACACTCCATGTAGTGAAGGGCCGCCCTACACTTCGATTACCGATACGAGGCTGCCAAGCGAGAACCTTTCTTCCCCATCGGTTGTCGGTTTCTCGTGGCTTGCCCGTTGCGAATTCAGCTTACAATTCCGTTGGGCTGTATCGGTTACCCTAGTTCTACTGCGGACATCCTCAGTTTTAAGTTTATCACGCAGAGAACACCAGAGCATAGCCCACTCCATAGCTCTGATTTATCATTTGCTATAATGCAATTCCTTCAAATTTTTCCTACCATGAGAGAGGCTTTGTTTTTACATATGTTTAGAGGATATGTTCAGCATTGGATATGTCCAGCACTGGATATGTCCATACTGGATATGTCCAGTATCGGAGTTTTTCGGAATGATGGAGAAGAAGTAGAAGAATATTTATTCCATACTAGCGATCCATCCCGGTTTCGCACAGATGATTTCTGGATCTTGAACTTGAAATTTGAACAGATCCACCTACCGAGTCAAATTATTAATCTCAACCGTCTAGCGACCTGCTCAAATATACACAAAAATAATCAAAATCAGTCCGCCGTTTAGGTGGAATTCAGTAAGAAAGACAAGTACAAAAGAATTATACATACTAAAAATTAGATGAAACAATTTTAATTGATAGAATCAGGCGTTACTTTGCGGAAATCCATTATATCAAGGTTGGAAAAATTTACTTTGCCAATATCCGCTCAATAAAATAAAATGATGTGTCTTACCTAGTTTTAAGAGCACCTCCAGCCCTCCCTCTATTGCGCGCACTATCCCTGACATCACTAATCCCAGCACAACTACTCCCACCACCACTACAGTAGGAAAGATACACCACCAACGAAAATACGACACGTGTTTCGCCTCTACACGAGGCATCTTCAGGTGTAGTAGACTCTACTGTGGCTGACCGCTAAGTGAGCGGTGAGCCAAAAACAGCTGCTATTTATAAGACTCGCCGACGCAACCGCTCCCTCCTTAAGTAGCGAGCGACCGCGTCATGCGATAAAACATGCGACCAATCACCACCTGACGTATGCAGCCGCCTGCTGTTGAATTAATAACAAACCGCTGCGAAACTCCCGCCTACCCTCCAACCACGCGACCAATTGCCGATCACCGTAAAGGTGACGAACTGTTATACCCTGTATTTGTTGCCTTGTAGTGCACTGCCCTTATGTAACGCTAACTAAGCCAAGGTTCAGTGAGTATAGCAGTGGAGCAGTTTGGCGTCAGTCTGCGTCCATCTTCGAACCTGCTCGGTTGTCTACGGACCTAAGTTAAATTCTAATCAATTTGTAATATATAATCCATTTATCCTTTAATTAAATATCAGTGTTTTAAATAATTGCTTTTTAAAAGCAATCAGCCCGTCTCCGTATATAACATTTTGGTGGCAGCGATGGGATACGGAAATCCCCAGTGTCAAGTGAAGTGGAACCGCTCAGCAGACTCGCTCCGTATCCTAAAATCTTATAAAACTAAATCTTATTCTGTGTCGTCTGGCGTGTCCTAGTGAACCCAAATATAGTACAAGTGCTATACTCATCGCTACCGCCTGGACGTCCATTCCATTACGGAGACCCAATTCATTCCTGGAAAGGAGTTCACATACTCCAAGGAAGACCCGCGATTGCATCCTGAACCGCAATCATCTCCTTCCATCTACATACATACAGAAGAAAAATCACCTAGAAGAATTAACCTGAAAAGCATCCATCGTCTTAAAAGAAATATCGTCGAAGATTTCCATAACTCGAAATTCATCGTGTCCCGTTCCAGTGCGCTACCGAAGACGCGCTTATCAATCGGAATGTTCCGCTTATCGTGTTTGCAGCCGTCGCCCACGCATTACTAGTACTGTGAGTCGTTGGTCATTGTTTTGTCTAGACTTTATAAACCAAAGCTTCTCAACCTTTTATGTTTCTTTGTTCAATTGAATTTAAATGTTTTAGAGTTTATTAATATTTTTACCTTTTGTGATTATTTTATATTATTGCGTGTTCCTTATTGTAATTATTTTATATTATTGTGTGTTCTTGTATTGATTGATATATTTATATTATGCAAAAAGTGGTGAAAGGGGAGGAGGCTAGTTTAACCTTCAATTCACAGAGCCGGGTGTTAGTGACTTGCCAATCCACCAGCCACTCCAAGAGAGTTACTAAGGCCAGCATTGCAACTACTGCAATGACCGAGATGGTTAAACACTTTGTTCAAATTCGTTAAACCGTATGACGGTAGTAGGGAGACCGTAAATTATTTTATTATTAATTCTAATAATGCTTATGAATTAGCCACAGAATCTCAAAACAAATTTTATTTAAGTACATCATTAGTCAACTCCACGGTAAGCGGAAATCGCTTGCTCCATAAAAGTTTAAAGACTGGGAACAGCTCAAGGATTTCTTAAAAACACAATTTAGTGAACGTAAACATTATGCTCATATCCTTACCGAATTACAAGAGAGCAAACAAGGCCCACATGATAATGTCAGCCAATTCGCACTCCGCATGGAATCTGTCTTTCACAACTATTAACAGAAATATCCCTGTAATACAAAGGCAAAAGAATTACAGGTCGGGTTGCGGCCATGGAGGACCTTGCCTCCATCATTTCCTTAGGGGTTACATCCCGCATTTCGAACATTGTTGGGTAGTGGGTCTCCAAGACCCTTAATTAAGCCATAAACTTAGCCATCTCGGAGGAACGTATTCAACAAAGCCTATACAAACGACCACAGCCAGAAACAAAACATGAACACAAACCTAGGCAAAACTTCGTAAAAACTTTTAATACTAAGCCGTCTACTTATCAAAATTTTCACAGTACCCAAATCCTAACCAACAGAGCTCCACTAACGCTTTTTAATTTTTTTTTTTTATTGTCGTGTCCCACCTTTACAATATCGACATATATTGTAAGACGGTTGGGAATTTATTGTCTCTTCTAAAAACGAGAATATTCAACAATCGATTCAAGAACCAAAATATTCCACCAACCTCTCAATTCCAATATAGCCACAACCACGGTTAACTTCATAGAGCAGCCCAATGAGGAAGTCAGAAGAATTCCATCCTTTACAAGCACATCAAACTTTAAACGATCAAGAGTCTCGCCACGGTGTCGCCAGACTAAATCCTAAAGCCGACACAAACCATTCCTCCCTCATATCCAGGACCACACGGGTAACCAGCCCCAAACAAGTGTCCGAAAGTCCAACACACGGGTAACCAGCCCCAAACAAGTATCCAAAATCCAAGGACCACACGGTAACCAGCCCCAAACAAGTGTCCGAAAATCCAGGACCACATGGGTAACCAGCCCCAAACAAGTGTCCAAAAATCCAAGGACCACAGGTAACCAGCCCCAACAAGTGTCCGAAAATCCATGGACCACGGGTAACCAGCCCCAAACAAGTGTCCAACAATCCAAGGACCACAAGGTAACCAGCCCCAAACAAGTGTCCAGTCATCCAAGACCCATAACTTGAAAGTTCCCTCTCCAACAAGCAAAATCAGAAATTTACGAGATAAATCTAGATACCACTAAAAGGTTGTTACCACATGTCCTTCTCGATTCATCCGTCACAGATATCACTGTCTTTGCTTGTCGATTCAGGGTCTGCCATATGTTTATTAAAACAGTCTAGTATCCAGAGAAATATCAAACTCATAAAAGAACCTATCAAAGTTAGGGCATAGATCCGGGCGAGGAATCTACAACTACCGAGGGCCATTTTTCGTTGAAATTAAAATTAAATAAAACCACACGTCATATAAATTCCATGTCATTAAAGATGTCAATCTGCCATATGACGGCATCATAGCTCCGACTTCCTAACCGCGTTTGGCTGTAAAATTGACTACACGAACGATACCCTCAAGATCGGTAAATTAGAAATAAAATTACATTTCGCTGATCCATTCTATATCATTCCACCACGCACCGAAACTGTCATTGAATGTTCGGTTCGCGATACCAATCTTAAATAAGGCCTTATCACTGATCAACACATATCAGATAATTTACTTATATCTAATTGTATCGTAAAAATCAAAGAAAATAAACGCGTTAATTTAACTATAGCCAATACTTCAGAGTTTCCTGTAAACCTTAATCCAAATTTAAATCTTAAAGTCACACCTTTACATTCTGACGCAGTTCAGGTGAACACGAACATCTTTAACACGACTAAAAGAACAAACGATGTAATAAACTCATTAAGAATAGAACATCTAAACCAAGAAGAAGTCCAACGCCCTCATTGAACTTTGTTCCCAGTATTCCGACATTTTCATCTGCCCGATGATCAATTAACTTATACATCCTTATAACCATCAAATTAAAACGAACAGCGAGACGCCCATCCGTACTAAAACGTATAGGTTCCCAGAATGTCATAAAAAGAAGTCGAGACCCAAATCAATAAGATGCTCGACCAGGAATAATAGAACCCTCATCCTCACCTTGGAGCTCACCAATTTGGATTGTGCCGAAAATTAGATTCCCAGGGACAACGTAAATGGCGAATAGTAATTGACTATCGCAAACTTATCCTATTCACAAATTTCTGAAATCCTAGACCAGCTGGGTAACAGCAATATTTCTCAACCTTAGACTTATCTTCCGGGTTTCATCAATTGTTAATCAAACCTGAAGATGCGCCTAAAACAGCGTTCTCTGCTGGGCATTTCCAATCAATAGGATGCCTTTTGGCAAAAATGCTCCGTCCACCTTCGAAGCTCATGAATGCATGCCTATCAGGACTTCGAGGTTCACGATGTTTCGTTTATTTGACGACATCGTTATTTACTCTTTCGATCTTACTTCTCACAAAGATAATCTCAATGCTGTATTTAACAGACTCAAGAGTTATAATCTCAAGTTACAACCTGAAAATGCAATTCCTTCTTAAAGAAGTAATTTATTTAGGCCATATAATCGGTGAACATGGTGTCAAACCCAATCCCGAAAAGGTGAGGGCTGTCACCGAATTTCCAGTTCAAAATCATCCAAAGACATTAAATCCTTCCCTAGGCTTGGTATCTTACTACAGACGTTTTATCCCTGATTTTTCTAAATAAGCAAAATCCCTTACGTCCCTTTTAAAAAGGATGTCCTTTGAATGGAAGAATGAACAACAGCTTTCTTTCGAGACCTTGAAAGGTAAACTCATGTAGCTCCAGTCCTTGCATATCCGGACTTTACTAAACCTTTCCTCTTGACATGCGATGCATCAAACTATGCCATCTCTGCTATTCTCTCCCAAGGTCCAGTAGGACAAGATCGACCTATTGCTTTTGCCTCGCGCACATAATAAAACAGAGAGAATAATTACAGCGTAACCGAAAAGAATACCTTGCGATAGTATTCGGCACCAAAACATTTCGTCCTTATCTATATGGCAACCGTTTCAATAATGACGGACCATAAACCTCTCCAGTGGCTTTTTAATTGCAAAGACCCTGGTTCCCCTTGTTCGATGGCGACTTAAATTGGAAGAATTTGAGTATGATATACATTATAAATAGGGCAAAACCGTCACAAACGCTGACGCGCTATCACGGTTTCCTGTGAACCCTGTCCAACCTGCAGACCCACCAACGTCAATCCTCTATAGTGGACCCGGGTCGAAATCTAGACAAAGATCTTATGGACTTACTATTTCTCCACCTTCCTTTAATCCAGACGAAGCAATCTCTCCTACACTGGATTTAGCTGAAGATACTTCCCAATTACCCTACGTTGATTTACCTTCTAATATTCTAGACACCTAAGGAAGAAATCGAAAACGAACCTATTAAATTACCTCAACCAGAACCTGACAGATAGCACCACCTGAAATTCAAACCGATAATGTCCCATTCCATCCACGAGGTTCATCCCCAGACGTACCTGTTGATGATTACCCAACTTTCCTTAAATCTATGTCATGCAAAGATAAAACCTTTAACACAGAAGTAGAAGAGCACAACGAAACTCTTATTAAATGTCCCACGAAAGTAATCCTGGTCCCAACATCTATCGATTTAGATGAATCTAACCCGTACATTCAAGAAATAACCGACCCAGAAATTATCGCCGACATACAGGAGTCCGAGAAAGAACTCTTCTCCTTTAAAAAGATAGAAACAAATAATAAACGCTATTATTTATTGTTCACCAAGGTACATCATTTTGATGAGGCCTCCTATCCAGAAATCTTCCAAACGTTAAAAACAATCAAAAATGAATTGATAACTTCCGAAGAAATTAAAGAAATCGGTATATCAGATCTGAAAAATCCCTTCGAAAAACATTCATTCATTAAAATATATAATATTCTATGTTATCTCTTTCATGATACTCGAATTAAAATTCATATATACCATAACAATATTATATACCCAGCTCCGACAGAAATTAAGAAAATCCTTTTCGAAAACCATGATATCCCGATAGCCGGTCATTTAGGCTCTGTAAGAATGTACAACAGGATAAAAGAATCGTATTATTGGAAAGGTATGCGAAGCGATATAGAATCATATGTAAAGCAATGTAAAGCATGTCAGGAAAATAAAGCACTTAGGAAAATCAACCGTGCTCCAATGCAGATCACCAGCACATCTACAGAACCATGCCAAAGAATATCCTAGACATCGTCGGCCCACTTCCCGAAGCCGGACGAGCGAAATTACGTTTTATTCTCACAATACAAGATGACCTTACCAAGTTCTCCTGTGCATATCCCATCCGGATTACCACTGCTGAAGAAACTAGTGAGTGCTTACTGCATTATATATCAATCTTTGGCATTCTAAGATGATCCTTGCCGATCAAGGGACTAATTTTGCTTCAGACCTATTTAGAAAAACCTGTGAATTCCTCAAAATTAAAACTTATGGTCTTCACCATACCATCCTCAAACCCAAGGCTCCTTGAGAGGAGCCATTCAACCTAAAGAATACTTAAAATCTTACATTAATGAACAACAGTCCAATTGGCCTCGTTATGTACACACAGCCATGCTTGCCTATAACACATTACATATCACACATTACATATCACTCGACTACACATTACATACCTCACGAACTTATGTTTGGGAGTAAACCATTATTCCTAATTCCATTTATAATGAATCTCCAGGGCTACATACTGATTATGTCCGCATGTTGCAAAACCGCCTGAAATACTCCAGAGAGGGCTTTAGACTTATAAGAAAGTCAAAGGAATCCTCGAAGTCATACTATGACACCCATACTCGACCAGTTAAATATAAAGTCGGTGAGTATGTCTACATAAGAACCATTTGAGATTGCAGGCACTCTCCCCTCTTTGGAAGGTCCCTATAAAATAGTTAAGGTACATAGTAATAATACACTTACCCTACTAATCAATCGACGCCATGTCACGCATTACTTCCATCAGGTGAAACCTGTATCAAGTCGGAAGTAACCTGTAAAATAAACAAACTTAGTAAATAGCTAGTGCCTGAGTTAATTAAGCGTAGTCTCGCCATCTGAAAAAAAAAATAGTTATAAAGAAAATTAAGTTAATTAATACTTACCTTGTTTAGTATTAACTATAGTAATTATTTACAGAACTCCAACTCGAGTTCAATCGCATCAAGATTATATTCAACAAATAACTGATGCAGGCATCTACTTTGATTATTTAGGTACATTAAAAATTAATAACGCCCAGCTGAAAACGTTAATTCCAATAGATATTGCACACTTTAGCCTTCACATAAGAAATATAGGAAGCACGTTAGATACAATTAAATTTTTATGTGACCAAACTAGGACTCTAGAGATTATTGCCGAATGTCACAATATGCTTCAACCATTAGCGGTACGTAACCAGGACTTGAACAAGGACTTTGAATCCATCTCACACTTATTAGATAACAGAGCCAAGCGCAGCGCTGGTTTGGAGGTATTGGTACAATGTTAAAACATATTTTTGGTACTCTAGATGAAGACGACGCTCTAAAGTATGAAGAACAATAGAATCTGTACAAAATGATGAAAACAATTGGCTTCTTTAATGAAAGAAAACATTTTGGTTACTACCTCTGTAATAACGTATTATAATGCACTAAATAAAATAAAAAACAAAAGCAAAGCTAACTACAGCTATCGACAATCTCTATTAGAATCAAAAATATCTGAATTAACTAATGTTCTACAAATATCTGCTAATATTAATGAAATTTTTGACAGTTTAAAACTTCAATTCTTACATTATCTTTTCAATTAGAAGATATCATAAACGCTATTTTATTTAGCAGTAAGGATATTTTACATCCAGCCGTTATAACATACAACAGTTACACAAGAACTTGCGATAACTATAGGTATCTACCTAATAATTTAGTATTGCCTGTTTCTTTAGATATTAAGAATATACATTTAATTTTGAACTTTGTAAGATTATTTGCTATTATATAAATAATAAAATCATATTTTTGATGCAAGTGCCACTGGTAGATGTGAAAATTATATGTTGTTTCATAGTATAGCTCTACCTACCATATAATCCAAAGGAACCAAATTCATTTAGTTTAATTATACACTTGCTGTAATATTAATAAGTTCAACCATGTCGTGAAAATGTGTCTCCTATTAAGTTACAAAACGTAGATTTAGATGAATTTAATTCTAAAAATAAAATAATTATTGATTCTTTATTAAAACCTAAATACAATAGGAAATAAACCTCACATTATTAAATATGGGACACATTTTCTATCATTATTATTATTATTTCTACCCTAATTCTGTCGTATTTTGTATATTTGGGTTTTAAGCTTTTCGTCGATCCGTAACATCCGCCTTACAAAAGATAATACTAGTAGCACTCCTAAAGTGAAATTCATAAAACTTCCTCAACCTCATTTAAAAATTATACAACCTGTCATTGAACAAAATAGTGATTCGAATCTGTTAATGTTGCACCGCTTAGAACCCAAGTTTAAAGTTATTAATAATTAATTAGTATCTAGAGATTTTACGATATCATCTAAAATCTCTTCTTAAGGGGAGATGTTATACCCTGTATTTGTTGTGTAGTGCTGCACTGCCCTTAATAACTAACTAACTAAGCCTTAAGTTCAGTGAGTATAGCAGTGGAGCAGTTTGGCCAAGTCAGTCTGCGTCCATCTTCGAACCTGCTCGGTTGTCTACGGACCTAAGTTAAATTCTAATCAATTTGTAATATATAATTCATTTATCCTTTAATTAAATATCAGTGTTTTAAATAATTGCTTTTTTAAAAAGCAATCAGCCCGTCTCCGTATAACATTTTGGTGGCAGCGATGGGATACGGAAATCCCCAGTGTCAAGTGAAGTGGAACCGCTCAGCAGACTGCTCCGTATCCTAAAATCTTATAAAACTAAATCTTATTCTGTGTCGTCCTGGCGTGTCCTAGCGAACCCAAATATAGTACAAGTGCTATACTCATCGCTACTGCCTGGACGTCCATTCCATTACGGAGACCAATTCATTCCTGGAAAGGAGTTCACATACTTACCAAGGAAGACCCGCGATTGCATCCTGAACCGCAATCATCTCCTTCCATCTACATACATACAGAAGAGAAAATCACCTAGAAGAATTAACGAAAGCATCCATCGTCTTAAAAGAAATATCGTCGAAGATTTCCATAACTCTCGAAATTCATCGTGTCCCGTTCCAGTGCGCTACCGAAGACGCGCTTATCAATCGGAATGTTCTGCTTATCGTGTTTGCAGCCGTCGCCCACGCTACTAGTACTGTGAGTCGTTGGTCATTGTTTTGTCTAGACTTTATAAACCAAAGCTTCTCAACCTTTTATGTTTCTTTGTTCAATTGAATTTAAATGTTTTAGAGTTTATTAATATTTTTATGATTATTTTATATTATTGCGTGTTCCTATTGTAATTATTTTATATTATTGTGTGTTCTTATTGATTGATATATTTATATTATGCCAAAAGTGGTGAAAGGAGGAGGCTAGTTTAACCTGAATTTCACAGAGCCAAAGTTAGTGACGCCTGAAATCCACCCAGCCACTCCAAGAGTTATTAAGGCCAGCATTGCAACTACTGCAATGACCGAGATGGATTTAAACACTTTGTTCAAATTGTTAAACCGTATGACGGTAGTAGGGAGACCGTAAATTATTTTATTATTAATTCTAATAATGCTTATGAATAGCCACAGAATCTCAAAACAAATTTTATTTAAGTACATCATTAACTCCACGGTAAAGGAAATCGCTTGCTCCATAAAGAGTTTAAAGACTGGGAACAGCTCAATGATTTCTTAAAAACACAATTTAGTGAACGTAAACATTATGCTCATATCCTTACCGAATTACAAGAGAGCAAACAAGGCCCACATGATAATGTCAGCCAATCTGCACTCCGCATGGAAATCTGTCTTTCACAACTATTAACAGAAATATCCCTATGTAATACAAAGGCAAAAGAATTACCAGGTCAGGTTATGTGGAGGACCTTGCCTCCATCATTTCCTTATTACATCCCGCATTTCGAACATTGTTAGGTGTAGGTCTCCAAAGACCTTAATTATAACAAACTTAGCCATCTCGGAGGAACGTATTCAACAAAGCCTATACAAACGACCACAACCAGAAACAAAACATGAACACAAACCTAGGTAAAACTTCGTAAAAACTTTTATACTAAGCCGTCCATTTATCAAAAATTTTCACAGTACCCAAATCCTAACCAACAGAGCTCCACTAATATTTTAATTTTTTGTTTTTTATTAAATCCCACCGTTTACAATATCGACATATTGTAGGACGGTGGACACGACATTATGGCCTGTAAAACGAGAGTATCCAACAATCGATTCAAGAACCAAAATATTCCACCAACCTCTCAATTCCAATATAGGCCACAACCACGGGTTAACTTCATAGAGCAGCCCAATGATGAGGAAGTCCAAGAAGAATTCCATCCATACACAGCGACAATCAAACTTTAAACGATCAAGAGTCGCCACACGGTGTCGCCCGAGACTAAATCCTAAAGCTGACACCAACCATTCCTCATCTAAGGACCACACGGGTAACCAGCCCCAACAGTGTCCGAAAGTCCAAGGACCACATGGGTGACCAGCCCAAACAAGTATCCGAAAACCATGCACACACGGCACCAGCCCCAAACAAGTGTCCGAAAACTAAGGACCACATGGGTAACCAGCCCCAAACAAGTGTCCAAAAATCCAAGGACCACGGTAACCAGCCCAAATAAGTGTCTGAAAATCCATGGGCTGGAAGGCCCCAAACAAGTGTCCAACAATCCAAGGACCAAGGGTAACCAGCCCCAAACAAGTGTCCAGTCATCCAAGACCCATAACTTGAAAGTTCCTCTCCAACAAGCAAAATCGAAATTTACGAGATAAATCTAGATACCACTAAAAGGTTGTTACCACGTCCTTCTCGATTCATCCGTCACAGATATCCCACTGTCTTTGCTTGTCGATTCAGGGTCTGCCATATGTTTATTAAAACAGTCTAGTATCCAGAGAAATATCAAACCTATAAAAGAACCTATCAACTTAGGGCATAGATCCGGGCGAGGAATCACAAACTACCGAGGCCATTTTTCGTTGAAATTAAAATTAAATAAAACCACATCCGCGTCATATAAATTCCATGTCATTAAAGATGTCAATCTGCCATGGACGGCATCATAGGCTCCGACTTCTAACCGCGTTTATTGTAAAATTGACTACACGAACGATACCCTCAAGATCGGTAAATTAGAAATAAAATTACATTTCGTTGATCCATCTATTCTATTCCACCACGCACCTAAACTGTCATTGAATGTTCGGTTCGCGATACCAATCTTAAATAAGGCCTTATCACTGATCAACACATATCAGATAATTTACTTATATCTACTTTGTATCGTAAAAATCAAAAAAAAATAAACGCGTTAATTTAACTATAGCCAATACTTCAGAGTTTCCTGTAAACCTTAATCCAAATTTAAATCTTAAAGTCACACCTTTACATTCTGACGCAGTTCAGGTGAACACGAACATCTTTACACGACTAAAAGAACAAACGATGTAATAAACTCATTAAGAATAGAACATCTAAACCAAGAAGAGTCCAACGCCCTCATTGAACTTTGTCCCAGTATTCCGACATTTTTCATCGCCCGATGATCAATTAACTTATACATCCGCCCTTAACCATCAAATAAAACGAACAGCGAGACGCCCATCCGTACTAAAACGTATAGGTTCCCAGAATGTCATAAAAAGAAGTCGAGACCCAAATCAATAAGATGCTCGACCAGGAATAATAGAACCCTCATCCTCACCTTGAGCTCACCAATTTGGATTGTGCCAAGAAATTAGATCTCAGGGACAACGTAAATGGCGAATAGTAATTGACTATCGCAAACTTATCCTATTCCACAAATTTCTGAAATCCTAGACCAGCTGGGTAACAGCAAATATTTCTCAACCTAGACTTATCTTCCGGGTTTCATCAATTGTTAATCAAACCTGAAGATGCGCCTAAAACAGCGTTCTCTGTATTAGAGTATTTCCAATCCAATAGGATGCCTTTTGGCTTGAAAATGCTCCGTCCACCTTCCAGAAGCTCATGAATGCATGCCTATCAGGACTTCGAGGTTCACGATGTTTCGTTTATTTAGACGACATCGTTATTTACTCTTTCGATCTTACTTCTCACAAAGATAATCTCAATGCTGTATTTAACAACCTTGTGTTATAATCTCGTTACAACCTGAAAATGCAATTCTTTCAAAAAGTAATTTATTTAGCCATATAATCGGTGAACATGGTGTCAAACCCAATCCTGAAAAGGTGAGGGCTGTCACCGAATTTCCAGTTCCAAAATCATCCAAAGACATTAAATCCTTCCCAGGCTTAGTATCTTACTACAGACGTTTTATCCCTGATTTTTCTAAATAAGCAAAATCCCTTACGTCCCTTTTAAAAAGGATGTCCTTTGAATGGAAGAAACGAACAACAGCTTTCGAGACCTTGAAAGGTAAACTCGTAACAGCTCCAGTCCTTGCATATCCGGACTTTACTAAACCTTTCCTCTTGACATGCGATGCATCAAACTATGCCATCTCTGCTATTCTCTCCCAAGGTCCAGTAGGACAAGATCGACCCCATTGCTTTTGCCTCGCGCACACTTAATAAAGCAGAGAATAATTACAGCGTAACCGAAAAGAATACCTTGCGATAGTATTCAAGCACCAAAACATTTCGTCCATCTATGGCAACCGTTTCACAATAATGACGGACCATAAACCTCCAGTGGCTTTTTAATTGCAAAGACCCTGGTTCCGCCTTGTTCGATGGCGACTTAAATTGGAAGAATTTGAGTATGATATACATTATAAACAGGTCAAAACCATCACAAACGCTGACGCGCTATCACGGCCTGTGAACCCTGTCCAACCTGCAGACCCACCAACGTCCAATCCTCCTATAGTGGACCCGGGTCCGAAATCTAGACAAAGATCTTATGGACTTACTAATTTCTCCACCTTCCTTTAATCCAGACGAAGCAATCTCCTACACTGGATTTAGCTGAAGATACTTCCCAATTAACCTACGTTGATTTACCTTCTAATTTTCTAGACATACCTAAGGAAGAAATCGAAAACGAACCTATTAAATTACCTCAACCAGAACCTGAACAGATAGCACCACCTGAAATTAAACCGATAGTCCCATTCTATCCACGAGTTCATCCCCAGACGTACCTGTTGATGATTACCCAACTTTCCTTAAATCTATGTCATGCAAAGATAAAACTTTTAACACAGAAGTAGAAGAGCACAACGAAACTTATGAAATGTCCCACGAAAGTAATCCTGGTCCCAACATCTATCGATTTAGATGAATCTAACCTGCACATTCAAGAAATATTAACTGACCCAGAAATTATCGCCGACATACAGGAGTCCGAGAAAGAACTCTTTTCCTTTAAAAGATAGAAACAAATAATAAACGCTATTATTTATTGTTCAAGGTACATCATTTTGATGAGGCCTCCTATCCAGAAATCTCCAAACGTTAAAACAATCAAAATGAATTGATAACTTCTGAAGAAATTAAAGAAATCGGTATATCAGATTCGAAAACCCTTCTCGAAAACATTCGTTCATTTAAAATATATAATATTCTATGTTATCTCTTTCATGATACTGAATTAAAATCATATATACCATAACAACAATATACCCAGCCTGACACAGAAATTAAAAATCCTTTTCGAAAACCATGATATCCTGATAACTGGTCATTTAGGCTCTAAAGAATGTACAACAGGATAAAACAATCGTATTATTGGAAAGGTATGCGAAGGATATAGAATCATATTTAAGCAAATGTAGCATGTCAGGAAAAAATGCAATTTAGGAAAATCAACTGTGCTCCAATGCAGATCACTGGTGCACACTACAGAACCATGCCAAAGAATATCCTTAGACATCGTCGGCCCACTCAAGCCGGACGAGCGAAATTACGTTTTATTCTCACAATAAGATGACCTTACCAAGTTCTCCTGTGCATATCCCATCCGGATTACCACCTGAAGAAACTAGTGAGTGCTTACTGCATTATATATCAATCTTTGGCATTCTAAGATGATCCTTACTGATCAAGGGACTAATTTTGCTTCAGACCTATTTAGAAAAAAACCTGTGAATTCTCAAAATTAAAACTTATGGTCTTCACCATACCATCCTCGAACCCAAGGCTCTTTAGAGGAGCCATTCAACCCTAAAAGAATACTTAAAATCTTACATTAATGAACAACAGTCCACTGGCCTCGTTATGTGTACAGCCATGCTTGCCTATATACACATATATATATCACACACATACTCGACTACACATTACATACCCACGAACTTATGTTTGGGAGTAAACCATTTATTCCTAATTCCATTTATAATGAATCTCCAGGGCTACATACCCTGATTATGTCCGCATGTTTGCAAACCGCCTGAAATACTCCAGAGAGAAGGCTTAGACTTTATAAGAAAGTCAAAGGAACTCGAAGTCATACTATGACACCCATACTGACCAGTTAATATAAAGTCGGTGAGTATGTCTGCATAAAGAACCATTTGAGATTGCGAAAGCACTCTCCCCTCTTTGAAAGGTCCTATAAAATAGTTAAGGTACATGTAATAATACACTTACCCTACTAATCAATCGACGCCATGTCACGCATTACTTCCATCAGGTGAAACCTGTATCAGAAGTCAGTAACCTGTAAAATAAACAAACTTAGTAAATAGCTAGTGCCTGAAAGTTAATTTCATGTCCTTCTACCTCGAAAAAAATAGTTATAAAGAAAATTAAGCACTAATACTTACCTTTGTTTATATTAACTATAGTATCTATTTACAGAACTCCAACCTGAGTTCAATCGCATCAAGATTATATTCAACAAATAACTCGGAATGCAGGCATCTACTTTGATTATTTAGGTACATTAAAAATTAATAACGCCCAGCTGAAACGTTAATTCCAATAGATATTGCACACTTTAGCCTTCACATAAGAAATAGGAAGCACGTTAGACAGAATTAAATTTTTATGTGACCAAACTAGGACTCAGAGATTATTGCCGAATGTCACAATATGTTTCAACCATTAGCGGTACGTAACCAGGATTTGAACAAGGACTTTGAATCCATCTCACACTTATTAGATAACAGAGCCAAGCGCCTTGGTTTGGAGAGGTATTGGTACAATGTTAAAACATATTTTTGTACTCTAGATGAAGACGACGCTCTGAAAAGTATGAAGAAGCAATAGAATCGTACAAAATGATGAAAACACCTTTTTTAATGAGAAACATTTTGTTACTACCTCTGTAATAACGTATTATAATGATACACTAAATAAAATAAAAACAACGAAGCAAAGCTAACTACAGCTATCGACAATCTCTATTAGAATCAAAAATATTTCTGAATTAACTAATGTGTTCTACAACATTCTGCTAATATTAATGAAATTTTTGACAGTTTAGAAACTTCAATTCTTACATTATCTTTTCAATTAGAAGATATCATAAACGCTATTTTATTTAGCAGTGAAGGATATTTTACATCCAGCCGTTATAACGCCACAACAGTTACACCAAGAACTTGTTGATAACTATAGGTATCTACCTAATAATTTAGTATTGCCTGTTTCTTTAGATATTAAGAATATACATTTATTTAGACTTTGTAGATTATTTGCTATTATATAAATATAATAGAAATCAGGCTTTTGATGCTACTGGTAGATGGTAAAAATTATAGTGTTGTTTCATAGTATAGCTCTCACCTACAATTATATAATCCAAAGGAACTAAATTCATTTAGTTTAATTATACACTTGCTGTAATATTAATAAGTTCAACCATGTCGTAGAAAATGTGTCTCCTATTAAGTTACAAAACGTAGATTTAGATGAATTTAATTTAAAATAAAATAATTATTGATTCTTTATTAAGTAACCTAAATACAATAGAAATAAACTCACATTATTAAATATGGGATACATTTTCTATCATTATTATTATTATTTCTGTACCTAATTCTGTCGTATTTTGTATATTTGGGTTTTAAGCTTTTCCGTCGATCCTGTAACATCCGCCTTACAAAAGATAATACTAGTAGCACTCCTAAAGTGAAATTCAAAACTTCACCTCAACCTCATTTAAAAATTATACAACCTGTCATTGAACAAAATAGTGATTCCGAATTGTTAATGTTGCACCGCTTAGAACCCAAGTTTAAAGTTATTAATAATTAATTAGTATCTAGAGATTTTACGATCATCCCTAAAATCTCTTCAGGGGAGATGTTATTCTTACTTTGTTATTTAGTGCTGTCCCTGCACTGCCCTAATAACGCTAACTAAGCCTATGTTCAGTGAGTATAGCAGTGAGCAAGTCAGCTAAGCAGTCTGCTTCCATCTTCGAACCTGCTCGGTTGTCTACGGACCTAAGTTAAATTCTAATTAATTTGTAATATATAATCCATTTATCCTTTAATTAAATATCAGTGTTTTAAATAATTGCTTTTTTAAAAAGCAATCAGCCCGTCTCCGTATAACAGAACGAACATATTGCGAGGCTGTCCGCTATAGGAGAGCAGGTTTAAAGATGTTTAAGAGAGGTGAGTTAGAAACATTTGTTTGTTCATTCAGCTGTTTTGGCTCACCGCTCACTTGTGATCAGCCGCCGTAAGTCTACTACACCTGAAGCTGCCTCGTGTGAGACGAAACACGTCTATTTTCGTTGGTGGTGTGTCTTTCCTAGTGTAGTTGTGGTGGGAGTAGTGGTGCTGGGATTGGTGACGGGGATTGTGCACGCAATTGAGGGAGGGGCAGGAGGTGCTCTTCAAACTAGGTAAACACATCATTTTATTTTATTGAGCGGATATTGGCAAAGTAAATTTTTACAACCTTAATTAAACAATTTTAATAACTCCATGTAGGCCTAATAGTTGAATAACCATTGCTGAAGGCTATTGCTTATGTAACGAAGCGCGTCAGTGTTTAATTGAGCATTTCCCAAAAGGACAACTCATAAAGATTCAGTTAGGGATATGTCATATTGTAAGAGTAGTGTTAAATTGGCTCTGGTGTGCTTATAATAATTGGTGTCAAATTTGTTTATAATAACATCTGTAGAGTTGATATATTTTTGTATCTACCTAATTTAATAAATGTGAGTGATTTGCAAGTAATTTAATGGCTTAGGAACGCAGTCGCAAATTTTTTGTGTTACTACGGGGTCACTGATTCGAATTCAGCACGGGTAAATTATTTGTGTGGCCTACAAATGTGTGTTGCGCATTTGTATATCCGTTCATATTTATTTTATGGTTTCCCAGCTGACATATCCCAGCGGAAAAATAAGCATAAGTTGTGGAATAAACGATGGGGAACAAAACATTTAGAGTAGTACCTCACTAGATAAGTGATGACCTGATGAAACACGCAGACAGTCGTGGATGCGGGTGGCTTAGGCCGTACCTTATGGCAATCTATGAGGGAGTCCTATATTCAAAAGGATACTTGTGATGGATTGTAGTAAGTAACTAAGTTACACATTTCCACGATACAAAAGAAATTGCTACTGAAGAGGTAACTTTTTTTTATATATAAAGGTGTGAATATAGCAGCTATAATTATCTATACATAGTCCGAGTACCGTGTGATGGCAGCTTAAGAGAACCCATCCGCCCATAACGACCCGTTTCTTGTACGAGGCGACTATGGGAAATACCAGAAAAATTTTATGGCATCCGACAGATGGTGATACAACCATCTTTTTACGCAGGATCAAGAATACCCAGACGTTAAGACGTGCGAGAAGTTGGTCTATTATCGTCAAAGAGCAAGTATGTCCAGCATCTGCTCGTGACACATTATGCTTAAGAACAAGCCTGTAATGATCTACGGATAGAGGCACAATGGTGAGGAAAATACCATTACCAGTACGAGGGATCATTGTTACGTTCACTACCTCATCAAAGGATTTATTTATGCAGTGAATTCAAAAGGTTCTTTCTCATAAGTGCACTCTTTTCTTTTCTCACTCTCTCTTATTCTAGAAAGCATGAACGAGGAAAGATGCTCCGGAAGCGAGTGGCAGAGCTGGCAAGGGAAACCCGAGACGGAAGTTTCTCGACCAAATTGGTGATATTGAAAATGGGCTAAATTATAAGTATCCTTAACCAACGTGCAATTATGCGGATAATGTGTAGTTATATATGGACGAAAAATAAGCGAGAACAGTGTGTCAGGATCTATCCATTTGGTATCAGGCAGAAACTATTCATTTGGTACGCCAAATGGATAGTTCCTGCCTACCCCTCTGGGTAACAGGCATTTGAGTTTATGTATGTATGTATGTGTATGTATGTAGAGATTGTCTTATAGAAAATTGCACATGTCTCTCTTGAATTTTTGGTTGATTTTGTCACATTTAAAGTAATAAGTATCATACAATCTTAACCTGCGGGCTCTTTCTATTGTTTTTAGTAGGTTTCAGAATTTTTCTTAATTTCAACATGATGTAAGTAATATAATCTACCAAAAATACAAGGGAAGCTTTTGCTGTTTTAAATTAGGCAATTTCTACCCAGATGTCATAAAACTAATAAGCAGTATACGAGAGAGTAAATTCGACGAATTAAAATCGCTTATTACATTACGAAAAAAATTATCCCTACATCCATTATCAATAAATTATGGTCTCAGTTTCATTTATAATATTAACAATATTCCAATATTGAAATTTACAAGACTAAAAACAATTGCGGCCATAATATTAACATAAAGCTTATGGATCAAATTCTCGATACCGTCATTATGGCCTATGCCCTTTGCCTTTCATCAACCATAAAATTGATCGGCGTCTCGAATAATTTCAAAAAGACTGTGTAGCGAAGTAGAGAGAGGAAATATCGAAAATGTATGTACTCTATGTATTGGGCCCTATCTTATAAAAGTTACAATTTTTAATTTGAAATTACAGTTTACATTTTATATTTTTCTATAATATAATCAGGTTTCATAAAAATTAAAAATAACAAAATTTGTAGCTACAATTTTACATATATCTTTTAAGTTGTATATATGTAAAGTCTAAAAAGTTTATTGTGGAATTCTATAACAATTCTGAGAGGTGAGTCGGCGATAATGAATTATTGTTAAAATAAACATATCTGTAAAATACAATTATAATCAAAAATGACATGCAGTTTTGTACAACTTTAAAGCTTTTACTTACAAATATTTACTACAATATTGTAACTATATTATACAGTGTTTACTGTACAATTAGACAATTATTTCACATTTTTACAAATTTGTAGGAATATAACGTTTAATAATTAGAACATACAATTAATTACCAGCGTTAAAATAAATAACCACCAAAAAAAATAAGAAAAAGAAAATACGATCCAATATACTAAGGCATTGTGGTGTGTTAGGCATAGCATAAAATATCATAAAACTAACTCAAGCGATTCATTTGCCTACCCTCAAAATTATATCGTGTCTATCATGAGATTGTTGTCCTTGAAGCAATTGTCTTTTATCTCGTCGAACGAGTATTGCATGAAAGTGATCAAAAGATCAGGCCAGTCGTAATTCTAAAATAACTCATAGCGTCCTGTGTTTTTCGTGCATATACCTAGGTCCCCGTAAAAAGATGGAAGGACAACCATTTGTCATTCGAAGTCTCTTGTCTCTATAAATGTTCAATCGGTTTTAGGCCATAGAATATTTAGAGACGATGGCAGGAACCCGACAGTATGAAATTGGTCCTTGGGAGAGAGGTAAGCTGTAGTGTCGGATGCTACTTGCGTTGACACTTTGGGCCTCATCTCAGGCGTACGTCGTTTAGAGCCGGGGCGGCATCAGAGGCTGCTGAACTGAGTAAGTGGCGCAAATATGTCTAAGAGATAACTATGTGTCATTGCTGTAAAGACTATCGGTCGGTGGGGTCCACGTGCGGTAAGTTCCTAAGGAACTCCATCGCAACTGGTCGTTGCTGCTGGTGATAAGAGGCTGGTTCTTTTCTCGCTCAAAGGCTAAGTATATCCATTCAGCGGGTAAACGCAGCCAGCTTTCTTGCACGATACCGCGGGGAGTAGGACTGTGTGATAATTAAGTTACTAGTTTTAGTTTTTTTTTATTATAGTTTTTAATATTGTATATAATAAAATATTGTATATTATGTTATTTAAATTAGTAATAAAGAACATTAAAAGTCCACTGCTGAACGAAGGCGGGGAGGCCTTAGATTGTCAAATATTTGCCGTATTTGCCATATTTGCCACACTTAGCAAGTGAGTTGGCAACCACAGATTTTTATTATTTTGAGTTGTTTTAGGAAGATGCTGCTGCCTATCTCCTGTTTCATTTCCCCCTGTACGTCTCTTACGAAAACCACGGGTTTACATGAGATAGTGGATTATCTAACGCCACCCGTTAGTGCCACTGTTTCAAATTTACTCAATTATTTATTTCTCTAACCTAAAGCCGTTAGGTGACCGCGTTAATAAATCTTTCACCCCATTTTGTCTTTCAATAACATTGGTGAATACCAGAAAGATCTCAAGTCATCCGAAAGATGGCGGTTTAACTATCTCTCTTACGTCGGACCTAAATTTCCCTGACTTTTATTTGACTGCTTTCGATGACGTGGAGCCATGTAAAAGTTAAGACGACTAGGTACTACGATCGTCAATTGGCCTGACATATGCTGGACGAGTGAGACATCTTCCCCTACAATCTAAGCGGCCCATGCTTCAATTTCAGGAGTAAGATTTTTTCCAACTGAAGTGACATATGACCTCAGAGTCCACCTGATGTTAAGTGGCTACTGCAGTCCTTGGACACCTGCAGTAAACTTAAAACAAAGAAGGCTACATATGCGTTGTCACATCTGAGCACTAAGATGGAGTGCCTCACAGCCTGTAATTATAATGGCTCTCTATTATACCCTTCAGACCGGACCTCAACAGTCCTCACCCTCAACCTCAACCCAGACTTCCTAGGCAGAAAACGAGTCCTACCACCTAATAAGCAGGATATAATATATTCATTAAACCTTTCAAGTGACACTTAAATATCAACATATTTTTATTCAAAATTAACTTTAACAAATTCCTTGTGTGATATAAGAGTCATAAGAGGTGGCATGAAACTGTAATTGTAGTTTACGATTAATTTTTAGGTAGCAAATTTATGAAAGCTCATGTATCGGATATCAGAGAATTAATATACGTGTATAAATCGTAAAACAGCGTTGCAGCGTATTATGGCTGCAGCTTTATTTTACGAATGAGACGGTTCATCTGAGAAAGATCCACGCTCGCTCAGAATACCAGCGTGAAATAACATCTATAATGTGCGTGAATAGTATTTCTTTTTTGTTCTTTTGATTTTGAGTGACGAGTACAAAAGATCCTTTCAATTATTTATAACGAGGTATTCAATTTAGTGACGCTGGCATCGCACTATCGAAATTTCCGAACTACTCCAGTATTTTAAGAACACCCTCCGTGTGGTAGACACGGAGCTTTGGCCGCCCGCCAGGCTTTTACAGCCTGCCTGACGGGAAATCTTTCTTTTTCCTTTCACAGCTTAACCATGTAAATCCTCGGGGTTAATATATCTGCATTTTGATTTTTAGCCGAAGATAGATGAAGTTTAGCCGCTGTATCCACTTAGCATAAGGTAAACTGTATGCTCCTTTGTCACCCTTATTTTTTATATTTATTTATTTATTTAACATAATAGAATTTTACACTGTTACAGTTTTACAATTTGCCAAACCGCTCAGCAGTTTGTTGGTAGAAAGAAAACTTTACTAATAAATGTATACAGGCTGGTGAAGTACTCCATCCATAATCTCAATCCTCAGAACAACGCACTTCAACCCTCCCTTGTTTGAAGTTAGATACAGGTGCTGTGCAGTAGTCATTTAACTGTTAGCTCGTCGAGTCACTTTCATGATTTATTTAGCACATAATATACGAAGGTAAAAACTTACATCAGTCAATATTATGAAAAAGGTCACCAAGAGCCACGCTGCAGCTATATTATGGATGCAGCACGAATGGGTCGGCTCAATAGAGGAAAAACTATGCGTTCACAGAATAAGAGCGTAAAATATCAGCTCAATGCTGCCGTGTTTCGAATGATGAATGTAGAGAACCAGAGACCTTTTTTTGTGAGGCATTACGAGGCATTCTATTTTATTCCTCAGAGGTGACAACGCTTCAATTTTTTTATCCTTTATTAATCGAGGATAGATGTTAATGTACCGTAGCATTCTCTTGCACATCAAAGGAGTGGAATGTGTGCTCGTATGTCACTTTTATTCCATAAAAAAAAAACAGCCACATGGAAATACATCACATTAAACGGCGAGCGAAATCACAGCCAAAAATAGTAGTAATAAGCTACGACAAACAACGATTTGAATAGCTTAAACATACACTGGCGTATTTCAATGATGGTTATGAGGTCGGTTCGAGGTTATTGGAAGATTGATAATGTACTGCACAGTGATTTCTTGGTGTAACCTTCAAATGCTTTGTAAATTTACAGCCTATATTCATCCCACTGCTGGGCACAGGCCTACCCATATTTCTGAAAGGGTTATTACTAGTAATGTAATTCTTACGTTGTTGTATTGGCCAGAATGACATCAAGTTAGTATTACCAAGGAACGCCCTATAGCGAAATTAAAACATTAGTTTTTCGTCTTTTTTTTCCCTATATCGTGGAGGCAGTTTACAAACCTAAATTGCACGAGGACAAACATTCTTCATAATGAAATTCTTCAACAGCCCTTAAAGGTCTACTACTGGACATAGGCCTCTCACTTTATAGCATTAGCCTTAATTCGTCCCGCTCGGGAAGTGAATTACGATCGCAGTACCATACTTCTTGCTCCTTTGACGCTGCTATAATAAGTAAAATAGCAGCGTCAAAGAAGCAATACCGCGTACTAGCGATGTAAGAATATTTACTACCCCATATTGTTCCGTGGGTGTCGTAAGAGGTGACAGAGGGAAATAGGTGATGGGCAGCAGCAGCATCTTCCCGATTACAATTTAAAATTATATAAAAAAACTGCGGTTGCAAATCCGCCTGCCAAAACGTGGCAGCTATGGTAAAATTCCCACCTATGAGGCAATCTATGACGGAAGTCTGTGTTCAGAAGTGGAATTTTATAAAATGTAATAGATGGATATGTGGAAAGAAGCAAAATAGTTTCTTATATTTACGCGAACACTACATATTGAATGAAACAAGTTTAACAGATTTTAAGGCGTTGTATTTACTTAAATTTAGGCGTTACTTTGAGGAAATCCATTGCATTAAACATGTTAAAATTTATTTACATAACATAATATACAATATTTTGTTATGTACAATATTAAAAACTATAATAAATAAACTAAAACTAGTAACTTAATTATCATACAGTCATATTCCGCGCGGTATCGTGCCAAGAACGCTGGCTGTGTTTCCCCGCTGAATGGCTATACTTAGCCTTTGAGCGAGAAAAGAACCAGCACTCTTATCACCAGCAGCAATGACTAGTAGCGGATGGAGTTCCTTTAGGAACTTCACCGCAAGTGGACCCCACGAACCGATAGCCTCTACAGCAAATGGCACAAATATGTAGTCATTTCTGTGTTAAAATTAATTAGCTAAGATTCGACACGATAGTGCACGCAACTGAGGGAGGGTGGTAGGTGCTCTTCTAACTAGATAAGACACATCATTTTATTTTATTACGCGGATTCTAGCGAATCGATTTTTAACATCATTATAAAAGCAAAGCCTTATCATAAAATATAAAGTTCATTAGAGTATCCTTAGTCCTTATATTGGCTCAAAGCTATTTTTTACGTATTATAAAATAATAATCGTTTCGACCAGCCGGGGTAGTATTATTCAGAGACTATTTAAAATTTTCCTTTTATTATGTAACGTATGGTACTGCTCTTACTAGAGTTTTATTGTGAATAGCTTAATATAGTTTAATAGTTGTGAATAGTTTTTTGTATTCAGTTTATGCGTGAAATACGTTCGTGTGTCTAGTTGCTACAAATTCTGTTATCAAAATTCGTTCTTTAAAATTTGTGATTGGTCAATTTATCAAATTTCGATTTCTTTTTACTCTAGTGCGGTGTATATGGACTAACTCTACCCAGTGGGAGGTCTTAGAGGTTAGGTCTAAGTTGAAAAAGAGATAGCTTGAGGGTATACTCGCGAGTCTCGAACCCCGTTCGTTTTTTTTTCGTTGTACACCACTGTACTAACCGCGCCAAAGAGTTGCTTATGCGCACTGCAAAATTACGCTCGACTTTGTGCTCACTACTGACGTCATCGACATTCATAACGTCGTTTAATACAGTCTAATTTAAACTCTTTATAAAATATTAACGCTAGAATGTCGAAGTGCGCTGCTTGCGGGAAATTTGTGAGTCCGGCTGACATTAATAAATGTAGCATTTGTGCTAATATTTACGACAGAATATGTTTAAAATTATCCAAAATTTATATAGTATCTCCAAAATGGCTTTGTCTGGGCTGTACTTGTAAAAAACCACGAAAAAATAATACGGAGACTCCGATTAAGGCACAAACAGAAATAAGCAAGAGTAGTTCCTCGAACTCATCACCTTCTAGCTGCAGTTGCTGTGATGCTACAAGTAAGGTAATAGAGGATTTACGTACGGAAATTGTCGCTATGCGCAACGAATTTGTAGCTTTGGTACAAAGTTTGACAGGCTTAACGACGTTTTTTTTTTATAGAATAAGGGTGACAAACGAGCACACAGTCCACCTGATGGTAAGTGGTTGCTGTGGCACATAGACATCTACATCTATCTTCGTTTGCGAATTAAAATGCAGATGCGTTGTCAGCCGTGAGGACTAAGATAGAATGCCTCTTTTCCAGTAAAAAGGGTCTCCGGTTCTCTACACTCACCATACAAAACACAGCAGCATTAAGCCTGCAATTCTGTGAGAGCGTGGTCCTTCCCCGGTCGAGCCGACCTATTCGTGCTACAACTATACTATTAATATAGCTGCAGCATAGCTCTACCACGTAAAAAAATACTCGACGTTCGACGACTTAAGTAAGCGAGTTGATGGAATAGATATTGGAAAACTCAGTAGCACACTAGTAACTACCTTATCATCTTTTAAAATCTTGTGTGGATGTCTGCTGTCTTTTTCTGAGTAAGCGCAAAAAGCTTTTGGATTTTCCGGAAACTCACTCTGCATCCGGTCTTTATAATTTTTGTATGCGGAGTATATCAAACATTTCATTTTCGCCCTACATTTAGCAAACGCCTTATAATCGGCCCCTGGTTTGCTACTCTTAAACTGCCTATGAAGCCTAGCCTTTAATTGTATGTTGCGAATAATGTCTATCGTGTAGCATTTGGGGTAAATGTACTCCGAGTTTACACGTCTTCGCTTTTTTCTTGGAACGCAGTCATCCATAACCATGTTTAAAACCTCATAAAAATAATCTAAACTACTATTTACATCTAACTTATACATTGGCGTCCAGACTATAGCCGCTACTAACGAATAAATTAAAGAAAAATTTGCTTTTTATAAGTTCCATCCAGTTTGCGTCTGGGTGCTCCTCTCAGACTCAGCTAGCGGCAGCGCGGGCGCGGGCTGCTCGCCGTGGCGTGCTCGCCCCCGCTGTGGCACCACATTAGCGAGCGGCGGATGATGTGGGTCGGGCGGCACGATAGGCTCAGCCGTGCGCACCTCCAACTCGTCTCCCAATGAACGCGTACTCAAAATAAGATCTAATTGGCGTTCATTGCAATTTCCTATTTTGTTGTATCGCGTTTAATTAACACAATATGTGCTGAAGTACTCAAAATAATTGTGTACATTTGTTGAGCTTGAGTATAAATTAAAACCGCCTGTCACTATTAAGTCGTTGTAGTCGTCATGATAGGTAATTTTCTATTATACTAAATAACAACATGGATTCATTATCACTACAACACGGTGGAATGTATACTACACACAACACAAACATGAACTTATTTCGTACATAAACCGCAACGCTAACCAGTTCAAATGCCTGATCTTGAATACGTTAAATGAATGTGCCAGATATATACACCACATTCCCTGACGGTTATCAAATAAATCAAAGTTATTAAGAATGTCCGCATAAAGAGCGCTACATTTGGCAACACCAAATGTAGCGCCGGTGTCTTTCAAATCAAAAAGCCAGGGTATCTGTTAGAAAAACTAAAATGGCGCAAGGACGGTAATTTTTATGACATTTGAACAAAATAAAATGTCCTTTCGATACCAAAACACACAACAGCAGCATTCCGCGGTAGTTTCCGATATGCAACTACTAAATGCTGGAACAACTTGCCCCCACCTATCCGTCAACTAAATAGCATCAGCCTTTTTAAGATAAAAGTCAAAGAATACTTTTGTCGGTGTAAATTTTAGGGAGGATAAAATAGCTACATTATATATTCATAGCATAATATAAATATCTTTATTGTTTTATTGTAAATACTCATTATATTATTTATTATATACACTTATATATACTGCATAGCTAAAGTTACCATCCTTTTGCATTACTATTATTTAATTTAATTGGTTTGATAACATCTTTCTCGAACATAGGAATAAAGCGTACATACTATCCTCGTGGGTGAGTTCAACCTCAATGGGCATTGCTGAAAACCAACGCTACCGCAATCGTGCGATAGCATTATGTTGTGTCAGTGCCCTTTTCAGCATCACATCACTCATGCAATCGGATCATTATATGTGTTATGTCATAGATACTATTTACTTTATGTTATAAGTCCTGTATACTTTATATTGTTTATTTACTAAATTACTTTCTTAGAAGCCAAACTAATATTATGTCATAGGATACTATTTACTTTATTTTATAAGACCTGTATACTTTTCATTGTTTATTTACTTAAAAGCTAAATTACTTTCTTAGAAGCCAAACTAATGTTATGTCATAGGATACTATTTACTTTATGTTATAAGACCTGTATACTTTATAAATCATGTTGTTTACTTCCTTAGAAGCCACACTAATTCGATTGTAACATTATATGCTAATGTTTATAGTTTACCATAAGTTAACCATAACACCAAGAACAATATTGTTCCCTTATGTTTACTCGCACCTCCTAGCTTCCTACACTATTTAAACCAAATCTTTCGATCCCTCAATATAATTCCATTTCCAAGGTCTCTGTATCAACTACCATATTTTAAGTTAGTTTAAAAGTATTAAATAAATTTATTTTTAAAGAGTTTTTATCTCTGCCACATAACAAATTTGGCGCAGTCGGTAGGATCATTCGCTTAAATCGCGTAAAGACGAAGTAAAAACGTACCAAATTCGACGGGACAGCATCGCCCAACAAGAAGACAACGTACGGTAGTGGTATCACTACTGGCTGAAGGGTTCGTGGTGTGTCACGCTGTGCTCGCCCGACAGTTTCAGAGGCTCTCGACCAAAGTCACTCGAGCCTCTTCACTACTAGGATCACTCATTTGGTTCCTAAAGACCGGGATTCCACAGACCCGAGCAAATACCGCCCCATAACGTGTCTACCTACCATATACAAGACACTAACATCCGTTTTGAGCGCGAGAATCACTCGTCACCTGAACGCAAATCAGGTGATGTCGCGCGCTCAAAACGGATGTCGAACGATGGTCGTGAACCAAGAACCACTCCTCATTGACGCGGTCATTGGCAAGGTGGTTAAACGTAACCGTCGGAACCTCTCCGCCGCCTGGATAGACTACAAAAGGCATTCGACTCGGTGCCTCGCGCGGCTTAGAGGTCCTCGAGCTGTACAAGGTTGACTGTACAGTTCGAGACTTCCTCGGGCAGTGTGGGGGGCAATGGACCGATCCTTTGTCATCTGGGCGAGCGGATGACGGCTGCGGAGAACCACATAAGGATAGAAGGGTATCTTCCAGGGCGATTGTTTGAGTCAATCTGGTTTTGCCTCTCCTGAACCCTCTCAGTACCTTACTGGAGGACTCCGGGAGGATTTCCAGCTTCGGAAAGGAGGCACAAAAGTGACCCACCTTTTCTATATGGATGATCTCAAATTATTCGCCTCAGTCGCTCCCATCTTATGGGTGCTAAACATCACTTGTGATTTTAGTAATTCTATTAGAATAGAGCTGGGGACAGATAAGTGTGCGGTCCTCCATGTTGAAAGGGAAGGGTTGCTAACTCTGAGGCATAGACTTATCTATGCCCATCAACATAAGGACCCTTTCTGAGGCTGAAACATACCGATACCTGGGTGTCACAGAACATCGGTATCGATGAGGCGGGTATAAACAGTCAGTTTGCGATATGTTTTATGCACGCTTGACCAAAGTGCTTAACAGCCTTTTGTCCGGTGTGAATAAGACACACGCATATAACGGTTGGGTCATGCCTGTTCTCATATATACCTTTGGCATACCAGGGTGGACTCAAGCTGAACTTAACGCCCTGGATAGAAAAGTCCGCACTACTATGACGTCCCATAGGATGCATCACCGAGATCGTCGATTATGAGGCTGTACTTGCCGCGGAAACATGGTGGGCGTGGCTTTTTAAGCGCTTACCATGCATAATCGTGAAGTGTGCAGCCTCCGTAATTACTTTCTGACGAGATCGGATGATCCATTCTATGGGACGTCATTTCTTGTGATAAAGGACTTACCCTCTATCCTGGCCAACGAGCAATGGCAAGACGGCGGTACAGAGCATTTCCGACCGGGAGAACGTATGGAAGGAGAAGGAGCTCCACGGGAGGTTCTACAGGCTCTACATGTGCCTTTCGTGAACACAGTTGCCTCCTCCACTGGCTACGTTTTGGTGACCTCTTTGGAAACCGAGGGTTTTGTCTGTGCGATACAGGATCAGGTTATTAAGACCAACAACTATCGGAGATACATCCTAGGGATGGCACCGTCGACATCTGTCGAGCTTGTCGCCATCGGTGAGTCCTGGGCATGTCATCTCCGGTTGTTCGGCGCTTTCTAACTCTGAGTACTTGCACAGGCACAACTTAGTAGCCAGAATTCTACACCAGGAGCTCGCTCTGAAATACGGTCTCGTGGACCGGAATTGCCGTATTACAAGTACTTGCCGGAAGCCGTGCTCGAAATGACCGCGCCAGGCTCTACTGGGACCGGCCATCATCACAGACAGGACTATTCTTGCGAATAAGCCTGATATTGTGCTGATGGACCGGGCTGATCAAGATATTTTGGTCGACATCACCATTCCGTATGGCGAGAACCTCGTGAAAGCCGAAACAGATAAGCGAACAAAATATCTGGACCTGGCTCACGGGTGACCGACATGGGGTGGACTGCCGACCGAAATTATACCTGTAGTCGTCTCTGCGAACAGGTTAATCCCAGTCAGCCTCTCCGGGTCATCTGAGGCGACTGGGACTCCGTGACGGACCGCTCCAAGCTCAAATGCAGAAGGCGTTGCTCCTCGATACCGCCCGCATTGTCCGCCGGTTTCTCTCCTTTCCCCTAACCCTCGGCCGTTTGGTCTCCCTGCCAGGGGTTTCCATAATGTTTGGTTTTATTTATTTATGTATTATTTATTTATTTATGTTAGTATATTAAATATATATTTATGTTTATTTATTATTCCCTTTAAAATATTTATTCAGCCCAACCAGATGAGAATACTATATAAATACCCCAAGATAATAATTAAAAATATTTCATATATATACATTTATAAATACATTTATATTTATGTGTATAGTTATTTACTATATTTCTTTTATATATTTATTCAGCCCAACCAAATGAGAATACTTCATAAATATCCCATAATAATAATTGGACACGTGAGGCTGTTTCCTCATATATACTCTTTGGCCGCAGTTTGCCGCATTGTTGGTGCCAAACTTCCCACGTCTGGACGTGCTACTGGGCAAAGTAGCGCTATCCCAGCCTGGCGAAGACGGATTGAGGACCGTATCGCAAAGGCAAGGGCCCTCATCGGCAGACTGATAAGCTTCAGGTCGGGCAATAATAGTCCGAGAATTGTGCGCACCGTCAGAATGGCGTTTGCTGGGACAAATGTCAGTTTGTCCCAGCCGGATATAACGCAAAAACTAACGGAGGACATAGACGACCTGAAGCAGAGAATCGCTGCTTGGGGAAAGCGTATTCGGCGATATACCGAGAGGTTAAGACGGTTCAACCAGAATCATCTCTTCTAGAGTGATCAGAAGAGGCTCTATGAGTCATTGGAGCGACCAAAGGTACGTGGAACGGGCCCAGCACCGAATCAGGCCGACACTGTCGCATTCTGGTGCGGCCTGTGGTCAGAGCCCGTAAAACACAGCGAGGGCCCTTGGACGGAAGTTGTGGCAAGTCAGTGCGCGAGTGTTACACCCATGGAACCCGTCATCATAACGCCGGATGACGTAGCTGAGGCGGTCCGGGGCTGAACTGGAAAGTCGGGACTCGACGGACTGCATCACTACTGGCTGAAGGGGTTCGTGGTGCGTCGCTGTACTTGCCCGACAGTTTCAGAGGCTCTCGACCAAAAGTCGCTCGAGCCTCTTCACTACTGGGATCACTCATTTGGTTCCTAAAGACCATGATTCCACAGACCCTAGCAAATACCGCCCCATTACGTGTCTACCCACCATATATAAGACACTGACATCCATTTTGAGTACGCGAATCATTCGTCACCTGGATTTAAATCAGGTGATGTCGCGCGCTCAAAATGGATGTCGAACAGTCGTTAAACCAGGGATCACTCCTCATTGACGCGGTCATTGGCAAAGTGGTTAAACGCAACCGTCGGAACTTCTCCGCCGCCTGGATAGACTATAAAAAGGCATTCGACTCGGTGCCCCATACATGGCTAAAGAGGGTCCTCGAGCTGTACAAGATTGACTGTACAGTTAGAGACTTCCTCGGGTAGTGTATGGGGCAATGGAGTACAATCCTTTGTACACACATAATAAGGGGATAAGAAGGAGTATCTTCCAGGGCGATTGTTTGATTTCAATCTGGTTTTGCCTCTCCTTGAACCTTCTCAGTACCTTAATGGAGGACTCCGGGAGGGGATTTCAGTTTCGGAAAGGAGGTACAAAAGTGACCCACCTTTTCTTAATGGATGATCTGAAGTTATTCGCCTCCAGTCGCTCTCATCTTATGGAATTGCTAAACATTACTTGTGATTTTAGTAGTTCTATTAGAATGGAGCTGGGGACGGATAAGTGTGCGGTCCTCCATGTTGAAAGGGGAAGGGTTGCTAACTCTGAGGGCATAGACTTATCTATGCCCATCAAAATAAGGACCCTTTTTGAGGCTGAAACATACCAATACCTGGGTATGTCACAGCACATCGGTATCGATGAGGCGGGTATGAAGCAGTCAGTTTGCGATATGTTTTATGCACGCTTGACTAAAGTGCTTAACAGCCTTTTGTCCGGTGTGAATAAGACACACGCATATAACGGTTGGGTCATCCCTGTTCTCATATATACCTTTGGCATACTTAGGTGGAATCAAACTGAACTTAACGCCCTGGATAGAAAAGTCCGCACTACTATGACGCCCCATAGGATGCATCACCCGAGATCATCGATTATGAGGCTGTACTTGCCGCGGAAACATGGTGGGCGTGGCTTTTTAAGCGCGCTTACCATGCATAATCACGAAGTGTGCAGCCTCCGTAATTACTTTCTGAGGAGATCGGATGATCCATTCTATAGGGACGTCATTTCTTGTGATAAAGGACTTACCCCTCTATCCTTGGCCAACGAGCAATGGCAAGATCAGGCAGTACAGAGCATTTCTGGCAGGAGACCGTATGGAAGGAGAAGGAGCTCCACGGGAGGTTCTACTAGGCTCTACATGTGCCTTTCATAGACACTGTTGCCTCCCTCCACTGGCTACATTTTGGTGACCACTTTGGGGAGACCGAGGGTTTTGTCTGTGCGATACAGGATCAGGTTATTAAGACCAACAACTATCGGAGATACATCCTAAGGGATGGCACCATCGACATCTGTCGAGCTTGTAGCCATCCCGGTGAGTCACTTAGGCTTGTCATCTCCGGTTGTTCGGCGCTTTCTAACACTGAGTACTTGCACAGGCACAACTTAGTAGCCAAAATTCTACACCAGGACCTCGCTCTGAAATACGGTCTTGTGGACCGGGAATTGCCGTATTACCGTGGCCACGCTAGGCTCTACTGGGACCGGGCCATCATCACAGACAGGAGTATTCTTGCGAATAAGCCTGATATTGTGCTGATGGACCGGGCAGAGTCAAGGATAGTTTTGGTCGACATTACCATTCCGTATAACGAGAACCTCATGAAAGCCGAAACAGATTAGCGAACGAAATATCTGGACCTGGCTCACGAGGTGACCGACATGTGGGGTGGACTGCCGACCGAAATTATACCTGTAGTTGTCTCTGTGGACGGGTTAATCCCAGTCCGCCTCTCGGGTCATCTGAGGCGACTGGGACTCCGTGACGGACCGTTCCAAGCTCAAATGCAGAAGGCGATGCTTCTCGATACCGCCCGCATCGTCCGCCGGTTTCTCTCCCTTTCCCCCTAACCCTCGGCCGTTTGGTCTCCCCTGCCGAGGGTTTCCATCTGGTTGGTTTTTTTATTTATTTATGTATTATTTATTTATTTATGTTAGTATATTAAATATATATTTATGTTTATTTATTATTTCCTTAAAATATTTATTCAACCCAACCAGATGAGAATAATATATAAATACCCCAAAAATAATAATACAAATAAGCCTATGAGTCGAACTCATCTACCGTTTACACACACTATGTACAATAACGCAAACACACCACAACAAATTACGAAACTATGTAGCTATTGTTAAAATATTGTGCATGATATTACAGAATGCCGTAAAAGAGCTTACAATAACAATTTAAAAAATAATCAAGCCCAACGCGCACTATCTGCGCCTCCTATCCCAGTTAACTATTTAAACTACCAAGCGAGCAACTAGACGAGCAACTCGTTGGAAATCACTTCAGTATCCTGCTCGCCGATCCCGACTCAGGATATGGAGAAACTACAAATATAAATTCTAGCAAATCAAATCCTGTTTCTCGAAGGCGTCCTCAACCGTCAAACCATCGAGATCACACTACACAAACAAACAATGTGCCTTCCAAATCACCGCTTAAGTATCAGACACAATTGAAAAATGGTCTACACAAACTAGCGACTTAGTTACTACACATCACTCAGTACTCACAAATTCTAGTTCTCAAACGGAAACCTACGAACAGGGTAGCCAGCACCAAACCGTTGATTTTCCAAAGCTTATTATTCCTTCTACATCCACTGACTATATTATTACTATTTTTACTACATCCACTGACTCTTTCAAGACCACTGCATCCACTATATCCACTGATTATTTTAAGACAACTGCACCTAATATATCCACTGATTCTTTCAATACCACTGCACCTACTACATCCACTTATTTTACTGTTTCCAATAAACCACGTTTGAAATCAAAACCTAAAACTAAAAAGCTTAAATCAAAACTTCCTAAATCCAAATCTAATAAAAAATCTTTTGCGTATTCCGCCTTAAATGATATACCACCCTATAACCTCTTACACTGCTTTTTTCATATAGAAGGCAAACTAGTCATTTCATTTCAACTTTACATTTCTCATAGTTACCGGAGCAGTGTTATAATCTCGGTTAAAAAAAGGATAAAATAGGTTCTTCACCCTCAAAGAAATTAAACATCGTGTCAATCGTAGGAATTTCCGGTAGCCAAAATTCAATTATTACCTCAGGCAGCACCGACACTAGGTAACGATTTTATGATAAAGAATAATTGCAACATTTAAATTCAATCCAACTCTGAGAATACGTGAAAGATCCCACAAATTACATTATTTGAACGAAAATCTTCAAAATATGATCGACTCTAATAACCGATTCCCTTCTAGCCGCTCTGAGAGTGTAATTATGTGTAGAATAAGCAATATAAATTTCAGGACAGCAATCGTCGAACAACAAATAATAGATATCGGTATTGTTATTCCCAATGCAATAGTCGAAGTCAAAAATAACTCATTTATTATCACTTGTGTAAATACAAACAAATCCGACAAAATAATTAGCATTCCAAACATCGAAGTTCTCCCTTACCAACCAAATCAACAAACAAACAACATTCATAACCGCTTAATTAACAAACTTAATCACACAGCCGACACCGATAGACAAAACCAAGTACTCACCCTTATTAGACGCGAACATTTGAACAAAGAAGAGTCGAACTCATTAGATAAAATTGTTTCCAAATATCCCGACATATTTTTCATCGAAGGCGACTCACTTACATTTAGCAATCATACAAAACATCAAATACCTACCACTACTGACATTCCAATTCACACAAAAACCTAACGCTTTCCTCAAGTACACGAACAAGAAGTAAAATCACAAGTCCAAAAAATGTTAGACCAAGACATTATCAGACCTAGCTCATCTCCTTGGAGTAACCCCATCTGGGTTGTTCCCAAAAAATTAGACGCATCTGGGAAACAGAAATGGTGATTAGTTATTGATTACCGCAAGTTAAATGAAGTCACAGTAGGAGACAGTTATCCTCTTCCCAAAATCACAGACGTTCTAGACAAATTAGGGCATTCTCAATATTTTACCACATTGGATCTCGCCTCAGGTTTTCATCAGTTAGAAGTAGATCAGAAAGATATTTATAAATCAGCTTTTAGCACTCCATACGGTTATTACGAATATAAAATAATGCCATTTGGCCTGAAAAACGCGCCAGCGATGTTTCAGCGTGTAATGGACTCCGTTTTGTGTGGCATACAAGGTGAAAGATGTTTCGTTTACCTCGACTAAATAGTAGTATTTGCTTCTAGCCTTCAAGAACATGAACATAAACTTGAAGAAGTTTTCTCTAGACTTAGAAAATATGAACTAAAAATCCAAACAGACAAATGTGAATTTCTTAGACGCGAAGTTGCTTATCTTGGCCATATCGTTTCAAACGAAGGCGTTAAGCTTAACCCCGATAAAATACGGGCAGTTCAAGAATTCCCTATTCCTAAATCGTGTAAAGATATAAAAGAATTTCTAGGTCATACAGGATACTACCGTCGGTTTATTCCTAACTTCAGTAAACTCACTAAACCTTTAATTAGCCTTGTTAAAAAGGACACTGCTTTCATATGGGACGAAACCCAACAACAATCCTTCAATGAATGTAAATGTTAATGTTATCATCTTCTTACTAACCCTCCAATCTTACAATATCCTAACTTCACAAAGGAATTCATACTAACCACAGACGCTTCGATAAACGCCTTAGGTGCTGTGCTATCGCAAGGCGAAATAGGCAAGGATTTGCCTATAGCGTATGCATTTCGAACACTCAATAAAGCTGAAGCCAACTATTCCACTATCGAAAGAGAGTTATTAGCTGTCGTTTGGGCCGTGAAATATTTTAGACCCTATTTGGTTTGGTAGGAAATTTAAAAGTGTAACTGACCACAAACCGCTTACATGGCTTTTCTCGATAAAAGACCCTGGTAGTTGGTTAGTTCGTTGGCGACTTAAACTCGAAGAGTACGAATACGAAATATAAAGCAGGTAAAAACAATACTAATGCAGACGCTCTCTCACGCCCACCCATTCTCCACGCAAACATATATAATCCAATAAATAGCGAAAAAAACACACATCTTGACTCAAACACTTCAGAAAACTATTTACAACTAAACTTTCAACACTACTTAGAAATCGACTCTCACACATTTAATACTCCATATCTCCACATTTCACCAGACTGCCTCTTAAACGAACGTCACAAAACATTCTTATCCCAATCTCTTGTCAACTTTCCGATAAAAATACCCTCAACCAATCAATTTCCACTTGCTCAAGTGGACCCATATTAAATAAACCAAAACACTTTACGAAACCGATTTATTAGTTTCGGAAGAAACAAAATATTATATTGAGCTGTTCGAAACCCACTCACTTCGATCCTTGGGATTCTGAAAGCTATCATAAAATATTACTCGTTACACAACCATAAATTAAAATCACATTACATTCCAAATCTAAAAACGAACAGTTACACATCACAGCTTATTTAGCAGACATTTACGAATGCAAAATCACCATATGTGAAAATAAAGTTAAAACTCAGCTAACATCAACCCAAAACCTTCCATGATGATCCCTATCAGGAGATCGTGGCATTATCGAATAACACATAAAATACGATCTGAATATTCCTGGAAAGGAATGACAGAAACTATTAAAAATTATACAGATAATTGCCAAATATGTCAACGAAACAAAATTCAACGTAAAATATATAAAGCTCCCATGGTTATTACTTCATTTTCTACTGAACCTTTTGGACGCGTAACTATTGACTTAATTTCTTATTCAGACATAACCAATGACTTTAATAAATATATACTTACATTACAAGATGACTTAACTCGTCTTGTTCAAGCATACCCCATTCAAGACAAACAAGCAACTACAGTAGCCAAATCTCTTTTAATTTTCTGTCAACATTACGGTATACCTAAACGTTTTCATTCCGATCAAGGTACAGAATTTCTAAATAGCGTGATCAAATAATTGATGAAATTACTAGGATCCAACCACACAGTTAGCACCGCATATCATCCTCAAACTAACGGTTCATTAGAACGATTCCACGTAACATTACGCGATCACATCCGAATGTACCACAAACGTAATACATCTAATTGGGATCAAATTGTGCCATTAGCCGTTATGTGCCATAACACATTAATTAATCAGTCCACAAAATTTATACCTCATGAATTACTCTTTGGTTACAAACCTCGTTCTCTATATTCTTTAAAAGCAAACGACGACTACACAACTCATTACTATTTACGAGATTTAAACGAAAGACTCAAGGTATCACGGGACATAGCCCGACAAAATGTAGAGTCAATAGAAGAAAAGGCAAAAGAGAGATACGACAGCAATATTAAAAATATAGCCTAATTTAACGTAGCAGATAAAGTTATGCTTGAAGTCCCTAATCCAAACAACTTAAATAGCCTATGGGATGGGCCTCATATTATTGTTGGAATAGGTTTTAATGAAAATTATATTACACAAAAATCTGGAAAAAAACAAATAGTGCATGCGAATCGCTTAAGAGGATTGCATGACTTCATTCAATAATCATAACATTTTATTATAAGACATAACATTTTATTACCGCGTGGAGTAGGACTGTTTGATAATTAAATTACTAGTTTTAGTTCTTTTTTTAATTATAGTTTTTAATATTATAAGACTAGATCGTAATAATTCATAAATATTTAACTTTAAATCTATTTCAGGGTGGATTGAATAATGGCACAACCTAATAAAATCCTTAGTTTAATTGAAAATCTTTTATATCTTATAAAAAACTCATACATTAATTTTGAGGGATGAGTCGCTCGCGTCCGTGGCCTGACCACCTAACCTAGGCCCACCCTACACGTGTCCCCGGTGGTGCTAAACGAGCGACAAAGCCGAAAAGATTAGACTCGGCTCCTCGCCGTATGGTAGCGTAAAATCTACCCCTTAGTCGCACCATGAGCCAACAAATAAAAAAAATGGCCCCGAGTTCCCGGCGCCCTTTAATGGGGCAGTGCGAAGAATCTCCGGGAGAAAAACCAGCGACTAGGTTTGCCACCCGTCACGTTCTGTCTCCCGGAGGGCGAAAAGTGGATTGCGGAGGCCATCTGGCTACGCTGAATATATGTGGAGCAATGAATGATAAGATGGATAAAGTATGCGAAATGATGAATGATAGAGGAATAGATGTGTTATGTGTAAATGAGACGAGCGAGAGAAAGGATGCCACTGCATGGCATGTATACCGCTTACTGGTCCGGTGTAGACGAGACCGAGCGGGCATGCCAGGGAGTCGGTGTCATCCTTTCAGAAAGAATGGGTCAATGTGTGAAAGAGTATGAATGTGTAAGCCCAAGGCTGCTATGGATACGAATGAAAGTGGGCTTAAAGAAGTTGTTTGTGATAGGGGTGTACGCCCCAGACATGTCTAAGCCCACTTATATCCGAGAGCAGTTTTGGAACATGGTAAGGATGGTGTTGAGAAATGTAAGAGAAATGAAAATATTATTATGTTAGGAGATTTTAATGGAAGGGTTGGGGTGAAGAGGTCTGGTTATGAAAGGATATTAGGAACGTTTGGCGATGAAAGTGTAAATGAGAATGGTGAAGACCTCCTCGCCGTGTGTGTGGAAAAGAATCTTTTTGTGACGAACACTTTCTTTCGCCATAAAGGATTCACATGTATACATGGGAAAGAGGTGATGATAGAAGCATGATAGATTTCATAATTGTGGATGAAAGAATGCGGGCGCAGTGGTAGATACAAGGGTTTACCGGGGTCCAACGTTGGGACGGATCATTACTTGGTCTTATGTCAGATTAATGGTCTATTCAAGCGTTGGCGGCATCGGACATCTGTGTCTACCACTGCGTTGGCGTATAAGAATAGAGGTTACAAGATGAAGATGTGAAGAAGTATAAATGTAGACTGAGAGAGAATATTAGTGGTTTGAATGAAATATGTATGAATGATTTAGACCTGAAGACTGTATGGAATAATGTTAAGAAAGTTTTAGTGGATGCAGCCACCGAAGTATGTGGTGTAAGTAGAGAACGAATGAAAGGAAAAATAATACGTTGTGGTGGGATGATGAGGTACGGATGGAAGTTGAAGCAAAGAAGAGCATGGCTAGATTTACTGGCAACCAAAGCTGGTAATTCTGGCGGTATGAATGATGAGATTGAAAGAAAAAGGCAGACTTTAGACTTATAAATAAAGAGTAAAAGAAGTTGTTGAAAGGAAAAAGCAAGAAAGAACGGATAAGAATGATAGAAGGATATCTGATAACTTCCAGGCAAATATTAAAATGTTCTGAAACTCGTAAGAACTGCCAGGAAATTCAAACAGCCCAGAATGAATGCTATACGAGACGAGAATGGCTGTATGCTGAATGATGAAGCTTCAGTTTAAAGAGATGGAAGGAATACTTTGAAAGCGTGTTTATAGGTGAAGAGTCGTCTGAATTAAGTGAAATAGAAATTTCGAAAAAGTGGAGAGAGAGGTAGGGAGATAAGTGTAGATGAAATAATGAAAGCAATGAAAAGCATGAAAGCAGGTAAGGCAGGCGGATATGATAGAGTATCCTCGAAATGCTAAGGGCTGGAGAGAGTCGTGGCAGGCCTGCTGTACACCTTGTTTAATTTATGTTGGGAACTGAAGCGGGTACCGGAAGACTGGTGCAAAGCCGTTATAGTCCCAATATATAAGGAAAAGGTCACAGCAGGACTGTAAAAACTACCGTGGTATCAACTTTAGCATTGTGGGTAAACTGTATGCTAAGGTGTTAATTGAAGAGTTATGGAAGAAACTGATGGAAAAATTTGGGATGTGCAAGCTGGATTTAGAAAGGGATGGGGTGTACGGATCAAGTCTTTCCATGCGCATGATTGCGGAGAGTTTTTGGCCAAAAACCAGAAAGTTTTTTGTGCGTTCATGGACTTGGAAAAGGCTTATGACAGAGTGGACAGGAATATGTTATGGCAAACACTGAACTCATTTGGTTTGAGCGCTGGTTTGATACAGGCATTAAGGTCTCTTTATAGGGACTCTAGTGCTTGTGTCAGGATCAACAGGGTCTACTCGGACTGGTTTGGCATCCAAAAGGTGTCAGACAGGGCTGTGTAGCTTCCCGTGGCTGTTTAACCTATTTATGGACAGTTGTTTGCAAACTTTGAAAGTTGAAGAATGTGGGTTGAGAATGGGTGAGTTAACCGTCAAATGCCTTTTGTACGCCGATGATCAAGTCATATTTGCATCGTCGGCGGCCGAGTTGCAAATGATGGTTACTTTAATGAACTGGTCATTAAAAGAAAGGGTATGAAAGTGAACGCAAGTAAAACGAAATGGTTTTGAAAGAAGAAAGTAAAACGTTATGTGAAATAAGAATAGAAGAGTTGATTGAGCAAGTGGATGAGTTTGTATATTTGGGATGTTTATTTATTGCAGGGATGGTAGATATGATAAGGATATAGAACGACAGTGAACGCAGGAAATAGAGTGAATGGGGCTCTACACGCTATTGTGAGGAGTCAAAATGTGTCAAAAAGGCACGTTTGGCAATTCATAATGCTGTGTTAGTCCTACTTTAATATATGGTAGTGATTGGGTGGCAGAAGAAGCATGAGGTAGAATAAATGCTGTAGAAATGCGGTCATTAAGGAGTATGCTAGGGCTGAATCTGAATGACAGGTGAAAATAGTGTGATAAGAAAAGTGTGGTTTGCAAGATGACGTTGTGACCAGGATTAAGAAAGGAATGCTTCGGTGGTTTGGTCATGTAGAAGAGAATGAACGAAGAAAGAGTGACAAAGCAAATTTATGCTGCAAGTGAACGGCAAGTCGGAAAGGACGCGCCTAGACGAAGGTTTATCGACCAAATTGGCGATATAAAAATGGGCCAGATTAGGAGCCCTTAACCGACGTGCGTGTATGCGTAGATATATGGATGTAAAGGAGGCGAGAGAGGTGTGCCAGGATCGTGCCAAATGGAAGTCCGTAGTCTCTACCCCTCTGGGTGACAGGCGTGAGTGTTTATGTTTTTAATTTTACTATTTATTTATTTTTAATCATTTTATAAAAAATATCTATTTTCTAAAAATTATCATATCATCATTCTCTAAACCATTTCCCATTATCTGGGGTCGGCGCAGTAAATCTTTTTGTTCCATTCCTCTCTATCAGCCGTCATTTCCGCCTTACTCCTTTCATTCTCATATCCTCTTCACACAATCGATCCATCTTTTATTCAGCCTTCCTCTGCCCGTGTGTCCCTCCACATTCATATTCAACACTCGTTTTGTGACATGACTTTCATTCCTCCGCATCACATGCCCAAACCATGCCAATCTGCTTCCTCTCCTTTTCTACCACTGGCGCTACTTTCAGGCTTCCTCTTATACTCATTCCTTATCTTATCCATCCTTGTCACCACACATCCATCGTAACATTCTCATTTCATTCGCATGCAGTCTATTTTCATCCTTCTTCTTGACGGCATTCACTTCCCATGACGACAGGTCGGATGATCGATTTGTAAATTTTCCCCTTCAGCCTTATTGGCATTCGGGGTCACGTTGTGGCTGTGACCTGTCGCCATTTCATCCACCCTGCGTTAATCCTATGCTGCACAGCTCTATCTATTCCGCCGTCGCCTTGAATGGGAACCGGGTACTTGACATCTGAGCAGATAGGCAGTATAGCGCCATCCAACGACATGGGTACAGGACTGGAAAGGCCGCCGAAATCACAGCACAGATATTCGGTTTTGGATCTGCTGATCTTCAAGCCAACACTTTCCAGCCTCCGTTGCCACCCGTCAGTCTGCTCTGTACCTCGATGCCTTCTTCCCCGACAAACATGTCATCGGCAGAGCATGCACCAGGTGCCTCATCCTGCAGGTCCGACGTCAAAGCGTCCATAATCAGTAGGAAGAGGTAAGGGCTCAATGCCGACCCTTGGTGCAGCCTACCGCCACATCGATACTGCCCGTAGTTCCGCGGCAGATCGTACATGTACAGGATGCTCTGTTATAGCACGGACCAACCTCACATACTTCCCAGGCATACCTTTCATCTTTAACGCCACCACAAAACCTCACGGGAACCCGATCATACGCCTTTTCAAGGTCGACAAAAACCATGTGCAGATCTTTATGCGCGCGTACTTTCGCACAATTGGCGTAATGCGAAAATGGCATCTGTCGTACCTCGACCGGGCATGAATCCGAACTGGTTTTGTTTTATCTCCTCTTCTCTCATTCTTCTCTCTATTATTCTTTCCCAGACTTTCATCGTATGTGACATGAGTTTTATTCCCCGGTAACTGCTGCAGTTTTGGACGTCTCCTTTGTTTTTAAAATGGGGACCAGTATACTGCTGCACCATTCCTCAGGTATTTGTTCCTCCTGCAACAATTACCGAAAAATAAACTCAACCACTTCCATCCATCCGCCTCAGCAACTTCCACCTTCTACTGGTATTCCATCTGGGCCGACCGCCTTCCCATTCTTCATATTCTAACAGCCATTTTACTTCTTCCACACTAATTTCTCTCACTAAGCCCATATTCACTGGTGGTTTTCAAGCATACCATTCCATTCATTCTCCTCATTCATCAATTTCTCAAAATACTCCTTCCATCGCTTCTTTATACTTTCATCGTCAGTCAAAATCCTTCAGAATCATCTTTTATACATTTTACATGAAACATCTCTTCCATTCCTTTCTCTCGCTCTTGCAATTTGAAAAGTCGTTTTTGCCCTTCGAGAGCTTTCAAAGGACCGATATAATTTATCTTGCGCCTCTGCCTACAAATAGCAACTTCCTTCTTCGCTCTCTTCTTACATTCTTTATACGCTCCTCTTACTTTCTTTTATGGATTCATTCTGGTCTTCTACGCTCTGCCATTCTTTAAGGCATTTTCTTTTCTCTCAAAACTTCTCTAATACCACTCCACCAACCTTATCTATCATTACCTTTCCCCTATTCTTCCTTTTACTTCGGATACAATCAGCCATTTCCTTCCAGCACTCATTCCTCATTCCTTCCATATCACCCATCTCTATCATCTTGTTTACAACTAGCTCTCTAAATTCACTTGCATACCTCCTTATGCAACAAATGCCACTTTATTTTGGGTGGGGACGATCCTTATGTTTGTTGAGGCGAACAGTTAAGCAGATGTCAGCCAGCAGAATTCGGTGCTGGGATACTAAGTCTTCACCTGGAAGCTTCTTGCAGTTTTTACACTCTTGATTTGGTTCCGTCTTATCAGAAGATAGTCGATCTGTCGCGTGGTGGCCACTTTTATAAGTAACAAGATGCTGATCTCGTTTTGGAACCACGTGTTTACTACAGCCAGGTCAAGCACATGCTGCTTGCAGAAGAACTTCCCCACGGTTTCCGCATTGTACCCATCCACCGTGTACTCTTTCATACCCGTCATTCACTCTCCCATGTCCATTAAATCTCTCCATATAAACATCCTCACGCTCAGGTATTCCCATCATCATACAATCAAATTCCTCTAAAACTTCTCTTTCACTCTCTTCACAGCCTGTTTGGAGCATACACACTTACAACATTCACTACTTTGTTTTCAATCATTAATTTAACAACTATCATTCTGTCATTTACTCTTTTCATCTGTCACTCGTTCTTTCATTCCACTATCTAACACAACTCCTACTCATTTCGCTTCCCATCACTTCCACAATAATAAAACTTGTATCCTCCCCAATCTCTCTTGCTTTATTGCCTTCCATTTGTTTCCTGCAAACAGGCAACATTCACTCTTCGTCGTTTCAAAACATCTGCTAACTCTCTTCCTCTTCCAGTCATCGTACCTATATTCAGCTTGCAAACCTCACTCTGACATTCTTCTCTCTCAGGCTTGCCTCTTACGTCGCACCCGCTCCGTAAGGTGCGACAACCTGCCCACTTCCCACAGGGCCGGGTGCCCCTGCGCGTCGCCTGCGAGGGTGCGCCTTAGCCCTGTCACATATCCCAACTCGTACTATTCATTTACTGGGGATTTGGCAAGTTTACAGTCGGCCGCCTGCCTGACACCAACCTCTTTGGGTATGCTATTGTTGGTAGAGGAAGCTACCATTTTGGGAAAAGAAAAAAAAGTTTGGGGTAGGAACATGTAGGTGTAAGGATACTGTTATCTCGGCAGGAAAGGTATAAGAATAACAGTAGCTCAGGGTGGTCGCGTACCGTATTCCATAACAGGATCACCGGAAGGTAGGCCAGCATGAAACCTGACTAATTTCTAAAATTATCATATAACTAAATTTAAAAGAAGTCAAAACAATTAACTAGGTTTATTTTAATTTTCAGGTACTCACAACTTTTGATGATGGGGATACCTACATAAATCCTATTCCTTCTAATTCTGGACTCTATTTCGAAAACAATGGTGAAATATTAATATCTGAAAATTCCTGAAATTTATCGTATATCGTAATCTTGAACCTTTATTCCTAGCTCGCAACTCTATCAAAAGACATAAATAACTATCAATCTTTCATTACCACATTCAAATTTACCTAACGTTATAACTACTACTTCATTTATAAAATAAACATAGATATAATAGATTCTAGACTCTGAACTTAATTCTACACTGACAACAAGCGATCCAAACGCGAAATACTAGACGGCTTAGGTTCAATTTTGAAATGGCTCATTGGTGTTCCAGACGCAAAAGATGCCAAACATTATAACGAATGTATTGAACAGTTAGAAAAACAGCATGAGCAAAACTAATGATATCTTAGAACAAAAATTACAAATTATTTCTTCAACGACACGAATTTTAATGAAACATTACATAAAATCTCTTATGATGAATACGTTATTAACGAAGATATTAGAAAAATAAATTTATACTTTACCTCAACAAACAAAGTTATATTTAATTTAACTATTCTTGAAGAAATATCCACCGTTTTAATTCAAATTCTAGAAGCTATAATTTCTTTGGAACGAGATATCGATGATGTAATTACAAGCATACTTTTCATTAAATCAAATGTAATTCACCCTTCTATAATATCCACTATGCGCCTATACAAAGAATTACTGTCTTCTAATCCCGCTAGGCTCAATAAAAACTTAGTTGCCTCAATAGCATTACCTAATTTACACAAAATACTTGAATCTGCCTCTATTACTTCCTATATTTATATGAATAAAATTATATATATCATAGAATTCCCTTTAGTAAAAAACGAAAAATTTACATTATACCATTTAAATTCTATCCCTATTCTACATCCTGACTCTTCCTTATATTCTACTATTCTTCCTGAACAAACATATCTTGCCATGAGTACCACTAGACAGCAATACGTCATCATGAGCTCACTGAACAAATGCAAAGACTTTGCAACGGAATCCAAAGTCTGCAAGGATCTTCTCATCTACAACATCAACACCAGACCCATATGCGAAGTTGTCATCTTAACAACGACGATTCATCAAGTTCCTGACGTTTGTGATGTAACTACGTTTTCTGCACACATCAACACTTTCCAAGCTCTTAGAAACAACAACAACAGGATCTACATACTCCAACGCAAGACTCCGTATGCTTTCGAATGCGAAAGCAAAACGACTCACGGCGAAATCTCTGGAGCAGGTATCATCACTCTAGAACAAGGATGTAAAATGTACACCACGTTTGTTACACTCCTAGCTGAGGACACAAAATCGATCAACATCAGCCATTCTTTTATCTATGTGGATATTGATCACATTTGCGTCCCAGATGAAATTAAGCTGCAACAACCAGAACTTGCACTAATCCAACTCAATAATATTCAACTCGACTTTCTTAACTCAGTTAGTTAACAAATAAAAACTCACACAAAATTGCTTGAAGATAATAAACCTACACTCTTAGAAAAACATGTAACAAAATTTTCCATATTAATTACGATTACTGGCATCATTATGCTAACATATTTTTGTACAAATCCACATGGTAACTGTATACAAATTTTTAATAATTTCCTTGACCGTTCTCGTCGCCGGCAACACGTCGAGATTCCCATATCATCACTAAACACCACTGCTACAACATCCTGTTTATCAGAAGACGAAGACGAAGCTGCTGACTACACTCAAAAAGTGAGCAAAGCCGGTCAATCTTTGTTCTAAGGGGGGAGGCGTTATGTCATAGATACTATTTACTTTATATTATAAGTCCTGTATACTTTATATTGTTTATTTACTAAATTACTTTCTTAGAAGCCAAACTAATGTTATGTCATAGGATACTATTTACTTTATTTTATAAGACCTGTATACTTTTCATTGTTTATTTACTTAAAAGCTAAATTACTTTCTTAGAAGCCAAACTAATGTTATGTCATATGATACTATTTACTTAATGTTATAAGACCTGTATACTTTATAAATCATATTTTTAACTTCCTTAGAAGCCACACTAATTCGATTGTAATATTATATGCTAATGTTTATAGTTTATAACAAGTTAACCATAACACCAAGAACAATGTTGTTCCCCTTATGTTTACCCCCCCACCTCCTAGCTTCCTACACTATTTAAACCAAATCTTTCGATCCCTCAATATAATTCCATTCCCAAGTTCTCTGTATCAACTACTATATTTTAAGTTAATTTAAAAGTATTAAATAAATTTATTTTTAAAGAGTTTTTGTCTCTGCCACATAACATATGTCTGTTTTCACTTGTTTATTTTTATCTTTGATGTTTTTATGTATCATTTTATTTTCTGAATCAAATCTGTATGAGTGTAAGTTGCTGAATGAATGCATGTCTATGTCTATGTCTAATATATAAATATGATAATTTTTCTGCACAAATGCCCTTCTGGGTAGGTACTTGCTTGTTCCAGTCTGAGTGAGAGAGAAAGAGGGAAACTAGTATAATAAAAGGCCTGAAGCATTCCATCTTAGTTTACGTGATAGAGTTATGCTGCAACTATATTACGGTTGTAGTATAAACTCACAGAATATCTGCGTGAAAGAGCTGCTTTTTCGCAGCTTTTTAGCTTTACACTCATTATAAGAAAGCAGCTGCTTTCTTATGATCGTTGTTAAGACCGCACACTCGTTTTACTGGTAATGAGAATTTCCATATTGGGAAGACAACTTTATTATTCTTAATTATTAATCTGGAATTGATGTAGGTGTCTGTAGGAATTACACATTCAGACATCTACACCGATTCCCGATTATGTAATATTATGATGTATGCAATATTTACCTTAATCAACATGACAAATTAGAGAATAACTGCAGAGATAATACCTCCGATCAGAGGAAACTTATTTTGTAACGGTAGTAGATTCGAAAATAAAAGACATTTTGACAAACGAAATTTTGTTTACTGACGTCGAAAAAATGAATGTATTAAAGGAGACAGTTTCTTTTTGTATGAAGAATGGGCCCACCAAAAACTGTGATGACTCGTAATGAAATGTATGTAGATTTATTCCTTATAATCTCTAGATTACCATTGTAATAATAGTTGTACTATATATAAAGGGAATACTGAGAAAATAACAATCAAACGGCAATCTCATTATAACCTAAAATCCCATACGGGCGACTGTCTAATAGTTTTTTATTGATATCCTATGTTATAATAGTGCACTGTGAATAGTAAAAAGTGTAAAAAAGTTGTAGGTTCTTCGAATTCTTAAGTACTACTTGGTGGATGGATTTTTTTTTAGTAGTACCGGAGTAAACAGTACGAATAAACAGACGCGGTGATGTATTGATTCTTAACTGTATTTATTATTTATTGTGGTGTATTGAATACTAAGCACAGAATACATTACAAATGTATTCAATTGAAGCAAAAAGTAAGCCAAAACTATGCTCAACTAATTCTAAAAACAAGTACACATGTACTTATTTATCTAATATCATTTGCAACCAGTTACACGGTTTTAGGTGCATGTGTGCGTCCAACAGTGAACTTTAAGGGTGTTTGCAGTTTTACCTCTACAGCGATTGAGAAAATAAATAGCACGTAAGATGTTTTGAACTGGTCGTGTTAGGATAAAAAAAACTCTGTATTGTCACTGTATTTGTTATTGTAAAATCATCACATACTTAAAGCAGTATTAAAAGTGACACATGCCACCAGGTGCAGTATCAGGACATTGTTATTAATATGTATTGATTGAATAACATGTTTACATTCCAAGCACCATTAAAACCAAAATGACTGGATAGTAACATATCCGATTTTTAACAATATTAACCACGAAAAATAAATAGCATGTAAGGTGTTTTGAACTATTTGTGTTAGGATAAAATGAAACATAGTATTGTCACTGCATTTTTATTGTTCATTATTGTAAAATCATCATATTTTTAAAGCAGTCTATTATAAGTATCACAGGCCGCGAGGTGCAGTGCCAGGACATTTTTTTAATGTTTTGATTGATTAGCATGTTTACGTCCAACCACAATCGAAGCTAAAATGTAAAATTCTCGAGTAGCAGTCTCGTACCGGTAAGCTCAGTGTGGGGCGGCTACCCTCAAGATGGAGTGACGACCTGGTAAGACATTCAAAAGTTGATGGATGCAGGTGGCTCAGGACCGTGCTTGTATAATTCTTGGGGAGGCCTATGTTCAGCAGTGGAATTTGTGTAGGGCTGTAATGATGAAGAAGTTTTAAACTAGTTGTGTACGGATACGGCTCGACCGGGGTAAGACACGCTCTCACGGAAAACGCTACCAGAGTAAAATACCAAAATAAAATATGGTGAGTGTAGAGAATCGGAGTCCTTTTTTACTGGAAACGAAGCACTCCATCTTAGTCCTCAGGGGTGACAATGCATCTGCATTTTGATTCTTAAACGAGGATAAATAAAGATGTCTATGAGCCACAGCATCTACTTACCATCAGGTGGACCGTGCGCTCGTTTGTCACACTTATTCTATAAAAAAAACAAAAGGAGATTGTCAATTGAAAGAGATACGAAAAGGTATCAGAGCATCTATTCAACTTGCTCGGCGTTTATTTATAAATTAGGCGCTTTATTTATAATAAGGCACATAGTACAAACAGGTCAAGTAAGCAACAATAATTACAAGTTTTATTGATTATTATTCGTCATCATTACAACAATTCACTGCTGAACATAGGTCTTCCCTAAATTAAATATATAATGTAAAATATTGTATAGCCCTTCCGTCAACTGCCATCGCGTTTCGTCCCATATGGTGTCGTAAAAGTCATAACAGAGTAAAATAAAGCTACCAGGAGGTAAGCAGCAACATCTCCCTATAGAATACCACAAAAAGCTTTGGTTGCCACAAGCGTAGCAACTGTGGCAAAACTACCATATAATGATGCATATTTATATTACTATATAAATATGCATTATTACTACTTGTGTATAAATTATTCCAATCATTGTGAGGTTCATTGAATAAAATGAGTTATCAATCAGCAATCTCTCTTTTAGGTTAGTAGTTCTTTTTAGTTTAGGTATTAAGAATCTAGATAAATGATTACATAACTTAAAAATACAGTGACGGGAAGTAGAAGCAGCACGCTCATAACTAGCCACAGGATAGAATAGAATCATTTTTATTCAATATAGATTACAATACATAATACTTATTAAGTCATTTTTTACTTTTACCACTGGTTCGCAAAAAACCTCTGTCCTGGGAAGAATCAGCAAGAAACCCAGCGAGACTTTTTTTTAAAAAAAAGCACATTTTACAATATAATGTTTTATACAATTGTTTTGAAAACATTTAGAAACAGCATGGTAGCGATCACCTCATTCCCAGGGGTTATTATCAGTCATGTATTCTCTAGTAGTATAATAACCCTTACTAAACAATTTTTGCTTAAGAAATAATTTAAACCTTTTGACAGAAAAGGTCTGCATAAAATAGTTATTGTTGATGCCGCTCTGGAAATGGCAGGAGTTACAGTTACAGGCATAAGGGGTGATTGTGGGATGTTACCTATGTCTTCAATATTCATGGATTGTAATTCCATATCCCTGTTATCATTTGTGTCTCCATACAGTTGTAGAAGCTCTCGGCCGACAAGATTGCAGACTCATTCTAAATGATCCATCTGAAAAGTGTTTTTTTCATCAACTAATCGAACAGACTAGAGTTTTACAGTGTCTACCACTTAAATAATAATATTTATTAATATTTTATTTATTTCAATCTTTATTACTAATAAACAGTCTTAATGGCTCTTAAATTATATATGAATATCATGTACTCGTTTCACTTCATAATACTTTTGTAGTAAACCAGATTCCACTAAGGTAAAAAGAAATAAAAATACATCAAATCGGAAAGGTAAACAAGTGAAGTAGTTATTTTAGAATTATAACATTATTTGACTGAGTACAAGTTCTTAGACGTTTTATTTACACTAATTTTATTTAAGGTAAAAAATATTACTTGTGTATTAAGTACAAATTCATACATATATGGGGTAAGGTAAGGAAGAAGTAGCATCTATCTAATAACAACTAAAAAAAAAAAAACTGTGGTTATCGAATATCTCCCCTATAAGGCAATCTGTGGGGGAGGTCTATGTTCAGCAGTAGCAGTAGTTAATTGGCACAGCCCGTGTGTGGTGAGCTCTTAAAATTGAAGATCCACATGGAATACAAATCTTGTAATGGAATGGGCAGTTTCAATACTTTCTTGCAATATTCTTAGGCAGTTATAACAAACTGCATCAAGTAGTGTAACTGAAAAATTGGGAATGCAAATAAAAATAAAGAAGTAAAGAAATATTAAACTCAGAAAGAATGTACATTACCTACAATCAACAAAATAAAATAAAAATAATGTAAACAAAATTTTGCTTCCTGATGGAGTTTAAATATAATGAACATAAATAGTAGATGTATTTAATCAAATATTAACACTAATATGTATTCCTAATAACATCCATTTATTTTGTGTTATCCATATCTATAAAATTAAATTCAGAAGGAATGAGTACATTCCTTCTGAATTTAAGCTGCGTCTTCCTATTAACAACTACCAATAAAAAAATTTGGTTGCCGACTTGTCTACTAAGCATGGCAACTATAGCAAGTATCCTCCTGTGAGGAAATCTGAGGGAAGGTCTATGTTCAGCAATGGGCTTTTGATAGGATGTAACGGTTGTGGACATAGTTACTCTGACACACTTTTAACATAGATTTGTGTATATTTTGTGTGATTTTATTTTATCTATTAATTAAATTAGATTTTACCAATAACATAACACTTCAATACTTTGACACTTTTAACCTTTTAACATACTAATAAGAATTGTGTTTGTTATTTGTTTTAGGTAATTCAACATAAATTATAGATTTTCCAAAATTCTAGGAGCAAAAGTAAACTTGTATTATACACTCACATATACTTTTAATTAAACTCGTCAGTTTTCATTTTCGAATGTCATTGGCGAATTAAATACATAATGTGGAATATTTGGCTAACCTGTATAATATAATCCAACACTTGTTGCATTGATTAGACATTGACATATGAATTTGTTAGTAATATGAAGGGATATTTATTAGTATTTTTACAAACTTAAAATAATTAAGTACTAAAACGTATAGATCGTTAAGTGTCTGTGGGTGTGGGTCGTTTATTTTTATTTCTAAAAAGTCGTACCATATCTCAATATTCAGTAAAAATAAAATAAAATGTAATACATTATAAACGAAAATTAGTAGTTTTCGTTTCCGTAGTATAATATTTTGGACTAGAACTCGAGAGTGACAAAATAAGATATATTTCACATAAAGTTTGAAACTTTAAATCAATTGTGGTTTTGTACAGTTGAATTATTCGCATTCCATAAGATAAGATACTCACCTCTTGAGAAATCCACATATATAAAAGTTGTCGCACATCTGCTCCTGTCTCGGCTAGTTATTGTCTTCGCACAGTGCGTTGAAATCCACAAATATTATTTTATTGTTTTCTGTGTATGCTGATCTTCCAGATGCAATAAGTACAAAAAACAGCAACGTGAAGAATGTCAATGCCGTAAAGTGATACCCGGCCGCCGGCACAGACATAGATATGAAATATGATGCTTATATTATTATAATATGGCCGTCGGTTATTACCCAGCACGGAAGTCAATGACAAAATAGCGTTTCGTTCCACGGTGTCTTTGAACCATGTTATATGATATAAGCTAACACTTTTAGAAATAGGATAAAATCTCAGTGGTATCCCTTTTTAGTAATAAATATATAATATACAAATAAGTATAAATATAATATGTATATAATAAGTTATCTTTGTAAAACAAACATTTTTCTTTTAATAGAAACAGCAAAAATGATTCATCACACGCATTTTTTCCCATATTACATTAACCAGAACACGGAATATCAAAACCACTCATTTTTTTTAGATTTCTTGATTCCGTTTAGATATTTATAAAATCTATAGGCCATTTATTATAATAAATTGGTAACTTTTTTTTCTATGTAATACCATTAAGGGTCGTTAAAATTTCTAGTGGGCCCAAAAACGACTGACTCCTTGGAGACAATTTCTTTTTGTATGGAGAATGGGCCCACTACAAATTTTAGGGATATTTAATGAAATGTATGTCGATTTATTCCTTATAATCTATAGATTGCAAAATTAATATTAGTTTTATCGCATCTAAAGGGAATTCAGAGAAATTAAAATATGAATATCACAATAACCTAAAAAGAAACTAAACGCTATTTTTTTTAATCTGGCTTTACGGCTCTGGGTTCTAGCCCTTCTGAGCCGAAACTAAAAGTTGTTTTCTATTAGTATTGTGAGTTAGAATAGTGTATATAGAATAGAATAGGACAGCTAAATAATTAATAGCATAAAACAAAGTTGCAGGTACATTCAACATTTATAGGTACTTTTAGACTGATGGAAAATCCTTTTAGTAGTTCCGGCAAAAATAGTACACTGACCAAGAAACATGGTGTGGAGGCTATTTTTACATGTATCGATTGATTAGTGAATATACATCACAAACACCATTACAGTAATTAAATAAATATGATTAAAGCCAAAATGAATAAAAGATAATATGTTCATTTATAATATTACCTTTACATGCTATAGTAAGAAAGATGTTTTAATCTGGTTGTAAAGGATAAAAACACAAAGTAAAATACCACTGTATTTATTACTGTAATCATTTCAAAAGTAGTCTATTAATAGTGGAACAGACAGACAGGCGCGGTGTTAAGACTTTATTTTGATATATCTTTGTTGGTTAGTAAAGGTTTAGTGTGTAAACTTTGCTTTAAAATATATTAACTGATTAGTTATTATACCCCAAACACCATTAAAGCCAAAATGACTAGGTAATATCATGTTTATTTATGTTGATAAATATGAAATGAGATGTTTTAAACTAGTTGTAAGGATTACAAAACACATGTATAATTTAATTGTATTTATTATTGTCAGTCATTATCATTCCAAAAGATTTTTCAAAACAACTTGATAATAACATGTCCATTTATGAAATTGTTAGAATCATAAGAATATTTTATGTGATATAAGACTGTTGTCTTCAATATCCATATACTTTTTGTCTCTGCTTACGAGCAGCTCTACAAGATTTCAGCCTACAAGACATACACATTTATTCTAAGCAACCCACCTGAAAAAGTTAATGAATATTGAAACAAGCACACATGTACTTATTTATCTAATATCATTTGCAACCAGTAACACGGTTTTAGGTGCATGTGTGCGTCCAACAGTGAACTATTAAGGGTGTTTAGCGAGTTTTACCTCTACAGCGATTGAGAAAATAAATAGCACGTAAGATGTTTTGAACTGGTCGTGTAAGGATAAAAACTCTATATTGTCACTGTATTTGTTATTGTAAAATCATCACATACTTAAAGCAGTATTAAAAGTGACATGCCACCAGGTGCAGTGTCAGGACATTGTTATTAATATGTATTGATTGAATAACATGTTTACATTCCAAGCACCATTAAAACCAAAATGACTGGAGTAACATATCCGATTTTAACAATATTAACCACGAAAAATAAATAGCATGTAAGGTGTTTTGAACTATTTGTGTTAGGATAAAAAGAAACACTGTATTGTCACTGCATTTTTATTGTTTATTATTGTAAAATCATCATATTCTTAAAGCAGTCTATTATAAGTATCACAGGCCGCGAGGTGCAGTGCCAGGACATTCTTTTAATATGTGTTCATTGATTAGCATGTTTACATCCAACTGCAATTAAAGCTAAAATGTAAAATTCTCGAGTAGCACTCTCGTACCGGTAAGCTCAGTGTGGGACGGCTACCCTCTAGTTGGAGTGACGACCTGGTAAGATATTCAAAAAGTCTATGGATGCAGGTGGCTCAGGACCGTGCTTTGTATAATTCCTTGGGGGAGGCCTATGTTCAGCAGTGGACTTGTCACTGCTGAACATAAACCTAAGACTATAGGCTGTAATGATGAAAGTTTTAAACTAGTTGTGTACGGATACAGCTCGACCGGGTAGGACACGCTCTCTGAAAACGCTACCAGCGTAAAATAGTAACAATGCTCCTGTGTTTCGTATGGTGAGTGTAGAGAACCGGAGTCCTTTTTTACTGGAAACGAAGCACTCCAAGCTTAGTCCTCAGGGGTGACAATGCATCTGCATTTTGATTCTTAAACGAGGATAAATGTAGATGTCTATGAGCCACAGCATCTACTTACCATCAGGTGGACCGTGCGCTCGTTTGTCACACTTATTCTATAAAAAAAACAAAGGAAATTGTCAATTGAAAGAGATACGAAAAGGTATCAGAGTATCTATTCAACTTGCTCGGCGTTTATTATAAATTAGGCGCTTTATTTATAATAAGGCACATAGTAGAAACAGGTCAAGTAAGCAACAATAATTACAAGTTTTATTGATTATTATTCGTCATCATTACAACAATTCACTGCTGAACATAGGTCTTCCTAAATTAAATATATAATGTAAAATATTGTATAGCCCTTCCGTCAACTGCCATCGCGTTTCGTCCCATATGGTGTCGTAAAGTCGTAACAGAGTAAAATAAAGCTACCAGGAGGTAAGCAGCAACATCTCCTATAGAATACCACAAAGCTTTGGTTGCCACAAGCGTAGCAACTGTGGCAAAAACTACCATATAGTAATGATGCATATTTATATTACTATATAAATATGCATCATTACTACTTGTGTATAAATCATTCTAATCATTGTGAGGTTCATTTAAGTGGTATTCACAAATACAGCGCACAGTGGCACATAAAATGAGTTATGAATCAATCTCTCTTTTGGGTTAGTAGTTCTTTTAGTTTAGGTATTAGAATCTAGATAAATGATTACATAACTTAAAAATACAGTGTCAGGAGTAGAAGCAGCACGCTTATAACTAGCCACAGAATAGAATAGAATCATTTTATTCAATATAGATTACAATACATAATACTTATTAAAAGTCATTTTTTACTTTTACCACTGGTTCGCAAAAAAACCTCTGTCCTGGGAAGAATCAGCAAGAAACCCAGCGAGACTTTTTTTAAAAAAAGCACATTTTACAATATAATTTTTATACAATTGTTTTGAAAACATTTAGAAACAGCATGGTAGCGATCACCTCATTCCCAGGGGTTATTATCAGTCATTTATTCTCTAGTAGTATAATAACCCTTACTAGACAATTTTTGCTTAAGAAATAATTTAAACCTTTTGATAGAAAAGGTCTGCATAAAATAGTTATTGTTGATGCCGCTCTGGAAATGGCAGGAGTTACAGTTACAGGCATAAGGGGTGTTTGTTGGATGTTACCGATGTCTTCAATATTTATGAATTGTAATTCCATATCCCTGTTATCATTTGTGTCTCCATACAGTTGTAGAAGCTCTCGGCCGACAAGATTGCAGACTCATTCTAAATGATATACCTGAAAAGTGTTTTTTTTTTCAACAACTAACCGAACAGACAATAGTTTTACAGTGTCTTCCACCTAAATAATGATATTTATTAATATTTTATTTATTTCAATCTTTATTACTAATAAACAGTCTTAATGTCTCTTAAATTATATATAAATAGCATGTACTCGTTTCCTTCATAATACTTTTGTAGTAAACCAGATTCCACTAAGGTAAAATAAAATACATCAAATCAGAAAGGTAAACAAGTGAAGTAGTTATTTTAGAATTATAACATTATTTGACTAAGTACAAGTTCCTAGACGTTTTACATTTACACTAATTTAAGGTAAAAATATTACTTGTGTATTAAGTACAAAGGCAGACAAATATGGGGTAAGGTAAGGAAGAATTAGCAACTAAAGAAAAAACTGTGGTTATCGAATATCTCCCTATAAGGCAATCTGTGGGGAGGTCTATGTTCAACAGTAGACTTTTGATAGGCTGTAAAGTTAAAGATAACCTGGTGGTGAATAGCCAAATTGTTTGTAGTGCAGGTGTATGATACTACAAACATCAATCTGTGCCAAAGCGATTATGCCAACTCCTCCGGGCAAGCCTATTTCAGGTAGGGATCACTTACAGGCTGTTAAAGTAAAGTAAGTACCTGGTGTGATGGTATCCACTGCAAAATAATATCTCTTTCTGCTGAGTTCTTAAAATGAGCTCTTAAAATTGAAGATCCACATGGAATACAAATCTTCTAATGGAATGAGCAGTTTCAATACTTTCTTGCAATATTCATAGGCAGTTACAACAAACTGCATCAAGTAGATGTAACTGAAAAAATTGGGAATGCAAATAAAAAATAAAGAAGTAAAAAAATATTAAATTCAAAAAGAATGTATATTACCTACAGTCAACAAAATAAAATAAAAATAATGTAAACAAAATTCTTGCTTACCTGATGGAGTTTAAATATAATAAACATAAATAGTAGATGTATTTTATTAAATATTAACACTAATATGTATTCCCTAATAACATCCATTTATTTTTATGTTATCTATATCTTTAAATATTAAATTCAGAAGGAATGTGTGTACATTCCTTCTGAATTTAACAACATCTTCTAGTAACAACAACCAATAAAAAAACTGTGGTTGCCGACTCGTCTACTAAGCATGGCAACTATAGCAAGTATCCTCCTTGAAAATCTGAGGAAGGTCTATGTTCAGCAATGGGCTTTTGATAGGATGTAACGGTTGTGGATATAGTTACTCTGACAGACACTTTTAACATAGATTTGTGTATATTTTGTGTGATTTTATTTTCTCTATTAATTAAATTAGATTTTACCAATAACATAACACTTCAATTCTTTGACACTTTTAACATACTAATAAAATTGTGTTTGTCATATGTTTTAGGTAATTCAACATAAATTATAGATTTTCAAAATTCTAGGAGCAAAAGTAAACTTGTATTATACACTCACATATACTTTTAATTAAACTCGTCAGTTTTCATTTTCGAATGTCATTGGCGAATTAAATACATAATGTGGAATATTTGGCTAACCTGTATAATATAATCCAACACTTGTTGCATTGATTAGACATTGACATATGAATTTGTTAGTAACATGAAGGGATATTTATTAGTATATTTACAAACTTAAAATAATTAAGTACTAAAACATGTATAGATCGTTAAGTGTCTGTGGGTGTGGGTCGTTTATTTTTATTTCTAAAAATCGTACCATATCTCAATATTCAGTAAAAATAAAATAAAATGTAATACATTATAAACGAAACTTAGTAGTTTTCGTTTCCGTAGTATAATATTTTTGGACTAGAACTTCGAGAGTGACAAAAATAAGATATATTTCACATAAAAGTTTGAAACTTTAAACAAATTGTAGGTTTTGTACAGTTGAATTATTCGCATTCCATAAGATAAGATACTCACCTCTTGAGAAAACCACAAATATAAAAGTTGGCGCACATCTGCTCCTGTCTCGGCTAGTTATTGTCTTCGCACAGTGCGTTGAAATCCACAAATATTATTTAATTGTTTTCAGTGTATGCTGATCTTCCAGATAAGTAAGTAAGTACAAAAAACAGCAGCGTGACGAATGTCAATGCCGTAAAGTAATACCCGGCCGCCGACACAGACATAGATATGATGCTTATATTATGATAATATGGCCGTCGGTTTTTACCCAGCACGGAAGTCAATGACAAAATAGCGTTTCGTTCCACGGTGTCTTTGAACCATGTAATATGATATAAGCTAACACTTATAGAAATAGGATAAAAATCTCAGTGATATCCCTTTTTAGTAATAAATATATGTATAATATACAAATAAGTACAAATATAATATGTATATAATAAGTTATCTTGGTAAAAAAATACATTTTTCTTTTAATAGAAACTGCAAAAATGATTCATTACACGCATTTTTCCCCATGTTACATTAACCAGAACACGGAATATCAAAACCACTCATTTTTTTTAGATTTCTTGATTCCGTTTAGATATTCATAAAATGTATAGGCCATTTATTATAATAAATTGATAACTTTTTTTTGTATGTAATACCATTAAGGGTCGTTAAAATTTCTAGTGGGCCCAAAAACGACTGACTCCTTTCATTTCATTTCTGCAGCATCTACTTACCATCAGATGGATGTGCGCGTTTCTTCACTGTACTTCTACAGTATGTAACGAACAACTTGGAGGTCTTTTTAGGGGCGTATAGATGTACATATAGGCATCCATTTATGACAATGAATTTATTTTTGGTCGTTATCAAAGGGATTTTAGTGTTTACAATAGTTAACTAACTAAATTCAATCTTGTAAAAATATTTTTCACGTTAGAATTACTCCCCAGCCAATGCAGAGCTAATAAGCCTACATACATTTTCAACGACCCACATACAAAAGAACTCTGTGCGAGTGAATAAGTATTATATAAGGAAAACATGGAAAATCAGCACTTAAATAGCAATTATCAACATGTTTTTTACACAAAAATAAGGTTAATTTTTGCACGCCCTTGCATTGATATAACATAAAGGCTTTGCTACTTTTTCAGGAAAATAAATTTGTTAATAACCCCAAACAATACAGGATTGCAAAAGTAAATATGTCCCAATCCGCTTAGCGCATAAACAAAAAACTGCATTTCAATTTTTGTATTCAAATGAATAGCGTTAGCGTTACTTTCATCCAACAACGCACTTTAATTTATTCCTTAGACTTTATTTCGCCTGCAGGTTCGTTCGACGTAAAAGGTCTCAATGTATTTTTGAGATACTGTAATATACTACCCAACTTCGCTTACTCTTACACCGAGCTGCAACTTAAGAATGTTTTTTCCTTAATCAGTTCAACGTTCTCACCTCTGAGGACTAAAATATAATTCCTTGTTACCAGAAAAAATTGTCTAAAGTTCTCCACACTCACCATACCTAACACTGCGGAATTGCTAGTATTATGTGAGAGCGCGGTCCTTTCCTGGATGAGTTGACCCGTTCTTGCTACAGCCAAAATACTGATACAGCGTGGCTCTGTTGGTGCATTGTTGCGTTGCTCGCGTATGACAAAAAACACTCATGTATTACACTGTCAAATATCATCTTCATTATTATTATTACAGCCCTTACAAATCCACTGCTGAACATAGGCCTCGCCCAAGGAATGCCACAAAGCACGGTTCTGCACCACCTGCATCTATCGACTTCCTGCATATCTTACCAGGTCACTCCATCTAGTGGGGGGCCGCCGTACACTAAGACTACCGGTATGAGGTAACCACTCGAGAGCCTTCTTAAAAAAATGTTCAAACTGTCAAATATATAGGGGGTTATTATATGAAATAAAATCAAACCTTTTTCTAATAAAACATTAATTTATACTGCCATTTTGAGGGAAAATAATTTATACTTTTCCGATAGAACTCTGGGAACCTGAACTATACAAGTCTACAGACCACTTTTTTCCTTGCAGGAAATTGTTCCACATTGTGAAAAAATTACAAGAACGACGTATCGTTTCTTACTCTTGTAATGTTAAAACGGTTTGTCGAGCAGTGTGTGATATTGAAATATCAAAGAGCAATTATGACGGAGATTGATTGACGAGTCGCGATTGTTTTAAGATAGTTTTTTTTATGGAATATAGGTGAGAAAAGAGCACACAGTCAAGCTGATGGTTAGTGGATGCTGTGGCCCATAGACATCTTCATCTATGTTCAATTAGAAATAAAAATGCAGATGCATTTTCATCCTTGAGCACTTCAAGCGTCAATTCGTGCTCCTCTAGGCACATCAATGATTTCATGAGACACACATTTCTCGAGTTTATTTATTTTACTATTTTAGTGCAAATAAGTTAATCCAATAAACCGTACAAAAGTTCACTGCTGACCATAGGCATCCCCAATAGATTGCCTCATAGATAGAATTTTGTAAACGTTACCACGCTTGGCAGGCGGGTTGGGAACCGCAGCTTTTATTATTTCGAGTTGTTACCAGGAAGATGCTGCTATACCAGGAAGATGCGGCAGCCCAACTACCGTTTCAGTTTCTCTCTGTCATATCTTACGACACGGTACGGTACCACGGGACGATATGGGGAAGTGGATATTCTTACACCGCTTCTACACGGCTTAAATTAGTAAATATTGTGGGTAAACTAACATCAAACCATGCCGTTAAATCCTTGGTTATTTGAGAAGGATCGGCATCCACCATTACGTTACTGTGAAAAAATACTGTAAAAACGGAAAACCTAAATAGGTTTATAAATATACAGTGTTGTGTAATTCAAAAAAAAAATTTTTAATATAATTTTTAATAAAAATTTACAATTAATAAATGGTTTCATTATATTTCCCGTAATCTCCAGGTCAAAACAAAACCTATTTGAAAGCTGTAATGAAAATTTAATTGCTTCAGCCGGTCGTAGCTATACTTTCGCGAAATTACTCAAATTTCCTCTTCTCGCTCATCATTTATAGCTATTCATTCGAAATTATTTTACTAATACTAGCGACCCACCCCAACTTTGCCTGTTTTTGAATATCCTATATCACTCTTGGCATTCCTCTCTATCTATTCGTGATGTTTCTGCCTCCAAGCATCAGGGCACGCACTAATGTGTTCCGGTCTGAAATGTATAGAGAACCAGTATAATTACAGGCTGTGAGCCATTATATCTTATTCCTTAGAGGTCACAACGCGTCTGCAGCCTTCTTTGATATAAGTTGGTTGCGGGTGTCCATTGACTGCAGTAGACTTACCATCAGTTTGTTTGTTACTTCAATTTTTTGACATTCGCTGTCAAATTCCATACTTTACGTTTTAGTTCGCACATTTTCCACGGGACTACTTTATTGAAACGGACTCTTGTTAAATAAGAGACTAATTGGACCTACTTGTGCAATAAGGAACTAACCCACAAACCTGCCAAATTTGAACTAAGTATGTAGGATGCTTCAAAAATGCACCTTCTATCATGTCTGTAAAGATGAAAGTGATATGACAATTTCTCGAGTTATCACTACCTACTTAAGGAACCAACTCTAAAACTACAGTTTATTATGAAGCAAAAGCGATCCATGTTCCATGGTTACGTAGTAAAAATTCGAATTAACAATTCTTTGTTTTTGTTAAAAGATCCACGTGACATGGTTTTAGTTTGCAAAATAAACTTAGAGTCTTTTAAACTTATTTTGATTATTTTAAAGGAATCATGTCGCATGGTTTTAGTTTGAAAAACAAACTAAATGTTAGCTCTGTTTTTTGTGCAGCACCATGGCACATGGCTCTGTTTTAATTAATTGCGTCTGCAACTAGGTAGAAACTAATGTAACGTGGTTCTTTTCGTTAAAATAGAAATATCAAGAAATTGAATTTTAAAACCTTTGATTATGTGAGATTCATAAAAAAATATTACGGAATTTTTAATGTATTTGAAATAAGTTAATTTATTAAACTTACCTGATGTTTAGTACAAACTAAACATAAACAATGATCTAATAATTTATTACTAAATTAATATTTTGTATGGCAACATTAAAGTGTAACATTTTGTATTGATTTTCTCTGGCAACTTTTTCCTTCTTCTGTCAATCTAGCCGGCGTGTGGTTGCTTTGTCCACTTAATTAAAAAAAAAATACCATAAATAAACAGTTTTCAAATATTATTGCACGTTTTTCTTATACACCTGCCTCAAATTCACCTATTAATATTAGTGCTATTGTCACTATGCCTCATAACTTAAAAGGTGAAGAAGCTACTAAACCTATTCTAAAAGAACCCGTATTAGCTGCGACATCAATGATAATAAATCATGATATACTTACTGAGACAACGGCCGAAAAAAGTATAGAACTCCCTCCATATTCCCCACTTTCTCCACGCCCACTTGACACTAACAATATCAATGAAGGTGTGTGTAATAATTCAGAGGTACATCTTTCTGGTGAAGGGCTTTTCAAAACCAATCCAAAAAAATACGTACTACCTGCATCATCAACCCTTATATATAATGATTTACTTACTGAGACTGAGGCAGAAAAGAGTATCGAACCTCCACCATATTCTCCACTGTCGCCACGCCCGCTTGTTACTAATAGTATAAAGGATATCATACTGAACGAAATGTTTATAAATAATGCAACAAATTCTGCTAAATTAACTCCTCAATTATTGCTTGGTCAGGAAAACTCGCTTCATGATGATTTCACCAAAACATCGGTTTCGCCGATCCCTCCTATGTCACCAGAGATAGCAAAAATGTATGGCTTTTTAAGAGACTCCATGGCAATAGACAGCGTCGAAAAAACTACGGTACCTGATGAGAATATTTCTCCATTATATAGCGACGATTCCGTGAAGGATCCTGGTTATTGTGCTGATGATGACTTCACGTGACGATTCCTCAAATGGTTCAGCATTTTTAATCACTGAGATTACACATGCTGAAATGAACCAAAAACCCAAAGAAAATAATAATAAGGCGAAACATGTAGATCGAGAAACGTTTTCTGATAGCTCTAATACTGACGCAAATAGCAATAGAATTTCACATAGATCTGTCAATGTTAATTCAGTTGATGATGTAAACATAGTTGCAACAGTATCCGAAACAGACACAGATATAAAGACTAATGCTATGGCTGAAAATAGCGAAAAAGAAACAGGTAAACCAAAAAAAGGAAGAATAAGACGTGATCGTGGACATTCAAGGGAAGAAAGGAAAAAAAACGAAAATACTGTAATTTGTCATACGTAAATTCGAAAAAAGAGTTATTTAAACATAAAAATTTTGTGTATTTCAAAATATGTAGCAGCAAAAAAAAATATGTTATGAAAATTTGCCAGTTGAAAAACGTCTGAATGCATTTAATAAATTTTATTCTTTAGGGTCTTACAATGCTCAAAATATGTTCTTGGTAGCAATGGTTCATGAAAAACCTGAAAAACAAATGTTAACAGAAAGAACACATATTTTAGAGAGTACACACTAGAAGGTGTATCCGTTTGCAGGGATATGTTCGTCAAGACTTTACAAACTTCGACGAAGAGAATAAATACATCTCTTCAAAAATTGCATTCTACAAACGAAATAACTGACAGAAGAGATGCTGGACACAATGAATCCTCTCCTGAAAGTGTAAAATTTGTGATTGATTTGATAAAAAAGTTGCCAACTTACTGTGTGCTAAGTACTTAAGACCAGATATGACATTATCCAAAATATACGATCTTTACTGCTAAGAATCAGAAAAGTCAGGTGTTAACATACTTTGTCGTTCGAAAATGAATCGTTTTTTCTCACAAAATTTAATTTGCGTACTACTCCCTTGAAAAAAATACCTATAATAGGTGCGACTTTTTTGAAAATAAAAAGTTTTTGCGAAAGAAGAAGAAAAATTGGAAATCGAAGAAAACCAAAAGGTGCACCATGAAAAAGCAGCTCTTCTACAAGAACAACTTAAAAGTAACATGAAGCTTGCCTCAGAAGACCCTATGGTAGAGACACTTACCTTTGACATCAAAAAGACCCTGCCTTTGCCTCGCATATATACAAACATAATTCTAGGCACCCATACTGGCAGTAAAAATTAATGTCATTGCAATGTGTGGGTAGAAGGCGAAGCTGGGCGCGGAGTACAATAAGTAGGCTCCTGTTTTATACAGCATATTTTACAAAGGATGGGAAACAACGTGAAGCGCTTAATCTTATGGTGCGTTTCTTGTCGCGGGCAAAACCGCAACATAAAACTAGTTTTAATGTTAAAGGTTGCTTTAAATGAACATCCATCTATAGAAGAAATCAACATTCGATTTCTTGAATCAGAACATAGCTTTCTCCTAATGATTCTGACTTTGCGAAAATCTAATGGTTTTAAAAAGGCAAAACAGGGTTTACACATCCAATGATTATATTCAAATAATGAAAAATTGCAAAAGAAACAATCCCTTAAAAGTACAAAGAATGAAAACTTCAGATTTTTTATCTACCTCAATATTAGAAGAAAAAAAAACAATAAATAGAAAAAAGACCGTCGACGGAAAAAAGGTTTCATAAAGAAATAATGCTATGGAAAAATTTAATGAATTCCATATACATGAGAAGCAGCTTCGCCGAAGATTTTAATAAAATCAACATAAAAGAGAGTGTTCGAGGCAGGACAAGTTTTGAGATATCTAAGGAGGTGATGGAACCTCTTTGGCCGAATGGAAAACACATTTCTGACGCAAAGTTAAAGGACCTTAAAAGTATTTTGCATCTCATACCTCAAGACGCCCACGAATTTTATGTTAATCTTGTCGGAGATGACCAAATTGAGGACCTAGAAGGTTTTTCAGGCCATATATATTTCGAGCTTGAAGAAGAAGTTGAAGAAGTTTCTTAAAATCACTAAATGCTGAAAGGAACCAACCCACATAAGTGCATTTTTGCAGAAAGGAACAACGTATATTTTTAAATAAAAAAAAACTCTTTTTTTCACAAGTGACGAAACTTTTAAATAAACACATATAATACGGCTTCATTCATCACACTGCAAAGTTCAAAGTTATTACGATAAATTGTTCGTTTTATTTACACAATTTTATTTAAAACCTTATTTTCTCAAAACTATCATTGTGTGGGTTGGTTCCTTATTGCATAAGTAGGTCCAATTAATCTATATTTTGTAATTAGACTGACAATGTGTGTGAAATGACAAGGCTGGATTTTCGGCGTGCATAAGAGACTACATAATACTATTATATAACAATGTCATGAGTGGTGACCTCCCCACTCAGACCTAAGGGTAAGTAATTTTAGTTATGCGGAAGTCTTCTTCTTCTACGAAAACTATGTAGAAATATTTTTTAGTGTAGCTCACCAATTTCGTATATAAGTTGTTAATTAAGGTTTCAACGCCACATTGCGATTTAAGATAATGACATACCTGAAAGTTGGTAAATATGTTTTCTGCTATTGATTCAGTAATAATACATAAAGCGTATGCTATTACAGGAATTAACGTTTCGACGAAGCTTGTTGCGGATTTAATATACTTTTTCTATGTAATTGCATAGATTAACTATGCAATTACATAAAAAAAGGAAAAAGAGAATAAAACTACTTTTACGGATTCTATCGCGTTTAATTAACTTATTTTATTAAATTCCCGACGTTTCGGGTGCTTTACAGCACCCATGCTAACGGGGGACTGAGGTGATTGACGTCCCGATGTCAGAGTTAACACGGAGTACATTCAGCTTTTTTAATTATTAATTTTGGTCCGATCTACGCAGAATGAACTTACTGTGTCTTGAAGTCTTGCAGTGGTATGCTTGGGTTTAGTTTTAATTTTATTAATTACAGGATCCCAAGCAGGTAGTAGTACCCATCCTCCCTCTCTATTGAAATTAGGATGTTTTTTTTAATTTCAATAGCCTCACGTATCATCCTTAGCAGGAATCGATGTTCTTTCGCGAGGATTTGTGCTTTATCAAATCTAATGTAATGGCGGGGGCCGTCTAGGATATGATCACAAACTGCAGACTTCCCGGAACGTTGGTGCTTCACGTCAGCTATGTGTTCTTTTACGCGGGTTTTTATTGATCATTTTGCTTGCCCTATATATGAGAGACCACATTCACAATCAAGCTTGTACACTCCAGCATCTTGTAGAGGAATATTGCTCTTGACGGATGGTAAGAACTGACTAATCTTCTTCGGCGGCTTGAAGAATGTTCTAATAGAAGATCGCTTCAAGATGAAGCCAATCTTGTCTGTGACACCTCTGACATATGGTAGTACAGCAGGCACACGCTCGACTGTGGCCGGCTTCACTCGGTCACTGTGACGTAGGTGCGGGACCCGAAGCTTGTTGTCGTACAGAACCTGCTTGGCGTGCTGAAGCTCGGCGGTCAGGTGTTTGCTAAAAACAAGTTAATTAAATGCGATAGAATCCGTAAAAGTAGTTTTATTTAATTTGTAGTGTTCGCTTAAATATAAAAATGATTAGGGTATAGAGAACTTTATTTTTGTGCAAAAGGAATAGAGCTGAAAATTTATAATCATACACAGGGGCGGTTCCTTTGTCTATTCATTCCGAGCGGTGTCAATAACATGGCCAGAAATTATTCATATTCTTGATTTTTTTGTTAGAATTCGAGCTTTAAGCGGGTGTTCTTTTGAATAAAATTGTACGAAACGATGAATGTTGTATGTGGCCACTACATAATATTTAAAATTGCATGTTATACAATATTCATCATTAAAATATACATTTTTTTAAGAATATTAATAATATTATTTCTAGTATATCCTAATAATAATTAATTAATTATTTATGTGTAGCTAATTTCCTAATTTATTGTGTTGCTAAAATGTTTAACGTCGCTAAAATAAAATTCTAAATATTAACTTTATTCACTTCTTAATTAAGAGCATTATATACGTCTATAGCCTTGTTCAGGAAAGAGCTAAGGGTCTGGTAACTCACCGGTCTCCGCCTTCCACTGCTTCACGCTGCTGGGGTTCGGCGAGCTGGCTGGCTGATTAGGTGACTCGAAGGGATATAACCCTGTCTCTCCGAATAGAATAGTCCATAGGTCACTGGCACAGTATCTTCGGGAATTGTTTACCACTCGTTGTAAAATAAAAGGAACACACACAATAATTTTTCGAAAGAGAAAAGTTCATAACGTTTCGGCGTACGGCGCGCAAGTGACTCCGCCGTTCGGCCAATCAGACGCAAGCGCGGCTTCTCACGTAAAAAGGATTGTTACCAGACCAAGAATTCAATAAATCCCTATTAATTTAGTAATTGTTGCCACTCGAAAGTTTATAAGAAAATAAATATATAGACAATAAATATTAATTTAAAAAATATGGTTCCAGTACGGAACAAGCCTAATTAGGTGGAGTAATAATTAGCAGCAACAGGCCTATATGCGTAGCCTGCTGAAGATATATAGATTTTATTTATGTGATCTTAAACGTAACTGCTGATCATATGGTCCTATGAGTTCGAATCTTTATTCAGACCAAAATCAAAATCAGTAATTGGGATTTTCTGTCAGGAAATTCTCAGTAGAAGCCCGAATTCAGGAAGTTGGCGGTGTTTCCCCCCCGTGCCTCAGAAAGCACGTAAAGCCCTTGGTCCTGCGCCTGATCTACCTCAAGTTTTTAAGTTCTTCAAGTACGAGGATGTCATTGAGAACCTTTCTTTCCTATCGGCTATCGGTTTTCGAGCTATATGACCAGTCCATTGTCATCTGATCAGAGTTTGTTAACAATGAACATCTATATCAGAGTTTGTTAAAAATGTACGCAGTGAATATACCGCCGCCTCACAGCCACCTCTAGTGCCAAAGCCTAGTTGAGTAGGCTGAAATTTTGCCTTAAGTTAAGAGATTATGTGCCTGCAAGCTAATTTTGAAGTAAAGTCGAAATGTGGAACCAACGGCAATAAGACGGGTACCGTTATCCTTTTCTTTGAAGGCACATAATCTTGCCCCATAAAATAATGGAATGAAATTTGGATTAACATTACCAGAAAGCATAAAATTACATAATTTTGTAATGTCATTAAGAAGTACTCCATCGACGTCACCGGCAGAAGCGCTTACAACATCTTTCAGATGTTGAGGCGTAATTCCGTCAATGCCTGCAGTGGAGTCAATCGAAAATTACATAATTGCTTCTAAAGTGTATTTTTTCATAAATTTGTAAAGGTTGCATAGAAGTCTTGGGAGGCAGCGATAAACTTTGAGAAGGAGTGATCGAAGGATGCTTCTGACGAAGGCCTTCAAGAGTTTCGACATTACGAGGAGCCAGGATGTCGTCTGAGAATAAAATACGGGATGCATTTTTTAAGTCGCCATCCATTACTTTCGACTCAACTACTTTTTTTAAATCAAATTCAGGACGTGGTCGAGATAAATGAGTATTAATTGGGTAATCTTAATTTTGAAAAGATGTTTCTTTAAGTTGAGACGTAATTGATTTATTTATTGTTTTATCAAAATGAAAATGGGAATACGCAAAAGTAAATAATTTTTGCCAACTCTTTTCACTATTAGTGAAACAATTTTGAATAGTGCATGACAATGCTTTAGCAAGCTGCATTCTCGCACTTCTAGGAATTCTTTTACGATAATAATTGTAAATTTGCTCCGAAATAAGGGAAAAATTTGTGTCATTGGAGGAATTACTAATAGAGTTATGAATTTTTACGGTAGGCTGTAAAGCCGCAATACTTTTACGATGGCATCGTTTAATACTTATATTTAATATCCTTTTACCTTTAAACAACCTACCGTTGGTACAATTTTGACACTGTAGGAAATCTGGCTGTGAATGTAGCGGGGCGTAGATATTCATTAAAAAATCTAAACAGATCTCTACAACACTCAAAAGTTTTTATATTACATAGCTTCGTATTGACTTGAAATGTGCTGTACCCAGCATCTTTCTCTGAAACACAATCTCTTACGGCCTAAATAAAAGCACTTTACTCTATAAATGAAATATTATCACATTACTTCCCTGGATTTATTCCATATTGATAAAAATTGTTTGTAGTCGTTATGCTTTGACAGTTGACAACGACGCAGCAGAAATATTTTCCTTTATAAATGAGTAGTATGTCTGAAATCAAAAAATAATTATTATAATAAATGTCTTATATATTTACTGATCTTTCTGTTGAAATTTGTATGCCGAAATTGGCCTCTAAATAACAAAATAAAATAAGTTAAGTATACGTAGCTTTTGAGAGTTGAAATTTTTTTAAACTTAAATTAATCTCGACGTACTTTATTATTTTGTATAAGCGATATATTGACAGGGAATAAGCATGGTTTGGTTACTCGGTTCTTTTGGCACTATAATATTTACTGCACTGTTTATAGTTTGCAATAATATTCAATAGTCTTAGTTGAAAATAATTCAGGATTAAAAATGACAATAGATGGGGAACAAAGTACCTATAGAACGTTTATATTTTTGTTTGAAGCATGGTTGCTCAATCTAAGCGCTCGCTGTAATTTTCACATTTCGAGAGCAACCCGGGTGCGATACCTGTTGGTGGCATTGAAATTATTAGTTGCAAGTTTAAATGCTGATGTAGCTTATGCTCGGCGGTGAAGGTAAACATGGCGAGCAAATCTGTATATCTGAGGAATTTAAAAAAATATTTCGAAGAAATTTAAAGGCTGTAAATTTACTTTACTTAATTTATATTTTTTTCTTTCTTACTCTATTAATGTTTTATTTTTAACGTGTTAGAGTCACGCAAGGAAATATTGTGAGGAAGGGAATGTATGTCTCAGGAGTTAAAAAGTGAAGTCCGCCAACATGCATTTAAGGCAGCTCAGTGGTGATATTTTTGTTCTAATATATTTATTTATTTATTTTTGTATAAAGGCTGTAACTTTTACTTTTTTTATGATCAACATCACCAATAAGTTAAATCCTTTTCAAATATGCACTAGGTGGCATCTATTTCTGGGAGGATTTGTTTCATGCTGCGGCAGACGGGTTGACGTGTGCAGAGCACGTATCTAAGCACTGGTAACGCTGTTTCCTTTAAACAGTCCGTGAAATTTTAATTTAGCGTTTTGGATAGATTTCCCACCATCAGGCAGTTGACACGGGCACGTCCATCAAACACTTGACTAAACAGCATGCAGGTGAAGTTGGCATTTAAAGAAATACTTATACTTTGTGGTTACCAATGGGGTCCGCATTGGGGCAGCACAGCGGAGATATCCTTGCCTTAAGATCCTCTCAGAAATGAGAGGAGGCCTGTGCCCAGCAGGGACGTATATAGGCTGTAACTTTAACTTTAAGATTTTCCTTATTCTGCCCTGAGGTACAGTGGCGATTAATCAGTAAGATACTTTAAAGTTATTGACTAATATATTGGCGTGTTTTGTTCTTTAACTCGATTTGCTATTTCTTTGAGATTTGTAATTTTTCTTTCTCGAATTTTTGAAGTGATGCTTTAAGGCAGCCAATTCAGAAGCATTATCTCATTTCCTACAAAGCTCTTGAAGAAAACTTTATAAAAGTAAAGTTTATTGTCAATATTTATATAATATTCTAACGTAATATAATTTATTCATTATTACTTTGATTTGAGATCTGTAAGCTGAAGTGGCAATGAGCCGGTCATATAGCTCGAAAAACCGAGTAACAGCATCGTACCGGTAGCGAAGTGTATGGCGGCCCCTGACTAGATGGACTGACGACTTGGTAAGATATATTGGAAATCGTTCAACGCAGGTGGCTCAGGACCGTGCTTTGTAGTGTTAATCGGAGGAGATATATATATATGGATCTATGGAAATGTGGTAGATTGTAATAATGATGATAATGATATCTTTTACTGCGTTTTATTGCCTCTCTTCAACGGGTAAGGCGGTCCAGCAGTGGACTTTTACGAGCTCATGAAGAAGAAGGAACGTTTTATTGAAATTATATATTCTCATAAAACCTCAGACAAACGAACAAAGAAAGATAGAGCACTGTACTTTACTCAGATCCCTCGTGCTCTCTGAAACACTTGCTTTATCTCACAGTCAGCGAGTTACGAATCTTACATCCACCACATCATCACAATCTCATCCAATAATCTGCAGTCAGTGAAGTTGTGGCCGCTGCAATTAGTTCACATTTTATAAACACTAAAACACAAATTCTCTCAAAAGAATACCTTTTCCTACCAAAGAGGATCTGCATGGCTTATGAAATTAAAAATACATCCTAATTTCAATAGAGAAGATGCTGGTTCCTACCATCTGCTTTAGATTTTATAATTAATAAAAATACATCCCAAACAAAGCATATACTACTGATACTGCAAATCTTCAACACTCTATAAGTTCTTCCTGCGTAGATCGGACCAAAAATAAATAATTTTAAGTTGAAGGTAGTCGTGGTTAATTATGACAACTGGATCTCAAACGCCTCAGTTTCTCCCCGTGACATGCTCACGATGGTGTTGTAAAGTACCCGAAATGTCTGGAATTAAAAATTAAGGCCAACAAAAATCGTCAAATTAGTTTTATTCCATTTTTATATACTTACTAGCTGTGCCGTGTCATGTCATTTCGCGCGTCTGAGCCGCGCGAAATGACATGACACCCTGTTAAAGCATTTTAGATAGCAATGTAGGGAAAAATTGGCAAACTTAATGGAGTTAGTTCTTTTATCTATCGCATATCTACATTAGTACTGTTTTCTTTAAGACTGGTAAAAACTGCGATTCGGGACACTATTTATGCCGGGGGGGGAGGGGGGGGGGTGACGCAAACTCGGCGGGGAGGGTGAGTGGATAAAATATAACTTTGCTTTATAACATACATATGCCGATAAATAAAAGTACTCCATTAATTTTACCAATTTTTTTAGCTAAAATATTTATATGCCGCTGAATGTCCGAATCAATTAATTTTTCAAAATAGCATAGCAACGTCTCCGTCTTTTAAAAGAACATATTCTATTCTTTCTTTTATTCATACGTATCTAGGTGGTAAAGTGGGAAATTTTTGAGAAAACTAAACTTTGAGTAAAAAATTCGATAAAGATTTAAAAAATCATATTTCGCGGCAATTTGCGCGGAAACTATAAGTGATATCGCTTTTGTATTTATAAGAGTACTTACACTTTTCATGTATCGTGCACGATTTTCTTTAAAACTGAGAAACTGAGAAACAAACCACGCATTCGTACACTTTCTGGGGCTGGGTAGGGGGAGGACAACGCTCACTCGGGATGGAAAGTAGATAATAAAATTTACTATAACGTTCATATGCCGATAGATAAAAGTACTCTATTAATTTTGCCAATTTTTTTAGCTTAAATGATTTAAATAACCTCGCATAAAGAAGAGTGTTGTTCGCGCGCCGAGCCGAGTGTTAATTATATTAATTTTTCGTTATCTCCTAAACTATGCGTCCAAATAACATGCTATAAAAGCAAAGTTTATCATCATAAAATTGTCTTCATGATGAAGTTATTTGCGTTTAATGTATAGGTTAACACTATTTTAACCATTTTTTATTGTGAATTTGTTTGTTTAACCAATAAATTGAAAAAAGAAATAGCTGCCGCATGGCTCTACCACGTAAAAAAATGTATGAAGAGCTACAAATTCTTGGTAGAATTTAGTGTATATACATTAAAATTTACCTGACCTGGATATGAGATGATTCAGAATTCTTTTCCTCTTAAAGAAATAAGTTTAAACATAAAGAGATAACATTTTTATCTCTTCATTCTTTTGCAGATAAATTTTTTCAAAAAAGTTTGCGTAAAAAATTGTCTTATCTCAACAACATCCCATATATGTATATAGCATATTTAAGTTAATTTCATAACAATAGCAATTTCAAAGTTTTTTTCTCGCCCTGTAAGAGCTTTTGTATTACAATACGCCTTCGTTTGATGAAAATAAGTTTTTCAGTGTTATACCTGTAATAATATAAATATTTGGTATTTCATACCACAATTAGCAAAACTGAAAACTTTTGAAATTTGTATGCCTGTCACAGGCAATTTTCTCTAAAACTATTTGGCGTATCCATTTGAAATTTAGCACAAATATAGAGTGTGGTATACATAGTTTATATTTGTAATGTAAATTTTGTAACTTTACTGAATAATGCAATTAATAATAGGTCGGGGAAAAAGTTTCTTCGTATTTTGTTTGTATAAAATTGAAGAAAAATATCTTTGTTTGTACTATTTGTATCAGGGTGGTTTTAATATCAATATATTATATAGGATATTAAGAAAAAAGAAAACTAAAAAGTAAAAAAAAAAAAACACTTTACCGCCATTTTTCAATTGTTTTTCTGTCCGCCAAAATGAGTGAATCTAACGAAGAAATTCGATACCCTATGAAGTTTTATTACAAAAAAGGGTAAAATGTCACTCAAACCGCGAAAAAAAAAATTGTGATGTTTGTGGACTTAATGCAGTGTCAGTAAGAGTAGCACAAAGTTAGTTTAAGCGTTTTCAGTGCGAGAATTTTGATGTCAAAATGCAGCTCGCTCTGCCCTCATACGGATGAAGTCGATGCTATTTTTGAAAACGTGAAGCAAGATCGGCAAAATATTAGTTGTTACAACATAGCCGAGGAACTGAGGATTGATCACAAAACAGTTTTGACTCATTTGAAAAAGTCTGGCTATACAAAAAGCTCGATATTTGGGTACCACACGAGCTCACTGAAAGATACCTAATGAATCGTGTACACATTTGCGAAACTCTATTGAAACGTAATTAAACCGAACCATTTTTGAAAAGATTGATCACTCGTGATGAAAAGTGGATCATCTACGACAAGAACGTGCAAAACGATCATGGTCAAAGGGTAGTCAAGCTCCACAGCCTGTAGCGAAACCTGGAATAACACGCAATACACCTTAATGCGTGTTAATGTGCTAATGCTGTATGTATGATGGGATTGGAAGGCCATTGTTTATTATGATCTTTTACCGCCGGGAAAAACCATCGATTTGAATCTCTACTGCCAACAAAAAATGAGACAAAAGCAAGAAATTGAGAAAAAATGAACGGAATTGAACAACAGAAAAGGAGTGGTCTCTCATCGTGGTAACGCCAGACCACACACGTATTTGGATACTCAGAAAAAATTGAGAGCTTGGTTGGGAAGTGTTAATGCATCCACCGTATGGTCCTGACCTTGCACCTTCAGATTTTCACCTGTTTCGGTCTCTTCAGGATTCTTGGGTAGTGTTAGGTAAACATAAATAGAGGACTGTCATAACTACTTGTCGAATTTTTTTGATCAAAAATCCCGAGATTTCTACAGCAACGGGATTATGTCACTACCTACAAGATGGCAACAGGTTATAGAACAAAATAGTACATACATATTATAATTAAATGAAACTAAATTTTGGAAAAAAATGTCTTGAATTTATATATAAAATACGCATAAACTTTTTCCCCGATCTTATATGTCCGCCAGGCGCATCCGTAAAAGGATCGATTAAAAAACTAAAAATAATGGAATAGAACAGAACAGAACAATGTTTGTTCAAAATAAAATTAATTATAGGAAACCTAAACTGCCCTGACTTACTATCCAAAATTGCATTTAAGATCCCAAAAAGATTTTCACGTCTAGGCATTAAGCTTACACTATTCCATACCAGTCACTGCAGCACAAAACTTAAGTCATACTACTCAATATCACATCTTTACAAGGTTCATAAGGCACATTCTACTGTGCTAGATATCACAACCTCTGTATCTAAAATTAAAAAAAAATTGTGCTCGACATTGATATCAATAATAATGAATTAAATCTTTTTGCTGTATTATTGTTAAATTGTTGATTTTGTTTTGTTTTGTTTTATAATATACTATAAGTAACTTTATATTGGTACATGCTGTGTTAACACTAGAAGCGCCAAAGCTTAATATCCCCCTTGGACCGCCGTCGTGACATTTGTGACCAGTCAATTTTTTATTATGGTTATTGGTGTAATATACGAAAGTTATGATTAAAACTTAGTATTTGTAAAATATGTGAAACATGTTTACTAATCAAATTAAACCATAACAAATTAGGAAAAATAATTCAACTATTTTTTGATTTAGTAACAACTAGCGATCCGCCCCGGCTTCGCACGAGTGACTCCTGAGTCATGACAACTGCGCCACCTACCGGGGTTCAAATGTGAATATAAGGATTCATTGAAAAATACACAAAAAATATAACAAAATCCATTGCGTAGTTTAAAAGATCTAAGGTCAGCGTCTTTGTTTTATACTATGTAGAGAAATCATCACAACTCACAAAGTAATTATTGTAACTGTACTAAATTTATTATTTGAGCATTTTGACTATACTTGACTCCTTGTACGTTTTTCTTGTATCTCTGGTATGTGTTCTGAAACAGGAATGCTTGTTTTTCTACTAGTTATATACTTTGCTCCCAATTATTTTCCCAACTGCAATAAAAAGTATCTGCATTTAATTTTGCTGTTGTTAATAATTTCATACAATACCTATGCATTTATACACGCTAAATTTAACAAATTATAAAATTTATGAACTGGCCAACGTTGACGTTGACGTTGAAGGCGCCTTTATATTTACGACCCATTTGATCTACGACATCTACTCCAAATGAGAGCTGTTGTAAAATAACACAGTCAGGTTTTTTTTTACCTAGAGTCTATTATTATGTCATGATGCATGGTGCTGAGCAATAGGAAATTTTAACTCGTAGGTTTAGCCTGATAAACAGGCAAAGATATATCACCTGTTTTTAGCAAAAATTTACGAAATTACCGTGTTGCCGTCTTCACGGAAACTGGTATTTCTCTGCGAGCTCTATTGACTGTGCATACTTTACTAGTATTTTAGACTTCAAATATTCTGCTTATGAAAGGGAAGTGAAAAAGTTATGATAAGTAACATTTCTGCCCTTATTGATGTAAGGGAATATAAGGTAAATTTCTTCACAACCCAGTCACCTAAATGCACATTTGGTCTATTATCAAATTTTTCAAGATAAGGAAACGCATTTATCACTTCATTTCGATCTTTGTCTTCAGTCACCCAAAATTATTGTCCATATTTGTCTGGTGTAGTGCTCATAAATCGGGTGAATCAGCAGCGGCACTTAGAAGGAAAACGTTGTTCGTCACTCGTTATATATGGTTCTGGTACGTAACAAACTAGTTCATTAGTAATAAATTCGTAACATATTTCGGAGATCATAGCAAACTTACCTTCGCTCAGTCTTTAGCGTCTGTCAGACTTGTCAACGAATCGAAGTAATTCATTTTCCTACGAAAACTATTACGAGACATTGTATAAACTCCTTAGGGTGCAGACCGTACATCGAATTAGTGATTAAAACAGCGACGGGACTAAAACGACCCAGCGGCAGTTCTAGGTAAATCGTTTTCTTTTTATAAACTATTATTTTTATAAAATTGGAAACATTTTAAATTAGTTTACTACATAAAATAAATAAAATTCAAAAAGTTTCATCGAACTAAATAAAGAAATAAAAAAGTTAGAGAAGATCAAACTTGCTGGTGGGACAAAAATGGGACGGCAGCGCTTCTAGTGCTAACCTGTAAATAGTGAGGCATTTACTTAGTATTATTACTGATGTAATTTTAGTGTACTCACTGTGGGTCAGCCAAATAAAATAAATAAATAGATTAACATAGATTACAAGAATACTTATGGAAAGCCATTATTCTTCTATCACTGTTTCGGAAAAAACATATGTCCTGGGAAGAACCAGCAAGAAACCCAGCGGGATTCTTTTTAAGCAATAATTTACAATATAACATGTTGTCCAATTAAATATGAAAACAATAAGAAACAGCATGGTAGCGATAACCTCATTCTTTTTTTTTATTTATAAGTCCTGCATATTTTCTGGAACTTTGTTGTAAAAGCTTATTCATCGTCCTTTGCTCTTTGGAGTCGAGTCACTGGTATAATTAGCTTGTGCTTGTTTCTAGTACTTACAGAATGTACATCACTATTTTAAATAAAACATATGTGTTCTTGTGTACAATTTTTATTTATATATTTAGATATTCACGACTTTTATTTATTACACATTACAGATTAGTTGTAATTAACACCAATAACACTGATGGAAATGATCAATTTACAATATTTAATTAAACGAAATGATTTAGGAGAAAATTTGACAACTTCAAAACTTGACTACGAGGGTGACACTGAAAGTTCTTAGAAAATCGAAAACTGAACAAACTAGCAAGTTATTAGTTTTATTATATCTTTTCAAAATAGTGTCCATTCACATCAATACATCGCTGCATCCGATGGAACCAATGAGAAAAGCACTTTGCCCACTCGTCCTTAGTGGTCTCTTCGACGGCATTTTGAAACGCAACCACTGCTTCCTCGGCGTCCATAAAACGTTTTCCTCGAAGTTTTTCTTTAATTTTGGAAATAAATAAAAATCGTAAGGTCGGGGCTATAGGGAGGTTGACCCAGTAATTCTACGTCTGACGTCGCCAAGTAGTCGATTGTTTGCTTGGCGGTGTGCGACGAGGCGTTGTCGTGGTGAAGGAGGATCCTACTGCGAGGTCGTTTCTCCTGAACTTTTTTCAAGACAAGTGGCAAACAATTGTTAGTTACCACTCTGCAGTAACTGTTTTTCGATCCTCTAAAACAATTGTTGCGTAATGATTTGTCCTTCCGAAGAACGAGGCCACCATCTTTTTTCCCACGCTTCGACCTCTCTTCACTTTAGTTGGCAACTCCACGGAAGGAAACACCCAGACAGCAGACTGTCTCTTAGTTTCAGGATCATAACAATAAATCCAGCTTTCGTCACCCGTAAGTATGTCGAACACAGCATTTGAGTCAAATCTTCGCCAAAGAGCATAACGTTTATACCGCCAAAGGGTTTATCGTAATTCTTGTAGATATATCAATATTATTCTATTTACACTCTCCATGTACAGGTCTATATACATTTTATACATGCACCTATGTCACCTATGTCAATATTTACACTATTCAATATATAATAGGTTTGTTATAACCTTGAAACCTGATCGTGTCCTTTTGTTGTAAGTGCTGTGTTTTGTGACCATAATGCTGTAGCTTCTTCTATTAACGTCTCATGGTGAGCGCAAGAATCTTAATGATTTTGAGCAAGCTTTACGTTTAGTTTAGCCAAAGATTCGGCGACAGCGGGAGAAAAAAAGAAGAAGCGGGTTCCTCAAAGCTGCAGCAACTTTTTGATCGGATTAAATCAATTTATTGTTAAGATTCAATTGAAAATTCAAGTTGCGTAATTGATCTTCTCCGTTTCATTATTAATTAAAAATTTATTTTTAATTCTATTAGAGGCAGTTTTAATAGCAATAGCTAAAATGTCAAAATATTCACTTAAGAGCACACCTTTTTATTTTTATCTTTAAAAGAATTTTATCTATTTTCTTACATATCATTTGCTTTGTATGAAAGTATGTATTTTCTTTTAAACAACTTTCAAACATAATATGGGTACGGCGTCAACAACATATCTTTTTTAAAGTATACGATGAATGTGCCTCTAAATTCTAGCCAAAAGCAAATTTGCATGTAAATCACGGTTAGAACTTCAGGCAGCGTTTGTAGTTTACATACATTTAGGAATGAATAGAAATTTTTACTTACAAATTATTAAAAAAAACTGAAGCGTTTGTTATGAAATAAAACTCCTTTCATGCATAGGAGTCCGTCTGGGTACTGCTGTTCCGGTTTCAAGGGTATAGAGAGCGGGTATAACTACAAGCATTCCATCTTGGAATGCTTGTAATTATATCCGCTCTCTATGCGTGCTGCGTGCTATGCTCCAGATGCGCTGTCACCGGTGACAATGCATCTGAAGCTTTCTTAGTATGAAGTTGGTTGTAGGTGCCATGGGTTGCAGTAACTACTTAAAAGGTGGACTTTAATTTCATGAAAAAAATGCTAAATTGATATAATTTAAAGTTTTTTTTACAATAAAGTTATTGAATAACGCTACAATCCGTGTTGCATTATTTTATATCTCCAAGGTCACTCTTGTCTTACCATCAGGTAACCTGTGTATGTTTGTCAACCTTACTGGTGTAAAATATCCATACGACCATATTTTATGCGATGGTAAAAATACAAAATTATATTATTATTTCGTTAACAATCTACTTTACAAATGTCTCTAAAATTACTTTGACCAATTATAAAGGAAACAGAAAAAATACGTTTGCTTATAAACTGTGGATAAGAAGAGCATAATAATGTCCCTGGTGACTTCAAACTTATTATATAAAGCGAATAGAAGACCTTCAGTAATTGCTTTTTTATTGGCTTCCCGAGAAGTTATTTGTTCAATTCAAGTCACTTGTCATGCGTAAAATTGTTTATTAATATAATAAAAACAAAATTTTTACACCATTATCGTCGTCATATGTGCCTTTTAATATTAAAAATTATAAGATGTGATTATACTTAAAAAGGTTAAGTACGAAAATAAATCGTATTGGTACACACTACCCAAAAAAGCCGATTGATAATCTGTAATTAATCTTATCATTTGAATAGAAGGGTTGAGTTAAGAGCCTGTTTAAACTGTTTTGAAAACCATTAAAAATTGGAATGTCCTAAAACGGGAAAATAACCATTTTCTCAATTTTAAGAATTCCAGACGCGTTGTAGATTATAAGGCTTAGCGCTCGCCAAATATTAGCGTACCTGAGCAACCCAGACCTTCCCCCGCCTGCTCCAAGGAAATTGTGAATTGCTATTTTAAGTGCTAACTTACCACGTGTTTGGCGGTAAACATAGTGAAAAAACCTGCATATCTGAGGAATAAATTATTTCAAAGACACACGCAATGGAGCAGTGAGGCATACTTATAGCTCCATAACTCTCTTGGAAATGATAGGAGTCCAATGCCAAGCAGTGGTACCCACTATTAGTAGGTAAAGTACGTGCATGTAACTTTTTTTTATATAGAATAAGGGTGACAAACGAGCACAGTCCACCTGATGGTAAATGGATGCTGCGGCCCATAGACATCTACATTTATCCCCGATTAAGAATCAAAATGCAGATGCATTGCAGCTAAATGCTGCTGTGTTTCTTATGGTGCGTGTAGAGAACCGGAAACCTTTTTTACAGAAGATAAGATACTCTATCTTAGTTATCAGGGGTGTCAACGTATCTGTATTTTGATTTTTAATCGATGACAAATGTATATGTCTATGGATCACAGCATGCACTTATCATCAGGTGGACTGTGTGCGCATTTGTGACCCTTATTGCATGAAAAAAAATGGTTAGTGCTAGGGCCAGGGGACAACTAAACGAAATTTCTCGCTGCATTGCGTGCACAAGAGTTCGGCCCCCGACGGTACCATTGAAATTGTGAATTTTAATTTTAATTACTAATTTATCAAGTGCTGGGCGGCAAAGTAAACTAACGAGAAGAAACTTGCATTTCTAAGAAATAAAAAAAATCTTAAAACACATAAAGTCTACCAACACGCATTAATTAGGACGGCGCGGCGGATTCCCTTTTCAAACATGAGAGGGACCTTTGTCCAGCAGTGAAAGGAATATAGGTTGTTACTTTAAATGTGGCTTCTTATCCTAATTATAGCTTTTCTAATTACTTTTGCAAGTAATATTATCCTTTTGCTTATTCGGCTGCAGGCGAAGAAATACCCTTGTAGAATGAAAATCGTTGGTACCTAATTTTTCTTTATTAATTTAAAATTTAAAATTTTGTACAAACGACTTCAATATATATTATCAAGGATACCTCAAAAACTATTGGTCAAACCTTGATCAAATTTGTCGAAGTGTAGGGTGTCCCCACTAGATGGAGTGACGACCTGGGAAGACATGCAGGAAGTCGATGGATGCAAGTGGCTCAGGACCGTGCTTTGTGACATTCCTTGGCATACAATATGCGTGCCCCTGCCAATATGCGGCGAAGGTGGTGTTCCACCTTCGCCGCATATTGGTAGGGGCACGGGAACGCTTTCGCACACATCCGCGGACCCATCAGCGCCGGCCGCCCCATGGCAGCCACTTCTCGGGGGAGGACTTCTCCTCCCCATTCTTCTTCTAAGACAAGACGCATCAGGAACACAAGACACGCCTTCCTCCACGGCCTCCAACTCCACCTGCGTAACGGGCCCCGCCGAGTCCGATACGCGGAGGCCATGGGGCCAGGAAAATCGAGCGCTCGGTAGCACCCGCTTTCCCGACCCCAGCGGCGGATCTGGTCTTTGACTCCGCCACCAACCAAGTTTCGGCCGCGGAGGGTAGGGAGAACGGCGCCTCGTAATACCGACACTCCTCTCCCCCCGCGGCCCCACTACCACCGCATCAACGGTGCGGCCCCGTCAGAGTCGCGGAGGATAGGGCGAGTGGCGCATCGCCATACCAACACTCCTCTTCCCCCGCGACTCCACCTCGGCTGCAGCGGTAGGGGGAAAGGACACCCCTCTCGCCGCAGCCCACCGACACACATCCGAAGTGAGCTTGCCAAGCCCACTCGGAGTGGCCACTCGGGCCGGCCCTACACCACGGGCCAGCCAAGGGGTTCCTCTTTGTTCACCGCGGGTGACCAAGCCACGGCTACTAAGTCCCCCCGCCACGACAAGGCGGGAACCCGTTCGGGGGGGGGGGTGTTTTATTACGTACCTAACCTCAGATTTTTTTTCATTTATGTTTTAGGTTCTTTGTGCGTTATTATTTTACGCAACAGGCTCTTATCTACGTTTAGTCGGTATGGGTAAGAATTTGGGCCAAACAAGTGTTAGCAAATGTGTCTCTCAAGTTACGGAGGCACTTAACAGCCAATAAATAATAACCAATACCTTTATCACGTTCCCACCACTTCAAGAGCCGACAGAAAAGTCATAAAACAAAAGAACTTACATACTTACAATATTTTATTTTTAGCTTTGTTAATGTATGAAACATAAGTGGAGATGCGTAAACAGGGATCGCACTCTGCATAACAAACCCGAAAAATACGCCAAAATAATTATAGCTTGTTGTGTCCTACATAACATAGCTATGCAATTTGGCTTACCAGACGCAGAGGCAGATGTGTACGGTAACTATGTAAATGACCACATGAGCAATCTGCTTTATGTATTAAAGAAGTGACAGTAGTCAGGGTTAATAAGAGGTCGTGATATGAGAGGAATTCTTGTAGAGATAGACTTGGTGCAGTGTAGTTCCTCGGTATGTAATTTGTGTTTATGCCCAGATTTAATTTTTATATTTATAATAATATAACAATGATTTATTTATTACTTTATTCATAATTTAAATTAAATATTTTAACAAATTTCGTCCACTGCCAAGTTCAAAAAAAAATTAAGCAAATACAAATAAAAAGGGTTATGTTAATATTTATTAAGGAATTTGTGGATGGCAATAACCCCTGGGAATAAGGTAGTTGCTACTAAGTTATTTCTATTATAATTTGTATAGTTAATTCTGTAACATAATATATTATGATTGTAAACAATTATTTTTTAAATATCCCGCTAGGTTTCTTGCTTATTCTTCCATGGACACAGGATTTTTCCGAACCAGTGGTAAATTAAACATAAGAATGACTAAATAAGTACAATTAATAATTTATACTGAACAAGAAAACTCCATTTCTATTTGTATTGAATCCAAAATTTTTATAATTAATTTGATTCTTTATAGTGTTGTATATCTACATAGTTTGAATAATGTTTGGATTTGTTTTTGTTATTACGACTTTAGATTTCAAGTGTTATCTATTTTTACCGGTATTAATATTAAGTTCAAATAAAAAGTACATCAAAAATTTCAATGAGACATTTTATTAAAAACATGTAGTACAATTATTAGTATATATTACAACACTGATTTTGCAACTGTAGCTCAGTATCATATTGAAGAAGGTCAATCAATGTCTCTGTCGAATCCTCTATCGTTCTAATTCTACAAACATCCTTTCTCTCCTTATTATCCTTCCTTATATTCTCTTCAATTAAAAAAAAAACTCTTCTAATGATCTAATTTTTGGCTTGGCGGCGCTGAAATGTAGGTTTTGGGGTGGGTTGCCTGTGGAGGACAATTGGAGATTTCGGCAGCGTGGTAGATTTTGGAGGTGTTGGGGATCTGGGAGGTGTTGGGAATCTGGGTAGTGTTAAGGATCTGGGAATGGATGGAGGTATAAGTACTGGATCATTGCTGCAGCCAGGAGTGTTCCAGTCCTCATCATCTGAAAAGATCAATTGAAAAACTTAATCTTTCTACTTTACTTTTACAGTTATTTCCTTTTTATATTGTTGAAAATATTTGAAAGTTAAAAGATGTAATGACTAATTTGAATTATAAGTAATTTATTATTATTGGAACGAAGTTCTTTATCGGACGGCACGGATTTGGCGGATGGGGGCTAAGCGACAAAAAGTGTAAGATTTTTCCGTCACGACCCCTTTTGACGTAGTGAAAGACGGCCTTGGCGGCTATAAGGAAGCGAGATGGAATAATACCCATCTTCTTCGCACTTTTTCTTATCTTGCCATGAAAGAAATATTATTTTATTTTAAATGACGCTTCATTTTAATAGACGCTAGTAATGAATTTATTTGTATTTGTTAATCAATAATATAATACGTTTATCAATAATAATATACTACGAAAGGAACTTCGTTCCAACCGAGTGTTCCACGACACTCACGCATGTTTTTTATTTAATTTATCAAATTATCATATGTTTTTGGCGCCCAAAGCAAGGACTACCCTCCGGAAGCGGTGGAGGAAGGTGGTGAATGCTCATAGCATACCACGCAGCCGGCTGCGTGGTTATGTGGGACTCACTTTGAAGAAATGCCCACCGTCTAAACACCACCTGTGGGACTGGCTCTAGCCTGTATAGCCTCTTCGCCGCATCAGAGACGACCCCCCTTAAAGAAGGGGGGCGTGGGGCACAACCGTCCGGGGACGGAAGCGCGAGTCAACCAACACAGCCGCAAAGGGCAGCGGTGCTGGAGTGAAGGTGTGGGAGTCGCATGAGCGAGAATGCACTCACCGTACGGGGACGCCGAGCACGGTCTGCAAACGCAACCGGGCAACCGGGAAGGGAGGGGAAGGCACTAACGGTGGCGGCGCTAGCTGTGGCGGTAGGGCACTCACCGTACGGGGACGGTGAGCGTGGTTAGCTAGCACAACCGCACGGGGGCGGCGGCGCTAGCTGAGGCGGGACGGGACGGGACTGACGTTTTCAATTCCTCGACTGAACTGACTGAGGGAGAATACCCGTACGGGGACGGGTGCTCGATCAGCGAGCGGACTCCGCTAGCGTACGACCGCCGGGGGCGACGGCGCAAGTGGACAGGACTCATGATTATACACTACTTCTATACTTACATCATGAAATTATAATAATTATTTTTAATATTTAATAATTGTAATAGTTATTATATTATACAAGAGTAGTTGAAGACGTACCTATAGCAGGAATTTCAGATGGCACAATTATTAAATCTTCTGATTGTTTCTTCGCAGGTATAGATAACTGTTTTATTAATTTCGACAGATTAATCTACCTGTAAAATAATAAGTTATTAGTTTTATTTTAAAGTTATATATAAATACGTTTATAATAATACATTAATATCTTCTGAATAATACATTTTCATGGAAAAAGTACGAGTATGTGTTAATCATATTTGGATGTTAAAATTAAAGTTTGTACAGTGATTCTTACTAGTTCTATTTATGTTATAGCACCTTTTTCTCTAAGTATGTGAGACATACTCATTCATATTGATTTATTTTTTTATTTTTCTCGCAGGTCTATTAATTGTTGCCCACTTCCTTTTTAAATCACTCCTTATCTTATGCAAACCAAATAAAATGTAATAAACTCAAAATTCTCACACAAATGCATTTAAAACTCTATCTATGTAGGCGCTCTTGATTGATATTGAAGGTTTTAGAAAAATAAGACTAGCACTTATTTTTCGCCACTTTTCTTCACTGGGAGACTCCGATTCCTTGGCTGTTAAGCAAATAACATAGCTCCTTGCACTTTATAATACACCACTGTCGTCATTGTGGCAAATTCTGTGGTTTCGATAAGTCACCATTCCTTGGAAATAAACAATATTCATTATTTAACAGAATAAATTAGTATCAATCAATATAAATACTAAAAAGATAATCAAAACTCTTGTAACAATATAGTTACTTACTTTTCCATGAACTCTACCATTATTATAAACTGTGTGTGGCTAGTTCTTGACGACATCATTATAAAATTTTGCAGAAATTTACTAAATTCAAAACACAAAACTACTAAAACAACACGAAGCGGATCGAAGTCAAGTGCATAGCTTAAGAAATCCGCGTTCGGAAATCGCAATTCATAAGACGTGAAACGTGGTTTTATAAACATAACAAAATGTTTCTCCATATATAATTATATAAATAGTGTTTTGTCATATAACTGTTTTACATTAATTAACACACTATTATTAATAAGTCTCATCACGTTTTCTTATTTTTATGCACAATAAAATACTCAACAAATACAATAATAGCAATTTATAAACGTATCATTCGTTTTCATTCGTTCGTTTTAATATTGAATTCTAAGGTTTGTTTACATATAGTTACATTATAGTATCGAGTACACATGAATGAAAGATAAGCGTTCGTGCTGCCGACGATTTTAGTCACGGTTTGGTAAAAGTTTTCGCATAGTTTACACTATACGAATTCTCGACGCAATTGTTTATTATTCGTGATCGGGGTACTTTCCTCTGAGCATTAATTTACTATCGTATCGTTTCGTATCGCCAACCGAATGGCTTTGTATAAGAAAACACAGTACCATTTACGTCCGCCAGGGGTGCTGTTCGTACTTCCATACAATTATTTTTCGATGACGATACAAAAATTTACAGTCAAAAATTTATTCTGCCCGTAAATTACTTTTTACTCCACCGCTGTTGTTTAGTTTTACATGAGCATTGAATAGAGCACTTACTCATTATTTTTATATTACTTCCCATTGTCTATATATAAATAGCAGACTTCAGTCCAGGTTGTAAAGGCGGAAGGGCGAACGCTGTACGTCTTTGTGCTTACATATGAAGATGAAAATTCACACACACACCGTTGAAATGATACTTTCAAATGAAATGAAATACAAAGTTAAAATATTTCACAGCAAATTATTTATTTAATATGATCATTTTCAACCACAACTGCGTTATAAAATATAAGATAAAAGTTTTATTTTTAATAAATGTTACAATCCTTATTGTAGGCTAAATATTAGTTTAATAAATCAAAAGAATATTGAATCAAAAGAATATTGAAATTTCATGAAAATGAAAATTCATTCAAGCATTTTTTACAACTAAATCGTTATAATTTCATTTTCGAAAGTGTAATGTTTCAAAATGTGGTGAAAAACTGGACTTAGACTATCAGAGAAAGGTTGATACCTTCATTTACACAAACGAACATGCACCCTATCACTATGTTAAGATCCTTACTCTTACTTATGTTGTTTTCTTTATTACTCCTTACTTTTATTCTCTAATTAAAACAGCTGATAGGATTACTCCTGATTTAATTGTCATGGTTGCATTTTGTGTTACGGCGGAACCGCAACAGTAGTATAGTTTGGAGATAAAGCTGCCATTTTAAGATGCTACATCCCCTCACACTCTCAACAATTTTCTTGTAAATAGACTTGTTTAACACATTTAAATCAAAATAAGCTTTAGTGCAACCCATTGCTGTAAGTGTTATTAAAATAGTTAGTTTTCTTGAAATTCATGCCATAATAATAAACAATTAGATACGTTTTAAATATTGTAGAATTTACCGCAACGAATAAAAAGTAGTTTTAATAAAAGATATTATAAATATACTTATAACAATATGCAAATATTATTGGTTCTTACACCCAACAGGAGTAGGCAAAAAAGAACAAGGAAACCTACCAAGTAGTTACGCAAACTTCAGTCTATCAGCTCAGGAGAAGCTTCAGGCAGTAGGAAAAATTTAAATTCACAGTTTGCTTAAAATTTGCACCTTCTGTATGTGTGCGTTGTTTATTAAATTAAAGATCAATTTTTTTACGTGATGGAGCCACCCTGCAGCTATATTATGATTGCAGCACGAATAAAGGTCAGCTCGTACGGGGAATGACCACTTATGACTCTCACAGAATACCAGCGTAAAATAAAAGCTTAAATACTGGTAACGGGGCTTTCCATCTTTGTCATCAGGGGCGATAACGCATTTACCTTTTGATTCTTAATCAAGGATAGCTGGAGGTGTTTATTTATGGGCCACATTATCCACGTACCATCAGGTGGAAAAAATTAATGTCCTTTCTATACAAAAAAAAAAAATTCCTTTCTCGTATTGTAAAAATATGAAATGATAACGAAATATCAAGCTTCAAAAGAGCTTCCAATATGTACTTTACCTATCTTAGCCTTTAAAATAATGGCAATAAAATAACGAATAGCTATAGAATTTAAAATTAATAAATATTAGATATAATCTAAACAACGCAACCCTATTTTATAGGTACTTGGCTGATTGCTTAAAACTCGTTGCGAAAAATTTTAAATTCAAAAAAGTTTGAAAGTAACTACGTAGGGAGACAGTTTCACCCCCGTCAATCTACTCTAGGTTTGACTTGTGGGGGTGGCGTAAGAGAATCCTTCACTTTAATTTCGTCCCGCGGGTGTCTTAAGGCCCAAAGAGCGGGTGAAATGCTTAAATTCTTGGATATTTAAGTAAAAAAATCACAATACCTGTTCATTTAATCCGCAAAGAAAAAATACAAGGTGACAGAAGAGGATTTAATAATTGATTTTTAATATTTATTTTTTAATTGAACAAAATTGTATTTTTGTTAACCCCTTATGAGAAAAAAATTCCTAAAGAGTAACTATCTTTGTCATAAATTGCAAAATTTCTCCAAAACGGCACAAGCTCTTTAAATAGTTTTTACACTATAAAAAAGGTCTTAAAAATATTAACATATTGAATAAAACTATTTTTACGGATTTTATCGCGTTTAATTTTAATAATTTTAATTCCCGACGTTTCGGGTGCTTTACAGCACCCATGGTCACGGGGGGGACTGAGGTGTTTGACGTCCTAATGTCATAGTTAGCCCGGCTACCTTCAGTTTTTTGAATATTAATTTTTGGTCCGATCTACGCATATAACATACTTCAAGCCGCCGAAGAAGATTAGTCAATTTTTACCATCCGTCAAGTGTAATATTCCTCTACAAGATGCAGGAGTGTACAAGCTTGATTGTGAATGTGGTCTCTCTTACATAGGACAAACAAAAAGATCCATTAAAACCCGCGTGAAAGAACATATAGCTGACGTGAGGCACCGACGCTCTGGGAAGTCTGCAGTCTGTGAACATGTTCAAGATCGTCCCCGCCATTACATCAGATTTGATAGACCACAAATCCTCGCAAAAGAACACCGATTCCTACCAAGGATGATACGCGAGGCTATTGAAATTAAAAAACATCCTAATTTCAATAGAGAAGATGGATGGGTGCTGCCATCTGCTTGGGATCCTATAATTAACAAAATTAAATCCAAACCCAAGCATACCACTGCAAGACTTCAAGATACTGTAAGCTCATTCTGCGTAGATCGGACCAAAAATTAATATTCAAAAAACTGAAGGTAGCCGGGCTAACTATGACATTAGGACGTCAAACACCTCAGTCCCCCCCGTGACCATGGGTGCTGTAAAGCACCCGAAACGTCGGGAATCAAAATTATTAAAATTAAACGCGATAAAATCCGTAAAAATAGTTTTATTCAATGTGTAGTGTTCCCGTAAATATAAGAAACCATTATGTAAACCAGTACGGACTGGTAATAGCAAATAAAATTCGCCGATTAGAAGATCTTAAAACTAAGCGTGCAAGATATATAACATCTTTAAATTTCTTGAAGAGATGCAGAGACCATAATCTCATTCCTACTTGTGTCAAAATATCAACCAAAAAGGACATTCGAGGAAACGCTAAGATCCTAAATCAGGCAAGTAAAAAGTTGTTACAAACGGTGATTCAGCAAAAACGGTTCGATCTACAATTCATAAATAATACCATAGACAATTTGTCCAGTGAGTTAAAGACAGTTTTAACGACATTTGATTTTAATAATTGCATTTAAACTTTAAACAAACGCGAAACATCGAAATATAATGAATGCAAAAATAAACAAATAGAAAAATATCAAAAATTAACTATCAAATCAAATGCCAAACATCCATGGCAACGTAGAAACGAAACACAACAACCGTTGACCACAGACACAAACAATAAACAACGCACGGTCTATAATCTGTCAAAACAAACACTGGACGAACCTACAATAAAAGTATTATCGAAGGGCCTGAATTTCGCAATAACACCGCGAACCGCGAAAAATCCCGTATGAAGAAATTATCTGTAACGTTGAGGATTGTCTGTTTAAAAACAATGTGGGAAAGGAAGATTTAGAGGCCATACGTCAAGACATTTCGTCCTTGTTACGTCGAAGTTCAGTGCCGAAACTAAATCTACCCAAAGACGAGATTAAAGCGTTGTACAACTTACGCAACAGACCAGAACTCACGATTCTCCGTGCAGATAAAGGAAATGCTACGGTAGTAATGGATACGTCAGATTATAATTCTAAAATACAACAACTTTTATCGGACGAAAGTACGTACAAAAAGGTCAAAACAGACTCTACAACCAATGTGCTTAAAACAAAAAGCGATATGTTAAAGAATTACTCCGAAAATTATATCTCGACGTAAATTCGATAATACCACCATGTACCAAACCACCGAGGTTGTATGGGTTACCAAAAATACACAAACCAAACGCTCCACTACGTCCTATAGTGAGCCAGATCGACTCACCAACTTATAAATTGGCTCAACACTTGGCAAAAGTTCTGTCACCGCTGAGAGGACAAACCAGAGCACACACGAAGGATTCGTACCATTTTGTTAGTGAGATAAAAGACCTACATCTCGCTGACAACGAAACTATGGTCAGTTTTGATGTTCAGTCACTATTTACATGCTTATCCATTGAAGACTGCATCTCAATTGTAACCAGGAAGCTAGAAGAATACAACATGCCTACAGAATATGCATTACTGTTAAAGCACTGCCTTACATCTGGCTATCTATTGTGGAAGGAGGAGTTCTACAAGCAAGTAGATGGCGTAGCAATGAGTTCACCCGTATCTCCCATAGTCGCCGACATATTCATGGAGGACTTTGAGGAGAAAGCCCTTCTTACTGCTCCTGTATATCCAAGATTCTACAAGCGGTACGTAGACGACACTTTCACAATTTTACCATCTGACAAAGTAACTGCATTTTTAAACCACCTTAATTCCATAAATTCTAAAATACAATTCTTTAGCTTTCCTAGATGTTTTAGTCATCCAAAATCCTGATAACACTATTGGTCACACTGTGTATAGGAAAAAGACCCATACCAAACGATATTTAAATGGTGAATCGCACCATCATCCATCACAGTTAGCTACCGTGGGAAAATCTTTGTTTCAGAGAGCACGAGGGATCTGTGACAGAAAACATCTGGCCGCCGAGCTTCAGCACGTCGAGCAAGTATTGCAAGACAACAAGCTTCGGGTCCCGCGCCTACGTCACAGTGACCGAGTGAAGCCGGCCACAGTCGAGCGTGTGCCTGCTGTACTACCCTATGTCAGAGGAGTCACAGACAAGGTTGGCTATATTTTTAAGCGAGCTTCTATTAAAACATACTTCAAGCCGCCGAAGAAGATTAGTCAATTTTTACCATCCGTCAAGTGTAATATCCTTCTACAAGATGCAGGAGTGTACAAGCTTGATTGTGAATGTGGTCTCTCTTACATAGGACAAAGAAAAAGATCCATTAAAACCCGCGTGAAAGAACATATAGCTGACGTGAGGCACCGACGCTCTGGGAAGTCTGCAGTCTGTGAACATGTTCAAGATCGTCCCTGCCATTACATCAGATTTGATAGACCACAAATCCTCGCAAAGAACACCGATTCCTACCAAGGATGATACGCGAGGCTATTGAAATTAAAAAACATCCTAATTTCAATAGAGAAGATGGATGGGTGCTGCCATCTGCTTGGGATCCTATAATTAACAAAATTAAATCCAAACCCAAGCATACCACTGCAAGACTTCAAGATACTGTAAGCTCATTCTGCGTAGATCGGACCAAAAATTAATATTCAAAAAACTGAAGGTAGCCGGGCTAACTATGACATTAGGACGTCAAACACCTCAGTCCCCCCCGTGACCATGGGTGCTGTAAAGCACCCGAAACGTCGGGAATCAAAATTATTAAAATTAAACGCGATAAAATCCGTAAAAATAGTTTTATTCAATGTGTAGTGTTCGCGTAGATATAAGAAACCATAATATTAACATATATAATTGATAGTTTTATTTTATTCCCCATTTTACTCGAGGAAATGTAATTTTCCCCCGAAATTGAATATATTCGTGCAAGCGTTTTTTACGTGGTTGAGCCATGCTGCAGCTATATTAATAGTATAGTTGTACCACGAATGGGTCGGCTCGAACGGGGAAGGACCACGCTCTCACAGAATACCAGCATAAAATAGCAGCCTAATGCTGCTGTGTTTCGTATGGTGAGTGTAGAGAAACGGAGACCCTTTTTACTGGAAAAGAGGCATTCTATCTTAGTCCTCACGGCTGACAATGCATCTAGATTTAAATTCGGAAACGAAGATAGATGTAGATGTCTATGGGCCACAGCAACCACTTACCATCAGGTGGACTGCGTGCTCGTTTGTCACCCTTATTCTATAAAAAAAAAAAGCGTGCCTGCTCCGTTGCCCTGTTATCCCCCGCGAGCATTGTTCAAGTCCGTTTTCGGACATCGTCGAGGGTGGACCGCGCGTCGGTGTTGGAGCGACTTCCTTCAAATATATTTTAGTTTTTTAAGAGTTTTTATACTCAAGTATGAATATTTTTATGAATAGAATTACTTAATTTAGTTAATATCTGTACATTGGTAACTGAAAATATTGTTTTCTAAATAAAAATAAGATTCACCAAAAATAAAATGCGCCATCATTTAAACATTAAATTTTAACTCACCTGTGTTTCGTGCGTTCTAGCGACAAACTAACGCTAAAAGTCACAGAAATTAAGCAAATAAACTTTTTTTGTGTAACATAGCAGGTACTATATTCATTGGTTGCGGCCATCTATATTTGGAACAGTCTTCTGCAGCAATACGCCTACGAATTATTTTAAATAAGAAATAACAAAGCCAGCGTTATTTTCTGTACAGAAACCGGCAAAGTGTTGCTCAAGGCACTATGAATAAAACAGCTGATAAAAATGTTACACTCATAACTGTTAATAAAAATTGTTACTGCAAATGAAGTTATAGAAAAAATTATTCCACCGTGTCAGGTGCAGGAGCTATTATTAGAAGGAGAACAGGTAAAATTTTGTTTTAGAGATGCGCAATCAATATTGTTTTGTCTGCAATTGTGCACAAAATAAAAAACAACTTTAGCCAAAGAGCACAACTGGCATTATACTCAGGCCCATCAATTGGTATGGAATTTTTTTTACCAGGTTTCAAAAACCCAATCAAAATTCAAAAAATCATAAATGATAAAATTAAAAAATGTCGATTAGTATGTCTATACATACATATAATGATTTATGGCCGCTTAGTAATTGACGGTAACTCAGTACCTATATATCATCCTACAGTCACGCCGAAACTAAGAGCAGAGAATCACTGTAGAAAACGTAATAATTTATTGCGAAAATTTTGTGAAAAATAAAAAATAAATAAAAATTTATCCAAGATACCCAATACGTTACAAAAATATATAACAAATAATAAATTAATGAATTTGCGTCAGTTTTTAAAAAGATAACAAAAATAAATGTGAAAAAAGTTCAGGAACTAATTGACGATATACAGCTGACACTTAATCACGACATTGGAAACCACGCCAGTTGTAAACAATACTTCTGTGAAAAATGGTGTACACAAGAGAATTAAGAACAGACAAAATCTTTCTTTTCAAATTTCGGCCGAGTTCTAAGTAGAAGGCCAAATACGCCATGTGCCAATTTAATTAAATATATTTTATATAGCTGTGCCCGCGGCGTAGCTCGCGTATATAGGTTTTACTTAAAGTATTTGACGTTGAGGTAAGAGAATATTAAACGATTTATATCATTACTGTATCAATAAGTGGTAGCAAAATAAATCGTTATCCTCAAAGTTCTAAGTCGTTTATGATAGAGCTTCTGTGTAAACGACGTTAGAAGTAGACCTACGGCCGGTCTCAATAACCCATCTGTCCTTTACTGGAAGTTAAATTGTCTACCATTGGTAACTATAGTTACATTTTTCCGTTAGATAGAAATATTTAACCATCACATTGAACTACCGTTCGGAGGGCTACCTGACTACCTGAGTTAAGTGGGTTCATAGAAAAAACACAGCTGAGCGTTTCAACAACGTGTCGGCAGTTAACTTGGCAATAGTTGAAATTACCAGATGTTAGAGTTTTGTCTATCGCCCAATATTGAGAGTTAGCAAATATTTGTAGTGTTTTTAAATAAATAAAACCTATTTTATTTCTAAAAACTGGATTTTTTCAGTGATGAAAGTGATAATGAAATGTTTGAGATCGGTGTTTTTGATTCCAAAGGTATTGTAGATACTAAAAATCGCCGAGTTTATAATCGAATAAATTACAGAAGTGAATTTTCTGACTATGAATTTACATATAGATTTAGATTAAATAAAACGTCCGTGGATGAGTTATTATTGAAAATAACACCAGCCTTAAAAGTAATTTCTTCAAGGTGAGTAAAGAAACTTGTGAACAAAATTTGGTTAAATTATATGTATCGTCGAAATATGCCACCCAACATTAATTTGGACAATAAACATGAATGACAATTATTGTAACATAACGAAACATAAGAAAACAATAAAGGAATATCGCCGTTACATCAGTTGTTACTAACCTTGAGATTTTATGCACTGGGAACAATGCTTTTATCAGTAGCGGACTTTATTGGTGTATCGAAAGCTTCAGCCAGCCGAATTGTGCATCATGTATCTCGGGCTATAGCTAGCTTATACCCTCAATATGTGAAGACATTAAGCAATACCCAGAATGCCTTTCATGAAATCGCAGGATTTCCAAGAATTCTTGGCGCAATTGACTGCACGCATGTTCCCATACAGTCGCCTGGTTAGTAGTACCAAATAAATAAATATTTATATTAAGTAGATCTAGGCAGAATCTTTGTCGAAGGCCATCTAGTGACCTGAAACTCAAACGTAGAACTTAATCCAAGTTTGGCCAGAATTGGATCAACTTCTACAAACATGCATACAATTCTTTATTGTAATATTATTTATATAGATTCATTTATTTATATAGATTATACCTAATAACAGAATCATAATTTTTACAGATTCAAATATAGGAGAAGAATTCCGAAATAGAAAAGGCATATTCTCAATGAATGTCCAAGGAGTCTGTAATGCAGACTTGCTATTTATGAATGTTGTTGCCCGTTGGCCTGGGTCTGCTCATGATGCTACTATATTTAACAACTCTACGCTAAAAAGTAAGTAGGTACTTAGTTATCTAGAAGATTATTAATAATAGGTCATCACATAAACGTGATTAATATTTCTTTGTTATTTATTTTCAGTGCAATGTGAAGAGGGATTGTTTGGTAATAGATGGCTTATTGGAGACAGTGCATATCCCTGTACTTCATATCTTTTGACACCACTGCTCAACCCCACATCTGTTGCAGAGAATCGTTACAATGAAACTCATATAAAGACTAGAAATACTATTGAAAGGTAAACATTATTTTATTAATATTTTATTTTAAAAATTTCATGAATATAATGTAAAATACTTTGTATCTTTTCAGATGTTTTGGTGTGTGGAAAAGGCGCTTTCCAATACTCTCTCTAAAAATCCGTGTAGCTATGCAAACAACACAGGCCATTATTATTGCCACTTCTGTATTACACAACATCTGCAGATTAAATAATATTAGGGATGTAGATCCAGAAGTTGCAATGCCGCAAGAATCAGGTGATATTACCTATGCTGAAGGGATAGGTCATCAAAATCACAGTGTCAGACTACAACTAATTAATAATTATTTTAGTGTTTAAATAATGTTTTATTATATTAGAATTTTAGTGTGTAAATAATGTTAAATTATACTAGAATAAATGTGATTTTATTTTAGAATAAACTTAACAAAAACATTACATAACTTTTATAGAACACACCTATTATCACTATTTACAAAATCTTAATATTAGCACTATAATAATCACAAGTCACTTATTTAATTTTTCTATTTCTAACTCTAGTTTAACTTTTTCAAGTTTAACCACTTCAGTTTTGGCTTCAAAATAAGCAGCCATGGCTAATTCCTTGCTTATCTGAGCTGAGTAGTAGTTCTTCAGAGGGCTTTTGGCGTTTCTTTACTGTGAAAATAAAAAAACATAGTTAAATTCTCATATTTTACACTCTCCTAGCTTGATAGAATTGATGACTGATGACCACAGAGATCAGGCACAGGAGATGACATAAAAACATATTAGTAACAACTACTATCCAAACTACATTAGTGATTACCCAGAACCAACTGTACTACATGCCTATTTCACACATTATCTTGTTTGTCAGACAATTGGGTGGTCAGCCTTTAGATTTCCTCATGAACCAGAAAAAAAACACAAAGTTGTAACAAAATCTGCAACAAGCAATCACACTACTAGACCATAGAGGCGGTCTGTTTTGTTTAGTAATAACTGAGGTAAAATATAACTTACAGGGTTTGTAAGGATTATTAAAAATAAATCTTTTTGGTGTGAACATTTTCTCACTATCACCACCACAGTCGGCACTACCACCACCTCCCATCACCAAATCATTAGTTATAGCCTCTGAATGCTCCGGCAAAGGTTGTAAGTCCATGAGTTCCACCTCCGCATCTGGTGGAATCATTTGACTTTCCCCATCACCACCAAACTCCACAGTGAACCCTGTGCATGTTGCACCTAACATAGATGTTACACGGTCCAGTGCTTCATCGGGAGGGATATACATCTTTCCACCACCGGTCTGCAAACAAAAATGTTTCAATAGAAATATTACATATAAAAAAATGTTCTAAGATGATTAGGTATATCTAACAAAATGTCACAAAATATTTAATGTATGTACTTATTACAAACCTTTAAATTATTTTGTCTTATCAATGCATTGCGTTTCCTTGATGACTTCTTTAAGTTTTCCCACTTTAAGCGTAGTTGCTCAGGACGCCGCAATTCTCCCGCCATCGCACTAAACTCTTGCGCTATGGATTTCCAAGCTTCTTCCTTTAATTTATTATTTGTGGCATTCGTTGCTTTTGTAGTAATTACTTTTTGCTTGGAAATCAAGTCAAGCAGTAAGAGTATTTCATCCTTAACAAGGGCTCTTGCCTTCATCTGAAACAAAATTTTATAGGTGCCTTACATTTTTGGCGCGACTTTGAGACAAAGACCCAAGCTTTTGTAACATTACTGTAAATTTATATATCACGGCAAAGAGTTCACAATACTTACAGTATTTTGTTGAGCCATGTTAAAGTTTATCGCTAATAAATTACTGCTACACATAAACAAAATTTAATTAAGTTATTTCTGCTAAGCTTCTTGATGTTTGGCTGCGGTGGTGTACACAAGTGCAAGTGCCAATGTGTTAAAGCCGAACGCCAAGCGCTGCGTTTTGTTGCTTCGTATCGTTGTCGTTGTTTCGTATTTTAAGATAAAAGTTTGTCATTATTTGATGAAAGCCTTAATTTAGAAATGTGTATAAAGGATAATTGTCAATATAATATTAAAAACTAATAACTAAAAACATTATACACTAATCATAATATTTTGAATACATCATAATATTTTATTGTAGAACGCGACGCAATTCACTTCGAAGCAAAAACAAAACGCTTAGGAGGGACACATTAACCAAAGTTATCGTGAACTATCTGTCTTTTATCTCGAGTAAGCTTTCGAACATTACGATATTGAGACGACAGTAACAGGTAGTTTAAACTTAACTGTTTACCTTTGGCAGCTATCTACTTATAACTGATTGTATGAAATTGAGACCGGCCGTTAGCCGGGGCGTACACAAAAAAGTTACGGGGGCTACTAACGCGGGAAAGAGCAACATAGAATTGGCCATGTGCAAAACAGTCAGGACTGAGGTCCACTCCTGCAACGCGTAAAGTCTGTCATCGTATAACACACACTGACTGGGAACTGAACATGCTTAATACTGAAACGAAAGTTATTTGGTATAAGAGGGATTCTGGGTATAAAGACAATATCACGACATTTTGTTGCGATTTTGTTCCTTTTAGTCCAGTTCCGTTACATACCTTAAGTGGACATAAATTTAATCAGTGAGTTTCTATACGATTCACCGGTGGAGAGACTTAACACCGAAATTCAGAAAAGGTTGTAATTTGTACAACGCCATGTATTACGTTCTTTGTGAGAAAACATACTTTATTTAATTTAAGGAAAACATCTTTTTTTGTTTACTGTGTTTTAAGTATATTTTATTATAGAACGTTTTTTTTTACACACAATTTTTTTATTACTATTTCTAAGATTTTATGGCGCCATTGAACAAATTCGAACCTAAATTTCAAAATAATAATCATAACTTTCGATAGAATTAACCAATTTTAATAAAACAAAGATACAATGTAACACGAAGATACGCTTTATGATTTTCTTAACGATTTCTTTGAAAAAAAGATGTTTACTTTAGACGTGTTGCGTTCATAAACAAAAAGACAGACAGACAATTACAAAAATGTACTTATTTAATATTTCAGTCCCCGTAATGATTTTAGTCACAAATATAATAAACAATGTACCAGATACCACATGTTATCACCATTTTTATTATATGTATAGATTTAAAGAGAGATGGCGCTGTTAACATCAATTCTATAAACATTATATAAAACATAAAAGAACTTAATGATTACTTATATTTACGCGAACACTACACATTGAATAAAACTACTTTTACGGATTAGATCGGACCAAAATTAATAATTAAAAAGCTGAGGGTACTCCGGGTTAACTCTGACATCGGGATGTCAATCACCTCAGTACCCCGTGATCATGGGTGCTATAAAGCACCCGAAACATCGGGAATTAATAAAAATAAGTTACTAAACGCGATATAATCCGTAAAAGTAGTTTTATTCAATAAAATAACTTATAAATCAGTGCCTGCATAGTAAGTAAAAAAGAAAGTTTGATCCTCGCTGAAACCTACGAAATTGTTAATAGCTCTTTTAAAATTTGATTTACCACATAGAGTACTCGGCGGTAAAGAATAAATGAGTTTGTCAATACGCAGAAGGCAAGAACTTCTCATCTGTCCTCAGGGTACGTGCGTTGTATGTTGCCAGGTCGAGTCGTCTTAGGTGGCAACCGAACCTCCACCGGAGATTTTCAGCATCCCCTGTCGCGCCGTTATCATGGCCTCTACCGTAGCCAGAAATAGCGAGGCCGCCAGGGACTGGGGGCCGTCTCTTCGTAACTTTCATCAGAGGGATATTTGCCATAGTTGCCACGCTTTGCGAGCGGGTTGGCAACCGCAGTTTTTTTGTTGTGGTATTGCTGTCATCAGGAAAATCTCCTGGTTGTTTCCCACTGTCGCCTCTTACGACACCCACGGGAAGATATGGGGTAATGAATATTCTTAACCGCAATTATCCTAGTCTATGTCAGGTGCTGTTTTTAATTTTTATGAGTATAAGTGGTTTTCATGTCAGCAGTTTCCAAATACTAAATTGCTATTTATTTATTAAACTTCATAGGTTTTAATTTTATTATGTACGTCAGATGCTGGTTGTAGTTTTTATAAGAATAATGTTATGTGGCAGAGACAAAAACTCTTTAAAAATAAATTTATTTAATACTTTTAAAGTAACTTAAAATATAGTAGTTGATACAGAAAACTTGGGAATGGAATTATGTTGAGGGATCGAAAGATTTGGTTTAAATAGTGTAGGAAGCTAGGAGGTGGGGTAAACATAAGGGAACAACATTGTTCTTGGTGTTATGGTTAACTTATGGTAAACTATAAACATTAGCATATAATATTAAAATCGAATTAGTGTGGCTTTTAAGGAAGTAAATAAGATGATTTATAAAGTATACAGGTCTTACAACATAAAGTAAATAGTATCCTATGACATAACATTAGTTTGGCTTCTAAGAAAGTAATTTAGCTTTTAAGTAAATAAACAATATAAAGTATACAGGTCTTATAACACAAAGTAAATAGTCTAATCTCTTAGAACAAAGATTGAGCGGTTTTGCTCGATTTTTGAGTGTAGTCAGCAGCTTCGTCTTCGTCTTCTGATATACAGGATGTTGTAGCAGTGGTGTTTAGTCATGATATGGGAATCCCGACGTGTTGTCGGCGACGAGATTATTTGTTCTCTAACCGAGTTAAGAGAGTCGAGTTGAATGTTGTTGAGCTGGATGGGTGCAAGTTCTGGTTGTTGCAGCTTAATTTCATCTGGGACGCAAATGTGTTCAATATCCACATAGATAAAAAGATGGTTGATGTTGATCGATTTTGTGTCCTCAGCTAGGAGTGTAACAAACGCGGTGTAAATTTTACATCCTTGTTCTAGAGTGATGATACCTGCTCCAGAGATTTCGCCGTGAGTCTTTTTGCTTTCGCATTCTAAAGCATATGGAGTCTTGCGGTGGAGTATGTAAATCTAGTTGTTATTTCTAAGAGCTTGGAAAGTGTTGATGTGTGCAGAAAACTTAGTTACATCACAAACTTCAGGAACTTGTTGACTCGTCGTTGTTGAGATGACAACTTCGCATATGGGTCTGGTGTTGATGTTGTAGATGAGAAGATCCTTGCAGACTTTGGATTCCGTTGCAAAGTCTTTGCATTTGTCCAGTGAGCTCATGATGACGTATTGCTGTCTAGTTGTATTCATGGCAAGATATGTTTGTTAGGGAAGGATAGTAGAATATAAGGAAGAGTCAGGATGTAGAATTGGGATAGAGTATAAATGGTATAATGTAAATTTTGCGTTGTTTTTACTAAAGGGAATTCTAAGATGTATATAATTTTATTCATATAAATAAAGGAAGTAATAGAGGCAGATTCAAGTATTTTGTGTACATTAGGTAATGCTATTGGGGCAACTAAGTTTTCATTGTGCCTAGCGCGATTAGAAGACAGTAATTCTTTGTATAGGCGCATAGTGGATATTATAGAAGGGTGAATTACATTTGATTTAATGAAAAGAATGCTCGTAATGACATCATCGATATCTCGTTCCAAAGAAACTATAGCTTCTAGAATTTGAATTGAAACGGTGGATATTTCTTCAAGAATAGTTAAGTTAAATATAAGTTTGGTTGTTGAGGCAAAGTATGAATTTATTTTTCTAATATCTTCGTTAATAACGTATTCATCATAAGAGATTTTATGTATTGTTTCATTAAAATTCGTGATCGTTGAAGAAATAATTTGTAATTCTTGTTATAAGATATCATTGGAAGATATTTGCTGTTTCTCTAACTGTTTAATACATTCGTTATAATGTTTGGCATATTTTGCGTCTGGAACACCAATGAGCCATTTCAAAATTGAACCTAAGCCATCTAGTATTTCGCGTTTGGATTGCTTGTTGTTAGTGTAAGAATTAAGTTCGTCGGGTCTAGAATCTATTCTGTCTATGTTTATTTTTATAAATGAAGTAGTAGTTATAACGTCAGGTAAATTTGAATGTAATCGCATTTGGGGTAATGAAAGATTGATAGTTATTTATAAGTCGTTTGATAGAGTTGCGAGCTGGGAATAAAGGTTCAAGATTACGATATACGATAAATTTCCAGGAATTTTCAGATATTAATATTTCACCATTGTTTTCGAAATAGAGTCCAGCATTAGAAGGAATAGGATTTAAAAGGAGATACCCACCTCCATCAAGAAAAGTTGTGGAGTACCTGAAAATTAAAATAAACCTAGTTAATTGTTTTGACTTCTTTTAAATTTAGTTATATAATTATTTTTAGAAAATAGATAAACTTTGTATAAAATAATTAAAAAATAAAAACAAATAGTAAAATTAATGTATGAGTTTTTTGTAAGATATAAAAGATTTTCAATTAAACTAAGGGTTTTTTTTAGGGTGTGCCATTATTCGAGCCACCCCGAAATAGATTTAAAGTTAAATATTTATGAATAATTACGATCTAGTCTTAGAATAAGAAGTTGTGATTATTGAATGAAGTCATGCAATGGTCTTAAGCGATTCGCATGCACTCTTTGGTGTTTTCCAGATTTTTGTAAAATATAATTTTCATTAAAACCTATTCCAACAATAACATAAGGCCCGTCCATAGGCTATTTGAGTTGTTTGGATTAGGGACTTTAAGCATAACTTTATCTCCTACGTTAAATTTGGCTATATTTTTAATATTGCTGTCGTATCGCTCTTTTGCCTTTTCTTTCATTAACTCTACATTTTGGCGAGCTATGTCCCGTGATACCTTGAGTCTTTCGTTTAAATCTCGTAGGTAGTCATGAGTTGTGTAGTCGTCGTTTGCTTTTAAATAATATAGAGAACGCGGTTTGTAACCAAAGAGTAATTCACGAGGTGTAAATTTTGTGGACTGATTAATTGGTGTGTTATGGCACATAACGGCAAATGGCACAATTTGATCACAATTAGATTGATTACGTTTGTGGTACATTTGGATGTGATCGCGTAATGTTGCGTGGAATCGTTCTAATGAACCGTTAGTTTGAGGATGATATGCGGTGCTAACTGTGTGGTTGGATCCTAGTAATTTCATCAATTGTTTGATCACGCTATTTAGAAATTCTGTGCCTTGATCGGAATGGAAACGTTTAGGTACACCGTAATGTTGTCAGAAAATTAAAAGAGATTGGGCTACTGTAGTTGCTTGTTTGTCTTGAATGGGGTATGCTTGAACAAAACGAGTTAAGTCATCTTGTAACGTGAGTATATATTTATTATTAAAGTCATTAGTTATGTCTGAATAAGAAACTAAGTCAATAGTTACGCGTCCAAAAGGTTCAGTAGAAAAAGAAGTAATAACCACGGGAGCTTTATATGTTTTACGTTGAATTTTGTTTCGTTGACATATTTGGCAATTATCTGTATAATTTTTAATAGTTTCTGTCATTCCTTTCCAGGAATATTCAGATCGTATTTTATGTGTTATTTCGATAATGCCACGATCTCCTGATAGGGGATCATCATGGAAGGTTTTCAGGGTTGATGTTAGCTGGAGTTTTAACTTTATTTTCACATATGGTGATTTTGCATTCGTAAATGTTTGCTAAATAAGCTGTGATGTGTAACTGTTCATTTCCTTTAAGTTTTCAAGTGGGGTTGTCTTTTAGATTTGGAATGTAAAGTGATTTTAATTTATGGTTGTATACGCAAGCGAGTAATATTTTAAAATAGCTTTCATAATCCCAAGGATCGAAGTGAGTTGAGACGAACAGCCAAATATAATATTTTGTTTCTTATCCGAAACTAATAAATCGGTTTCGTAAAGTGTTTTTGGTTTATTTAAATATGGGTCCACTTAAGAGCAAGTGGAAATTGCTTGGTTAAAAAGAGTATTTTTATCGGAAAGTTGACAAAAGATTGGGATAAGAATGTTTTTGTGACGTTCGTTTAAGAGGCAGTCTGGTGAAATGTGGAGATATGGAGAATTAAATGTGTGAGAGTCGATTTCTAAGTAGTGTTGAAAGTTTAGTTGTTAATAGTCTTCTGAAGTGTTTGAGTCAAGATGTGTGTTTTTGTCGCTATTTGTTGGATTATAAATGTTCGTGTGGAGAATTGGTGGGCGTGAGACAGCGTCTGGATTAGTATTGTTTTTACCTGCCTTATATACTATTTCGTATTCGTACTCTTCGAGTTTGAGTCGCCAACGAACTAACTGACTACCAGGGTCTTTTATCAAGAAGAGCCATGTAAGCGATTTGTGGTCAGTTACAATTTTAAATTTTCTGCCAAACAAATAGGGTCTAAAATGTTTGACAGCCCGAACGATAGCTAATAACTCTCCTTCGACAGTGGAATAGTTGGCTTCAGCTTTATTGAGTGTTCGAAATGCATATGCTATAGGCAAGTTTTTGCCTATTTCGCCTTGCAATAGCACAGCACCTAAGGCGTTTATCGAAGCGTCTGTGGTTAGTATGAATTTATTTGTGAAGTTAGGATATTGTAAGAGTGGAGGGTTAGTAAGAAGATTTTTACATTCATTGAAGGATTGTTGTTGGGTTCCGCCCCATATGAAAGCAGTGTCTTTTTTAAAATGGCTGGTTAAAGGTTTAGAGAGTTTACTGAAGTAAGGAATAAACCGACGGTAGTATCCTGCAAGACCTAAAAATGCTTTTATATCTTTACACGATTTAGGAATAGGGAATTCTTGAACTGCCCGTATTTTATCGGGGTTCAGCTTAACGCCTTCGTTGGAAATGATATGGCCAAGATAGCAAGCAACTTTTTTACGTGGTAGAGCCATGCTGCAGCTATATTAATAGTATAGTTGTAGCACGAATGGGTCGGCTCGACCGGGGAAGGACCACGCTCTCACAGAATACCAACGTAAAATAGCAGCCTAATGCTGCTGTGTTTCGTATGGTGAGTGTAGAGAACCGGGGACCCTTTTTACTGGAAAAGAGGCATTCTATCTTAGTCCTCACGGCTGACAATGCATCTAGATTTAAATTCGGAAACGAAGATAGATGTAGATGTCTATGGGCCACAGCAACCACTTACCATCAGGGGACTGTGTGCTCGTTTGTCACCCTTATTCTATAAAAAAAAAAAACTTCGCGTCTAAGAAATTCACATTTGTCTGGTTAGATTTTTAGTTCATATTTTCTAAGTCTGGAGAAAACTTCTTCAAGTTTTTGTTCATGTTCTTGAAGGCTAGAAGCAAATACAACTATTTCGTCGAGGTAAACGAAACATCTTTCACCTTGTAAGCCACACAAAACGGAGTCCATTACACGCTGAAACGTCACTGGCGCGGTTTTCAGGCCAAATGGCTTTCTTTTATATTTGTAATGACCGTATGGAGTGCTAAAGGTGTTTTAGGAATATCTTTTTGATCTACTTCTAACTGATGAAATCCAATGTGGTAAAATATTGAGAATGACCTAATTTGTCTAGAATGTCTGTGATGTTGGGAAGAGGATAACTATCTCCTACTGTGACTTCATTTAACTTGCGGTAATCAATAACTAATCGCCATTTCTGTTTCCCAGATGCGTCTAGTTTTTTAGGAACAACTCAGATGGGGCTACTCCTAGGAGATGAGCTAGATCTGATAATGTCTATATTCTCTTCCTTTTTTCCTTTTTTTTTCGGCGGTAGGTGTAAAATAATGTGCACATTGCTCTAAATAATTAAATTAGTATTTATTGATATTTTAAAGTAATTTACAGTTTATTAGATTACAGTTTTTATTATTTTTGTGTATTTAATTACATACATTGTGGGTTTAACTCACCTTAATGGTTAAACTGTGATAAAGTTACATCACCCTCCCACCGCTCACTTTTGTTTTTCACAACACACCAGAAGATAAGTTTTCAAGACAATGTCCTCTATTGCTGAGTTAGCAAATATCCAAAAACCTGCTTTAGCTTCTTTCAATCAACGTATGGCAAAATTTGAAGAACTCATAAAAAAATCTGCCACCCCGGTTCCTGACTTGAAGTCTCTCTCAAGTGACTTTCAAGCGTTTAAGGATAATGTTTGGCAAATCATGTCACTACTACATCAGAAGATCAATGAGGTTAGTCAAACTGTTGACAATATTGAGATGCGGCATCGGAGAAAATATTTGCTGCTAAATGGAGTTCGGAATCATCTGTGAAAACATCTTAGATAAAGTGGTAACTGTCCTGCAGGATAGCTTCAACCACAGGAATTTTCTTCAAGCTCCATTGTGACTTGCCATCGTCTGGGTGCAGTTTCAGGCTCGTGCAAGACCAGTCCTGATACGGTTTAGTGATCAGTCCATTAAGTCAACCATCTGGGTGAAAAAGACACAGTTAATTGTTCATATGTGCATTCCGAGCTCCTTACTCGTCAGCGTCAATTTTATTCATTGCTGCGGAAAGCACTTTGGTATCAGACAAGTTTGGTCATGATGGTAATATCTACGTCAAGTTGCCTAGTGGTAAGCGCCATCGACTGACGGACACCAGGACCTCGATGAGCTCATTGCGCAGTATGAACAGTCTGCTGCATCGGATCAACCATCTGATTCTACGACCAAGAAAGTCCCATCGAATGTTAATGGTGATAGCGCACCAAAGTTGACGACGAGGCCCAAGCGCATAATTCGCAACAAGTAACTTGCATTGACTTTGCTTATTCTCATGCTTGATTTAACATAGCTGTTATCTGTTCTTGTTATTTGTCCTATTATTATTGATAACAAGTAGGGATAATTGCAATGATACTGGAATGGTAACATATTAAATTTAATTACCTACATACTAACACTAATGTAATATTTTGCAGAACTAAAACATGATATTCACAGATGTCAGATGACATTCACAGCTTGCTATGTTTTTGGCATTGGTTACATGGCCTTTTGCCATAATTCACTATATTGTTATTGATAGCACATGTAAGCTATATGTGATATAACTTTATTTTAGCTACAAGTAATATTCTAGTGTAATAATTATTTAGAATTTTGTTTATTTTTTTATTTTCTTTGTTTGCTTTTAATTGCTTTGCAAGTTTATTGTTTTTTTTTTTTCTTCTATTTTGTTGTAACTTTGTATTTGCTTTTTTTTTTCCTGGTGTTACTATTAAGATTGTGAACAGTTAGCCGGAGGGTGATGTATGGAGATAAACATATTTTTTTTTATATCCATTTATATATATATTTAATTATTAGTATCATTATTATTTTCTTTTTAAAAATCAAAACTGACCGTCTCCTCCTCCTCCTCCAACTCCTCATCTTAATTAATTTTTCTAACGCATTTAATTCTGTTGATCATGATATCTTGTTAGCTCTTCTTTCTCATTTGAATATCTCGTCTTCTGCTGAGGAATGGTTCTCATCATATCTTCGAGGGCGCCAACAGGCCGTGCGCACTGGACATATATTATCTGACTGGTGTAATGTGTCTACTGGCGTCCCTCAAGGCGGTATAGTCTCTCCTCTTCTGTTTTCAATTTTTATCAATCTCATCACATTAAATCTCAAGTGCTCTTACCATCTGTATGCCGATGATCTGCAGTTATATGCGCAAGTGGAACACTCAAATATCTCTAATGCTATCTCATTATTAAATGATGACTTAATATAGCATCGTGGGCTACCTAAGATTATGGTTTGGCATTTAGATGGGTTCACGTTTATGCTTAATACAGCATAAACGTGAACCCATCTAATCAACCGTCTTAGGTAACCCGATATCAAACTAGATATGCCACCCTACCATCAATTATGTTTAAAAATAATGTCATACCATTCTCTCCCCATGTAAAGAACCTTGGTCTGTATGTTGATGATTGCTTTACATGGAACAAACATATACAGGAGGTGAGTCGCAAAACAACTGGAACTTTGCGATCTCTATATCGATTAGAATAGAATAGAATATTTTTTTATTCAATATAGATTACATGTAAAATTCTTATTGAAAGTCATTTTTTACTTTACCACTGGTTCGAAAAAAAAAACCTCTGTCCTGGGAAGAACCAGCAAGAAACCCAGCGGGACTTTTTTTTTAAAGTAAGTTTTACATTAATGGTTGTACAAACTATTTAAGTACAAAATTTATTTTAGAAACTGCTTGGTAGCGACCACCTCATTCCAGGGGTTATTATCAATCATATTCATTTATACTATAATAACCCTTTTATACAGTTTCAGCTTAACAAAACATTTAAACTTGGTAATAGAGAGCCTGTACACTTTCCGGGACCTTTTGTAATAGCGTATACATTGCCCCAAGAATGAATTACTGACTCTGTGGAGTCGAAACTGGTATCACTAGCTTGTGTTTGTTCCTAGTGTTTACAGAATGTATATCCTTTTTACTAAAACTACCTTTGTTTTTGTGAACATACAAAAAATTTCGTAAATATACTGAGAGGCCAAAGTTAATATATTTATTTCTTTAAATTTATCTCTAAGAGACTCTCTCGGTTTTAGGTTGTAAATAGCTCTAATGGCCCTCTTCTGTAAAACAAAAATAGTTTCTGAATCAGCGCATTTCCCATAGCAAAATCCCATAAGACATTATGCTATGGAAATAACTGAAATAAACTAATCTAGCTGTCTCGACACTAGCGAGACCTCTAATCTTTTTTACAGCATAAGCTGCAGAACTTAGTCTGCTTGCTAGTTTGGATATATGGGGCCCCACTGAAGCTTTGCGTCGAGGTGATGCCAAGAAAAACAGTGGATTCAACAGGGCTCAGTTCTTCCCCATTTAAAACACATTGGTACCCAGATTTTTAACATTCGTTGTTGTAAATTTAATACATTTAATTTTATTTCCGTTTAAATGTAGATTATTAACGTTAAACCAATGCACTAATTTTGATATAGCATTATTCACTTCGTCACATTTAAATGATTGACGTTTAAGTTTAAAAATCAAGGAAGTATCATCAGCAAATAATACTATATCATGATTATCCCTACATAGGAAGGTAAGTCATTAATATATACCAGAAATAGGAATGGGCCGAGAATCGAGCCCTGAGGACACCATTAGTACAGGTGACCCGGAAGAACTTTACCATTGATTATAACTTTCTGCATTCTATTACTTAAATATGAAATAATAAGTTTAAGCGCTGTGTTCTTGACACCATAGTACTGTAGCTTCTGATTAATGTATCATGGTGAACACAGTCGAAGGCCTTGGAAGGTCACAAAATATACCCAAAGCATCCTCCGAATTCTCCCATGCACAAAAATATGTTTAATAAGCTCAACTCCTGCGTCAGTTGTCAGGCGACCCCTTGTAAAACCGAATTGATTTTTATGTAGCAATTTATTAATATTAAAGAAACTTAAGATCTGATCTAAAATTATTTTTTCAAAAATTTTACTAAATGTTGGTAGTACAGAAATCGGTCTAAAGTTGGCGGGGTCTAATGTACTACCAGATTTAAATAAAGGTATGACTTTACTATGTTTCATTAAATCAGGAAACACACCAGATTCGACGCTTGTATTAAATATAGTGGCTAGATAAGGTGCTATTATATCTATTATAGATAAAATAACTTTAACGGAAATCCCCCATAAGTCTGCCGTTTTCTTAACATCAATTGTTTTAAAATATTTAACGATATCTTTTGGCAATACTCTAAGGAATTTAAAGTATTTGAACAAGCCTTTACATTTTGTTTAAGCAATGATTCGGCGACAGTAGGAGAAGAATTTAATGATTTTGTTGTCAAAAAAGGAACATCACTAAAATGTTTCTCAAAAGCCATAGCAACTTCTTGATCAGATCGAGTTAAACTATTGTTAATATTCAATTGAAAATCCGAGTTGCGTGGTTTGACCTTGCCCGTTTTACTATTTATTATTCTCCAGGTCATTTTAATTTTGTTGGATCCAGTTTTAATTTTTTTACTTAAATGTAAAGCCTTAGCTGTGGAGCACACTTTTTTAAATATTTTAGAATAAGTTTTTACATAATCTCTAAATATAACACTAGTATTATATGATCTTTCATTATAAAGTTCATATAACTTTCGCCTACTTTTATAAATTCCTACTGTCGCCCATTCATCAAATGATTTGCGACTGTTAAAAGAAAGTTTTAGAAGTAAATATTCTACTAAATTCACAAGTTATAATTTTAAATAACATACTATACAAATAATTAGCACTATTTTTAAATGAAAGTGATGGAAGTCTTTTTATTATATTACTTCTAAACCTCTCAAGCGATGGTCATTTATTGGAACAAACACAACTTCCTTATTTTTCTGTTTTTGTGTATGTAAGGCAATGATACCAACTGTCACAGTGATCTGAACTTAAATTTTGAATAATTGATTTATGCAAGGGCTTAATATCTGTAAAAATATTATCAATACAGGTTGCACTAGGCCCAGCAATACGTGTTGGTTCTAAGAATAAATTAACAAGATTATACGATTTAAACAATGAGCTAAACTTAATACTAATGGAAGAAGTTTCAAGGAGATTGATGTTAAAGTCTCCACATATTACAACAGACTTGTTCTGTTTACTAAGTTTGAGCAAAACTTCTTCCACAATTCTTTCAAAATAGTCATAAGTAGCACATGGGGGTCTGTAAACACTTACAACAATGAGGTGCTCGAGCTCGACACAAGCCATTTCTACAGTTCGTTCAACAGAGAGGCTCACAATATCCTTACGTTCTTTATATAATAATGATTTATCTGCTAATATTAAGGAGCCACCACGTAAACTTTTTTCTCTATTGAAGGAACTGACCACCTGGTGATTTCTGAAATTAAACATGAAATTATAATCTTTTAGCCAATGTTCAGTAATACAAAGGATATGTATATTGTTACTATTTAAAAACAATTCAACTTCCAATTCTTTGCCCATCATGCCTTGTATATTTTGATGCACCAGGTGTAAACAATTTTTATTACTTATTTGTGGGCTGCATTCAAAATTAATGAAACTCTTATTATTGCTAGAGATTGCCTCTATTGTCGCATTTACTAATTTAAATTAGTTGGAACTGATTCCAAATTAAATGTCAAATGATTATCATGCTCAATAAAAGCAGTCTTGGTAGCCAAAAACTTGGCTGAGTTAAAAAGTAAATAATAAGATAGCAAATTTGCTACCAGTCTTAAATTATATTTGGATAGGTAATACCTATCTTTTGTCCAAAACTTTTTTATTAAATTATTTATGTCAATTAAATGAAATTTGTCATTATTATCACAATTACATGTCAAATTTAAATTATTGTTACATATTAAATTATTCATTTGTAAATTTAAATTATGTCTTAGATTATTTTCCTGTGGCAATCCCTGTATGTAAGGCAGTGTAAACAAGACAATTTTGTGTACATTTAAGTTATTAAGTTGTTCAATATATCTTAATAACTGTTTGTTGTTTACACTGCCTCTTCTACCAACAAAAATTATTATTGTACTATTTGGGCAAAATTTAGTAACTATAATTTTATTTAGGATGTCACTAAAAGATGCTCCAGGCATGCAGCAATTTGTAATTTTTTGTCCCTTTAAAGAGTTATTTAAAGTTATGCCTAGATTTTTTCCCATGTCATCGCTATACACAATTATATTATTATAATATTAAAAAACTTTCTTCCCACCAATACTAAGATTTTACTTGTCCAGTCACTTATTCTACCGATTATTGATTATGTCGATGTGTGTTGCTCAGACCTGTCTCAACATCACCTTAATACATTGGATCGTTTACTTAACAACTGCATCAGATACATTTATGGTCTTCGTAAATACGACCATGTATCTTCTTTTCGTGCTCAGCTAAATTGGCTGCCTATCCGTCAGCGCAGATATGTTAGAATACTCTGCACCCTTTTCACAATTATGAACGATCCATGTGCTCCCGAGTATCTGAAATCCAAATTTCAATACCTGGGAGATTCTCATAATCGTTCTCTCCGTTCTTCGGCTAATCTTAAGTTGCTCACTCCTTTACACCGTACTGGTTATTTATCTCACTCTTTCGCCCTCACGGCCATCAGACTCTGGAACGACATACCTCTTGACATTAAAAAAGTTCCCAATAAGTTTGTTTTTAAAAATCAAGTCCGAAAGCATGTGAAAAAATCGTTGCAAGTTTGTACTAACTCAACTCTTATCTTTATTTATTTAATTATGTATATTTGATATTTGTTCTGACATACATAATATTTATATATATTGTGTATATAAAATGTACTGTATGCATGTATATGTGTATCCATATATTTATATATGTATATATTCTGTGTATTTAAGTATATATGTGTATGTATGTGTGTGTATATGTATATTTATATGTATATACAATTTTTTTTAGCTCTTTCTATTTTGATTATTGCTGCACCGCCTCTTGTTTGTCTATATCTGTTTAGCCTAATGGTTGACTGGGAGAGAATGCCCTATGGCATTAAGTCCGCCATATGTACAACTGTGTGCATGAAAGCTTAAATAAATAAATAAATAATGTCTTGGTCTAACATTTTTGGGACTTGTGATTTTACTTCTTGTTCGTATACTTGAGGAAAGCGTTAGGTTTTTGTGTGAATTGGAATGTCAGTAGTAGTAGGTATTTGATGTTTTGTATGATTGCTAAATGTAAGTGAGTCGCCTTCGATGAAAAATATGTCGGGATATTTGGAAACAATTTTATCTAATGAGTTCGACTCTTTTTTGCTCAAATGTTCGCGTCTAATAAGGGTGAGTACTTGGTTTTGTCTATCGATGTCGGATATGAGATTAAGATTGTTAATTAAGTGGTTATGAATGTTGTTTGTTTGTTGATTTGGTTGGTAAGGGAGAACTTCAATATTTGGAATGCTAATTGCTTTGTCAAATTTGTTTGTATTTACACAAGTGATAATAAATGAGTTGTGTTTGACTTCGACTAGTGCATTGGGAATAACAATACCGTTATCTATTATTTGTTTTTCGACTATTGCTGTCCCGGAGTTTATATTGCTTTTTCTACACATAATTACACTCTCAGAGCGGCTAGAAAGGAATTGGTTATTAGAGTTGATTTTATTTTGAAGATTTTCGTTCTAATAATGTAATTTGTAGGATCTTTCACGTATTCTCATAGTTTTGGATTGAATGTAAATGTTGCAATTATTCTTTATCATAAAAGCGTTACCTAGTATACCGTCTGCTTTAATGTTAAGGGAGGCGACATGGAAACGATATTTAGGTAAATAATCTAGTGATATGTCGGTGGTGCCTGAGGTTATAATTGAATTTTGGCTACCGGAAATGCCTACGATTGACACGATGTTTAATTTATTTAAGGGTGAAGAACCAATTTTATACTTTTTCATAACCGAGATCCCTGCTCCAGTGTCTATGAGAAATGTGACTGGTTTGCTTTCTATATGAAAAGAGCAGTGTAAGAGGTTATCGGGTGGTATATCATTTAAGGCGGATATGGCAAAAGATTTTGTATTAGATTTGGATTTAGAAAGTTTTGATTTAGGCTTTTTAGTTTTAGGTTTTGATTTCAAACGTGGTTTATTGGAAACAGTGGAAGAAGTGGATGTAGTAGGTGCAGTGGCCTTGATGGAATCAGTGGATATAATAGGTGCAGTGGTCTTGAAAGAGTCAGTGTATGTAGTAGAAATAGTAATAATAGAGTCAGTGGATGTAGAAGGAATAATAAGCTTTGGAAAACCAAGGGTTTGGGGCTGGCTACCCTGTTCGTAGGTTTCCGTTTGAGAACTAGAATTTGTGAGTACTGAGTGATGTGTAGTAACTAAGTCGCTAGTTTGTGTAGACGCATTTTTCAATTGTGTCTGACACAAGCGGTGATTTGGAAGGTACATTGTTTGTTTGTGTAGTGTGATCTCGATGGTTTTGCGGTTGAAGACGCCTTCGAGAAATAGGATTTGATTTGCTAGAATTTATATTTGTAGTTTCTTCATATACTGAGTCGGGATCGGTGAGCAGGATACTGAAGCGATTTCCAACGAGTTGCTGGAACGCCAATCGAGCCAACGAGGCGCAGGAAGCGCGCGTTGGGCTTGATTATTTCTTAAATTGTTATTGTAAGCTCTTTTACGGCATTCTGTCGGTGTCCGGTGTCCCTAAGCGACCTAATAACGTCTTATCGCATATTTCAGCGTTTAAAATTTCAATTATTTTAGAGCGACGATGGTCGACTCTGTGAAAATATTCGGTTAACGTTTCTGTAGGTTTTTGGAACATGGATTGCAGTTCAAGGTTAAGGTGTGCTATGGTTTTAACGTTAGAGAATTTTTCAATAAGGAATGTTCTTAAACCGGTCCATGAGGCATATTCTTTACTGTAAATGTCTGCCGCACCCGAACCAGTGATATTGTTTAACGCGTATACTAAAAGTACTGACTACTGGTCCGCTGAACTTAAGTCGAAAGCTGAATTGCATGACCTTACGAATCTGTACACTTGGTCTTTATTATCTGTGTCGAATGAGGGAATTAATTTAAGTAATGTGTTCTTTTGAGATTGTTTTATACAGGCAATGAATAATTGATATAATAGAATAGTATAATTTAGTAGTATATAATAGAATATTACGATTATTTATATTAAAAAAAATGAATGTGAATGAGCTGGTCGATGTAGGAAAATATTTTGGTAAAATGGAAAAATAGTAATTCGAACAAACTAGTTTAGCCACTTACCACAGTAACAATAAAATGTGGAGCTGCATGGTGCGGCGAAGTTTTTCAAAAGCCTTCAGCTACCGTACGTTGTCTTCTTGTTGGGCGATGCTGTCCCGTCAAATTTCGTATATTTTTACTTCGTCTTTACGCGATTTAAGTGAATGAATCACGCAAGATCCTACCGACTGCGCCAAATTTGTTATGTGGCAGAGAAAAAACTCTTTAAAAATAAATTTATTTAATACTTTTAAACTAACTTAAAATATATTAGTTGATACAGAGAACTTGGGAATGGAATTATGTTGAGGGATCTAAAGATTTGGTTTAAATAGTGTAGGAAGCTAGGAGGTGGGGTAAACATAAGGGAACGATATTGTTCTTGGTGTTATAGTTAACTTATGGTAAACTATAAACATTAGCATATAATATTACAATTGAATTAGTGTGGCTTCTAAGGAAGTAAACAATATGATTTATAAAGTATACAGGTCTTATAACATAAAGTAAATAGTATGCTATGACATAACATTTTTTGGCTTCTAAGAAAGTAATTTAGTAAATAAACAATATAAGTAAAGTATACAGGACTTATGATATAAAGTAAATAGTATCTATGACATAACAATAAGTTTTTTCCACATGGAAAGTTCCTAAACAATAATGTTGCACAATTATTAAATAATTTTGAATCCTACGATCTCATTTCATACGTAGGACAACGTTAATGTTTCAAATTTATTTTAGGTGAGAGATTTTTTTTTATTATTGTTTTTAATAAAAGTTCAGTTTATATTGCCAATTAAAAATAGCGGCATGATCTGGTTTTCATTTTAATAAAAATTATTTGATTTTAATAATAATATGCTTTTTATTATTTCATTAAATAATTAACTAATTTTCCCATGACAAAGTATACTTCCGTCATAAGAATATATTATCTAGAGAGAAAAGATGTTAATTTTTTAATTACATGTACTTCTTATATTTATCAAATAGAAAAAAGGCATAAAGAGTACTTATTTTTAATATTCAACAAATTAATTCAGTGAAAAAAAAAACATAATATTACTTCCTTTTCAGACTGATTCACGATGTATTCACGAATATTTTTTTCTAAAATTATTAATTTTCTAAAGAACGAAATGTTCTCGAGTGGCAGCCTCATAATGACAAGCGCAGTTTTGGGCGACTCCCCACTAGATGGAGTGAAGAACTAATGAAACACGTAGTCGATGTATGTAGGTGGCTCGGGACTTTACTTTGTGGCAATCTATCGAGGAGGTCTTTGCTCAGCAGTGGCCTTGTGATGGCTGTAAGGATAATAATGATAATGATATATTTTTCTGTATCTTCATCCTCTATCAGGGTGCTTTCCTGTCCCCGTCTTATAAATGTCTAAACAACCAAATATCTCATTAAGTATTCCTCATACTCACCTTAATGATACCTACAGGATAAAATCTGGCGATGGATTCTCCTAATAAATATTAAATAGAAGAACTACTTATATATAGTTCGTTCTTTACTTTAAAAAACTATTAAGGCGCTACTCCTAGCGAACGACCTTGAGCATTCGGTCCGCCTGCTCTCGCTACAATATGCCGCGTAAGAAATCTGCAAGACGCCACCTACTGTACGAACGTACTATTATTTTTTCAACATCAATAAACTATTTTATGGAAATAGACACGGCAGACAATGATAAATGCATTTTCATTTTCTTTATTCGGCATATTAGTTGCATAATATTAAAATTATGTATTCTCACATATTATCTAATTAATAAAAATGACACCATTCATTTCAAACGCCCGGGAAGGTATCTAACATGAGAAAATGAAGTATTGAAATTAGTGAGTTTAAAGATACCTACTCACTATAGGTAAATAGGTAGGTAGGTAGGTATATTGTATTTAGTAGATGTTTCGCAGATTTGTTTTTTGATTATTGTTAATTTTTACGTGTCACGTATTGAAAAGTAACATACCTACCTACTAATTTTTGAACTATGCACCTTGTTACTTAGCCTGCTTATTACTTATGCTGACATTATCCTCACCCCAATGATTGATGAGGATGAAAAAAAACATGTTCGTTTTTATTTTTATTCAATTTTATTTCTACATACATATTTATTTTTACGTACCTAATTATATTTATTTATACATAAGATTTAGGATTGGTAAGGTGACGATTCCGCGCAGTGGCTTAGCAATGAGTTGCAGCGCTAAGGGCCGCAGGCTCAAATCCCGCACGGAACAATTTTGTATGGCCTAGAAATAATTTGTTCCGGGTCTGGATGTTTGTCCTTGTGAAATTTATGTATGTAAACTGCCCCCACGATACAGGAAAAAATCCAAGTGTGGAGGTAACGTTTTTTTTAAAAGAAGAAAAAAAATACATAAGGGTTATAATAAAGGTAATACAAAAATCAACAAGAAGTGTAAGGGTTATATGGGTTTTTGGGTTGTAATTAAATGATGCCGATACCGCAATAGATGCAATACTGGGTAGGTATTAGTAGCTACTTATTAAAAGTAAGGTAACTATTTTGATAGGTACCTTTTATCTAATCATAACACCTACATAGGTACCTATTGTGATTAGTTATACTGGGTAGGTATATTAATACCTACTTAGATACTTTTTACCGAATTACTATACCTACTAAGATATTGTAGTTAGGTATTAGGATTATTTTTAACTATATACTATACTGCTAATATTGAATTAGCTTTTTATAGTGTATATTATATTTTTCGAAAATTATGGATTCGAACCTTACATGCTAATGGTGCTTCATTTTTTTTAATTTGCATTTACTTACATATTGGACGAGGAATTTACTATGAATAATTTAATTCAAAATATAATTGAATAGTAGGTATTATTATTTTATTTATTTTAATTGCTACAGCATTTATAGGATATGTTTTACCTTGAGGTCAAATATAATTTTGAGGAGCAACAGTTATTACTAATCTTTTATCTGCTATTCCTTATTTAGGAACTAGGTATATTAGTAAATTGAATTTGAGGGGGATTTGCTGTTTATAATGCTACTTTAACTCGTTTTTATTCATTTCACTTTTTATTCCCATTTATTATTTTAATATTAACTGGGTATGTATAAGTAACTAATTAGATATTTTTTACCCAATTATAATACCTACTGAGGTATTGTGAATATTTGTGATTAGGAATACTGGCTTGGTATTAATAAATAGAACAAAATAAAATATAAAGTCAATTTTATTATCTTGAATGTAAGAAATTGATTACAAATACACATACATACACCTACACTCAGTACAAACTCACACTCTACGCATACAACATGCACATATATATATATATATGACGGTGCCTGCGCCAATGCATGTGCAGCGGCGTCGGTGTAGCTAGACAGAATTCTTGTAAACAACACGTGCACCGCACACCTGCACCATTGCACCTGCGGTGGCCCCCGTTTTGCTTGTATAAAACGGACGGAGCGGCCGCCGTTAAGGCAGTTTTGGCTCTGGCGTGGAACGGTGCGCTTGTCGTATTCCGTTACTAGCTTATCCTTGACTCGTTGGACAATTAATTCGTGCAAACGAATTAATTATTATTCTTAACTACAAAATTAGTCTTGGTACAATTTATAGTTTGTATTAAGTAGTCTATTGTAAATTAACCTTATTTAAAAGAAAAGCTTTCTTGCTGGTTCTTCCCAGGACAGATGTTTTATCCGAACCTGTGGTAGTAGTACTATATTGAATAAAAGTGATTATGTTCTATTCTAAAAACCTTTTCATGTGACTCTATACATCATAATAACATCCTTCATAAGAAGTGGGAATAAAGCTTCCATTTAAGTTCTCTATATTACTAATGACGTTTCTACATATAACATAATAATTATTTTTATGTATTAGTGCTATGAAATGCCGTGGTAGCTCAGATGGTTAGCGCTTGCTGTAAGCTTCACAGTACGCGAGCAACTCTGGTTCGATCCCCACCGGCACCAACGAAATCGTTAATTGCAATTTTAAGTGCTCATTTACCACGTGCTCGGCGGTGAAGGAAAACATCGTGAGGAAACCTGCATGTCTGAGAAATAAGAAAAAAAATTTCTAAGACATGTGAAGTTCGCCAACAAGCATTGGGGCAGCGCGGCGAACATTTAGTTCCCTAAAACCCTCTCGGAAATGAGAGGAGGCCTGTGCCCAGCAGTGGGTCGTAGATAGGCTGCAACTTTACTTTACTTTATTTTTTATTTCTTTTAATCAAATTAATCATCCATGCAATCGATGCATCTTTTCCAGCGCAGTGGCAGTTTATTGATGCCGTTTTTGAAGATATCAGCTGGACGGGAGACAACAAATTCATCAAAGGCATTTTGCACTGCCTCTAAGGCTTAAAAGGCTCTTTATACTCTCCAAAAAGGTATCCGAATTCTGGGAAAAGAGAAGTCTGTAGGCGCAAGGTCTGGTGAGTACGGCCAGTGACGAAGAGCTTCCTACCCCAGTTCTTGTAACTTGGAGACCGTCTGTTGTGCAATATGAGGTCACGCCTTGTGGCAGGGGACGAGCGATTGACCGAAGCTGGTTGGAGACGTGTGAGCTTCTCCATCATTGTGTTCAGTTCTTCATAGTACACAGTCCTACAGTCAAAATTTTACATTTAAATATCGGCTTTGCAATCAAAAATTTCTCATAAATGGAGACAACTGCAGTGACAGCTACCTAAATATTAATGTGCGCTGTCGAAGGTACTATTGCAATATGTGGGGGGGCATTTACAGCTGTATGAACTTATGGCAGCAATCAACCTACCGTTGTTATCTAAAAAGACTTATTTAGAGAACAATGAAGTTATCAGTAGGAAATGGGAAGATGTTTTAGTTGATTCCATGAACCACGCTGCAGAAAGAGTAAAACAATTCGCAATTTCTAATGGCAAGGTGAACAAAGATGGAATCCCCATAATAGATGTCATCGCTGATGGTTGCTGGTCCAAGCGTAGCTTCAGTGGTTTCTTGAATGTCTTCATTAATTACTTCATTGTTCTCATTTTCCGTCAAGTCTTCTGTAAAGTCCTTTCGTAAACTGCAAAAGAAAAATATTTTGCATAATGATAACAGAGTCCAGGAGGAATCTGCACATGAGTACCGAAAACTATTCTACCTCAATTTTTTGCCATGGGGCAACTTGGTGCCATATTGTTTAAACCGATTTTTTTTTTCAATTGCAAGTAATTGTTAAAAATAACAATTTAAAAAATGTCATGTATGTTTGCAAACGGGACATTTTTTTAAATATTTTTTGATGAAATACAAATAAATAAGGTCGTATGACTTTATAAAAACTTAATATTTTCGGGGTTAAGAATTTTTAATAGTTTCAAAAATCCCAAATTCGGATACTTCTGACCTATTAAATATATATAAAGAAAAATAATAAAATATAAAAAATATTTCTTTTTTATATTTTTTGATGAAATACGAATAAAAAGGCCCTATAATTGTTAATGATAAAGTTATTCGGTTTTTTTCGGAACTCTGAACCAAATTCGGTTACTTTTGGCTCATTAAAAATATAGTATAAAGGAATGTATGAATTTTTATTTTATATCACCAATAGGACAATTTGAAGAGAATCGCATAAAAAAAATTGAGGTGGAATAATTTTCGGTACTCCTTCGCCGATTTCTCCTGGACTATTTTAGGTTCGGATGTAATGAAATATTTTGCTAATCATTCGTAAATAATCTATACTTATAAGTTATAATAATATAAAGAGAGAGTGTGAATTTTGTGAGTTTGCGTATATGTGTAGGATATTCTCCGGAACTACGGCATCTACATTATTCGAGATGGTCATAGGCTAAATGTTGTGTGGATATATGTACTATATTATGGCTAAAAGTTATAATAATAATCGTCAACGAAGTAAAATTAATTATACCTCCCTAACATTTAAGATAGATAATTGTTATCGGATTACTTGTTAAATAAATAAATAATTGCTAAATAAACGTTCGGTTTCAGTACTCTGTGATCTATGAGATCGCTCTATTCTGTCGGCCGACGGTCATTACCATGCTCTTTGGTCGGTGGCGGCTCGTATTTAGTTGTGAGCGAACACAAATAAATACTTAATTTTACTGTTTATTTATTAGGTCCTTATATATGAAATTAGCGTTTTGTCGTACTGACCACTTTGATCTGAAATATCTCCTCTTTGGTTAAGAATTTCAAATTCAAATTTATAAATTCATTTAGCTGGTACATTTGAATTTTGAAAACAGTCATTCATTTGTTTTTTCCTCATTATTTTATTCTTTGGCGTCGATTATTACCGCACAATGGAAAACATGAAATATCGGTATATTTATGAGTACGAGTTCTTCCGTGGCACCAGTGCTGCAGAAACAGCTCGAAGGATTAATGATGTGTACGGCGCTGGTGTTGCAAAAAAAAGCACGGTAAGTTTTTGGTTTCAACGTTTTCGTTTTGAAAATTTCGACCTTCAGAACCAACCCCGTGGACGGCCGGAGACCAAAGTGGAAAATGAAGAATTAAAGGCTATTGTGGAAGCGGATCCATCACAAAGCACTTAAGAGATAGCTGCAGGCTTCGGGGTAAGTAATAAAACTGTATTAATCCACTTGAAGCAAATCGGGAAAATAAAAAAAACTTGAACGATGGGTACCTCATGAATTGAGTGAATCGAACTTGCAAATACGCGTCGACTGCTGTGTTACTTTGCTCAACTGACACAATAATGAAGGGATTTTAAATCGAATCATTACTTGTGATGAAAAGTGGATACTGTACGATAATCGAAAGTGCTCGTCGCAATGGCTGAACCCTGGAGACCCAGCCAAATCCTGCCCTAAACGAAAATTGACTCTGAAAAAGTTACTTGTGATTGTTTGGTGGACTAGCGCTGCTGTCGTTCACTACAGCTTTCTAAAATCTGGCCAAACGATTGTCAGCAACTGCAAACCATGAAGGAAGAACTAGCTGCTAAACAACCGAGATTGGAAGTTAGATGAGCTACAATTGGAATTTCTGCGATATCCACCGTACTCCCCAGACCTTGCTCCAACAGATTACCATTTTTTCCGGAATTTGGACAACTTCTTAAAAGGAAAAAAATTCAACTCCGATGCGGCAGTCCAAACCGCTTTCAAAGAGTTTATTGATTGTCGCCCCCATGGTTTTTTTAGTAAAGGGATCAATGAAACACCTACGAGATGGCAAGAGTGCATAGATAACAATGGTGCATACTTTGATTAATTAAATATATTTTACAAAAAAAATAATATTTTGAATAATATTTACTAATAATAATAATGTCCTCCAGACAGAATTTCAGTCACGGCGGCGCAGGGCAGAATTATATTGCCTAAGTGTATGCGCAAGCACAGGTGCACTCTCTATTCCCTTACTCTCATAGTCCGATGGGACAGTAAACCGACACGACCGGAGAGAGATCAGGCGCAGGACCAACGGCTTTACAAGCTTTCCGAGGCACGGGGGTGAAACACCGCCAACTTCCTGACTCTGGGCTGCTTCTTGTCAGAAAAATTGAATAACTGATTTTGACCCGACCCGGGATTCGAACCCGACTTTTAGACTGCATCTTTAGTCTAGTAGTCGTAAACGCGACTAATGAATTGCTAACTATATATATGAAATGCCCTTGTATCTCATATACATGTCCTCGAAAGATAAAATAAGTTTTAGAGTACTAACTTCTTTCCATGAACTATCTCAAGCTGACTGACACAATCGCTTTTGCCTTATAATGCTAGTAAAAATTGGTGGAATTGATTATCACAATTATTTGGAATAATAAGAAAAAAAAAGCCTATTCGCAAAATACTTTTACATTCCCAATTGTGCGAACATTTAATTGTAGATAACGGTTATAAAGGTCTTGTCAATAGTTTGATCCGAGTTGTTCAAAATATGTGATTGCAATCATCAATACTTTTATGCTGGTTAAATGATCAACACATTCACGATTGACACATGCCTACTCCGCGTTTCGCTGCGCAGTGGCAGTAGCATAGTGCGGTTGTATGAAATGAAGCTTTGACTCTGTTCAGTTCCTTTACTAATGTGATAGCACTTAGCATGCTAAGCAGTAAATGTAATTTACCCTGTGAACGTTACATAACTGAGAAAAAGATTATATCTAATACTTACACATTATTGCTTATTTCCATCGCTTGCATTAGAAATTTCCATTAGAGGAGGCTGTGCATCACTTTGGTTATCTTTTATCCTAAAAAATATTATTTATTTATAAATTAAATCTCAAATATTTACACACACAAAAATAAGTTCATGACAAACACTGAACTAAGTACCTAGGTACTGAATATGTGAGTGTTATCACTTTACTAACTACTGACATCTTAGAGTAGTTTTTAGTAGGTTTATAATAGGTTTTTGTAGGTAATGCTCGTTATCAACATAGTTTTGTTGAGAATGTTCAGATGTTGTTGTTGTTCTGTCATAAATATTTTGTCCTTTTCGACCCCAGCTGTAAATAAATAAATAGATTTATAAATAAATGGCATAGTTTTATATACGCCATAATTAAAAATATACGATAATTAACTAATAATTTCACTATTATTGAGAATATAATTACGAGACAACTTACCGAATTTTGCACAATTTTGCTGCATTTGCCGTGTGGCAGCGGCTTTAGAATCCTGCCACCCCCCTCTCTTCCCGTGGGTGTCGTACGAGGCGACTAAGGGGGAAAGACCAAAGTAAAAAAAAAAAACAAGCTTTGGCATCCGACAGATGGCGGAATAACCATCTCAATTCTTATGTCAGGCCAAAAATATCCAGATCTGTGATGGGCTGCAGCGTTACAGGTGCGACGTGTCTGATACTGCGATCGCCAACCCGCTTGCCCAGCGTGGCGATTAAGGGCAAAACCTCCCAATGGTAAGCACCAAAAAAACACGGCCCCCAGTTCCCGGCCGTCCCTATGTACCTGACCGTGGTAGCGGTCATGGCAACAGTGGGATCAGGGGTGCTAAGAATCCCGGGAGAGGGCAGGATATCACCACAAACTGGACCTGGCGACGTACAATGGACGAACTCTGCGGCACGACGAGAACATTGCAGAATTAGAAGTAGAGTTGAAAAATGTAAGGTGGCATGTTCTGGGATTGAGTGAAGTTCGAAGAGAGGGAGAGGACACACTAATCCTAGAATCAGGCCACCTACTCTACTATCACGAGGACATGATCTTTCCCAGGGTGGAGTGGGCTTTCTCGTCAATAGAGTTCTCCGTGACAACATTTTGAAATCTCAGTGTGTCAACGAGGGTAGCGTATCTTGTTTTAAAACTAACTGAAAATATACTGTAAAAGTTGTACAAGTTTACGCACCAACGTCGACACACCCGGACGATGAAGTTGAAGCTATGTATGAAGATATAGCGAAGGCTTTACACAACACTACTAAAGCCCAGTTTATTGTCGTCATGGGGACCTTAACGCCAAAGTTGGGAAGCATACAGGTGTTGAATCGATTATGGGACCGCACGGTTTGGGAAGTAGAAACCACAGGGGCAAATGCTGATCAACTTCTCGAAAAGAGAGGCGTCATCTAATGAATACTTATTTTCAAAAAGCCCCAAAGGAAGTGGACCTGGCGCAGCCCCGACAACGTGACGAAAATGAGATCGACTTCATCATGACGGACAAAAAGTACATATTCAGAGATGTCTCAGTGATCAATAGGTTTAATACAGTAAGCGATCACCGACTTGTTCGGGGTACTCTGAATATCGATTTAAAGATTGAAAGAGCACGTCTGGTAAAGTCCACGCTCCGACCAAATGCTTTTCAAACCATAGCGGGATCCCAACGTTTCCAATTGGAACTCCGGAATCGATTGATGCCCTAAAACCCACACTGGACATTGACGAGGATCTCACTAGTGGTCAAGATCTTAAGGAATGAGGGAATAGGTTGTGTAGTAGGCAACATATAGGCCGGAAGCTTAAGCTCTCAGACGAGACACTTCAGCTTATGCAAAAGAGACGTGAGGGAACAACAGCCGCGCCATCAGAACAGCTGGCACTCACCAGAATCGTAAGGAAAGCTGTACGGCGGGACCTGCGGCGCTCAATGCAAACCTTATTCAAGAGGCAATATAGGAAACAAGGGTCCCAAAGTCTTTGCTCGTAAGCTCGGGAGCAGCCACATTACGAAACTAAAACATGCGATGGCAAAACCTCACGTCAAAGCCTGAGATTCTCGCTGAGATCGAAGGCTATTACGGTACACTATATGCCTCCCAAAACCAGCAACCTGACCCGAAATGCGACGATCCCAGAGCCACACTAACCCGCCACTTTACCGACGAGCTGCTAGATATCTGTCTGGAGGAGATCGAGTTGGCCCTCACGCAACTTAAAAATGGAAAAGCCCCAGGAGAGGACGGAGTTACTTAGCTCTTGAAAGCGGGCGGACAACCATTGCTAAAAGAGCTCTGTCGAATTTTTAACTGTGTTTTACGAGATGGGAGAACTCCAAAGGCGTGGAGCAGAAGCATCACAGTCTTGTTTCATAAGAAAGGCGACAAGACATTGCTAAAGAATTATCGGCCCATCTCGCTTCTGAGCCACGTCTATAAGTTGTTTTCGAGGGTCATCACGAATCGACTCGCGCGGAGACTTGAAGAATTTCAACCACCCGAGCAGGCTGGGTTTCGAGGAGGCTATGGCACCATAGACCACATTAATACGGTGAGGCAAATTATACAGAAGACGAATGAGTATAATCAGCCTCTTTGTATGGCCTTTGTGGACTATGAGAAAGCCTTGACTCCATCGAAACTTGGGCTGTTATGAATTCCTTGCAGCTGCCGGATTGACTGGCGATACATAGATGTCTTGAGACATTTAAACACCACAAGCTCGATGTCCGTTCAAGTACAGGGTGGTCTTACAAAACCTATCCAGTTGCATCGTGGAGTGAGACAGGGGACACAATATCCCAAAACTGTTCACAAATGCATTGGAAGATGTTTTAAGACGCTAAACTGGAATGGACGCGGCATCAATATAAATGGCGAACACATCTCTCACTTGCGCTTTGCCGATGATATCGTCGTCATGGCAGAATCGCTGCAGGAACTACAAGACATGCTTAGCAGCCTAAATGAATCCTCTCTACGTGTCGGACTGCGTATGAATTTAAATAAGACGAAAGTCATGTTTAACGGTCACGTCATACCAGATTCGATTATCATTGATGGTGAGATTCTTGAAGTTGTTCAAGAGTATATCTACCTCGGCCAGATAGTGCAGTTAGATAAAAACAACTTCGAGAAAGAAGCCGATAGGCGGATTCAGTTGGGCTGGGTAGCATTCGGGAAGCTTCGTCAGGTCTTTTCGTCGTCCATACCGCAAAGCTTAAAGATGAAAGTCTTTGACCAGTGCGTCCTGCCTGTACTCACATATGGTGCCGAAACGTGGACACCAACGGTACGACTACTCCACAAACTCAAAGTCACCCAGCGGGCGATGGAAAGAGCTATGCTCGGAGTTTCTCTGGTGGATAAGATTCGTAACGAAGAAATCCGCCGGAGAACCAAGGTCACCGACATAGCCTTTCGTATTTGCAGGCTGAAGTGGCAATGGGCTGGTCACATTTGTCGCAGAAGCGACAACCGTTGGAGTAGGCGTGTCATAGAGTGGAGACCACGTTTAGGCAAACGTAGTATGGGACGCCCCTTGGCTAGATGGAGCGACGATCTGCGCAAGGCGGCTGGCAGCAACTGGATGCGTGTAGCCGAAGATCGAGCTAAGTGGCGCGCCTTGGGAGAGGCCTATGTCCAGCAGTGGATTGCCGCAGGCTGATGATGATGATGATTGCTGCATTTGCGTCTTAGTCGCAAAACTTTCTTGCATTTTGGCATTTTGTATGCCGTATAAACATCACCAAAATTAACGTCTTTTCGCAAAACTCAGTAGTTCTAAATACGCACAAAAAGCTTCTTCGCGCGGTAAAAAACACAACAAATATAATATATATAACACAAAAAACTATACCCAAAACAAAAAAAAACTAATAATATTATCGACTGATAAGATAACGTGAGCGAGCATGTGCGCTGGCCGACGCGGCCACAAACGACACAGGTTTCACCCACAAGAGCTTGACGCTCACTGACTCCCGCTACCCAGCGGGCAGTGAATACGCCCAGATTTTAAAATAATTTCTTAATAAAATAAAATTTTGGTCTTTTGAAAAAATTTTATCGATCGAAATGTTCATTAATAAATTGCCTATCCATCGGTGTCAATCGCAAAATAAAATAATGCTTACTTTACGAGGAGATGCATGTTATCAATAATTATTTCACATTTATGTGGTTTCGTTGAGGAGATTATTCAAACATTTACTCTTTTAAAAAAAAATTGGATATGACTTAAATGGAATCAAGATTATGTAGGAATTTAATGTGTTTTTTATTAGTTGATATATCTTTTTAATAAAAAGTAGATAGCTCCTAAAAACCACACAAATAACCACTAGCGCGACATTTTGCTCAACCATGCGCCTTAACATAGTCCAATTTATGTTATGTCTGAACTTTCTAAATAGAGTTTGATAATATCATCTACTTGAAAGTATTTTCATGAGTATAAAAGTTTAAGACTGCCAACTTTTAAGAATTAACTGTAGGATTACAGTGGGGATCTGCAAGAGGATTTGCGATTATTTAACTAACATCTCTGGGATGCTTACTATGGTTTGTTAAATAAGAGTATGATGATTGAGTACTTATGTGGGTTTTTACTAAGAAGACTTTTACCGAAATAAATTCTGTAAATTTCATAGTCATCGAATTTTTATTCTTTTTAGTTAGTAAGAGATTAAATTTTATGAAATGGCTTTCTACTATAGTAAATTATTTCTTATTTTGTACAAAAAACATTGTAAGGATTTTCTCCAATGTTGTGTAGGCGCTAAATGCATATAAATTGCATATGGACAAACATCCAGACCCGGAACAATTAATTGTACTCCACACGAACTATTGTTCTGTGTGGAGTTTTAGAGTCCTGCGCACAATTCAATAATATAAATTTAATGATATATGACGCTAGCTTACAGGAGGACCCGAACATCCTCGTAAGTACCGTTCTTTGAGAAGGCTCCTCTACAATGTGGCGGCCTGGTAAAGATCGCTTCTAATCAATAAAGGTTGCCTATTTTGCCTCAACATAATTTATTGTGCCTGTATATAATTTTTTATTTTCTTGTTAATTGGTTTTATTCAAGGCTTTATATTTAACCTCTCATATAAAATAAAACCTACGAGGTGGGAAGGAAGAGTATGTCAAATTTTAAAACGGTAACCTACTGTTCACCCTACTGACGACTAAGTTGGCAAATCCTTCCCAAACTTGATTAACTCTTATCGCTCCTTGTCGGTAATATTGGAATATTAAATGTGGCATATACAAGCTGGTATAGCACCATCTAGCAAGATATAGTAATTAAAAGTTATTATTCTTCTAAATTTATTATCTCGTAAATCTCCTTGTTTTCTGCGTTAAACAAACTGCGCTCCGAGCTTCCTTAGCATCAATTTTGTTTGCATGAACGTGCTTTGGATATTTTACTATTAAAATAATCCTAAAGTTATCCTTCATAATCTGCTTAAATTTAAGATCATATTAATTTTAATAATTTCTGTTTTCTAAGTTTCGCTAGATGTGCACCATTCCCAAAGCAAAAATTAGATTTAAAAAAAAGTATAATACATAAGGAATAGTTTACTATTTGCAAATTTTACATCAATATTTATTACATTAATTTAAACAAAACTGCTTCTTGTCGATGCGTGGTACACATATCGACTAAAACTATTTTAAAAATTAATTAAAATGGCCTTAAATTTAAATAAATTAAAAAGGTAGTTATATTGTGACGTTATATTATATCTTGATTTAAATATTTAATAATATTAAAAGGAGGAATTTGCAAGTTCCTAGTATACTTGATTTCACGTCACAATACTTGTTATCAGATAATGAGAGTTTACAATCGATTTATCTTTAAGTTTGGTCACATACTATATTGGCCAACTTGCTTAAGCTAGCTTGATTAGGGTTTATACTTGCAAAAGGCGTGCTCTATATTCTACGATCCTTCCTATACCCATATTCCAAATACACACGTAATTGCTTAGAGTAATTCTATATGATCCCTGATAAAATTATTGAGAGTTTATCTAGACGCGGATCTTGGCTTTAGTACAATTTTCATTTGATAAAAATTAATAACCTTCTTTTGATATCAATCAAATAAATACAAACAATATCAAACAAATTATTACGCTTGTTTCTTCAAAATTTTAAGGTAATTAAATGAAACAAACAGAAGCTTTTTTTATTTCAAATCCTTTTATTCTTTGAACAACTTATTATTAAATTGAATAAAGTGAAGTAAAGTTACAACCTCAGTACGTCCGTCGGCTGGGCACATGCCTTCTCTAATTTTGTTTTATTTTTTATTAGGAGTGCCACTGACTAATACTGATATTATATTACCTACAAAGAAAATTAACGGTAGGCTTATTTCTAAATGCACAATCACTAAACGGTAATCACAGCATGCTTTCTGCATTATTTTTAAAGATTTTTTTAGGTTAAGTTAATTGATTAAAATTTGGATCTGAGAGGGTTATGGAGCAATCATCCCGTTAAGTTATTCTAATGTGTATCTTCGTACTTTAAATGGCATGGAAATATTTTTAAATTTTTCTGACACAGAATTTTACTTGTTTTCCTTCACCGCAAAGTACGTACTTATCAGCACTTATGTTTCAATTACTAATTTCATTAGTGCAGGCGGAGAACTGCCCTCGCTGTTTATTAATGAAAAGGCAAGTGCTTACCCCCTGAGCTACCAGTGCTCGGAAATAAGTATTTTTATATTTAAATAGATATTATTATTCTTCCCAACAGCGCAAAATGTACAAATATAGGATTACTTGAGTATAGACATTGAGGGCGAAAACCAGTCAGGAAAACATGATCATTAGTAGTAGTAAGTGAAAAGTTAAAGCTTGTAAATCTCCTACTCCTTGGCACAATCTTCCACTCTTTTCTGAGATGGTTTAAGGTACAGAAGTGTCCGCCACGTTGTCCCAATGCGTATTGGCGTATTTTACGTAACTTCAAAATATTATCTTTCATTTCTCACATATGCAGGTTTCTATACGATCTTTCTCTACTGTGGCGCTACTCCAAAGTTGTTGAGCAGAACTTCAGACCAATTTTCCTTCGCAGTTGTGTCTAGGTGATTTGGTTGGGAGTAATCACGAATCGCCTCAAAGGCAGGGGATTGACTACTTCCATTCTACCAAGCAAGTCGGTTTCTGAGAAGGCTTTCATTCATTCATTCATTACAGCCCTTCACAAGTCCACTGCTGAACATAGGCCTCCCCCACGGAATGCCACAAAGCACGGTCCCGAGCCACCTGCATCCATTGACTTCCTGCATGTCTTACCAGGTCGTCACTCCATCTAGTGGGGGGACGCCCTACACTTCGCCTGCCGGTACGAGGCTGCCACTCGAGAACCTTTCTTCCTCATCGGTTGTCGGTTTGCCACTTCAGCTTACTAATCCTTTGGGCTATGTCGGTTACTCTGGTTCTACTGCGGATATCCTCATTTCTAAGTTTATCACGCAGAGAAACACCGAGCATAGCCCTCTCCATAGCTCGCTGAGCGACCTTGAGCTTCCTCATACGGCCAGCAGTGAAGGACCACGTCTCAGTTCCGTATGTCATCACTGGCAACACGCACTGGTTGTACAATTTAGTTTTGAGGTTTTGAGGTATGCCTGACGAGAAGATGGGTCGTAATCTCCCGAACGCTGCCCAGCCGAGTTGAATCCGTCGATTGACCTCTCGGTCGAAGTTGGACTTACCTAGTCGGACTATTTGTCCTAGGTAAGCATATTCGTCAAAACTTCGAGCTTAGTGCTCCCAACAACTACCGGCATAGGTGTGACATGGATATTAAACATGATTTTTGTTTTGTCCATGTTCATCTTGAGACCTATCCGTTGGGAGACACTATTGAGGTCATTGAGCATAGTGCTTAGATCCTCCAGCGATTCTGCCATAAGGACTATATCGTCGGCAAATCGAAGGTGAGTGATGTACTCGCCATTGATGTTAATACCGTATCCTTTCCAGTCCAGTAGCTTGAAAACGTCTTCCAATGCAGCGGTGAAGAGTTTCGGGGATATTACGTTACCCTGTCTTACACCTCTCTGCAGTTGGATAGGTTTCGTACTCTGGTTCTGTACTCGGATAGCCATCGTAGCCCTACTGTACAAACACTTCAGCACCTCGATATACCGACAGTCCACTTGGCACCGCTGAAGGGACTGCAGCACCGCCCAATTTTCGACGGAATCAAAGGCTTTCTCATAGTCCACATACGCAAGGCAAAGTGGCAGATTGTACTCGTCGGTCTTCTGTACAATTTGCCGAAGAGTATGTATGTGGTCTATGGTGCTAAAGCCTTTTCGGAAACCGGTTTGTTCGGGAGGCAGGAAGTCGTCGAGTCTGCATGCGAGACGATTCGTAATGACTCTCGAAAACAGCACGTAGACGCGGCTCAGAAGGGAAATCGGTCTGTAGTTCTTCAAGAGAGCGTTGTCGCCTTTCTTGAAGAACAAGACCACCGCACTTCTGCTCCACGCCTCCGGTGTAATACCACCATGGAGAACGGAATTAAAGAGCTTCTGAAGGACTTCAAGTACCGGTTTTCCACCCGCTTTCAGAAGCTCCGCTGTAATTCCATCCTCGCCTGGGGCCTTGCCGTTTTTAAGGTGCTGGAGAGCCATTCTAATCTCGCTCAGACTGACGTCCGGGATATCATCGGAATAGTGTCGGATAAGACTTGCTCTTGGATCGTTACTCACACTTGCGCGTGGCTCCAACGATGACGTGTACTATGTATAGCCATAGAACCTCTCAATCTCACTCAAAATCTCAGGTGTCCCGGAAACGATGCTGCCACAATCGGTCTTCAGCTTCGACAGTTGGCTCTTTCTGGCAGACAGATCTCTGGCAAAGACTTTGGAGCCCTGGTTCCGCTCGATCGCTTCTTCAATACGAGCTGTATTGAAGTTGCGCAAGTCCCGCCGCATGCATTTGGAGATCTGTCTGTTCAGTTGCCTGTATGCTGTCAAATCTGCTGAAGACTGCAGCTTCATCTCCCGTCTAACAACCATGAGATTAAGAGTGTGATCGGAGAGTTTTTGTGTTCTTCTGCGACGGGTCTTACAGAACTTAGCTCCGACCGCATGGACAGTTTCCACAAGCTTGTCATTCATATCGTCCACTTCATTGCAAAATTCTAGGCACTGAAAACGATTTTGTAACTCGAGCTGAAAGTTTTCGGGACTTTGGATTAGAGCACGAGGGGGACGGAGCGTTGACTTCATTAGACGTGACCTCTCCAACTTAACGTTTAGGTTCAGTGTGCCTCTCACCATTCGGTGATCGCTGCCAGTTTTCACCCTCGCGATCACTGAGACATCACTGAACAGTTGTCGTCTGGTCGTCATAATGAAGTCAATCTCATTTTTTGTCGAACCGTCGGGGCTCGACCAGGTCCACTTTCTGTGGGGCCGCTTTTGGAAGAAAGAGTTCATCATAAAGAGTCCCTCTTTCTCCATAAAGTCGGCCAGCTGCTGGCCTTGGGTTCCGTTGCCTTATTCCGAATTTCCTACTTTCAGCTCACCGCTCTCTCTTGTGCCTAGTTTTGCGTTGAAGTCTCCCATTAACACCGTATAGTGGGTTTTGGAGGAATGCATGGCTCTAGAGATATCCTCATACATTTCTCCACCTCCTCATCGGGTGTGCCGAGGTTGGTGCGTAAACCTGTATGACCTTCAGCAAATACCGTTTGGTGATTCTGAGTATAAGGTACGCAACCCTCGTCGACACACTCCCAATTTTACAACGTTGTTAACGAGAGACTTGTGGACGATAAATCCGACACCTCCTTGGGACAGGCCTCCCGGTGATAGAACAAGTTGCCGGATTCGAGGATTACCGTGTCCTCCCCCTCTCTTCGGACCTCGGATAGTCCTATTATATTCCAGCGTAACTTATCTATCTCTTCTTCCAGCTCCAGGATCTTCTCGTCAGTCCTCAGGGTGCGTGCGTTATATGTTGCCAGGTCGAGTCGTCGTAGGTGGCAACCGAACCTCCACCGGAGATTCTTAGCACCCCCTGCCCCGCCGTTACCATGGTCGCCGTAGCCAGGAATAGCGGGGCCGCCGGGGACTGGGGGCCGTTTCTTTGTGTCGTCGCTCATGGGGGGTATTTTGCCATAGTTGCCACGCTTGGCGAGCGGGTTGGCAACCGCAGTTTTTTATTGTTTTTTGGCTTTTATCAGAAAGATGCCCATCTTCTGTATCAGTTTCCCTTTGTCGCCTCTTACGACACCCACGGGAAGATATGGGGTAGTGGGTATTCTTACCCGCCACTACACGGGGAGACTCTGTTAATCTCTTTTCGATTACTATAGGCATCTTCAAGGCAAGTTTGAATAGGCTTATGTTGCGCTAAGACAACCATCGATCAATCATCTAGGGTTTTATCACCACTTACTACCAGATGAGATTGTAGACTGGCAAAATAATAAGTTAAAAAAGTACGATAGCCTTGTGCACAGCTATAGGACAAATGAAAGCTAGATGTTAACTTGTACATTACATATTTACGTGGAACAGCTATATATGGCTACGGTTCTAATGCTGCAGTATTTCGTATGGTGCGAAAGAAAACTGAAAACCCGTTTTTGGGTTTACTCCTTAAGATTTTGAGGTATAACCCGTGGTATACAAATTACATGGGGAGTTAAATAGAAGTGTAAAGAAAAAGTGAAGTCATTACGTTGCCCCTCTACGCACAACACTTTCTGCATCTTATACTGAACGCATTTAAAGATGGCGAGAGATGATAATCATTAGTTAAAAAAATAAATGATAATTAAAAATATTACTTATTTTTTATCGAAACACAAATATACTAAGTTGATATATGATATTAAGATGAAACTAACACAAATATAACAATAAGTTTAATGATTTAATTGTTTCAGCATAAACAAATAACATCAATCTATTCGAAAAAAAAAAACATTTGTAATCTCGTTAAGAAGAAAATAACTAGCAGCACTAAATTGTGAATGCAAATTAATTCAAAATGTTCCCACAGCTTCATAAGCAGTAAACTACAGTCCCGCTGTAATATTTTTGTAACTTGTAACGAGGTATTCCTCTTAGTCCTCAGTGGCGACAATGCGTCTGCATTTTGGTCAAAGATAGACATAGACGTCAATAGGCAACAGCATCAGCTTACCACCAGGTAGACTTTGCTCACTTGTCACCTTTATCCTGTGTAATAAAATAAATATTCATTGTAAAAGAACGCCTTATTCATTTGTCTTATAATGTATCAGTTTTCAGTCACGTCGGGAGAGCTGACTTACACGAAGTAACTTCCTAATGTTGTTAGTCTATTAGTTTCAGGTGTGAGCGAAACCTAGTACCATGGTGTAACCAGTGATAATGTTACGTTACTTAGATAACTTTATCTAAGCACACACTTGTTATACACAAACTTAATTCGGTAATATGGTCTGACTTATTTGAAATATTTGTTCAAATAAAGATAAAAAAATAATGTCTTCCAGATCGAATTTCGCTAACGGCAGCCAGCCTCAACGGAGAGTAGCCATAGACAGGATTATAGTGCCCAAGTGTAAGTGCACTCTCTATTCCCTCACTCCCATAGTCCGATGGGACGGTAAACCGACACGACCGGAGATAGATCAGGCGTAGGACCAACGACTTTAGGTGCTTTCCGAGGCACGGGGATGATTCCCTGACTCCGGGCAGCTACAGAAAATTTCTTAACAGAAAAACTTAATAACTGATTTTTTGGCGCAATCCAGGATTCGAGCCCGGGACCTCATGATCAGCAGTCGCACTACTACAACCACTACACTAACGAGGTAGTCAAAATAAAATAAATGTATGACATATCAGAACATCTTTCAATTTAATTATTATCAAATTTAATATTTAATTATTTAATATAATATCATCATCATCATCATCATCATTACAGCCCTTTACAAGTCCACTGCTGAACATAGGCCTCCACCTAGGAATGACACAAAGCACGGCCCCGAGCCACCTGCATCCATCGACTTCCTGCATGTCTTACCAGGTTATCACTCCATCTAGTGGGGGGACGCCCTACACCTCGCCTACCGGTACGAGGCTGCCACTCGAGAACCTTTCTTCCCCATCGGTTGTCAGTTCTTCGAGCTATATGGCCGGCCCATTGCCACTTCAGCATACTAATTATTTGGGCTATATCGGTTACTCTGGTTCTACTGCGGATATCCTCGTTTTTAAGTCTATCACGCAGACAAACGCCGAGCATAGCCCTCTCCATAGCTCGTTGAGCGACTTTGAGCTTTCTCATACGGCCAGCAGTGAAGGCCCACGTCTCAGATTCATAGGTCATCACTGGTAACATGCACTGGTTGTACAATCTGGTTTTCAAGTTTTGAGGTATGACTGACGAAAAGATGTGCCGTAATTTCCCGAACGCTGCCCAGCCGAGTTGAATCCGTCGATAGACCTCTCGGTCGAAGTTGGACTTACCTAGTCGGACTATTTGTCCCAGGTAAACATATTCGTCAACAACTTCGAGCTTAGTGCTCCCAACAACTACCGGCATAGGTGTGACATGGACGTTAAACATGATTTTTGTTTTTACATAAGACCTATCCGTTGGGAGACACTATTGAGGTCATTGAGCATAGTGCTTAGGTCCTCCAGCGATTCCGCCATAAGGACTATATCGTCGTAAAATCGACGGTGAGTGATTTACTCGCCATTGACGTTAATACCGTATCCTTTCCAGTCCAGTAGCTTGAAAACGTCTTCCAATGCAGTGGTGAAAATTTTCTGGGATATTACGTCACCCTGTCACACACCTCTCTGCAGTTGGATAGGTTTCGTACTCTGGTTCTGTACTCGGATAGACATCGTAGCCCTACTGTACAAATACTTCAGCACTTCGATATACCGACAGTCCACTTGGCACCGCTGGAGGAACTGCAGCACCGCCCAAATTTCGACGGAATCAAAGGCTTTGTCATAGTTCACATACGCAAAACAAAGTGGCAGAATGTACTCTTTGGTCTTCTGTACAATTTTTCGAAGGGTATGTATGTGGTCTATGGTGCTAAAGCCTTTTCGGAAACCGGATTATTCGGGAGGCTGGAAGTCGTCGATTGTGCATGCGAGACGTTATTAAGGTGCTCGAGAGCCATTCTAATCTCGCTCACACTGACGTCCGGGATATCATCGGAATAGTGTCGGATAAGAATTGCTCTTGGATCGCTACTCACACTTGCGTGTGGCTCCAACGAACGAACGAACCTCTCAATCTCACTCAAAATCTCAGGTGTCCCGGAAACGATTAATATAATATAATCATAATAAAAAAAAGCTAAAACTAAATTTTAAATTATCATACAGTCCTGTTCACCGCGGTATACTGTCGGAAATATAACATAAAGATAAATTAAGATTATATTCGAAAATATTACGTTTAACATACAGAGGAACCTCATTTTGAAACTGTAATACATAGAAAGATCGGTACTGAACTCAAAACAATTTCGTACAAAGGCGAACTTAATGACGACAAGGCATTCTCTGCCAGCCAACCTTTGGTAGCGTGGTGAGAGCTATTGGTTGAGCCCCAACAGAAAAATAGTAGCTTATTTAAACATATCTAAAATGCATTATATTATATCAATATCTTACTTTAAATATAATATTCATGTAAAATTAGGATTAAGATTGCGCTCCAGATACATTCCAGCAACAAAATTTCCCTTTAATGTAAAAGCCGATTCTCCAAACTGTAGAACATATAAACATTGTAGAAAATGCTAACTATTTGTTGATGGAATGCTACTGCAATGAAAGAGAAAGGCGGACGCTGATAAGCAATCTCGAGTTGAGTAGGTGGGATATTGGCGCCAATGTAATTTTGTTTCAGAAGGTAGGTAAGTTCATTTAACAGATAATATTGGTAAAACTATTTATTGTTTTACTTCCGCTGAGGCGCAGTTCCTAAAGGTTTGCATACACCCAGCTAGCGGAAATAGCTGATGATATTATACAGGTCGGTTCAGGTTGAATGAACGAAAATGATTGAGACAGCGTCTCGTGCGAGTCTACGAATCATACCGAACTTTTCCGATTTAGATCGCAGTGACTAGCCATTTAAGGGTTCGCGGAGTAAAACAACTATTGTAAGGTTGCGTAAAATAATGATATAAACTACTAAAATTAATAAATATCTTAAAATAAGAATATATTTTAGTTACATTCAGATACAAAGCATATCAATTAGCGCCTCGGCAACAGCAACTTAGTTCAAAAGTAATTAAGAATAAAATATCCGAACGAGCTAAGAATAGATCTATCATGTTTTCCATTTAAACAAAATCGCTTTAATAAAAATCAGATGAACTAAACTTGTTTTAAGTACAAAATCTATTTAAAAAAAGCTTTGTAGGCGTTACTTAGCTCGCATAGTTCATCATTAGATGAGCTCCATGATATCATATTGTTGCGTTGTCATCGGAGTAGCATAAGTATTTCAAATTTCAGCTCGATCGGAAATCAGCATGTGCATGTAATTACAAATATTAAACCGGAGAAACAAAAGAAGCAAGAAAGTTGAAATAATGCTTGCAAAATTACATGTTGACGTTAGGCAAACGATATTTTAATTTTTCTCATTGCTTACATCGAACAATAAAGAATTTTCACTTTTATGTCATTAAAAAAACCTTACAATATGTTTTCCTGTGGCCCAAGAATTTTTGGAATATTTTCGTTTGGCGCCACTTAGCTCATATCCATTATAATTTTTTCATTTACCCTAATTACTCGACAGCTGGACACGGGCCTGTCTATAGAGGGTTTGTCATAATCGCCAAGCTTGGCAGGTGGAAAAGTGATCGCAGTATCAGACTTATCACACCTTTGACGCTGTCTCCCGTTGTCGTCATTTACATCTGACACAATATCAGGGGTTGAAAGCGGTAAAGGTATAAGGGTATGGTACCGGTATAGAATTACGATACAGCTTCGATTTAAAGGTTGAGACAAAACGGTTGAGAATTACGGTTGTGGTACCGTTAAAAAAAGAATTATACATATATTTTTTTACGGTATCGTTATACCTATATGTTACTAATACCTTTACCGAAATAATTTCGTTACCGAAAAAAATGATGCGACGAAGAGCAAGTCAACTCGATCGTGTCGAGACTTGAACGAACGGCGACGCGTCAGTTGTATTTCATTTGCAATTTTCGTACCTATTTAATTTCACTGTTGCTTTGACGTGTTATTTTCATTACTTTTATTTAATGAAATGGGTTCTCATACAAAACATACGGGTACAATAAATGTACCATATTTAGTACATAATATATTGTTGTTACGTTTGTTTTTACATGTTCCATATTGGTCACACGTAAAAACAAACTAACATGCAAATATTTCAAACTAATCTAATCATCAACAAACTAATCTTCACAAAAAAGATGAAATGGTTTTTATGTCAGTTTCCCGGTACATTCTAAGTTTTCGGATTTCCCCCTACTGTCCTAAATAAAAAATGACTGTAGAAACCCATGTTTTATGTGGCTTTTCTGGCATGGAAAGCTAATGCCAGGATCCTCGCCAAACCTTATTGTATTACTTTTTTACATTAATGACTATTATTTTCTGAATGATGTTTCGATATCTTCAAAATATATTTTCGTGAAGGTGTAAAACTGAGAATTTTAGGCTTATTTATGTGTATTGTGTCTAGGACCTTGCTAAACGTTATGAGACTTTCATGCGATTTGGACTTCCTATGTTACTGTATTTCATGTTCGGAGAAAATAAAACATCTTTATCATATTTGTATTATTTAATATTTATTGTCAGTCAACCATATAATTGAAAACGTATGTTTAACATGTGGGTACTTGTTCTTAACCAAGCTCTTCAGAATCAGTTAAAGGAACTTCTTTAGAGTGCTTCCCTTCCAAGGAATGTTTAACATGTGGGTACCTGTTCTTAACCAAGCTCTTCAGAATCAGTTAAAGGAACTTCTTTAGAGTGCTTCCCTTCCAAGGAATGTTTAACATGTGGGTACTTGTTCTTAACCAAGCTCTTCAGAATCAGTTAAAGGAACTTCTTTAGAGTGCTTCCCTTCCAAGGAATGTTTAACATGTGGGTACCTGTTCTTAACCAAGCTCTTCAGAATCAGTTAAAGGAACTTTTTTAGAGTGCTTCCCTTCCAAGGAATGTAGGAATACTAATATTCTTGAGTACACGAGCTCTCGTACAAGTTTTTATATTTTTCATCTCTTCTTTTATAAGTAAGCTAAAAATGTCATTTCTTTGATCCTTTTCTTCTCGTTGGATAACCATGCAGTGGAAACATTCAGGTCGATTTTTTTCTTTCTCCAGGTGTTTTTCTACTTTAGGGCGGAGAACAGGGAGACTGTGGTTGTTCCGAATCCACAAAAATATCTGGCGAATGATGGCGTTTATTCTGAACCATGATGGCTGGTTCTGAAATAAATCATAAAAGCAAAAAATTATAAAGTACAGTTTTTCTCTCACTGCACAATCGGTCATAAAACGTGGGAGCGGTGCAGAGAGTATTTCTCTCTCTCTCTCCCACTCATGGGTCTTATGGGCGGGTGCAGTGTTGCGCATTATTGCTATAGATAAGCGGTATCGATAATGTACTCGTATAATTTGGTTCTTATTATTTGAGTAAATAATTAAATACAAAGAAAATATGAGGTAAAAGGGTGGTGCTAAACAAGCGACAAAGGCGAAAGAACAGACTCGGCTCCTCGTCGTGTGGTAGCGGCGTAAAAAATACCACCCCCTACTTTCGCACCATGAGGCACAAAAGTAATGAAATGGCCCCGAGTTCCCGGCGCCCCTTTAATGGGGCAGGGGTGCGAAGAATCTCCGGGAGGAAAACCGGCGACGAGGTTCGCCACCCGTCACGTTCTGTCCCCCGGAGGGGCGAAAAGTGGATTGCGGAAGCCCGTCTGGCTACGTTGAATGTATGTGGAGCAATGAATGATAAGATGGATGAAGTATACGATATGATGTATGATAGAGGAATAGATGTGTTATGTGTAAACGGGACGAAACGGAAGGGAAGGGATGCCACTACACATGGCATGTATACCGCGTACTGGTCTGGTGTAGACGAGACCGAGCGGGCATGCCAGGGAGTCGGCTTTCAGATCATCCTTTCAGAGAGAATGGGTCATTGTGTGAAAGAGTATCAATGTGTAAGCCCGAGACTGCTATAGATACGAATGAAAGTGGGCTTAAAGAAGTTGTTTGTTCTAGGGGTCTACGCCCCAGACATGTCTAAGCCCACTTATATCCGAGAGCAGTTTTGGGAGATGGTAAGGATGGTGCTAATGAAATGCAAGGGTAATGAAAATATTATTATATTAGGAGATGTTAATGGAGGCTTGGTTATTAAAGGATATTGGGAACGTTTGGTGATGATAGTATAAATGAGAATGTTGAAAGCCTCCTCACCGTATGTGTGGAAAAGAATATTTTTGTGACGAACACTTTCTTTCGTCATAAGAAGATTCACATGTATACATGGGAAAGAGGTGATGATAGAAGCATGATAGATTTCATAATTGTGGATGAAAGAATGAGGAGCGCGGTGGTAGATACAAAGGTTTACCGGGGGTCCAACGTAGGGACGGATAATTACTTGGTCTTATGTCGAATTAATGGTCTATTCAGGCATTGGCGGCATCGGACATCTGTGTCTACCACTGCGTTACAGCGTATAAGAACAGAGAGGTTAAAAGATGTAGGTGTGAAAGAGAAGTTCAAATGTAGACTAAAAGAAAATATAAGTGGTACGGATGAATTGTGTATGAATGATTTAGACTTGGAGACTGTGTGGTATAATGTCAATAAAGGTTTGGTGGATGCAGCTACCGAAGTATGTGGTGTAAGTAAGAGAACGAATGAAAGGAAAAATAACACGTTATGGTGGGATGATGAAGTACGGATGGAAGTTGAAGCAAAGAAGAAAGCATGGCTAGATTTACTAGCAACCAAGGCTAGTAATTCTAGCGGTATGAATGATGATATTGATAGAAAAAAGCCAGTCTTTAGACATCTAAATAAGAGAGGAAAAGAAGTAGTTGAAAGGAAAAAGCAAGAAAGAACGGATAAGAATGATAGAAGAATATCGAATAACTTCCAGGCAAATATAAAAATGTTCTGGAAACTAGTAAGAACTGCCAGGGGATATTCAATACAGCCTAGAATGAATGCCATACGAGACCAGAATGGCTGTATTCTGAACGACGAAGTTTCGAGTTTAGGGAGATGGAAGGAATACTTTGAAAGCGTGTTTATGAGTGATGAGACGTTTGAATTAAATGAAATAGAAATTCCGAAAGAAGAGGAAATAGATAGAGGCATAAGTATAGATGAAATAATGAAAGCAATGAAAAGTATGAAAGCAGGTAAAGCAGCCGGATATGATAGAGTATCTCTCGAAATGCTAAGGGCTGGAGAAGGAGTGGTGGCAGACCTGCTGTACACCTTGTTTATGTTGGGAAATTAAGCGGGTACCGGGAGACTGGTGCAAAGCCGTGATAGTCCCAATATATAAAGGAAAAATATCGCAGCAAGACTGTAAAAACTACCGTGGTATCAGTCTTCTTAGCATTGTGGGAAAACTGTATGCCAAGGTACTAATTGAAAGAGTTATGAAAGAAATTGATGGAAAAAATTGGGATGTGCAAGCGGGATTGTGATAAGAGAAGAGTGTGGTTTGCAAGATGATGTTGTGACCAGGATTAAGAAAGGAATGCTTCGGTGGTTTGGTCATGTAGAAAGAATGAATGAAGAAAGAGTGACAAAGCAAATTTATATTGCAGAGGTGAACGGCAGAGTCGGGAAAGGACGCCCTAGGTGAAAGTTTATCGACCAAATTGGCGATGTACCTTTAACCGACGAGCGTGTATGCGTAGGTATATGGATGTGGAGGAAGCGAGAGAGGTGTGTCAGGATCGTGCCAAATGGAAGTCCATAGTCTCTGCCTACCCCTCTGGGTGACAGGCGTGAGTGTTTATACTATACAAAGAAAATATGAGTAAAAATAATACATATATTAAAATAAGAATAATTAGATGAAAATTAAAAAAAATACTTTAATATAATATTAAATGCTTATATAACTAAAATGTTAGCTAAAACTGCATTAAAACCCTGTACACTGCACCAGACCGTGCTTGTGCGGTGCGGTGCCATTATGACTCACTCGTTTTTATCGATAACGGCGTTGCGCCCGCGCAACATGCTCACAGCTCTAGCCTTACTATGATTTATGGCCGAGTGTGCAGCGAGAGAAAAATTGTACTATAGTAGGTACTTTATTATGTCGTGACCCCCCAGGGGGTCGCGACCCATCATTTGAAAAACACTGATCTACCTAATGGGCGTTTTTCCATTTGCCGGCACGGCAACGGCACAGCACCGGCACCAGCCCGAAGCAAAAATGTATAAATATATATGGCATGTCTTTCCACTTGCCGGCATTGGCGAAGGCACGGCGTTCATACATTTTTGTTTCCCCGCAGCCGAGCCGGTGCCAGTGCCGTGCCTTTGCCGTGCCGGTAAGTGGAAAAACGGCCATTAGAACAAATATTTAGGTAAGTTTAAATTATCTTATGGTTGAATGAAATACAATGACAAGTAAATACACCTATAAATAAAAATACTTAATTTTAAAACACCTGACGATCATTTCTCACATGATACCTACCTCAAACTTACCTAAAACCCCGTTCTATGAATAAATAGGGATGGTGTTTATTTGTCTTTAGATATATCGTGTTTAGGGCGAATACAAACGGGCAAAATATTTTGAGTTGTGAGTCCGTAAAATGTGTCCCTGTCCCTGCATTCGGTTGCGTACAAAAGTTCTGTTTGTCACACGAAGCGCGGCGACGAGAAAAGAGTTGACTGCTGACTAGGATTTCTGTATGAAACCGAATGCAGCGACTTTACGATCTCACAACTCGAAAAATTACGTTCGTTCGCCCTCACTCTAAAAAAGTATAAAGTAATACAGAGTTATATAATATCGTTAAAACATGCTTAATCAGTTTGTACTTACTTTTATCCGTCTTGGCGACAATCTAGTTGTAAAGTTTCAACAAAGCACACTTGTGATTAAGTTGACAAACAAAGTAGACGCGGAAACATGAATGGCGGCAAAATGGCAAAATAACCAGTTTTGTCTGGCTGTCGAGGATATCAGTAAATTCAGTCAGAATTTCAATCAGAATATCAGTAAATTTTTGATCAAGTACCTACTCTCTTACCATTACGGCCGACACGACGCGTGACGCCTCGGCGCGGGCGGCAGGGTACAAAGAAAACCTTTAATTTATAATTTAGATACTTGAAAATGTAATGATATCGCAATATTACAATATCGAAATTATACAGATACAGTTACTTTAAGGTATAGTAATTTAAAGGTACCTTTATTTTAAGGTATCGAAATTTAAAGGTATGACGTCATACCGCTTACCGTTTTAACCATAATTTTTTCGGTTATTCAATCCCTGCACAATATATTAGATGGTATACCGCCATCTATCGGAAACCATGGGATCTTTTTGACATTTCTAATAATCACCTCTTATGACACGCAAGGGATAACATGGGATGATGGATTCCCTTACGCTGCCACTGCATGGCATTTTAGATTTATTATTACATCATAGAAAACATGTGCGAATTTTATCGTGACGTTTTCCTTATATTATATTATAATACTTTGAAACAGGTGCTTAACACAGCATTTGAAGTTACACAGAACAATGACATTTAAGGCCTTACCCAAAGCTATCACAGTGGTATAAAAAAGACATAACTTATGCTATAACCATTTAGATTATAACAATAAAAATATTATAGTAGTATTTTTTAAATTACTAACTAGTTAGACCCACAGAAAATTTGTAAATTATAAAATACATTCATTCATTACAGTCTTTCAAAATATCTTAGTTGAACATACGCATCCCCGGAACTTCTTACACTTTCTTACCTGACCCAAGGTTTTTACATCTTATAAAAATATTTTGATCTGGAGTCGTGTTTTCCATAAGTACGAGTAAAATTTGACTTCAGTTCTTATATTTAATAGTAAAAAGTAAGGTTAGAGCGAATGTTTGCCGTCGATTTAACCCGACTGCAAAGTGCGAATACAACTTCTCAGGCGCGGCTTTCATTGTAATTAGATTCTTATCTCATTCCGATTTGATGAAACAGGAAATAGGTTACCCTTTTGTGAACTTACAGAATGCATTCAAAAAATTTAGAACGTTGTTAAAATGCGTTAAACCTTTTGTGGTTTTACAGATGCTATCGATACGATCACCGGTTAAAAATCCTAATGTACTTAGTGGTGGTTTACGGGAAGGTTTGTTACGGTCATACATATATATCATAGGGTTGCACTGCCGGCAATATTATATAGTTAGTCAACTATGACCATCTTTGTACGGACTTGGCATGTGAATAATTGATTTAGATTGTATTATTTTCAAAATCGGAAAAGGTTTTTAAACCTTATTTGAATACCACTTTCTATAAATCTGATTGAAAAATAAATCCGTCAGTTATCGTCCCATTTGGGCCCATTTTTAGTCATTATAGTGGTCATACCGCGAACTCACTTAATATACTCATTGTCAACAAAGCCCCTTCTAAGTTGACGTATTGTCACGGACAACTACGGGACCCTACCTCTACATTGTGCGTGAACCGCCACGCACTCAGCCAGTTTTTAATGTTTTCTTTCGCCACAAAACACGTAGTTAGCCAACTTCTTAATTGCAATAGAAAAGAAATCACATTGCAAGCTCATTGTGTACTGTAAAATTTTGTAAGTAATGTAAAGTTACAGCTTGTACACGCTCGACTACTGAGTATACGCCCGTTTTTATTTCCGAGAGGATAACAACTGAAATAAAGAATTAGTGTATAAGCACAGGTAACAGCAGTGGCCTTGTGGACAGCATTATAAGATTAGATAGGGTATTGTAAGAGGTGACTAAGCGCATGGCCTAAATGATCTTGCGGCTACCGATAAATGGAAGTATCTTTATTATCATCATCATTACAACCCATCAAAAGTCCACTTTTGAACACAGACTAATCGCCACTTCAGCTTACTGATCCGCTGGACTTTGTTGGTTACTCTGATTCTACTAATTGCTTATTGTAACATTTTGAGACTTTTTATCGCAATTCTCGAAAAAGAAAAGTTTATTTGTACACCAAAGATTGCAACAGTGCAAAACTAACATGCACACCTCATCCTAGATACTAATTGCACAATCAATTAAAGTTAATTAATTCTAAATACCTTAAATAAAATAACTTAGGCTACAACAAAATAATATTATGTGTATAAATAATAAACAAGCTGCAAGGTTCAACTAAGAGTGTTTCTTGTAAACACAATTGTAAAATTGCTGTTCTCATTTTTATCAATGGTGAATTGATGAAACGTAGTCAAGATGACTTATTATTTATAGATATATTTAATTATTATAAGTTATAAGTGATCTAATAAGTCATGTGCCAATTTAATTAAATATATTATTAAATATATTTAATTAAATTGGCACATGGCGTATTTGGCGTTCTACTTACAACTCGGCGGAAATTTGAAAAGAAAGATTTTGTCTGTTTTTAATACTCTTGTGTACACCATTTTTCCCAGAAGTATTATTTACAACTGGCTTGATTTCCAAAAGTATGATCAAGTGTCAGCTGTATATCGTCAATCAGATCCTTAACTTTTTAAACATTTATTTTTGTTTCTTTATGTTATATCTTGTAACCTTTTTAAAAACTGACGCAATCTCATAAGTTTATTATTTGTTATATTTTTTTCTGTAACGTATGGGTGTCTTGGATAAGTTTGTATTTTTATTTATCACAAAATTTTTTGCAATAAATTATTACGTTTTCTACAGTGATCCTCTCCTCTTAGTTTCGGCGTGACTGTAGAATTTTATACAGGTACCGAGTTACCGTCGGTTACTAAGCGGTCATAAATCAATATATGTATGTATAGACAAACAAATCTACATTTTTCGATTTTATTGTTTTTGATTTTTTGAATTTTGATTGATTTTTTGAAACCTGATAAAATTATTTATTTTTCCATACCAATTGCTGGCCCTGAGTATAATGCCAGTTGTGCTTTTAGGCTGAAGTTATTTTTTATTTTATGCACAATTGCAGACAAAACATTATTGATTGCGCATCTCTAAAACAAAATTTTACCTCTTCTCCTTCTAATAATAGCTCCTGCACCTGACACGTAGCAAAAGTTTTTTTTTCTATAAGACCAATCGCAGTAAAAAAAATTGTTAACAGTTATGAGTGTAACATTTTTATCAACTGCTTTATCCATAGTGCCTGGAGCAACACTTTGCCGGGTTCTGTACAGAAAATGATGGTGGCTTTGGTATTTCTTATTTGAAATAATTCGTAGGCATAGTGCTGCAGAAAACTGTTCCAAATATGGTTGGCTGCTATCAATGAATATAATACCTGCTATGTTACATCTATTAACATAGAAACTTTAATTATCATCTGTATAAAATTCGTGCGTGCGTGCGTGCGTGCGTGCGTGCGTGCGTGCGTGCGTGCGTGAGTGAGTGAGTGAGTGAGTGAGTGAGTGTTATATAAAAGTAAAAAGTAAAAAATAGTTAATCATGTGTGTGTGTGTGTGTGTGTGTGTGTGTGTGTGTGAGAGAGAGAGAGAAAAGCGTATGAGAGTACGTGAAGAGGAATAAACATTGAGTATTCGTAGTAAATACATTTGGCTTCATTATCATCATCATTACAGCCCTTCACAACGCCTATATATATATATATATATATACATATAGGCCTTCACAAAGAATGCCACAAAGCATGCTCCATATAGGGGGAGGCTTCCCTGCACTTCGCTTACCGGTATGAAGTTACCACTCGAGAACCTAATAACTTTATGACGCAGAAAAACCCCTCTCCAATTTAAATTTTTTTAATTTTTCAGATGATGGTTTGTCTAACATTGAAAGAAAACATAAACCCAATAATGTCTGTATTTTTCTTTATGCACTTAGGGAAGCATCACTTTTATTTTATTTAAATTGTTTGATTTCATTTTATTATAGTGCACCCAAATATAAGTATCTGTATGTAGATTCCCCTCTTCAATAATGTACTATTAAAGTCATACACATAAAAACAGCGTTTTATTGTAATACATAATGATAAAATTCAGTATCACCTAATTCATAAAACCATGCAACAATAAAATTACATAGGTATTAAAAACTATCGAAATCTAAGTAATGAGAGCATGTTGATCGTTCCACATTTAAATTATAAAAAAATGCATTTTTCAATTTCACTAATCAACGTCGCTGCGACAATTTGTTCTTCTTTGGGCGCTTTAAAAATTAATTTATTTAGAAAACAATATTTACAGTTACCAATCTGCAGATATGCAGTAAATATAAATACGCTTAAAACGTAGAGAATCAAAAATTAGTTAAAATTAAACATAATAAAATCCGTAAAAATAGTTTTATTCTATATTTTATATGTAATACTAGCGATCCGCCCCGACTTCGCTGTATTCTGGATCTTGACAAGAGCGCCACCTACCGTGTTCAAATGTGAATCTAACCCATCTATTGACCCATTCAAACACTCAAAAGATTTTATCAAAATCGGTCGAGCCGTTTCTGAGTTTTTGCGAGACTAAAGGACAGCAATTGATTGGGTCATTGCGATAAAATCCGTAAAATTTGTTTCATTTAATATGTGTTTTCATGTAGATATTATAATCTATGTATATTTTTTTATTATTAGAAAACTAAAAAAAAAGCCAGGAAAAGCCAACACTTAAATGCATGATTTATGTCATAATTACTGTATAAAAATTCATATTAATGTTCCAACTAGAAAGGAGACATGTATAGATCCACATATAGAGAATAATTTTATCAAACCATTGTTTTTTTAATCTATGATACAGCCCAGTTATTAAATTTCCGGTTTAAACAAAAAAATTCAATGAACAAAACATGTTTTAAATACAAAAATATAAGTAATTTTAGTAAATTCAAGGAATGTCTAAATAATCTATCATGGTGCGAAATATATTTTGAAACTGACCTAAACATTGCATTTAATAACTTTTATGATTTATTTTGCTTATTCTAAAATCTATGATTCCCAAGAATAAAAATACTAACTATCCCAACTAAGACAACTTGAATCCAACCCGCTTGCCAAGCGTGGCAACCGTATGAGGCAATCTATGGGGGAGTCTTATGTTCAGCAGTGGACTTTAATAGGATGTAACGGTAAAGCTTAAATTAAGTTAAAATACTATCTGAAGCCGTCTGTTGTTAGTGTGCCCAGAATATTGGCTGATCCGCATTTATTATTAATTGTACTGTTTATTGTAACAAAGATTAAACAAATATAAAATCCTTTGCCCGGCACTGAATTTTACGGACTGATAAAGAAACATTTCCTTATCCAGACTATCCTTTTCAGTGGTTCCACTTATATTTATAATTCCACATATCTTTATAGGAATGGAAAAGAAATCAAAAGATAATTAAACCACGCAAGCCGCAATAATTAATCAGAAGTGTTCTATTGAATTGGTTCCGAAACTCAATTTGCATGCAAATCATTGAAGTCGCTGCAGACAGACTTAACGTGAGAAAAAATAGGTCCCTGGTGTATCAAAGATATCAATCAGTAGAGGACTGGGATTGATTTAGTTTGAATTTTGCGCAAAACGTGATTTACTTAAAGTAGAATTATGAAAATGTAATATTATGCATAGTTACGGCAGGGTTTTTTTTTACGAATTGTCAAACCAAATACCGAATCTGGTGATTTCTCGCACCGAAGACGCTGCTTCTCGTAATTTGTCTGGGCTTTATACATTCTGCGAAGATGAAATATTTATTTCGGAACATATCGGAAGCTTTAAGATCTTTTAAGCATTTCCTATAGTCGCCTCTTACTACAACCAACAGCATACAGTTTCACATTTTCAAAAATCTTCACCTATAGTATGTGTGTCCATTAGTTATTTATTTTATTAGTTGTTAGCCAAAATTAGCTAAAAAATATTAAAAAAAACCTTAAGCCTACTTAATGTTCCGACAGGATATTCTAAATCGTGTTTTAATTTCACCTTATAATTTTAACGGCGATACCTAGGAATCAATTAATAATACTAATCATAGAAAAAAACAATACGTAACTAGAAGACAGCGTTATTTAGGAAACAATCTGAGATATTACCTACGAGTATAATTGAAATGCATGACATCTTTAAATTAGTAATATTTGTTTTGTACACTATAAGGAAATGTGGTGATGGATTTTATTACCTTTCTATATTTTAATATTTTCTTATAATTTCTAAATGGATTTTATTTAATTGTAATTTCATTAGCACTTGTTTAGGTCAAAGTCTTAATTTTTCTACCCATGTTTCAAGTGTAGAGGTAACTACTTAGTAATGGTATACATAATATCTTGCGTCTAATCTCTGCTTTCTATCAGGTAAGAATGTGGATATGTGTGGACATCTGATGGTCCATCCATCCACATATCCATCTTACCTGATAGAAAGCAGAGATTAGACGCAAGATATTATTTATACCATTACTAAGTAGTTACCTCTCCACTTTGGTCTGGAATAGAAATATTTGTTATATTATGCATGCTTCTAAATGCTAACCGAACGAAATATTTCAGTTTTTCTTGGTACAATTATTGCCTCTCGCATATAATGGGGTTCTCATATTAAAGCCCAGCCAATTTTGTAGAGGAGATTTAGTTCCGCAAGATTGATTTATTTTTGTTATTTCCGTCGTGTGATTTTCTATGGGATGCTCCTTATTGTTTTGATGATCATATATTGAAACTATGACTATACAACAGAAAAGAGCTGTTCGCGCAAATTATAATATAATATTAAACCAAAGAAATCACAGAAATATCTAACGGCTTCTGATAAATAGTGGTAGTCTTTCTTAGTATTTAATTTACGCTATAATTAATTTATCGAGACCACTGAAGTGACATATATTATATACTAGAATAAACAACAAACAAATTCTGTGCAAAAGTGCGGGTCACGTGAAAGGAGACACAGAGTACCTTTAATAACACAGACTAAGTTAGTTTGAGCCCACGGGCGCTAACACGTGTTGAACCCAAACAAGTCTCGGTGTTTCTTTTTGTACGCAGTAGTACATATTAATTCAATAATTGAGACATACGACGGTGAGTAGTATCAAAGGCGTCTAGTACTATGATGGTCAATCCACCTGCCACGTGAGGCGATTAAGGCAAATTCTCTTTACAACAAGAGAGATCCGCGTGGACTTTTCAAGACTGATGAAGAAAACACGTGAACCACTAAAAACGTTTTGTGAAACCAAAAAACTTGTTCTGTGGGTAATGTTTTGTTCTAATTTAAACAACTCTCCACCCGCAGCTCATTTGCCCGCACTTCTATAGAAATCACTACAACAGTTTAATTAAAAAACTTATGCGCAAATATGAACGAGAACAGATGACAGTGAATGCCACAGGAAACCCTAAGACGCTCTGGAAAGCAATAAATGATATCACACATCACAAGCAATCACTAGATAAAAATACAGAGTTGTTAAAAATAGAATCGACCCCTCTTGAATAAATTAATTTGGTTAATAGTTACTTTTCCAATGTTAGTAAATACTTGGCGGAAGATATATTGTGTGCATTTTGATTCTAAATCAAAATGTGGGTGTCTGTGGACTTCAATATTCCCTACATACTTACGTAATTTACCTTAATTATTTTTTTGTTAATTTACTACATACCACGTTTTTCACGTGGTAGAGCCGTGCTGCAGCTATATAGTAGTATAGTTGTGGAACGAATGGGCCGGCTCGACCGGGGAAGGACCACGCTCCACAGAATACCAGCGTGAAATAGCAGCTTAATTCTGCTGTGTTTCGTATGGTGAGTGTAGAGAACCGGAGACCCTTTTTACTGGAAAAGAGGTATTTCATGTTAGTCCTCACGGGTGACAACGAAACTGCATTTTGATTCGCAAACGAGGATAGATGTAGATGTTCATGGGCCACAGCAACCACTTACCATCAGGTGGACTGTGTTCGTTTGTCACCCTATTCTATAAAAAAAAACCTTATTTTATCAATCTTATTTCTATAAAAATGTATAAATATTGTAACGCGTTATAAATAAATCACATTATATTTTTTATTTGCAGTAGCAAAGAAAAGTTATTTATGTTTCATATATTATTTGTGCGCGATAAAATTTTAAAATTTTAATATGAAACTTAGTTTTATGGGAACTGTGCTACCAATATTTCAAATTAGTTAAACGTTTAACTCGGAATAATTAACGTTTGTGTTATCATTTAAGAGTCACGTACCACGCAAACCATCTTTCAAGAAGTTGAAATAAGTTCAAGTATAACATTGATTTGGTGGTGCTGAAAATTTTTGAGATTTAATATTTCCTAAAACTTCTTCCTGTATTTTAACAGTATTGCAGTAAACTGTATAACACTATATATAAAATTTGCAAACTATGTAATTTAAAATTTGATAGTTACCGTTTTAGCTTATTAAAAGCCCACTGCTGAACATAGGCTTTCCCCATAACTTGGCTCATAAGGGGGATATTTTCCATATTTGTCACGCTACTTGTAGCTATAGAAGGCAGACGCATGCTTTTGCCGACAAATTTATCACACAAGCGTTTTTATATATTATTCATATATGATACAAATCTTAAATGAAAGCAATAGCAATACGGGTAGCTTATTGGGACTGAAACTGCATTCGTATCACGTTTGCGTTTCACCAAACAAACAAAAAAACAAGCTGCAATATCAATTCCACACCACTACAAAGTTGTAACACTCAAAATTTTTCAAATGCATACCAAAAACATATATTCAAATTTTAAATTGCTTTTATTAACATGCAAGCAATAACTTTTAAAATGAATACCATCGATACCAATAACTCAACTAGTCTACTACAAAATGTTTTTGATAACATGTTTCTGCTAATAATAATTGTGATGGAGAATAAGTGTTAGACTCCTTCTGCTTTTTCAATTTTATTTTCAATTGATAATTAATCCCTTTAATTAACACGTTCGGTGCCGAAACGTGGATTAACCTTACGAATACTCCACAAACTAAAAGTCGCCTATCCGGCGATGGGAAGAGCTATGCTCGGAATTTCTCTGGTGTATAAGATTCGTATCGAAAAAATCCACCGGAGAACCAAGGCCACTGAAGTAGCCTTCCGTATTATCAGACTGAAGTAGCAATGGGCTGGTCACATCTGTCGTAGAAGCGATAACCGTTGAAGTAGTCGTGTCATAGAGTAGAGACCGCGTTTAGGTGAACGCAGTGTAGGACGCCCTCTAGCAAGATGGAGCGACGATCTGCACAAGACGGCTGGCAGCAACTGTATACGTGAAGCTGATCGAGCAAAGTGGCGTGCTTTTTGAGAGGCCTATGTCCAGCAGTGGGCTGCCACAGGCTGATGATGATGATAATAATTAACCATTTTCAATATTTATTAAGCGTATTTATCTATGTTTGCCGGTATATCATTCTAATTCGGTATAAAAATCATAGTACTATATAAAGAGTGAGGTATACTCTTATTAATAAAATATGATATAATTGGAAGTGAAAAAGATAAGGACACACCAGTCTCGCCCATCAACCAGCAGCTTGCTTGTAAATGAGATTGGCATATGAGGAAAACTGAACTTTAAACTGGTTAATTACCACTAATGATGGCACTACACTATACATAATAAAGATATTCAATAGAGACATTCATTTGACTCATCATGAAGTCCCGCGTCGGGCTGAAATCAATTGTTGGGTTTTCCTATCAAGAAAATCACAGTAGCAGACCGGAGTCAGGAAGTTGGCGCTGTTTCATCCCCGTGCCTCAAAAAACACGAAAAACCTTTGGTCCTGCACCTGATCTCTCTCCGGTCGTATCGGATGACCATTCCATCGGACTATGAGTATGAGGGAATAGAGAATGCTCTTGGGTTTGCGAATACACTCGGTCACTATAATCTTGTCCTGCGCAGATGACTAGTCTCTGTTGAGACGGGCCGCCTTGACGGAAATTCGATCTGGAGAACATTAATAGAGTTATATTAATGTTATTTAATCTTAAGAATACTTCTAAATCTACACTGTCAGAATTACACAACAATAGCACTGGCAGAACATGTTAAAAGTCAAATGCGTGCTACTGTGATTACTACCTAGATTGCCTGTATAGGTGATGAAAGTAAAAAGCTATTACAACTTTGCTGTTTAAATGCCACCGCGTAAGATAAATTGCACATCCAGCGAGGACACTTACATTAAATAATCATCATGATTACGGCTCATTAAAAATACACTGCTAAGCATTGGCCTCACCCTTTGATTGCTGATGATAGAATATGGCAACAGTTGCCACGCTTGGCAGTCGGGTTGGCTTCTACAGTTTTTTTTTTTAATTATTTAAAGTTGTTATTAAGAAGATGTTGCTGCCCATCTCCTGTTTCGATTCCCTCTTTCAGGATGATATAAAGTTTTGAGGTGGTAGATATTATTATACCGCTATTACACGGCCTATGCACACATAAAACTGTATCTTAGAGATTTAGATATAAAATTGAAATATATACTTTGATATACATGTAAATATAGCTATATATATATATATTTTTATTAATAATCTCTAAACATTTGAGTCTACTGGTTATGCGTAAGCACTGTGTATGCAACTTAATATTCATCTATTTTAAAGTTCGATATAATCCTACACATAAATTCTACAAAACATATTGTTAAAAATGCTATCACATAATCCCCGTATAAATTTCGCAACAATATTCGCGTAGTGTATATTTTCTTTGACAAAAGCCTATCGATCAATGAAATGAAAACTCTCCATTTAATTTTTGAAATGGTTTGAACTGTTTCAAAGCGCTTTATTTTCTATTCGGTAAACCATCACAGTCCTTTTAATTGAATTTCTGTTTTTAAATAAAAAGGTGAAAATAAAAGTAAACAAGTTAGGATTGAAATAATAATTTTTGTGTTTCGATAATTTTCTGGATTATTTTGCTACAGATATGTCTACAGTATGACTGTTTTAAAGTTAGTAAAAATTACTTTGCCCATATCCGCTCAATGAAATAAAATGATCTATCTTAACTAGTTTGAAGAGCACGTCTTAATTGCGTGCACTATCCCCGTCACTAATAATCCCAGCACTACTACTACCAACACCACTTCACCAGGAAAGACACACCACCGATGATGTTAACGACACGTGTTTCGCCTGGACACGAGGCGTCCTCGGGTAAAGTAGACTCTGCGGTAGCTGATCGCTATGTCACTTAAACTCAAAGTAACGCCTGATTCTATTAATTATAGTATGACTGTTCCCTGAAAAATAAAACTATATTAAGGAGTATTTAGATTATCAAGAAGTATGACTCTGAAATATTATTTGATAAGAGAAAAATGTACCTTGCAAAAAGCTATTGTGACTAGAATTAAAAAGGAATGCTTTGCTGATTTGGATACGTAGAAAGAATTAATAAAGAAAAAGTGACAAAGTAATTATATGCTGCAGGAGTGAGTAGCAGAGTCGGCAAGGGATGCCCTAGCTAGAAGCTTGTTAACTCTTATTAAATCTAGCTTATTATTTTTAATTTCTCCGCCGAGCACAAAGTAAATTAGCCACTAAGGCATAGTGGTTCAATAACTGGGCGCTCGTTCTAAAATTGCTTAGAAAACTAAAAATCCGAATTTGATTCACGTCGTTACCACATAAATCGTTAATCTCATTTTCAAAGGGTTTATATAAAAACAAAAATTATATCAATTTCTAACGATAATAAACACTATGATATTTTAGAAATTAAATGGATGCAATAAATGCTATATCAGGTCAAGTAAGGAAAAACAACCACTTGAACAAAACTCACGTTCTGAAGTAATATGATAACAACTGATGATAAACGGATCCTTTTTGTGAGAAAAAGTTGCGTTAAGAAATACGACTGCACATCATTTTAGTTGTTATGATTAATGTCCTTTATTTAAAAAAAGAAGAAAAATGAAAATAATATATTTTTGTGTATAGTTCTTGTGTCGTAAATAAAGATAACTGCTCTATATAGACTTTGTCGACGAGCAAAATGTAATAATTACAAAAATAATGCGTACAATGAATAAAAAAAATGTAAACGATAAAAGAGCCCGCCTTCTATTTCACTTTAATCGTAGCAGTTATATTTTTTGACTTAATCTAAAGTTGGACCAGGCTAAAGAAAGAAATAAAATATTAGCTTAGCGGTCAGCCACCGCAGTGTGGTGTATCTTTCCTAGAGTAGTGGGGTTGGCAGTAGTGGTGCTGGAATAAGAAGTGGTGACGAGGATAGTGCACGCAATTGAGAGAGGTCGGGAGGTGCTCTTCAAGCTAGGTAATACACATTATTTTATTTTATTAAGCGGATATAAGCAAAGTAATTTTTATCGACTTTAAATAAAATATTTCTAATAGTTAAATTATCTAAAATAGTAATTTATTTAACATGCTTATACCCTGACGTCATTTTCCTTGGTATTTTAATTAAAATACGGTCTCTCACGTACAAACCATAAATTTCTTGATAAAAGTGTCTATCTGTTTTTACATTGAAATGTTAAAAGTATATCTCTGTACAAGAAAAATATAGGTGAAAAACGACTATAGTCCATATGAAGTAAAAAAATGCCCTGGCACAAAACCTCTATACTTGATAAAGAATTAAAAATGTCACCTTGTAGGCCTAAGATGGAATGTCTCATTACAATTAAAAAGGGTCTCCGATTGTCTATATGAAACACAACAATAATGATGTTGATATTTACTCTTATTTTTATGAGAACCCCAGTTTTTTTTATGAGAACCCCCGGCGACGAGGTTCGCCACCCATCACGTTCTGTCTCTCGGAGGGGCGAAAAGTGAATTGAGGAAGCCCGTCTGGCTACACTGAATGTATGTGGAGCAATGAATGATAAGATGGATGAAGTATGCGATATGATGTATGATAGAGTAATAGATGAGTTATGTGTAAATGAGACGGAACGGAAGGGAAACGATGCCACTATACATGGCATTTATACGGCGTACTGGTCTGGTGTAGACGAGGCAGAGCGGGCATGCCAGGGAGTCGGTATCATCCTTTCAGAAAGAATGGGTCATTGTGTGAAAGAGTATGAATGTGTAAGCCCGAGACTACTATTGATACGAATGAAAGCGTGTTTATGAGTGATGAGACGTTTGAATTAAATGAAATAGAAATTCCAAAAGAAGAGGAAAGAGATAGAGAGATAAGTATAGATGAAATAATGAAAGCAATGAAAAGTATGAAAGCAGGTAAGGCAGCCGGATATAAATAAAATAAATAAAATAAAATCTCTTTATTTCGGACAAACATCCATAATTGTTAGTAGGTACAAAGAAAGTTATAGCTATGTTAGTAATAATTAAGCGCAGACACGAATAATTAGTTAGTTATAATTTGTTCTTAGTCAGTTAGTTTAAGTACAAACCAGGCCTACCCGAGGCACTAGGTTTATGCACATGCATATTCACCCAGTGTCCCATAATAGGACAATCTGGTTTGCTACTAATAGCCCTCAGTATGGTGTTGGAGCTACCACGTATTCTGCGCATGAGCGAGGCTACACGTTTACGCAACACCGTTTCGAAGCTATCAGTGCGCGCTTGCGCATACATGCCCGATGCGCTGCAAAATCGCGGCAGACCCAACATCATCCTGAAGGCATTATTATACTGTACTCGGAGTGCACTGAAAGCCCCCCGCGTATAATCAACCCACAGATTACAGATGATAGAGTATCAATCTAATTGCTAAGAGCTGGAGAGGGAGTGGTTGCAGACCTGCTGTACACCATGTTTAATTTGTGTTGGGAGCTTAAGCGGGTACCGGGAGACTGGTGCAAAGCCGTGATAGTCCCAATATATAAGGGAAAAGGATCGCAACAGGACTGTAAAAACTACCGTGGTATCAGCCTTCTTAGCATTGTGGGAAAACTGTATGCTAATGTGCTAATTGAAAGAGTTATGAAAGAAACTGATAGAAAAATTTGGGATGTGCAAGCGGGATTTAGGAAGGGAATGGGATGTACGGATCAGGTCTTTTCCATGCGCATGATCGCGGAGAAGTTTTTTGCCAAATACCAAAAGGTTTTTTGTGCGTTCGTGGACAGCATAGTTGGGTCGGTAACTTAATTTCTGCTGCCCATCTCCTGATTTGTTTCCCTCTGTCGTCTCTTATGACACTCATAGGATAATTTCTTTATTTCTTTATCAGCCCCTAAATGTTCACTGTGGGACCTACACATATGCACCTAAAACTATGTCGTAGGCTGCTAATGGTTTTAGATACATATTATGTGAACATGAATGCGTGTTCATGCGTAATCATGTTGAGGATGGTTTTCGCTTGGTTCTTGCGTCATTTGAAATGTACGCAGCGCTCTGCCTTAATTATTCTATGGCTATGCTACTATGAAATATTCAATCTATTTTGTTTATTTTTAGGTTATAAGGTAACAATGAATGAAAATGGAATTAGATTAGTTTAGAGCATTCAGATTCCAACTATGATGATGAAAACAACAGCAAGGTGTAAACATTTTTGTAAAAATACATTAGGATAATAAATAGATAGAAAGTAGGTCAGAGGAGGTGGATATCAAATTGTCAGCCAAACATTAACAACTTTTTTAGCACTACATTAAAAACTTATTCTGAATCGAAAATGGATTCGAGTATCTATGGGCCACATTAACTTACCATATAAGTTGGAATGTGTGCTTGTTTTTCCCCCGTACCCTTATTTCTATAAAAATACTTCGATTTCAAATTATGATTAGTACTTCACATTTAAAAGATTGATTTTTTTTAAATTTATGTGAATAGAAAAAATATACCCCGGAAAAATCCGACTTACTTTATTTTGACACTCCAAAGCAAATCAAGGAAGCCTCTCTTTGATATTTATTCTTTTGAATCTGTTAATGTTTTTTTAAGAATATAAGAGATCATTTGATTTTTGTTCGTTTTTACTAACAACATGCTAGGTGACGCCTTAACTGCCTAGAAAATATTAATAAGTTAAGAGATGCCAAAGTATGTAACCGTTATCCATGGCGCTTTGTCTTTTAAACTTTTTCAGTTCATCATCGTTAACACCATTATAGCCTATCACAGATGCCACAAAGCACGATCCTGAGCCTCCTGATTTCTCGACTTCCTGTATCTCTTACCAGGCCGCGGCTCCATCTAATTAGGGACTGCCCTATACTTTGCTTACCGATACGTGGCTGCCAATATCTTATCTTTCTAAATATCCACCATGAAAAACTTTTTCTATTGTCTATAGTAATTCAGATTATGTACAAGTTAACTTATCTTGAAACGATTTCTTAATCAATCTTACCAGTTAATTTGATTGATATAATTATTCAAATGATTAAACATAATATCAAAGTATATGAAAAAATATTTTTTTCTGTCAACAAATAGCAGTGCATGTACTTATTCCGGTATGAAGATTATTATTGGCTCTAATGCATTCCATCTTAGTCCTCAGAGGTGACAGGGCAACTCTAGCCTTCTTTATTTTACATTGGTTGCAGGTTTTCATGGGCTGCAGGAGCCACTTATCATCGAGAGGACTGTAAGTTTGTTATATGTATCCTCAATAAAGAATCAAAATGCAGATGCGTTTTCACCCCTGAGGACTAAAATGGAATGCTTCGTTACTAGTAAAATGGGTCTCCAGTTCTCTACACTCACCATACGAAACCCAGCAGAATTAAGCAGCTATTTTTAGCTGGTATTCTGTGAGAACGTGGTACTTCCCCGGTGGAGCCGACCCATTCGTGCTATAACTATAAATACCTGCAGCATGGCTCTACCACGCAATAAAACCTCACCAACTTCAAGGATAAAGAAGGCTACAGATGCCATGTCATCTCAACATGCTATCGTCACATAAGCAAGCTGTTTCCACTTCACGACCTGTAATTATATGGTATACTGGCTCTTAATCAGACCGAAACACAGTAGCTGCTTAGTGACAGAATTAGGTAAAACCACCTAGTCGATTTACTTGGCTTGACTGAAAAAAGGCTACGATACTGAAAATTATAATGAGAGCCATTAAAATTTTCAATTGAAGTACTAGGCTAAATAGCTGTTGCTGCTGTCTTATATTATGAGTGCCGAGAATCGGTGTCTTGTAACTGGTAACAAGGCATTTCATTTTAGTCCTCGGGAATGACAACGAATACGCTCTTTTATTCTTAGTCAAGGAAATATGTAAGTGCCCTAGAGCCACCACAATATCTATTAAACATTAGGTAGGTAGACCGTGTGTTTCTTCTATAAAATATAGACTTTAATTATTACAGGACTGATGATTCCCCGTGATAAAGATTCACATATAAATAACAGTGAGTCCAATTTGAAATCAAATCTGTCACAGTTAATTTACAGATCCCTGAAAGAACTACATAAAATGTTTACTGAAAAGGACTATTACAGCCGAAATCGTTACGGGGCAGTAAAAAATGTAGCAGCAGGCAGCCTGTAATAATACGTTCTTGAAAAAAGAAAGTTACAACGGAATCGAGTATAATGTGTACTTGGCCAGTATTTAAAAATGTATTTTTAAATAATATATTGTTTTCGGAGCCTAAATTACTTACGAGGCTGCCACGTGTTATTAAATTATTATTATTAATTAATGAATTCACACAACTTTCAAGATATATATCATGATTAAAATTTACTTATTGATACTGTTATGATACTAGAAAATGATATACTAGCAGAAGTAACATTTGTTGAATTGTTTGCGGTTCAGAGAATCCTTATTTCCAATTCGATAGTATATTTGGATTAAAAACAATTTAGTTTCTGAATATATTTAACTTAATTTCACTTTATTTCATTAGATATTCCCAAACTTTTAGAAGACCGAATCACTAGCAATGCAGTCTGAATTCAAAATACTTATATCAAGAAAATAGCTTTTTACTGTACATTCAAGACTGCGAAGCCCGTTAAGTCATTAATGGACTTTACACGAGCAGTGTAGCAGATTTTCCTATGTTATAATTCCCTCTTAGAAATGGGTATATCGTGCAGAAATTAATATGTCTATGTTGACGTACTATTATTTATACTTAAATGTTACAATTTAATTCACTTCTATTAAGTTTTCTGTGCACATTTTCAATTCAGTCGAATAATTTCTTAACTGATTTCTGTTATTTTATAATCCCTCATATTCTTTACTTCAACTCTTTGAGAATTGTCTACCTGTATTTACTAATAAAGAAAATGGTGTTAAAATAATAATATTATACCTGTATAAACCGAATGTAATAAGAATTAAATTTACGTGATATTTTAAACGTGCTCTTACTTAGCCGTACTGAAAACGGTTCGGTAAAACGTGACCATTGATAACGCAAGTTATCCAGGGTCACGTTTACGGATCACGGATAAAGCAAAGATTTCTGTCAAGCGATACTTATTACGTTCATGGGGTTAAACATTTTTTTCTTACGAGCCTCCGTCTTTTTGTTATCAATAAATAAATTTTGAGCTCTTATTGCGACCAACAGAATAGAATAGAATAGAATAGAATAATTTTTTATTCAATATAGATTACATGTGTAATTCTTATTGAAAGTCATTTTTTACTTTACCACTGGTTCGAAAAAAAAACCTCTGTCCTGGGAAGAACCAGCAAGAAACCCAGGGACTTTTTTAAAAGTAAATTTTACATTAATGGTTGTACAAACTATTTAAGTACAAAATTTATTTTAGAAACTGCTTGGTAGCGACCACCTCATTCCCAGGGTTATTATCAATCATATATTCATTTGTACTATAATAACCCTTTTATACAGTTTCAGCTTAATAAAACATTTAAACTTGGTAATAGAGAGCCTGTACACTTTCCGGGACCTTGTTGTAATAGCGTATACATTGCCCCAAGAATGAATTACTGACTCTGTGGAGTCGAGAAACTGGTATCACTAGCTTGTGTTTGTTCCTAGTGTTTACAGAATGTATATTACTTTTTACTAAAACTACCTTTGTTTTGTGAACATACATTAAATTTTCGTAAATATACTGAGAGGCCAAAGTTAATAGATTTATTTCTTTAAATTTATCTCTAAGAGACTCTCTCGGTTTTAGGTTGTAAATAGCTCTAATGGCCCTCTTCTGTAAAACAAAAATAGTTTCTGAATCAGCCGCATTTCCCCATAGCAAAATCCCATAAGACATTATGCTATGGAAATAACTGAAATAAACTAGTCTAGCTGTCTCGACACTAGTGAGACCTCTAATCTTTTTTACAGCATAGGCTGCAGAACTTAGTCTGCTTGCTAGTTTGGATATATGGGGGCCCCACTGAAGCAACATGTTGTAGGGCCTCTCCCGACTCCATTCTCTCTCAACTTGAGAGAAATAATAATGGTTGTTGTAGGTCGTAGTCACGCTGAGGCTGTAAATTTGATTCAAAACGAAAGATCGGTTAAACTGGGGATACATACATAAACATTCACGCCTGTCACCCAGAGGGGTAGGCAGAGACTATTGAATTCCATTTGGCATGATCCTGACACACCTCTCTCGCCTCCTCCACATCCATATACCTACGCATACACGCTCGTCGGTTAAGGGTACTCTTAATTTGGCCCATTTTCAATATATCGCCAATTTAGTCGATAAACATTCGCCTAGGGCGTGCCTTCCCGACTCTGCCATTCACCTCTGCAACATAAATTTGCTTTGTCACTCTTTCCTCATTCATTATTTCTACATGACCAAACCACCGAAGCATTACTTTCTTAATCCTGGTCACAATATCATCTTGCAAACCACTCTTCTCTTATCACACAATTTCTCACTTTGTCATTGAGATTCAGCCCTAACATACTCCTTAATGACCGCATTTCTACAGCATTTATTCTACTCTCGTGCTTCTTCTGCCACACCCAACTTTCACTACCATACAATAAAGTAGGGACTAACACAGCACTGTGAATTGCCATACGTGCCTTTTTGAACACATTCTGACTTTCCACAATAGAGTGTAGAGCCCCATTTACTCTATTTCCTGCGTTCACTCGTCGTTCTATATCCTTATCATATCTAACATCCCTGCTAAATACACATCCCAAATACACAAACTCATCTACTTGCTCGACCAATTCTCTTTCTTTCGTCATAACCATAACTTTCGTCTTACTTACGTTCACTTTCATCCACTTTCTTTTAATGACCTATTCGTTAATGTTACAATCATTTGCAACTCGGCCGCTGACGACGCAAGTATGAATTGATCATCGGCGTATAAAAGGCATTTGATGGTTAACTCACCCATTCTTAACACGTATTCTTCAACTTTCAAATTTTCAAAACAACTGTCCATAAATAGGTTGAACAGCCACTGGGAAGCCACACAGCCCTGTCTGACACCTTTATGGATGCCAAACCAGTCCGAGTATGCTCCGTTGATCCTGACACAAGCACTGGAGTCCCTATACAGCGACTTCAATGCCTGTATCAACCCAGCGCTCAACCCAAATGAGTTCAGTGTTTACACATCCGTGTCCACTCTGTCATAAGACTTTTGAAAGTCCACGACCGCACAAAAACTCAAACTTTCTTTCACACCTTCATCTTGTAACCTCTCTGTTCATATACGCTGTAACGCAGTGGTAGACACAGATGTCCGATGCCGTCAACGTCTGAATAGACCATTAATTCGGCATAAGACCAAGTAATGATCCGTCCCTACGTTGGACCCCCGGTAAACCCTTGTATCTACCACTGCACTCCTCATTCTTTCATCCACAATTATGAAATCTATCATGCTTCTATCACCACCTCTTTCCCATGTATACATGTGAATCTTCTTATGACGAAAGAAAGTGTTCGAAAAAAAAAGATCATTTTCCACACATACGGAAAAGAGGCTTTCACCATTCTCATTTATACTTTCAAATCACCAAACGTTCCCAATATCCTTTCATAACCAAGCCTCTTCACGCCAACCACTACCATTAAAATCTCCTAATATAACAATATTTTAATTACCCTTGCATTTCATTAGCGCTATCCTTACCATCTCCCAAAACTGCTCTCGGATATAAGTGGGCTTAGACATGTCTGGGACGTAAACTTCTAGAACAAACAACTTCTTTAAGCCCACTTTTATTCGTATCTATAGCAGCCTTAGGTTTACACATTAATACTCTTTCACATAATGACCCATTCTTTCTGAAAGGATGATACCGATACCCTGGTATGCCCGCTCGGCCTCGTCTACACCAGACCAGTACGCGGTATACGTGCTATGTGTAGTGGCATCCTTTCCCTTCCGTTTCATCTCATTTACACATAACACATCTATTCCTCTATCATACATCATATCGCATACTTCATCCATCTTATCATTCATTGCTCCACATACATTCAGCGTAGCCAGACGGGCTTCCACAATCCACTTTTCGCCCCTCTGGGAGACAGAACGTGACGGGTGGCGAACTTCGTCGCCGGTTTTCCTCCCGGAGATTCTTCGCACCCCTGCCCCAATAAAGGGGCGCCGGGATCTCGGGGCCATTTCGTTTCCTTTTCGGCTAATGGTGCGAAAGTAGGGGGTGGTATTTTTTACGCCACTACCACACGGCGAGGAGCCAAGTCTGTTTTTTCGACTTTGTTGCTTGTTTAACACCACCCGGGGGACACGTGTAGGGTGGACTTAGGATTAGGTGGTCGAAGCCTACGGACGCGAGCGACTCATCCCCCGTCATGAATGAAAAATGGAAATTATATATTTTATTGGAAATTAAATATTTTATTTCATGACGTTTCATTAAATAAAATATTTAATTTCCAATAACTAAGAATCAATTCAAACAGCAGTCACATTTGTGGCATCTCGGATGATGTCACTAGGTCCATTAGACGCTATAATAATAGCATATGATTGGTCGGTCGGCGTCGAAGGCACATCGCGATACGTCAAATCCAATAAGAGAGCGCCACCATGTTTTTTACATTCGTTTCTTTTACAAAAATACACTTTAAATCTAAAATATTTTAGGAAAGCACTGAACTTTAAAATCGTTACACGATAAAATATTTCACAAATTAACAAGCTAGCGCGTTTACCGCTAAAAAGAACGCCTTTGTCGTATCTTCTCAATTTCAGAGCACTTCCCTTGTTGCCGCAACCAGTAGCGGAATCTTCGGCGTCGACATATCGAATGATCTGCAGTTAGCATGGTCACTTGGAAGAGAAAGCTAAATTGGCTTCTAAAAACTTGGTGTACTCAGTAGAGCGGGACTGTGTTTCATGCTTGCACACCGTTTGCAACTTTACAAGCGCAGGTTCAGCCTCACATGGAATATTGTTGTCATCTCTGGACCGGGGCTCCCTAGGGCGAGCTCCTTCCACTTCACCGCATAGAGAACAGAGCGGCTTGACGTCGACGACCGAGTTATCATTAATTGGCTCGATTCACTGGCGCTGCGTAGAGATGTTGCATCCCTTTTCATTTTTTATCGTATTTACCACGGGGAGTGCTCTGACGAATTGTTCGGATCAACTCCAGCCAACAAATTTCACCAATACACATCGCGACAAAACTTAGGTTACCATATACATCATTTGAATGCTTGGCGATCCACTACCGTGCGATTTAATAGGAGTATTCTTAGGAATCGTTTACCATCGGCGATTTTTATGGACCGATACGACTTAGGGACCTTCAAGAAACAAAAATCTTACTCTTTTTCAAAAGGCCGGCAACGCATCAGCAATTCTTCGAGTGTTTTAGAATTATATTAACATTTTAAAAAGAAGGCTATCTTGTTGACTGGTTGTACTGGTTGCACTGGCTGACATAGACGTTTCACGTTAAAACCAACGGCCGTGTGCCTCGACATAGGCCCACCCGATTTCTTTATTGGTATGGATACAGTATCGTTTACTGTTTCACCTCCTTAAATATTGTAGATGATTAAATCTGCACCGTGTATAGTATTTTTTATCGATAACAACAATAGATAAACGTTGTCAATCACTTAGCATTTGGTGACGTTACTAGATAACAGAGGGCGCTTATTACAATGATGATAAATGTTCTAGAGCAAACTACCAGAAATAATAAAATTTAAAAATTATGGGGTAAGTATATAACGACGAAAGAGGATCATCCCAGATGCACTCATGATGGATGGCGCAAATATGCGGGCGTTACAACATAAAGTACAAGAAAATATAATGAACAGATCGTTAGCAGTTCATCACAGATATATGGTACGCTTTTCCGATGACGTTAATTTCAAAAATCCTATATAACAACAACGGTTGTCACGTTACCAAAGACACGACGTTACGCTAGAGTAAAACCTTCTAGTAAAACATTGCCCCGGTACATCGCTAAACATTTCGAACTTTAAAATGTACCCCATGTAAATCATATTTCGCAATGAACATAAAACTGAGATAAAAAATCCAGTAATAACTTCATCAGGCACGATTGTTTAAGGAATTTACTCGATGAGGGATCAAAAGTGAAGACCAGTTACAGACGCAGTTTCTTTAACTCGTATTTTTTTCCTAAGGGATATGCCATTTTAGTAAACTTAAGCTCGGTAAGTCAATTAGCTGCATGATCTCTTAAAGCAATTGTAAATTATATTAACAAATCAAATCATTTTCTATATGAGCGTTTATTTTGTGCAATAATTTTTAATACATTATGCCATCCCCCTATATCATCCCAGATGCACTCATGATGGATGGCGCAAATATGCGTGCGTTATACAACATAAAGTACAAGAAAATATAATGAACAGATCGTTAGAAATTCATTGCAAATATATGGTACGCTCTTCCGATGACGTTAATTTCAAAAATCCTATATAACAACAACAGTTGCCACGTTACCACAGACACGACGCTTCGCTAGAGTAAAACCTTCTCTGGATCTGGCCAGTATTGTATAGACGCGCCTACATATATATTAGGTCCTTACATATGAAATTAGCGTTTTGTCGTACTGACCAGTTTGATCTGAAATATCTCCTCTTTGGTTAAGAATTCCAAATTCAAATTTATAAATTCATTTAGCAGGTACATATGAGTTTTGAAAACAGTCATTCGTTTGTTTTTTCCTCATTATTTTATTCTTTTGCGTCGCTTATTACCGCACAATGGAAAACATGAAATATCGGTATATTTACGAGTACGAGTTCTACCGTGGCACCAGTGCTGCAGAAACAGCTCGAAGGATTAATGATGTGTACGGCGCTGGTATTGCAAAAGAAAGCACGGTACAATTTTGGTTTCAACGTTTTCGTTTTGGAAATTTCGACCTTCAGAACCAACCCCGTGGACGGCCGGAGACCAAAGTGGAAAATGAAGAATTAAAAGCTATTGTGAAAGCGGATCCATCACAAAGCACTTCAGAGATAGCTGCAGGCTTCGGAGTAAGTGATAAAACTGTATTAATCCACTTGAAGCAAATCGGGAAAGTAAAAAAAGTTAAACGTTGGGTACGTCATGAATTGAGTGAATCGAACTTGCAAACATGCGTCGACTGCTGTGTTAATATGCTCAACCGACACAATAATGAAGGGATTTTAAATCGAATCATTACTTGTGATGAAAAGTGGATACTGTACGATAATCGGAAGCGCTCGTTGCAATGGCTGAACCCTGGAGACCCAGCCAAATCCTACCCTAAACGAAAATTGAGTTAGAAAAAGTTACTTGTGAGTGTTTGGTGGACTAGCGCCGGTGTCGTTCACTACAGCTTTTACCGCTAAAAAGAACCCCTTTGTCGTATCTTCTCAGTTTCAAGGCACTCCCCTTGTTGCTTCAGCCAGTATTGGAATTCTCAGTGTCGACATATCGAGTGATGTGCAGTTTCGTGGTCATTTGGAACAGAAGGCCAAATTGGCCTCTAAGAAGCTTGGCGTGCTCAGCAGAGCGGGACAGTATTTCATGCCGGTACACCACTTGCAACTTTACAAGGCGCAGGTTCGGCTCCACGTGGAATACTGTTCCCATCTCTGGGCAGAGGCTCCCCAGTGCCAGCTCCTTCCACTTGACCGCATCCAGCGCAGAGCGGTTCGAATCGTCGACGACCGAGTTCTTTCCGATCGGCTTGACTCACTGCCACTGCGTAGAGATGTTGCATCTCTTTGCGTATTTTATCGCATGTACTACGGGGAGTGCTCTGAGAAATTGTTCGTACTAATTCCAGCCGCTCAATTTCACCATCGCACATTGCGACAAAATTCGCGATACCATCCATACCACCTGGATGATTGGTGGTCCACCACTGTGCGATTTAGAAGAAGTGTTCTTCCTCGCACAACTTCCTTGTGGAATCGATTACCACCAGCGATTTTTCCGGACCGATACGACTTAGGGACCTTCAAGAAAAGAGCCTACTCCTTTCTAAAAGGCCGGCAACGCACCTGCAATTCCCCTGGTGTTGCGGTTGTTCATAAGCGGCGGTAGTCACTTACCATCAGATGAGTCGCATGCTCGTTTGCCTCTCCTATAAAAATAATAATAATAATATACAAATAAGTATAATATGCATATAATAAGTTATCTTTGTGAAAAAAAAATTCTTTTTATAGAAACTACAAAACAGATTCATTACGCGCATTTTTTCCCCATAATATATTAACCAGAACACGGAAAATCAAAACCACTCATTTTTTTTTTCAGATTTCTTGATTCCGTTTAGGTTTTCATAAAATCTATAGGCCATGTACTATAATAAATTGGTATCTTTTTTTGTGTGTAACACCATTAAGGGTCATTAAAATTTTTAGTGGGTCCAAATACGATTGATTCCTTTACTTCCCTCACGCATCAAATAATCCGCCCGCGGCGTCCCACGCCGATCGACACAGCACCACGCCTTCATCACATTATTCGAAGATTATATGTAGGTTAAAGAGGAACTTTATCCCACTTCTGATGTAGGCGAAAGAGGATCATCTCAGATGCACTCATGATTGATGGTGCAAATATGCGTGCGTTACAACATAAAGTACAAGAAAAAATAATAAGCAGATCGTTAGGAATTCATCGCAAATAAATGGTACGCTTTCCCGATGATTTTAATTTCAAAAATCATCCAAACAACAACTGTTGCCACGTTACCACCCATAAGACGCTTTGTTAAAGTAAACAAACGACAATGTCATATAACATTGTTATATTGCATTGTTATTCTAATGTGTAGATATATGTTGCAATGTTGAAAAACAATGTAACATAATGTGGAAGTGCTATAAAACACAAGTTACACAACATGTTACTTAATCTATACACAACCTTACTCTCGATTCGGCCAGTATTTTATAGTCGTGCCTACATATTTACATAAATACTTAATCATAAGTTAAAAATGTTTCAAAATTACAAGATTGGAGCAGCGCAGCGTACTCTTTAATATTCATTGAATCTCAAATAAGAGAGGAGAACGGAAAGGAAACGGAAGGATCACGTCTCAGATCCATATGTCATCGCTGGCAACACACACTCGTTGTACAATCTCGTTTTGAGGTTTTGAGGTATGCCTGACGAGAAGATGGGTCGTAATCTCCCAAACGCTGCCCAACCGAGGTGAATCCGTCGATTGACCTCTCGGTCGAAGTTGGACTTACCTTGTCGGACTATTTATCCCAGGTAAACGTATTCAACAACAACTTCGAGCTTAGTGCTCCCAACAACTACCGGCATAGATGTAACATGGACGTTAAACATGATTTTTGTTTTGTCCATGTTCATCTTAAGACCTATCCGTTGGGAGGCACTACTGAGGTCATTGAGCATAGTGCTTAGGTCCTCCAACGCTTCTGCCATAAGGACTATATCGTCGGCAAATCGAAGGTGAGTGATGTACTCGCCATTGACGTTAATACCGTACCCTTTCCAGTCCAGTAGCTTGAAACGTCTTCCAATGCAGCGGTGAAGAGTTTCAGGGATATTACGTCACCCTGTCTTACACCTCTCCGCAGTTGGATAGGTTTCGTACTCTGGTTCTGTACTCGGATAGCCATCGTAGCCTTACTGTACAAACACTGCAGCACTTCGATATACCGACAGTCGCGACAAGTCAGACAAAAAGCCGCGCCCACCATGTTTCCGCGGCAAGTACAGCCTCATTACTGACGATCTCGGGTGATGCATCCTGTGGGACGTAATAACAGTTCGGACTTTTCTATCCAGAGCGTTCAGTTCTGTCTGAGTCCACCTGAGCATGCCGAAGGTATATATGAGGACAGGCATGACCCAACCGTTATATGCGTGTGTCTTATTCACACCTGACAAAAGACTGTTGAGCACTTTTGTCAAGCGTGCATAAAACACATCGCAAACTGACTGTTTCATATCCGACTCATCGATACCTATGTTCTGTGACATACCCAGGTATCGTTGTTTCAGCCTCGGATAGGGTCCTTATGTTGATGGGCATAGATAAGTCTATGCCCTCAGAGTTAGCTACCCCTTTCGATATGGAGGATCGCACACTTATCCGTCCCCAGCTCCATTCTAATAGAATTGCTAAAATCACAAGTGATGTTTAGCAATTTAACAAGATGTGAGCGACTAGAGACGAACAACTTGATATCATCCATATAGAAAAGGTGGGTCACTTTTGCACCTACTTTCTAAAGCTGAAATCCTCTCCTGGAACCCTCCAGTAAGGTACTGAGAGGGTTTAGAGAGTGGCAGAACCAGATTGAACTCAATCACAACAACAATCACCCTAGAAAATACCCCTTCTTATCCTTATGTGGTTCTCCGCAGCCGTCATCCGCTCGCCTAGATGACAAAGGATCGTACTCCACTGCCCCATACACTGCCCGAGGAAGTCTCTAACTGTACAGTCAACCTTGTACAGCTCGAGGACCCTCTTCAGCTATGTACGAGACACCGAGTCGAATGCCTTTTTGTAGTCTATCCAGGCGGCGGAGAGGTTGCGACGGTTGCGTTTAACCACCTTACCAATTACCGATCAATGAGGAGTGGTTCCTTGGTTCCACGACCACCGCCCCGACATCCATTATGAGCGCGCGATATCACCTGATTAGAGTTTAGGTGACGAGTAATTCTCGCGCTCAAAATGGATTTGAGTGTCTTGTAAATCGTGGGTAGACACGTGACGGGGCGGTATTTGCTCGGGTCTGTTGTATCCCGGTCTTTAGGAACCAAATGAGTGATCCCAGTAGTGAAGAGGCTCGGGAGTGACTTTTGGTTGAGAGCCCCTTGAAACTGTCGGGCGAGCACAGCGTGACACACCACGAACCCCTTCAGCCAGTAGTGCATGTGCATGATGCAGTCCGTTGAGTCCCGGACTTTTCCAGTTCGGGGCCTTTCGGACCGCCTCAGTTACATCGTCCGGCGTTATGATGACGCGGTCCATAGGCATAACATTCGCACACTGACTCGCCAAAATTATTTTTATTATTATAATGTTTACAGTAGCACTACTACAGCATAATTTTGCTAGACAGTTGGCGTAAGAGGCGACAGAGGGAAACTAACCACGACATGGGCAGCAACATCTGCTTGAAAACAACTCAAAATAATAAATAACTGCGGTTGATAACACATCTGCCTAACGTGGTAACTGTGGTTAATATTTCCCTATAAGATAATCAAATTTATACCAAAAATAAGGGTAGCCTATGTGCAGCAGTGAAGATTTTATAGCCTATAATGAATGAATAACTGAAAGGTGAGTGTCCTGAAGGCCCTGGTTTACCACACATGGTTTAGGTGCTGGGACTTCTTTTCTACCTAGCAGTCACTCTCAGTAGGTAACACTTTCTTACCAACCTTTGCTGCCAAATGGCAGTGCTTAGACTGCCGTGTTTTGGTCTGATGGGTTGCCTCAAAAGTAACAGCGCATCTGTAGCCCTCTTTGTTTGAAATTTGTTGCAGGTATCCATGGACTGCTGCCAAATTATGGACAGATGGGCTGTTAGTACATTTGCCAATTCAGTTTAGTATAAAAAAAAAAGGAATTTATGTAACATATAAGTGCTAGCTACGATTTGTAACGATGTGTAATGGAAATTTAACAAATTTCCATTATACATAAATCGTAGCTAAGCTGCGTCTTACGAAAAAATTGCTTTCCAAATATCTCAAGTTCGAAGGAGCTCGATCAGCGGTTATAAAATCATACTGAAGAGGGCTACTTCAATTGTTGTTATAATATTATGTATTAATTTGTAGTATGTAATAAACTCGAGAACTATAATTGTATATTATTATCATATATTAAGTCTCCATACTTACATTTTCAGTGAAATTTAAGAAATTTAACAACAGTTTTTAGTGAAGTTGTTTTATTACTTTATAATTTATTTTCTGTCTGTAAAGCAATACTCGCCAGAGTTATGAGTGAAGTAAAGCCCACAACGCGGTGTGGTTACCTGGAACCGATAGATCGGAGAAGAGATTAGAATTTTCTGTCTTCATCTTTTTAAATTCATAACAAGAATGTTTTTTTTTTAAATAATGTTTATGCCGTGTCGCGGCCTAAGAGAATCAATTACCCTCTTTCATTCGGTGGGTATCATTAATAGCGAATTCCGAATGATGAAGTTATATCCATCTCCATGCTGGTTTACCATGCTGGTTCTATTGAAATTCATTTAAAAATTGTACAAACAAAATTATTGTAAAATGAAAAATGTTTAAAAAAAAGTACCACTGGGTTTCTTTCCTTATGGTTCTTCCCAAGACAGAGGTATTTTCCGAACCAGTGGTAAATAAAAAATTGACTTGAATAAGTATTATGTAATAATGTATATTGAATAAAAAATATTCTATTCTATTCTATCAAAATAAAACAGTGAAATACATAGAGCTACTCAGCGGCAACAATTAACAATTTAGTGGTTGTAAGACGGCTCGATAATGCAGTAATAAAGCTTTAAGAATGGGTATTGAGCCAGAAAATTTTGCGATTTCACATTTTAAACTTGTTTATTGATTTTTTTTTCTATCAAGAAATTTTTATTCTATTATGTTTTTAACCAATGACGTTCCTCGCAATTACGATGTAATATCCATATTAATATTTTTGTTACTTTTTACTTGATTTAGTTATGTAAAAATCCGATCTATGATAGGCAATTTGAGATAGTACGAGCTCTTAGGCTGCCATCATCATCAGCCTGCCGCAGTCCATTGTTGGACATAGGTCTCTCCCAAGGCGCGCCACATAGCCCAATATTTGGTATTACGTATAAAGTTGCTGCCAACCACTTTACGCAGTCGTCACTCCATCTAGCCAGGGGTGTCCTATATAGTGTTTACCGTAAGGGTGTTCTCTTTACGGTTATCACTTCAGCTGCAGATGTGACCAGCCCATTGCCACTTCTGTTTACTAACACGGAAGGCTATGTCAGTAACCTCGGAAGGCTATGCCAGAGCAACTCCTTAATTTATAATAATAATAATAATCATCATCATCATCTTTATTCAGGCAAATTACACCCATATCCATCAATTTTAATTAAATATATTTTATATGAAGTGATCTTGACTAGGTTTCATCAATCAACCATTGATAAAAATGAAAACAGCAATTTTACAATTGCGTTTATAAGTAACACTAGCAGTTGAATCTTGAAGCTTGTTCATTATTTTTATTATAAATACCTATAAATGTATATATTACTAATAAATAATTCCCATAATATTTTGTATTATTTTTTATTTTGCCCTCTCTGAAACGTTCTACGTTCTATAGAAAATGTGGCGTATGAAATGACTGACAATCACTAGAACATTTTATCTAGGTACAAAGATGTTTTACGTTTTCTTGGCCTAAACATGATATTTTTATCAGCAGTAGGTACACTTCTGTATCTGAAACGAATATGAATATTGTATATGTATACGATACAAAAGTAAAGTAACAGGCTTTACAAATCCCTCTGGGTACAGGACTCATATTATTTCTGAGAGGGTTTTAGGGCAAGGAAATATCCGCCGCGGTGCCACAATGCGTGTTGGTGAAAATTGCATTTACAAATTTCATTGGTGCTGTCGGAGATCAATACCGGGCAAAATTTACAGTGAACGCTTAGACCCAGAGCTACTAATACGACAAAAATAAATGCGATTCAACAAATATAATAAAAACCCTTACGTACTTAAAACTTAAACACTTGATAGCTCGTAATGCCTACCAGACGAAGCTACAGCAGCACACCGTGCAATGTATTTGAAGATGCTTAACCGCGACATAATTCTCAGTGATGCGCAAGCATAATAGGCAGTATATTACTTTTATACTTGTCACCTCTACAATCTATTTATCTTTGCACTTTTCTAAGAAATACAGAAAGTAGTTGCTAGACGTTGTTGACATCGGCTAAAATCTCTGCGGTCGCCGTTTCGTCAAGGTCATTCAGGCTTCTTAAATCCTTCCTTCAAGGATTATTTATTGAGTTTATTGATATTATGTCATATTATGGATTAAGTAAAGGTGGGCAAGATACCGTCATATACATAATAGGCTCCTGATAATGACAGTTGAAGAAGAGAGAGATCTAGAAAACGCTTATGAGTTGACTTGTTAGCCTATGTTTTCATATTGATGGAGGTGGTTACTGACAGAAATTCATGGATGGAAGCGGGAGAGCATGCTCGAGCAGGGTAGATTAGAAAAAAGAATAACCACATATTAGTGACGCAGAAACTAGATACTAAATGATAATTTAAATTATCATGAGTAAATCTTTATTCCTATAGTTATTAGGTATCTGTGTGTGCTTATCAGACATTCATTATACCATCGTATTATATCCGTATATACTCGTAGCTATGGGACGTCCGTGTATTGTTATCAGATGTCCGTGTATAGATATTGGGCGACCGTATTTTATAGCTGTCTAATACTTGCCTAATTTAACAAAATACTTCCTTTACGTCTATAGTTTATTGTTATAATATGATTGAGGTTCTTAAAGTAATAAGATAAGGTATATCTACAGGCCGATGGTTTAATTGAGAATTCACACTAAATTTGTTACTTATTATTTGGGAAAGATGGATAAGGTCGAGAACTACGGAGGGAACCCATAATTATGGCAGTTGCAGAGGGAGACCTAAAACAGCTTACGATTACGAGAAGACCTGTTCTTATATAATTGATAGTGATACATAGCCGAAAATCGGACATCCTCTTTTTATTCCATTTTCCCAAAGTATATTTCACAATAAATATACTACGAGTGCACTTATTTACTGTCCAAATTAAAATAAAAGAAGTTAATATTTTATATTTGCTATTGAATGACTAATCGACAACCGGAATAATACCAATATTGAGACGACATTTCATTAAAAAAAATTGGTTTTCTTTATTTTTTTCAAAACGTTACTGTGGTGGCGCTGTAGTCGCGCCACAAGCTAAACACATCGAAGCCTAAATCGCGCTATCAAAGTTCCGAAGTAAAAAGAGTATATATAGAATAGCTCCGAACTACCACTCAGAATCGATTCCGCTTGCGCCGTCGCCCCCGTGCGGTCATGCGCTAGCGGAATCCGCTCGCTGACCGAGCACCCGCCCCGTACGGGTATTCTCCCTCAGTCAATTCAGTCGAGGAATTGAAACGTTAGTCCCGTCCCGTTCCGCCTCAGCTAGCGCCGCCGCCCCCGTGCGGTAGTGTTAGCTGACCACGCTCCCGTCCCCGTACGGTTGAGAGTGGCCTCCCGCCTCAGCTAGCACCGCCACCCCCGTGCGGTTGTGTTAGCTGACCACGCTCCCGTCCCCGTACGGTAGAGAGTGCCCTCCCGCCTCAGCTAGCGCCACCGCCCCCGTACGGTTGTGTTAGCTGATGAGCTCACCGTACGGTGAGTGCCCTCCCGTCCCCGCCAGCGCCGCCGCCCCCGTGCGATGGTGTTGGGTGCCCGCGCTCACCGTCCCCGTACGGTGAGTGGCTTCCCCTCCCTTCCCGCCTCCGCTAGCGCCACCGCCCCCGTGCGGTTGCGTTAGCAGACCGTGCTCGCCGTCCCTGTACGGTGAGTGCATTCTCGCTCATGCGAATCCCACACCTTCTCTCCAGCACCGCCGCCCTTTTCGGCTGTGTTGGTTGACCCGCACTTTCGTCCCCGGACGATTGTGCCCCACGCCCCCCTTCCCTAAGGGGGGTCGTCTCCGATGCGGCGAAGAGGCTACAATTGTATAATCTAAAGTTCCTGAAGTTTCCACAACAAGCCAGTGGCGCTCCTGCAGCGTGTATATCTACAGTCGTATATCTCGGTATTTTTTTTGTGTTTGACGACGATAGAGCCGCGTATTTGGCATCCGCAAATTGCGACGTTGCCAGCTCGCTGATTTGGTACGCTCGATTAAATTGTCATCGCTTTATCAAAATAACATAAGAATATTCAGATAACGAAGCTAAATTCATAGAAAAAAAATATCAAAACTTAAAAATAACTACTAATGTTTTGTTAATAAAATAACATAAAATTGTTATTACAAAAATATAAATCTTAATTATAAAAAAGAGAAAAAGCAAAATGATAACTTTTCTATGTAGTCAGAGATTTGAAGCATGAACTTGAAGTTGCATGATATACAAATTAAATTTTAATTAAACAATATTTATAAATTTTATGTGGATTGATTACCTCTGCCTGGAATTATCAAGCAACTAAAGCGAAACAGCAACCAGCGGCGGCCGGCGGTGGCGTAAATCAAAGACGGGGCGCGCGCGCGTGCGCGCGCTTCATACCTACACTAACTGCACTAAGGTCGTGACCTCGTCACATCACTCAGCTGTTATCACTTTAGTAGTAGATTATCACAACTTTTAAAATTTGATTTCGACGGGTTGTGGTAATTATGCACAAACACTAATTCATTACTACATATGTATACTTGACGACCACAAAGATGTTGTCCATCAGCGATGTTGAAAGTGACTTGATTTATAAGAATACACATGAGTCGTTGACCATACGTGTTCATTATGAGCGTTAAATACACCTGTTCTAACAAAAGAGCATTCATCCGTAAAAAGTAAGCGCTTCAAAAACTCAGGATTTCCTTCAACCTTATCGAGTAACCATCTACGGTAATCCATTCTCGGCTCGTATTCGTTGGGAAGAAGACGCTGATCTCGACGATAACGATACGGGTGCTGGCCGTTATGTTTGAGGGCTCTCCAAACGCCCATATGGTTCACATCTAGTTCACGTGCCATCGAGCGCGTGCTCCGCATCAGATATTCCCCAAACATGTCGACAATGTGCTCCTCAATGTCGTCATCGTACATTCTCTGTCTTCCTGAATCTGTAAGTTGTTAATCACGGCCATGCACACTGCCAGTATTGTACATACGAATGTGAAGTCGTTGGAACGTCATCGCCGACGGCAATTTTATATTTCGTGGAGTAGCAAAGCGCTCCTTGTAAAGTCTTCGTGCTTCTGCATAATTGCAGTCACATTTCCGAGATACATCAACATATTAAAATATTCCTCGTTTGAGTAAGACGTCGCACACAAGTCACTCACGGCGGGTACTTAATTTCGCAATATGGAAAACAGATCCATCCGGAAGTAATTTATGCGGATGATAACAGCTATCATTATCAGCGCTAGTGCGCTACTGGTGCTTTTGTTTGTTGTACGTGGACGTGGCAAAGCGACTGTACTCTACAACATAATTTTGATATTTTCTGAATCGAGGAAATTTGTTGTGATTTTTGATGTAATTTTTTAATAATAGTTATTATTTATTTATTTACTTCAGACAGAGTCCGTCAGTGTTATTAACAAATTAAGTTATAGCTGGAATTAGTAAAAATACTTTAAAACACTACAATAACAAGAATAAATTAAAAAAAATTGTGGGGTAAATCCACACAATAACATAAACTTAAATTTTTATGCTGCTGTGTTTTTCAAACTCTACTAATTAGCATTTTTTATGGACCGTGGATAAACAATACTTATTTTTATTTCTATTCTTGACTACTGAATTGTGACAAAATTTTATGTTTATAAAACTTCCATGTTTATAAATATTACTACTAAATATTAGCACAAAATAAATAATAGATATTAGGTAGATCAAAATAAGTGGATCAAAATAAGTTATTTGTCGTATAGTGGACGCTACCTTTGATCACTCGAAGAGTGGGGTTTTTTTGGGTTTTTTCTATACCTAAGTCCTTCGTCGGCTAACGGTTTTGAGTTTGAGGAAAAATTAAAATTACTATAAAATACTCGCGAAACGCCGCGTACTTTATAGTAATTTTGTTTTGTTTATTACATTCTTGTAATAAAAAATAATATAAGTTTATTTTAAAAATAATTCCTGTTACATATTCTTTATCGAATAAAATTTCATATGAAAAATACATACTAAATTTCTCCTACAAATAGTTACAAATTTGGAATTAATCACGATATTTTATGCTTGGAATAACCTTTTTTAAATATTTTTCCCAGATCTATGTAATAATTAAGTGGAAATTTATAACATAAGCATTCCAATACAATGAGTATTGGGTTTGAAAGAATATCCACTAACCTAAATCGTCCCGTGGGTGTGGCACCATCTTCACAGCATCTTTTTAACAACAACGAGATCCGAAGTAAAAAAACTGTGATTGCCAACCAACCTGCCAAAAGTGGAAAGTATGGCATTATTATGAGATTATCTGTGAGGAAGCCAGTATGTTCAGTAGTCGACTTTGTTAGATTGTAATGAACGTAATTTCAAAAACATTTTTAGAAATATTAAAGGAGATATTTGAAATTGGGTGCTTGACATCGTTCGTAACAGTTATACAAAAATATGTAGGTAATAAAACGATGAATTATAAGCATAATTAAATGGTTTGTATTTCTGTAATGTATAGGATAATCATAAAAATATTTTTTTAAACTGAAACAAAACGTTTTTAAATACTTTTATGTATTTTGTCTATGGCATTAGACAATCAAAAAAACTCATACTATTGAAACATTGAGACTAATTTGAAGAGATTATACTGAATAAAAGAAATCTATTTAAAAAATCGATTGAATAGCCTGTATGGTCGTTGATCATTGCCTGTTTCGAAGGAGACTTAACTTGGTAACTTCGAGTTTCAACTTGTCATGCGCATTTCGCATTGTGGTTGTGTTTGTGGATATATTACGTGTTTTTATTTTCGTGGATTAATCAAACTTGACCCTTGGCTTTTCTCTCGATTTACAGGACAGTAGTTTGTTGCGCCCACATCATGACAACAATGTGTTACATGGGTTTTAAGAGGAATAGAACAGACGATGTACAGCCTCAGGCTGCTTTTCTAGATGACATTTTATTAATAATTGCAGAAAATAATTTAACAATTAAAAAAGTTTGAGTTGTATTTTATTTTATTTAATAATAACTACAAAACTGCTTTCCTTTATGTCCTTTTCAATTTATTTAAACAACTTATCTCAAGAACGAGTGATTTTATTACATAACCTACAAATAATAAAACATAAAATAAAAACAAAACCCCAGGCCCTACAAAAATATGATTTTTTGTCATAAGTAGCAAATGTTTAAATCTTAAAAATAAGACATATTTGAACTTTGTTCACGCCGGTCCCAAGCTTGTATGGAACCAAGTTCATATCCTTTAGTAAGGTATGTGATTAGAAACTCTAAAACCCAATTTAAAACAACCAAAAAAATAAGTAAATACGTCCATGAAACGATCAACGGGATTTTGTTACATACTATATATGTCAGTTCTGCCGATAGCTATATCGGCAGAACTGACATGTATAGGTAGCAGCTGCTATGTCTGTCACTGACGAATTGATTAAAATAAGGATTTAGTATCTTCTTTCGCCATCTTTATATTCTTACAACAAACAAACTTTTCTGATGAACATATTGTCAGAGATGTAGGAATGTGTTATTATTACAATCAACTTAATGGGCGTTTCCACAACCTGAAATAAATGCATAACCTCAGAATACAATTTGTTTTGTTTGAATACTAGCAATGCTATTAATATTACTAATATTAAGTACACCTATTAAGCTTAAAACGCTTGTGTTAAGAGTGGTTCACGACAGTAGTCTAATGGCGGATTCGAACCCACGACCTTTTGAGTTCGCAGTCCGCACCCTACCATTAGGCTACTCTCGTTTTTTGCAGTTACTCAGTATACAAAATAACGAATACGTTTAAAACATTTAACCCGTTGCACCTCTAATAATACCATGTTCCACAAATATTAATTTCTATTTAAATAACATAGAATTCACTCATGAATAACTCTAATATATTTGTAAATTTTTACGCATTAAATCCCCAATGTACTTGGTCAGATTACCGCTTCTAGCGACTTCGGCCCTTCACCGTCCGTCTCAAGTTACTACCAACCAATACTTTCATCAAGTTCGGATACGTACCCCATCTCAATTATAACGTAATTTCGCAGCATTTCTTTATATCTTCACACAATATACGGACGTCTGACAAAATATACGGACACCCAATTGCAATATACGGGCATCTCATTGGCACATCTCTATCCGCCGCCTGGATAGACTACAAAAAGGCATTCGACTCGGTGCCTCATACATGGTTTAAGAGGGTCCTCGAGCTGTCCAAGGTTGACTGTACAATTCAAGACTTCATCGGGCAGTGTATGGGGCAGTGGAGAACGATCCTTTGTCATCTAGGCGAGCGGATGACGGCTGCGGAGAACCACATAAGGATAAGAAAGGTCCAGGGGGATTGTTTGAGTCCAATCTGGTTCTGCCTCTCTCTTAACCCTCTCAGTACCTTACTGGAGGGTTCCAGGAGGAGATTTCAGCTTCGGAAAGGTGGTACAAAAGTGACCCACCTTTTCTACATGTATATGGATGATCTCAAATTATTCGCCTCCAGTCGCTCTCATCCTGTGGAATTGCTAAACATTACTTGTAATTTTATCAATTCTATTAGAATGGAGCTGGGGACGGATAAGTGTGCGGTCCTCCATGTCAAAAAGGGAACGGTTACTAAATCTGAGGGTATAGACTTTTATATGCCCATCAACATAAAGACCCTATCCGAGGCTGAAACATACCTGGGTATGACACAGAACATAGGTATCGATGAGGCGGACATGAGGCAGTCAATTTGCGATGTGTTTTATGCACGCTTGACAAAAGTGCTTAATAGTCTTTTATCGGGCGTTAATAGGACACATGCATATAACGGTTGGATCATGCCTATTCTCATGTATACATTTGGCATACTCAGGTGAACTCAGACCGAACTGAACGCTCTGGATAGAAAAGTCCGCACTATTATGACGTCCCATAGGATGCATCATCCGAGAACGTCAGTAATGAGACTGTACTTGCCGCGGAAACATGGTGGGCGCGGCTCTTTAAGCGCGCTTACCATGCATAATCGCGGTGTGCAGCCTCCGTAATTACTTTCTGACGAAAGCGGGTGATCCATTCTATAGGGACGTTATTTTTTGTGATAAAGGACTTACCCCTCTATCCTTAGCCAACGAGCAATGGCAAGACCCGCCAGTACAGAGCATTTCCGACCGGGAGACTGTATGGAAGGAGAAGGAGCTCCATGGAAGGTTTTACAAGGCTCTACGTGAGCCTTTCGTAGACACAGTGGCCTCCCTCCACTGGCTACGTTTTGGTGACCTCTTCGGGGAAACCGAGGGTTTTGTCTGTGCAATACAGGATCAGGTTATTAAGACCAACAACTATCGGAGATACATCCTAAGGGATGGCACCGTCGACATTTGTCGAGCTTGTCGCCATCCCGGTGAATCACTTAGGCATGTCATCTCTAGTTGTTCGGCGCTTTCTAACTCTGAGTACTTGCATAGGTACAACCTAGTAGCCAAGATTCTATACCAGGAGCTCGCTCTGAAATACGGTCTCGTGGATTGGAAACTGCCTTATTATAAGTAAAACTATATAGATACCCAACATAATAATAATAATTGTATTAGAATAATAATAATTATTATTATTCATGTACAATTATATATATATACAGCCCAACTAGATGAGAAAACTTATACATACCCCAAATATAATAATAATAATAAAGTTGATTTCAGTAAAAAGATTTGGTTTACAATCATTAGTGGCCGGAGTCTCCTTTTAAGCAAATAATGCCTGTATCAGGTGACTCCGCTCTTCCATATCTATATCTTTATATTAAATTATATACTTATTAAATACGTATTAAAAAGAATAACTTACAGACTAAAAGGCAGTATTTACAGTTTTTTTCCTCTCTGTGAATACGCGAGCGCGCGCGTGTGTGTGTGTGTGTGTGTGTGTGTGTGTGTGTATGCGTGCGTGTGTGTGTGTGCGTGTGTGTGTGTGTCTCAGTGTTCTCATAATTGAGTGACTCTAACCAATGATGTACCACCTTTTTACATTCGATATATTGTTTCGAGTAAATATCTTAATCAATAGTTCTTTATTGATTTTGTTATAAAAATGAGCCTAACGACTATTGTATTGTGTACTAGCAAACTTACTTTGAGTTTGGGGCACTGTAGCTACATTATTTTTTCTTCTTTTTCCTCTACACGAGGCATCTTCAGGTGATTTGAGGCGAAACACGTGTCGTATTGTCATCGGTGGTGTGTCTTTCCTAGTGTAGTGGTGTTGGGAGTAGTGGTGCTGGGATTAGTGGTGACGGGGATAGTGCACGCAATTGAGGGAGGGCGGGAGGTGCTCTTCAAACTAGGTAAGACACATCATTTTATTTTATTAAGCGGATATTTGCAAAGTAAATATTTACAACTTTAATATAATGGATTTCCGCAAAGTAACGCCTGATTCTATTAATTATAATAATAGATTGTCTTAATAGGGCAGGGAGTACCCCTTTATTAAAACAAAGGATGGCAAGGTGAGTTATAATAGGAACGACTTCATTTCTTACGAATTTTAAATACTTTGTTAAGATCATATCCCAACCAGGTGCACTGTTACATTTTAGGCTCATCAAGATTCTATCCATTTCATCATGATCTGAGTCAAGGAGCGTAAAAGGGAATTTCCCAGTGCGGGCAGTGTGTCAGTAAGGTTATATGAGTCATGCAAGACAATATTTTGAATTTGTTGAGCAAGTTGTTTACCAATATTAACAAAGTACTCATTAACAGAATTTGCTGCTTCGGTATGGGTAGGTTTAATATTTAATAATTCTGTGTTTTGGCTTTTCGATTGGTTTGAGTTTGTTATATTTTTTATGTTTTGCCAGAGTAGCTTATTATTGGACACTGATTTAGCAAGTTGTTCTCTTTCATATTTCTTCTTTTCAGCTTTTAATTAGATTATTGCAGTAATTTCTGTATCTTAATTAGGTAATTTTTAAAATTTCATTGTGTGGGTCTTTTTTTAAGTTCTTTTGTAATTTATTTCTATTATTTATGCACTTTAGTATACCAGTAGTAATCCATAATTTTATGATACGTTTACTCTTTGGAATTTTAATAGTAATAATATTGTTTTTTATAGAATTAGTTATATTTTGCAAAAGAAGGTCAGTTAATACATTAGGGTCTTAACATACTAATAACTTAGCTAGATTATTGTCCTGTAGATGTTTTCGAGCTTTTTCGTAGTCTAGTATAGATTTAGTTTTATTTGAAAATTGATTATATTTAATTTTGAATAAGCATAGAAATGTAGTAAAATGGTCTGTAATGGTGGTATGTAAAATTACAATGAAAGCCGAATCTTTTTTTCTGTCTGTTTTGAGCATCAAGTGATCCAAACATGGAGTTTTATTCACGATAATGTAAATTTATATATTACTCAGACTGAAAAAGAGCTAGAAATCAGATATCCTCTTTTTATTACATTTTTCCGTAGTGTTTAACAAATTATATGCACTAAGTTTACTAAAATAAAATTAGATATTTAGTTTTTCATACAAACGGATCAGTGGTGTAGTGGCTTAGCGTGTATGAGTTGCAGCGCTAAGGGCCACGGGTTGGAATCCTGTACGAAACAAGTATTTGTATGACCTACAAATAATTGTTTCGGGTCTGGATGTTTGTATTTATGAAAATTATGTGCAAAAACTACCGATACAGGAGGAAATACCCGCGAAGCAGGAGGAAATTTTAGTGCGTAGATAAAGTTTAAAAAAAAAAAGAAAACTAAAATTATTTTTTGTTTTAGTGAAAGGTCGTCTCAATATTGGTATTATTCAGGTTGTCTTGTGGTCATTCAATAGCAAATATAAAATATTACCTTGTTTTATTTTAATTTGGACAGTAAATGAGTGTTCTTGTAGTACATTTAATTTGATAAATACTTCGGAAAATGGAATAAAAAGAGGATGTCCGATTTTCGGCCTTTTTTTTTCAGTATATAAGAACAGGTCGCCACGTAATCGTAAGCTTTTTTAGGTCTCCCTCTTCAACTGCCATTATTAAGGGTTCGCTCCGTAGTTTTCGACCTTATCCATCTCTTTTCCAAATAATACATAATAAATTTAGTGTGAACTCTCAGTTAAATCGTTGGGCTGTAGTTATACCTTATTTTATTACTTTAAAAACCTCAAATATATTGTATCGATAAACTATAAACGTAAATGAAGTATTTAGGTAAATTAGGCAAGCATTAGAGAGTTATAAAATACGATCGTCCAATATCTATACACGGACATCTATCATCGGATAACAATATACGGACTTCCCATAGCTACGAGTATATACGGATATATTACGATAATATAACGAATGTCTGATAAGCACACACAGGCACCTAATAACTATAGGAATGAAGATTTACTCATGATTATTTAAATTATCTGTTAGTATCTATTTTCTGCGTCACTAATATGTGGTTGTTCTTTTTTAATCTACCCCTGCTCGAGCATGCTCTGTTGTTTCCATCCATGAATTTTTGTCAGTAGCCGCCTCCATCAATATGAAAACATAGGCTAATAAGTCAACTAATAAGCGTTTTCTAGGTTTCTCTCTTCTTCAACTGTCATTATCAGGAGCCTACTATGTAAATGACGGTATCTTTTCCACCTTTACTTAATCCATAATGTGATATAATATCAATAAAGTCAATAAAAAATATTTTAAGGAAGGATTTAAGTAAATTTGGTAAATACGGACGCCTGATACTAAGTACTGGCGCCGAATTACTATATAAAGTCGCTGCATATCTACATACGGGCGTTCGATAACTATATACGGACGCTGCATAACTACGAGTATATACGGACGCCAGATATATAATTATATACGGATGCCTAATAACTATAATATACGGATAAGTTAAAATTTTAAGTCACAGCCTATATACTTCCCACGGCTGGGCACAGGCTTCCTCTCATTTCTGACAAGTTTAAGGGTAAGGAAATGTCCGCCGCACTGCCCCAATGCGAACTTCAAATGTCTTCGAAATTTTTGGAACGAAGTTCCTTATCGGACTGTACGAATTTGACGGATGGGGGCTAGGCGAGAAAAAGTGTAAAATTTTTCCGTCACGACCCCTTTTGAAGCAGTGTAGACGGCTTTGACAGCTATAGGGCAGCGAGATGGAATAATATCCATCCGCCTCACACTTTTTCTTATCTTGCGATGAAAGAAATATTATTTTATTTTAAATGACGCTTCATTTTTTTAGACGCTTTTAATTCATTTATTTGTATTTGTTAATCAATAATATTATAATACCTACGTTTATCAATAATAATATAATACGAAAGGAACTTTGTTCCAACCGAGTGTTCTACGACACTCACGCATGTTTTTTTTCTTATTTCTCAGACATGCAGGTTTCCTCGCGATGTTATCCTTCACCGCCGAGCACGCGGTAAATCAGCACTTAAAATTGCAATTAACGTCAACGCAACGTAATGAATGATGCCAGCGGGGATCGAACTCGGGTTGCTCGCGTACTGTGAAATTCACAGCGAGAGCTTAGCCTCTGAGCTAGCACGGCTATATTATTATTTGGAACATACGGATGCCAAATAATAATATAGGTATGGAGGCTTTTACACTTTTTAGTTTTTGGCTATTCATAATAAAAATTCACACACTACTTACAAGCACTTTTACACATACCTAGTTAAAATATGTGTTAACTAGGATACTTCCCAAGTGCTTGTGCACAGCATTAAACAGTACCTATACTTTTTAAAGGAGAAAGGATTTTATTTAATACGATTCTTCTACGAGGCTTAAGGTTTTCTGACAAGTAAATAATAAATTTAAATTTAAATTTCAAACTATTTTTTCACCATGCATACATTTATATTATTACATTCAAATTAATTTAATGTGTTACTCACTCACAATTCTTTGTCTGGTAGTGGACCCACACGTAGGCCCCTCCCCCATTCTAGACTTATCCACGGTATAGTATACTTTTTAAAATGTTTTTAATTTGTCGAGATATTTTGTTTTCTAATTGTTTGGCTATTTCCTTAGGCAAAATTTTGGCAGTTTATACAGAGGCAAGGACGACAAGTTACGAACAGAATTTTCTCTACTTCTTTTAATTGATTCATATTATATTCACAGTAATCAGAGGCAACAGCTAGTTTCGCTTTGTCAAATACATTTATGACTTTACAATATTGGAATAACATATCATAATCGGGTTTATATATGATTTTAATTTTATTTGGTACTATTATCTTTATTAATCATGTCTGTATATTATAGATTTTTTGAAGGTAAGTTTTATATGTTCTTCCATAACTGGTTATGCCATAATTGATAGCAGAGTCGGTCAATGCCATATACAACAATCTCAAAGTCCTGTAAGGCAATTTGTGTTTCAATACGCGCAATTTTGCCATAATAGCTCTCAGCTTAGTGTACACAGAGTCCACATGTGGGCCCCAGTAAAATTTATGATTAATCTTAAGACCAAGATACACATGTTCTTTAACATTTTCAATCGGCTAACAGTCACAGATATTCAAGTACCGATGCATACAATGGTGTTCATGAGCCACGACTTTTGGTGTTCTAACATGTAACCTTGTAAATGAGGCTGGATTCCTCGAGATATACAGTCAGCAGGATTATCAGTTAGTATTGTCTTTGCATAAAACCAAGGATAATCAGCAGTAAATTCTTTAATTATTTTTATTATGTTGGCCACATATGGTTGCAGTTTTATTGGTTCTATGCCTAGCCACGCTGGCACAATTCTTAAGTCTAAATATAAGTACACATTGATATCAATTTTCACTTAAGAATATTATGAAGGCGTTTGGCTATTATGGCTAATAACAAGGCACTATTTAACTCAAGTCTGGGTGTGCTTAGCTCTTTATTGATAGGACATATCCGAGATTTTGAACATAACAAGTTCATTGATACAGTACAATCACTATGAACTACTCTTAGGTATAAGCAACAACCATACGCCCTGTTAGAGGCATCGGCAAACCCAATTAATTCAACCTTCTAGTACCTAGTAAATTAATGTCTTTTAATTTTAAATCTTGACATGTCAATTAAACTTTGAGCAAAACATTTCCACTCATTTTGTAATTCATCAGGGAGCTCATCATCCCATTGCAATTGCAATGTGCATATCTTTTGTAATATAATTTTTGGTAATACAAATAATGGGCCTACTAGACCTAAAGGGTCAAGGAACTTATTAATTAATGATAAAACTTGCCTCCTAGTATATTTTTCTTGTATTTTATTTTCAGGACAGCTTATATAAAAATATCGGAAGTGACATTGTAACGAAAACCAAGAGTTTTTACAAGAAACTCATTTTTGTTTATATTTATGTCATTTAAATCTCCGTAGCTAATAGTATCCTATAGTAGGGTTAGTATCCGCATATCTGAGATAATTCCAGAATACATCTGGTTGCAAGGTAAGATGATGATTTTAATCCATATGTCACAGTTTTTAGTTGTAAGCATGAAATAGAATCACTTTCATTATCTCGCCAGAGAATGTTTCGAAGTTGCCTATACTTTGGTTCAAGCAATACTTGTCTAAATATTTGCTTAATGTCGGCAATTACAATTTAACTTGGAAATCTAATAGTTTAAATATATTAAATAGCTCATTTTGAACAATGGGCCCACCAAGCAAAGCGTCATTAAGTGACATCCTATCGTTTTGTATTCATGCTACCATCAAAAACCACTCGCATCTTTGTGGATGCACTATTCTCATTGTAAACAGGATGGTGGGGCAAAAAGTAAACTGTATCCAAATCTATATTATATTTAGAAATATCATAGGGTTTTGCATGTCCCTGGTCAATATATTACTTAATAAACTCGTTATATTTCTGACAAAGTACACCATTTTTCAATAATCTTTTTTCTAGGTTATAAAAACGCTGCAATGCAGGAGATAAAGAATCACCAAGACATGGGTTGTTTCAAGGGTAAGGCAACTTGAAATTTATTTGATTCTAATGTAACTAATTCTTTAAAAACAAATTCAGCAAGATTGCTTGCTGACAGAGATTCTGTGTAAATTTCAGGTATCTTCTCAGACTCCCAAAACTGCCTTAAAATAGTATAAATGTCATCTTGTTGTAAAGAAGTAATTGAATCTAAATGATCAACCTCAATGTCATTGGTCTCAGACAAACAGCTGAATTTGTTGAAAGTGGGCTCTGCAAGGATACCCCCTGCTACAATGTAATCAAACTGTGTGCTAACTAAAATGGACCTGAAGTTTTGCAGCTAAGCAATCTTGAATGATGAAGCAGCGCCTGGAAGAACTTATTGCAACCCAATAATACAGAGATTGGACTTTGAACATAAAACTGTTTATTGGCTAATTTAATATTCTTTGGCAAACATAAATTTTCTTTTTTAATATTAATATTTTTTTTAATATTATCTGTAATCTTATCAACAATAGAATAATCAACCTTTATTTTTAAATTATTTATACAAGAATGGACCATAATTTGTGCCTTTTCTGTTATGTAATTATTACCGCTTCATATTTCCCTCACAGTAGTATTTTCATTACTTCTTTGACAATGAATTTGATCAACTAAATGTGAACAAATAAATGAAACCTGACTACCTGACTCGAACAAGGCTCGTACCTTTATGAATTCATTATTTTATTTTTTATTTTTACAATAGCAGTTGGAAGTAAATCTTCATATTAGTATTATTACAAAATAACCCTACTCTTGGTAAATCACTATTAGATTTTGATGATCATTATTGAATACTTACTAGCACTTAGTTGCTGACTAGAATCATGCAACAGGGTGTAATGATTGGACTTAGAAATAGCACATTTAAAGTTAAACCTACACTTTCCAGAATGTTCATTATCGCAAACAGTACATAATTTATTATTTTTTATAAATTGAATTCTATCTTTAGAATTGGCCAATTTAAATTAATGGCAAGCATGAACACGGTGAGAATAAGTTTTTCAATACTTACACTTTATTTTCTTAGCCTTATCAACTTGAGCGAAACTGCAGGCAAGCGATGGACTTTTGTATCTCACATGTGGAGCGCTAGTGGGAGCTAGAGTAAACGTCTCAAGTGCCAAGGCCGTTTTTTCTAAAAATGTTAAAAAGGATTGCAAGTCAGGCATGGTATTAATTTTTCCAAGTAAAATGAACGCACAGTATAATGATCAAGCTTTCTTTGCAAAATACATAATAACAATGTATCCTAATATTGCATTGGTTGCTCTAAATGCTGGTTGATGACAACCTTTCAAAGCCTCTAAATGCTGGTTGACATAATTCAATAAATTGCGTATTTAAGTACTAGTACATTTGGTAATATTAGAAATATCTAAGATTTGATTAACATGGTGTGTAATAACTCTCGGTTTATTGTCATAGCGTTACTTAAGTAAATCAAGCGCAATTGTATAATTTTCACTAGTAAGAGGCAAATGTCTTATGCCGCTATAAGCCTTTTAATTTCATTTTCACTCATTTTTACAATTAAATAATTGATAATAAGTATTATGTAATAAACAAACAAGATTAAAAATTACAAAATAAAACACAAAGTATGACCTATTAAGGCGGCTACGTCTCGCTGGACACACGCTTTGAGAATGGCGCCAGTTTAATCGAAATAGCAATGGATCGGTATATATAAAGCCTTGGCTCGTTTTGTATATAGAATAAGGGTGACAAATGAGCACAGTCCACCTGATGGTAAGTGGATACTGTGGCCCATAGGCGCCCACATTTATCGAAAAAACATCAAATTAATTAATAATTATAACCATAATATAGTGCTTATAAGCTGCAGCATAGCTCTACCACGTTTAAAAACATTACCACGTTCAAATAACGTTCTTTCTGCGAAAAAGACAAAATGGAGATACTGGGGAAGAAGCCGCTCTGTACACACTTCTATCACCAGTGTCCAAATTTCACATACTTTTTTGGTATCCATTGTGACTTGAACTCACACGTGCGCTTCGCTCGAAAGTCGCTAACAAACTGATTGAAATTGCCCCAATTGCGCTACACACACGGCAGCGGTAGCTATGATCCAGGAGCAAGGAAAGTCTTGCGTCCCTGCCACCCTGCCATAGGGCCGATTTAGGATATTGCCCTTGCTTGCATACACACATCACAATTAAGGAGGCAATTAAGGGTCATCCCCACTCCTTCACCCTAGATTGCCCCTGCGGCAGGCAAGTGAGTAGCCGCCTTTAATGCGCAAGCGGTTCTCAACTTCCAAAATCCAAATGCAAACAGCGTCGAAATAACGACGTTCCGAAATAATCAAAGTTTCGCGGTAAATTATAATACGAATGAAGTAAAGATTCTTGCTAAAGAAACCAAATACTTTTGTGACTTTTAAAATAAGTCACACTACACCTAGCACGCTATATACCGTCACTTTCACACGTATGGTCTTAAGCGAGAGGACCTTTGTACACTATAGCTGCATGTAAGCTCTCTCCCTCGCATCATAAGTAGCTCCAATGCAACGGAGCGAGACAAAATTAAAGACACCCAAGCCACCTGCAATGAGGGCTAATAATTTTCCGCTCACCAGATGTCACTGGTAGCAACTGTGGTAAAGTTTATCTGTCATTATCACAATCGATATTGGAAAATTGCGTTTTATTTAAAAGCTTAACGCTTCTAGTGTACGTTTATACACAAAACGATGTCTCAATGTTGTGCTATACTGTATTTTTTATCAGCCAAACGTGGTCACAGACTTCCTTGCGATAAATCTCGATCAAAAATGGATAATAGCTATACGGAGACAAAACTTTATCCCATCAAAACACTCAGTAGTTTGCAAAAATCACTTCACTTCTGAAGACTATACATTTCCAATGGATTCAACGTGCCAAAATCGTTAGTATTAGACACATATTTGAGTGGATCAATATACTAATGCTATTTCCTTGAACATCGTTTCAGCTGTCATGATCTCGTTGATTTTTAGCAACTCCTCGTTAGAAAAAAGAGGCTGTGCCGAGTGTCTTTTTCTGGAATATTTCTCATCTTAATGATCAAAAGAGATTGAACATATCAAAGGGTTTTATTTATAGGATAAGGGTGACAAACGAGCACACATGCTACCTGATAGTAAGTGGTTGCTGTGGCCCATAGACATCTACATCTATCCTCAATTACGAATTTAAACGTAGATGCGTTGTCACCCGTGAGGACTAAGATGGAATGCCTCGTTTCCACTAAAAAGGGTCATTAGAAGATGACAAAAGAGAGAAGAACAAGAAAAGAAAGTTGCATGTAATCTTGACCAAAGGTACCAGAACCGCAGTATAGAAGAAAATATAGGATGTGTTGAAGTGGAAATTGAAAATATGTTTAAAGATATAGGAATACAGTGCTCTACAGGTGATCTATGTTGTAGTAACAATATTATGATACTTGAAAAACAACCACAAATTTATTCGGAAAAATGCAGTAGAAATATGGGTTCGTTTTGTATACAAAGTTTAAGTGGACCTAAGGAAGAACATTTCTATAGAGGATGTGATGATTATGAGCATTTTATGTTCATATTTAGTTTGGTGAGGAATTAAATGAACTTAAATATTATCCTACAATGAAACCATCGCACGGCGCTCGTGTACTCACTCCTTTCAATGAGTTTTTTCTCACACTTATGAAACTTAGAAGAAACACATCAAATATAGAATTATCTTTTCGCTTTAAAATCAGTGAGTCATCACTGAGTAAAATTTTAATAACGTGGATTAACTACCTATACTGTAAACTGAAGGACCTAAATTTGTGGGTTTTTAAGAAAGTACTAGACAATAATATGAAAAATTTGGGCAAAACCAATACGTATACAATTATAATAGATTGTACAGAAATAAAAATTGAGAAACCCAAAAATCCTGCTTCTCAACAATTAACTTATTTAAATTATAAATCAACTAACACTCTTAAAGTACTTGTTGGTGTTTCTGCAACTGTGTAGGTTAACAGATTTTTTGCAGAATGTAGATTATATAATCGGTGACAGAGGATGAAATATTGTTTATGTGTGTCACAAAAACATTACAGTAAACATGCCTGAATTTTGAAATAAAACTAATGGACAGTTTGAATCACACCAAAAACAAAGATCCAAAAAAAATCCTCAAATAGAATACATGCAGAAAGAGTAATAGGTTTGGGCAAGACATATAATTTTTTTTTAAGTAAATTCACATCCACTTTAGTACCTTTAGGTAGCAGGATTATTTTTTTGTTTTATTTTGGCAAACTTTAGGTCAAATAAAAGTTCTTTTAATTCAACACTCCAAAGGTTAAGAGTTCCATGTTAAAGGAAAAACTGGTTTTGATTATTATAGTATTTTTTATGTTCATAACAATAATTTAAATAAAAATGAACAAGTAATTAAATTAATAGTAACCAAAATAAAGTAAGTAAAATAAAGTTAAATAAAAAGTAAATTAATAAAATCTATCGAATATTTTTGCCTAATCTATATCATAATTTTTTTGGCAATAGGAGGTAACATACAAGTGAAATATAATTCTGTTGTCTTGGGGATTGTAATGTTGTTAATAATATTGTCATTCCTGTACACCACAATTTTTTTTCATCACAATTAGTCCATATGAAAAAAATCACAAACTGACTTCCTGCTGACAAATGACTGGTTTTGTATCTGATAAAAATAATTACTGTTCTCATTAAGATGTAGCTCGTTATTACTAATAAATATGTGCGGATAATTTTTAGGTGTTATCAAATCATTTTTATTGAAAAGGGACATTTTACTTCTAGTACTGTACATATCGTTATCTATGTATTATTCCACCTGGGATGCTCCAATGAAGAGGTGTTCACAAGAAATAATTAAACCGCTATGTGTCACAACTTTCCCAGACATGGCCTCATAACACTGAATAGCTAAATTTTCTTTGGATTTTCCCCACTGAACAGCTTCATTTTTTAAAGTTTTAAGAAATACTAAACCCTCTGCATATTTTGTTTTATCTTTTTTATCAGTGAATTTACATATTTCCCTAACATGTGACGCAGTGACACGTAGTGCCCTTTCTGCATGCCAGATTTTGTTTTCATTTGGACTTCACGTTAGTTTTTCTATAGTATTTTCTTGTTCCGGAGATACCTAAAATCAAAAATGATAAGATGTTACTATAGAAATTAAGCTTAAGTAATGCATGGAGGATTAATGAATAGGAAAAGTTAAAGCCTCACTTTAATTTTATTCAAGATGATTTGATAATGGATAGGTTTATCAAGGTAGGAATGATCATACACCAGTGCACCCATACATGCAATTTTAAATATTCCATTAAAACCCAACCGTTTTTTCTTTAAACTGCAATAATTTATAATCTTACTTTTAATTGAGTCACTTGAACACTCTTCATTCTTTCTATTAATTAATTGGTCGTGGATCATAACACAAACTTGTCCTCTTTTTTTTGGAACATTATATTCTTGAATAATCTTGACAAATGCAATTTTTTTTTGGTTCATGCCATTTATTGTTTTATTTGTGTTGGAGTTTGCCTGATATGCCAATAACATAGTTCTTTGAACTTAAGAATTGCATAGCACATTACACGAACATGCTTACAAACCGCCTGAGGGCCTTTACCTGCTACACACTCATAAACTGATTGCAGTATACTTCCAATTTCAGAAAATGCAACAGACACAAAATAAGATAGTGATTTTGTATTTTCAGATTGTACTTGACCTTAAAAAAAACAAATGTGTATCACAAGTTGCACTCACTAATAATATTAGATACTTGTTGATGAGCATATTATAACCCTTACGATTAACTGCTGCATATTCTGTAACACCAGCATCATTTTATTTATTTATTAATTTAAACTTTTATGCACAAAAAGAAAAATCGTACATATGGCGGACTTAATGCCTTAAGGCATTCTCTCCCAGTCAACCATTAGGCTAAGCAGAGATAAACGTATGAGAGGTAGTGCAGCAAAAGTTAAATAATAATGAGTAAAAAAGGTAACGAAGTTTGAATAAACCAGAATATTATAATTCTTTATATATTCTATACATATATCATACAAATGTAAATACATCTTTGTAACTTCCTACGAAGTATGTGTTGATGTGTACTATATCAATATCAGGTATTTGTGTAGTTTTTTTTTTGCGCCCAATGCAAGGAAACACTACGGAAGCGGGGGAGGGAGGTGCTGAATGCTCATAGCATACCACGCAGCCGGCTGCGTGGTTATGTGGGACTCACTTTGAAGAAGTACCTTACCTACTAAACACCACCTGTGGGGACAGCTTTGGCCTGTATGACGGGTAGTTTGCACTATGATAGTCACAATCTGCCGGCCATTCAATGCAATAGATTTTTCTTGATAAAATATCGTTTTCTTCGCCTCTTGAGCAAAAATTATTATTACGACCGTAATCTTCAAGCCTGTGTAAAGATCAACTATTTAGTTAACAGTAAATTAGAAAATACAGTTACATCAATTTTTAATAAATATATCTATTAAAGAACAAATATAAAATAATTTAAATGATTAAAAATAAAGCAATAACGTAATAAATAATAACTTTTTACTACATACCTTTCAATTAATTGGGATTTAGTGCCACTTACTCTTGCACCTCTATTTTTTAGTTGTTTTTTTAATTGTTCTAATTTTAGGAATCCATAGTTTGGTTTATCCATTTTAATTTAATTATTATAAAATTTAACAAACATATTAGTCTTGTAGATACTTTTCAAACAATTTGAATTTCCCGCTATGAAATCTGTCAAATGATTTACTCTGCACTGTAAAGTGGCGCCGCACTGGTGGCAGAAAAATCGTGGATGCCTTCATTCCTCGTTCGTGAGATGCAAAATGAAGTAATGGTTGGCGTCTAATGCCGTCAAATATGTAAATGAAAAATGTTTCCTCATTTTTCTGTAACTAATATCTATCGTGTTATAGCACGAAGCATAAAAATGAGTGATACTTGCTGACACTATAGGCTAATATGTCACCACATTCACAATTTATTCCGTTGCACTGCGATGTTTCTTGAGTTGGTGTTAAAATGTTAACGTTGGTTTCCTGCTAATATGCTAACACTGTTAGCTAAATCATTATACAACTTCGTCAAATTTGTAAGATTTGCCGATCGAAGGATCATTTTGAAGGCCGAAGCACTATTTTGAAGGCCGAAGGAACATTTTGAAGGCCGAATCACTATTTGGAAGACTGAAGGACCATTTTGAAGGCCGAAGCACTATTTTGAAGGCCGAAGGACTATTTTGTTAGGCGCCTAGTTTAAATGACACACAAACAAGTAAATTTAATGGACTGTATTTAATAATTTTACACTGTCTGCACACTTTACAACTATTAATGCCACACAGTAGCTGCGGCTACAAGTTAGCACACTCGACTCGTACCTCCATATTAAGAAGGAAAGGACTACTTCCTTCATTTTTTTTGCTGTATAATTATTCTCATGTATTAAAGAATTTATCATGTGTGTAATGAAGCCGCAAAATGTACCTACAACAGATTATATTTCATACCAAAATAATACATTGCATACCTTCATACATTAAAATACTTTGAGCTGAAATTCTTTATTGTGCTTCTTAGTCACTTTGTTAATTCGAAGAAACTCAATTAGGATGGCCACTGAGAAAACATGGCGAGTTTACTCCGATTTTACATATTGTAGTACCGGATGGCACGAAAAAATTACCTTCTTTAAGTAAGTTGGGCTGAGGTACTTACTGCTACTTTTTTTTTCTTTTTTACTTATTATAAGCCTGTGCTTGACCACCATCGTAAGGGGTGATGTAAACCTAGGTGGTTAATCGCAATGTCAAACAAAACAAAAGGCTATTGACTCTTACCTTGAAGACGCCCAAACCGAGCCCCTGCAGAGATAACAATTATTTACTATGTAAGGTCAAATTTGCGCGTGTGTCGTAAGAGGCCACTTATGGAAATAAAGAGAAGATAGGCAAAACACAAAATAATAGGGTTGCCAACCCGCCTGCCTACTGTGGCAATTTTTTTTTTATAGGAGAGGGGGCAAACGAGCATGCGGCTCACCTGATGGTAAGTGACTACCGCCGCCCATGAACAACTGCAACACCAGGGGAACCAGAGGAATTGCAGATGCGTTGCCGGCCTTTTAAAAAGGAGTAGGCTCTTTTCTTGAAGGTCCCTAAGTCGTATCGGTCCGGAAAAATCGCTGGTGGTAAACTATTCCACAAGGAAGTTGTGCGAGGAAGAAAACATCTTCTAAATCGCACAGTGGTGGACCGCCAATCATCCAGATGGTGTGGATGGTATCGGGAGTACTGCCGCGATGTGCGTTCGTGAAATGTGGCGGCTGGGATTAATCCGAACAATTCCTCAGAGCACTCCCCGTGGTAAATGCGAAAGAAAATGCAGAGAGATGCAACATCTCTTCGCAGCGCCAATGAATCGAGCCGATCGGAAAGGACTCGGTCGTCGACGATTCGAGCTGCTCTGCGCTGGATGCGGTCAAGTGGCAGGAGCTGGCACTGGGGAGCCCCAGCCCAGAGATGGGAACAGCATTCCATGTGAGGCCGAACCTGCGCCTTTTAAAGTTGCAGGTGTTGTGCCGGCATGAAATACTGTCCCGCTCTGCTGAGCACGCCAAGCTTTTTAGAGGCCAATTTGGCTTTCTCTTCCAAGTGACCGCGAAACTGCACGTCACTCGATATGTCGACGCCGAGGATTCCGATACTGGCTGAGGCAACAAGGGGAGTACCTTGAAACTGAGGAGATACGACAAAGGGGTTCTTTTTAGCGGTAAACGCGCAAACTTGTGTCTTCTGAGGATTAAACTGGACTAGATTTAGTCGCCCCCAATCCGAGACTTTGTTCAGCAAAGACTCGACTTCAGACACAAGTTTGTTCCGGTAGTCGGCGACGTTTTCCCGAGAAATATTCGCACGGCCGGCCACCATCACCAGTGCTATCATCCGCATAGCAATGCATGCTACCGGTTTGCAACATATCATTGATATGCAGAAGAAACAGCGTTGGTGATAGCACGCAGCCTTGTGGAACACCAGCGTTAATAGGCTTGTAGTCGGAGCATGCACCGTCTACAACGACCTTGATGCTCCGATCTGAAAGAAAACTGGTGATCCAATTGCACATTTCTCGGGAAGCCCATAGGAAGGAGCTTGAAAGAAGCGCTTTGTGCCAAACCCGATCGAAAGTTTCGCAATGTCCAAACTAAAGGCCAATGCCTCCCCCTTGGACTCTAATGCCTCCGCCCATCTATGAGTCAGGTAGACCAGAAGATCACCAGCTGATCGACCCCGACGAAAACCGTATTGGTGGTCACTAATCAGCTGGTGATCCTCGAGATACCGCATGAGCTGGCAGTTTATAATGGATTCCATTATTTTGGAGAACAAGGGGGTGATGGCGATAGGCCTGTAGTTGGACGGGTCTGAGCAATCGGCTTTTTTAGGGATCGGTTGGACAAAAGCTGTCTTCCATGATTTCGGGACTACGCCTAGGGAGTAGGAGTACCGGAAAAGACGCGTTAAAACCGGTGCCAACTCCGGAGCACACGTCCTCAGCACAATTGGGGGGATTCCGTCAGGCCCACTCAACTTGTGGATGTCCAGGAAGAGGAGTGCTTTGCGAACCGAGCGCTGTGAGAACCGAACATCCGGCATGGAGCACTCACACCGCGGGATGGCCGGCGGTGTGTTCTCTCCGTCATCAAGAGTCGAGTTGGACGCAAAAAGTGATCCTAAAAGGTCGGCTTTCTCTTTTGCGGCGTGGGCCAGTGAGTCGTCTTCCCTGTGCAGAGATGGTAGTGATGGCTTACAGAAATTCCCTTGGACAGCCTTGGCGAGAGACCAGAATGCACGGGTTCCCGAAGGAAGGCGAACTAGTTTCTCGCCAATTCTGCCTATGTGCTCTGACTTTGCCTTGGCAATAACACTTTTGAAGGACCTGGAGGCGAAGTTATACTTCTTTTAAGCATGCTGGTGTTTACATCCGAGCCGCCGAAGCCTCATCCCAGGCCTGATAGCACTCCTGCTTACTGCGTAATGCAGTCTTACAGGAGCGACCAAACCAAGGCTGCGATCTGCCTCCGATGGGTACCACAGATGATGGAATAAATAGTTCCATTCCCTGTAACACCACATCTGTGACAGAGTCAGCAACAGCGCTGGGATCATCCGGCGAGAAGCAAACCCGCCCCCATGGGTAGGACGCAAAGAAAGACCGCATTCCGTCCCAATCCGCCGACCTGTAATGCCAAACACGGCGGCAACCTGCAGAACGCAACCGCGAGGGGAGCGTGAGTGGCACCACACTCCGGATAAGACAATGGTCCGAAGAGCCGAGAGGGGCATCGACGGAAACCTGATATCCGTCCGGATGAGAGGTCAGCAGAAGGTCCAACAGGGAAGGTGTATGATCCTTCACATCTGGAATCCGCGTAGGCGAAGTAACCAGCTGTGTCAGACCATATGCCAAGGCAAAGTCATAAACAGATCTCCCCGCATGATCGGTTAATTATGACAAATATTTATTTATTTAGAAAACCAACAGGTCTTATGAATATACAATGACAATAGTTTATAAATTGTTATAACAGCCAATTATAGGTTTCCCTGTATAAATCTTAAATTGTATCTCCTACCTTTAATACATATAAATAATAGTAAGGCGAACAATGTGAAGCTAGTAAACTAAAACTAAGAGGTATGCGCGCGCGCGCGCGCACGCGTGTGTTTGCGTGTGTGTGTGTGTGTGTGTATGTGTGTGTGTGTGTGTGTGTGTGTGTGTGTGTGTGTGTGTTTGTTTGTTTGTGTGCGTGTGCGTGCGTGCGTGTGTGTGTGTGTGTGTGTGTGTGAGTGTGGTTATGTGTCTATAAATGTACATATATAAATATACAGTCCCGTCAAACCAAGTAGACAATTTTTTTTCAATAGCTTTCGAGGCATTCTAGGCCATTTTAATCAGCGCTTTCAAGTGGCCGCATAACTAAACGTCATTCAAGTGTCAAAGTCGAAGATTCTAATGTTGGATTTAGATTGATTATTCAAATATCTTTCTGTCACCATCATCACCATAATTACAGTTAACCTAAGTCCTCTGCTAAGCATGGGCCTCCTCAAGAGATTTTAAAAAAAAAACATTTTCATAAGCCATCTGCATTCATTGACTATCTGCACCTGTCATCATATCGTCACTCCATCTAGTAGGATTCATTGCTATTGTATCTGCTACTTGAGATAACTTCATCACTTATCCTTCCTCAGAGCACTCCCCGTGTTAGATGCGAAAGAAAATGCAAAGGGATGCAACATCTCTTCCCAGCGCCAGTGAATCGAGCCGACCGGTAAGGACTCGGTTGTCGACGATTCGAGCCGCTCTGCGCTGGATGCGATCAAGTGGATGACAATGAAAATGCAGATGCGTTGCCGTGAGGACTAAGATGGAATGCCTATTTTCCAGTAAAAAGGGTCTCCGGTTCTCTACACTCACCATACAAAACACTAAGCTGCTATTTTACGCAGTTATCCTGTGAGAGCGTAGTCCTTCCCCGGTCAAGTCAACCCATTCGTGCTACAACTATACTACTAATATAGCTGCAGCATGGCTCTACCACGTTTAATAAGCCTGCAGAATGCAACCGCGATTTCAGCGTGAGGGGCACCACACTCCAGACTAGACAATGGTCCGTGGAGCCAAGAGGGGCGTCGACGGAGACCTGATATCTGTCCGGATGAGAGGTCAGCAGAAGGTCCAACAGGGAAGGTGCATGATCCTCCACATCTGGAATCCGCGTAGGTGAAGTAACCAGTTGTGTTAGACCATATGCCAACGCAAAATCATTCGGCCTGGTGGGCGTTAAAATTGCCGAGGGTCATGATCTCTGCGGATGTGATCTGCTGTAGCAAGGAATCTGTAACCATTTGGACGTGATCGATGAGTCGGTCTGTTTCGGTATTACCGCTATGGGACCTATAGAGGCACCCGCAGACGCGCGGATAGTCATCGCTGTCTACGCGTAGCCAAAGGATGGACAGGTCCGAACCTTTAAGACTGCCGAGGCATCGAGAACAGATGTCTTCTCTGACGTATACGCAAACTCCAGCCCGAGGCACAAAGGAGTGTTCCAATTTGTAACCCGGGTGGGAGAGATACGAAATATAAGCCATCCCCCCCCCCCCCCGCTCCCCATAATACGCGGAACAGCCTGAGCAGTAAGCAAAAAGCAACAATTTATCATAAAAAGTTAAAGCATGCTATATACTTCCCGAATCTGGTTAGAAGTCATGTTTTATTTCTGAGGTGTTAAATCGGAGCTTAAAATTGCAATTAAATACTTAATTGGTGCGGACCAGGATAGAACTTAACCTGAGATTCCGTATTATGAAATTCACATGAAGTGAATAGCTCCAGTACTACTAGGTATTTAACTTACCGCCATACATTATTACATACATAAATACATAAACACTCACGCCTGTCACCCAGAGGGGTAGGCAGAGATTATGGACTTCCATTTGGCACGATCCTGACACACCTCTCTCGCCTCCTCCACATTCATATACCTACGCATACACGCTCGTCGGTTAAGGGTACTCTTAATTTGGCCCATTTTCAGTATATCGCCAATTTGGTCGATAAACCTTCGTCTAGGGCGTCCCTTCCCGACTCTGCCGTTCACTTCTGCAGCATAAATTTGCTTTGTCACTCTTTCTTCGTTCATTCTTTCTACATGACCGAACTACCGAAGCATTCCTTTCTTAATCCTGGTCACAACGTCATCTTGCAAACCACACTTTTCTCTTATCACACTATTTCTCACCCTGTCATTCAGATTCAGCCCTAGCATACTCCTTAATGACCGCATTTCTACAGCATTTATTCTACTCTCATGCTTCTTCTGCCAGACCCAACTTTCACTACCATACATTAAAGTAGGGACTAACACAGCATTGTGAATTGCCAAACGTGCCTTTTTTGACACATTCTGACTCTTCACAATAGCTTGTAGAGCCCCATTCACTCTATTTCCTGCGTTCACTCGTCGTTCTATATCCTTATCATATCTACCATCCCTGCTAAATAAACATCCCAAATATACAAACTCATCCACTTGCTCAATCAACTCCCCTTCTATTCTTATTTCACATAATGTTTTACTTTCTTCTCTTTCAAAAACCATCACTTTCGTCTTACTTGCGTTCACTTTCATACCTCTTTCTTTTAATGACCGGTTCATTAAAGTAACCATCATTTGCAACTCGGCCGCCGACGATGCAAATACGACTTGATCATCGGCGTACAAGAGGCATTTGACGGTTAACTCACCCATTCTCAACCCACATTCTTCAACTTTCTAAGTTTGCAAACAACTGTCCATAAATAGGTTAAACAGCCAGGGGGAAGCTACACAGCCCTGTCTGACACCTTTTTGGATGCCAAACCAGTCCGAGTAGACCCCGTTGATCCTGACACAAGCACTAGAGTCCCTATAAAGAGACTTCAATGCCTGTATCAAACCAGCGCTCAAACCAAATGAGTTAAGTGTTTGCCATAACACATTCCTGTCCACTCTGTCATAAGCCTTTTCCAAGTCCACGAACGCACAAAAAACCTTTTGGTTTTTGGCCAAAAACTTCTCCGCAATCATGCGCATGGAAAAGACCTGATCCGTACATCCCATTTCCTTTCTAAATCCCGCTTGCACATCCCAAATTTTTCCATCAGTATCTTTCATAACTCTTTCAATTAGTACCTTAGCATACAGTTTTCCCACAATGCTAAGAAGACTGATACCACGGTAGTTTTTACAGTCCTGCTGCGATCCTTTTCCTTAAAATAGTGGGACTATCACGGCTTTGCACCAGTCTCCCGGTACTCGCTTAAGTTCCCAACACAAATTAAACAAAGTGTACAGCAGATCTGCCACCACTTCCTCTCCAGCTCTTAGCATTTCGAGTGATACTCTATCATATCCGGCTGCCTTACCTGCTTTCATACTTTTCATTGCTTTCATTATTTCATCTATACTTATCTCTCTATCTCTTTCCTCTTCTTTCGGAATTTCTATTTCATTTAATTCAAACGTCTCATCACTCATAAACACGCTTTCAAAGTATTCCTTCCATCTCCTTAAACTCGATACTTCGTCATTTAGAATACAGCCATTCTGATCTCGTATAGCATACATTCTAGGCTGTTTTGAATGTCCCCTGGCAGTTCTTACGAGTTTTCAGAACATTTTAATATTTGCCTGGAAGTTAACCGATATTCTTCTATCATTCTTCTCCGTTCTTTCTTGCTTTTTCCTTTCAACTACTTATTTTACTCTCTTATTTAGATGTCTAAAGACTGCCTTTTTTCTTTCAATATAATCATTCATACCGCTAGAATAACTAGCCTTGGTTGCTAGTAAATCTAGCCATGCTCTCTTCTTTGCTTCAACTTCCATCCGTACCTCATCATCCCACCATAAAGTGTTATTTTTCTTTTCATTCATTCTCTTACTTACACCACATACTTCGGTAGCTGCATCCACCAAACCTTTCTTGATATTATGCCACACAGTCTCCAAGTCTAAATCATTCATACACAATTCATCCATACTACTTATATTTTCTCTCAGTCTACATTTGTACTTCTCTTTTGCACCTTCATCTTGTAACCTCTCTGTTCTTATACGCTGTAACTCAGTGGTAGACACAGATGTCCGATGCCGCCAACGTCTGAATAGACCATTAATTCGGCATAAGACCAAGTAATGATCCGTCTCTACGTTGGACCCCCGGTAAACCCTTGTATCTACAACTGCGCTCCTCATTCTTTCATCCAAAATTATGAAATCTATCATGCTTTTATCATCACCTCTTTCCCATGTATACATGTGAATCTTCTTATGACGAAAGAAAGTGTCCGTCACAAAAAGATTCTTTTCCACACATACGGTGAGGAGGCTTTCACCATTCTCATTTATACTTTCATCACCAAACGTTCCCAATATCCTTTCTTAACCAAGCCTCTTCACGCCTACCCTTCCATTAAAATCTCCTAATATAACAATATTTTCATTACCCTTGCATTTCATTAGCACCATCCTTACCATCTCCCAAAACTGCTCTCGGATATAAGTGGGCTTAGACATGTCTGGGGCGTAGACCCTAGAACAAACAACTTTAAGCCCACTTTCATTCGTATCCATAGCAGTCTCGGCTTACACATCATACTCTTTCACACACTGACTCATTCTTTCTGAAAGGATGATACCGACTCCCTGGCATGCCCGCTCGGTCTCGTCTACCCCAGACCAGTACGCGGTATACGTGCCATGTGTAGTGGCATCTTTTCCCTTCCGTTTCGTCTCATTTACACATAACACATCTATTCCTCTATCATACATCATATCGCATACTTCATCCATCTTATCATTCATTGCTCCACATACATTCAGCGTAGCCAGACGGGCTTCCGCAATCCACTTTTCGCCCCTCCAGGAGACAGAACGTGACGGGTGGCGAACCTCGTCGCCAGTTTTCCTCCCGGAGATTCTTCGCACCCCTGCCCCATTAAAGGGGCGCCGGGAACTCGGGGCCATTTCTTTTAATTTGAGCCTCATGGTGCGAAAGTAGGGGGTGGTATTTTTTACGCCGTTACCACAGGGCGAGGAGCCAATTCTGTACTTTCGGCTTTGTCGCTTGTTTAGCACCACCTGGGGGACACGTGTAGGGTGAGCTTAGGATTAGGTGGTCGAAGCCTACGGACGCGAGCGACTCATCCTCCATTATTAATTTATCAAATATAAGTATTTGTGCCATATAGTGGAGGTGTAATTATATCCACTATCCCATATCTTTCCGTGGGTGTCGTAAGAGACAACAGAGGAAAAAATCAGGAGATAGGAAGCAGCGTTTTATAAAAACAACTAAAAAACAAATATATCGGTTGCCAACCCGCCTGTTAAACGTAGCAGCTATCGCAGATTGCCCTATGAGGCAAAGTATAGGGGGGGTCTATGCCTAGCTTTCGAATTTGATAGGCTGTAACGGTGACCTAGTACCAATTATGATTTTTTTTTATAAGATTGGGTGACAAACGAGCACACAGGCCACCTGATGGTTAGTGGTTGCTGTGACCCATAGACGGCTTCATCTATCCTCAATAAAGAATCAAAATGCAGATGCGTTGTCACCCGTGAGGACTAAGATGGAATGCCTCTTTTCCAATAAAAAGGGCCTCCGGTTCTCTACACTCACTATATGAAACACAACAGTGTTAAGTGTTAATACAAACAGTGTTATACAATCAGATTAATTAAATATAGCAAATATATCCATTAAAGACATACCACTGTAAGAAAAAAATAATGCAGTGGCTTAAGACACTTAATTACGATCAAACTGAAGCTTTAGTAGAATTTATCCTATAAACACATTCACTCTCTGTCTTTTTCTCACACATACACACACATACACGCGCGCACACGCACATGCACACGCACACGCACACGCACACGCACACACACACACACAAACGCGCGAGATCGCGCAGGCGCGCGCCCATGCGCACATACACACACCCTGTTTCTCTTTTGTTGAATGTACTTAGTTCAGGGAGGGCGAGGACCTTCTACCACAAGTATCTTTATACTTATAAAATTATAGTATTAAATATATTAACGTCGTCGGGCCAATCCGTTTGCTAAGCGTGACGATTAATAAAATAGCAAATGCTCATTAGAACGTCTCTATCACTCACATATCCAGCTGTGAACTTTTACGGACTGAAAGAAAGAAGAAAGATTTTATGTGTTACGAACCGCCAATAAATTGGCCTTGCAAGAAAACCTTAACATAAACTAACTGCTTAGATATCTTTCGACATAGGCGAAAGAGTGAGATATTTGGCCGCAATTTGTCGTAACGAATTGTTCTCAATGAGGCGGTGAACATAGCTAGTTACTTAGGACTTCTAAAGATTTTGCTTATGATCACTACAAATTATAATGCTCTATATATATAATTCTTCTGTACGTGTGTTTGTCATAGAACTCCCCTTAAACGGCTGGACCGATTTTGATGAAATTTTTGTGTGTGTTTGAAAGCACCTCTGAATCGTTTAGATTCACAATTACACCCGGTAGGTGTAATTGTGAATCTAAACGATCCGGTAGGCACTGTTGTCGAAATCCAGAAATTACCCGCGCGCACCCGCGTGATTCACTAGTACTGTATAAAATACTGGTGTCCTCTAGATAAGATCTTGATAAAAAATTATGACTTTTTCCAAAATATTTATTTACTTTCCTAAATGATTGAGTAGTTAAATGCAAATGAATGAAATATATACGAAAAGTATGTTTGACATAATTTATGAAACAAAAGCTAATTTATTTATTTGTCTTGCTTTGTGTGGTTTGTATAACGACGTAAAATTTACACAGTGGTTTGCTTAGCACAAAAAACGTGAAAATTAGTCAAATAATTTTTCCTTGGCGAGTTTAATTGTACTGTAAATTCATTACACACTGATTAGTCTATTTAGAAACCGATTTTTCACTCGTTAGTTAAAATTATCCATCAAATAAAATTATAACCTGACTGAATATAAAAGTCACACAATTGAACAATTTTTTTATAGAATAAGTGTGACAAACGAGCAAACAGTCAACCTGATGATAATTGAATGCTGTGGCCCATAGACATCTTCATTTATCATCAATTAAAATGAAAATGCAGATGGGTTGTCACCTTATCGTATCCAGTAAAAAGGGTTTCCGGTTCCCTAAACTCACCATACGAAACACAGCAGCATTAGTAACTGTAAGAGCGTGGTCTTACCCTGGACGAGCCGACACGTTCATGCTTCAACCAAAATATAGCTGCAGCGTGACTTTACCATTTCCTTTGTATGTATTAGTAGAATATGTAGATGATACAATTATTTGCACGTATGAAATCGCAGCCACAGCTAGAGTTTGATAATTCTCTCATTTATGTCAGTAGCGTGACTCTATGTGGTGGTATAACTGCTTGCGGTTAATAGTGTTATGTGAATAATGAGTTCGGTTAATATTGTTATATGAATAGTGCGTTGACGAGAGCTTACATTGTTATCAAATATTTCTCGCTAATGTACGTCTGCGGTTTCCATTTCAGAGCAATAGCGAATATTTCGCCGTGTTTCGAAATTTTGAGTTGTTCGATGAATTTTTCGATAAATCTTTTATTATTATTTATTTGAATGTACAATAAAATCACCACAATTACGTTGAGTTTTCTCCCAATATTCCGGTAGTCTTTATTACTATAAACCAAAAACTTCGCCTTTGCGATGGAAATGGCCACATCTAGAGAATATTGTGGGAGAGGTACTGTTTCTCACGCTGAAGTGTAGACTTTTTTGGCAGCGAGTAAACGTTCATTGCCGTGGAGGAGATTTACATTAGTTTCCTTGCACGATTTTTATTAGTCATTATCATCATCATTACAGCCCATCACAAGTCCACTGCTGAACATAGGCCTCCCCCATGCAATGCCACAAAGTACGGTCCTGAGCCACCTGCATCCATCGACTTCCTGCATGTCTTACCAGGTCGTCACTCCATCTAGTAGAGGGACGCCCTACACTTCGTCCGCCGGTAGGAGGCTGCCACTCGAGAACCTTTTTTCCCCATGGGTTGTCGGTTCTTCAAGCTATATGGCCGGCCCATTGCCACTGCAGCTTACTAATCCATTGGTCTATGTCGGTCACTCTAGTTCTATTGTACTATACTAAATCCTTATTTCTAAGTTTATCACGCAGAGAAACCCCGAGCATTGCCCTCTCCATAGCTCGCTGAGCGACCTTGAGCTTCCTCATACGGCCAGCAGTGAAGGACCACGTCTCATTTCCATAGGTCATCACTGGCAACACGTACTGGTTGTACAGTCTAGTTTTCAAGTTTTGAGGTATACCTGACGAGAAGATGTGCCGTAATTTCCCGAACGCTACCCGGCCGAGTTGAATCCGTCGATTGACCTCTCGGTCGAAGTTGGATTTACCTAGTCGGACTATTTATCCCAGGTAAACATACTCGTCAACGACTTCGAGCTTAGTGCTCCCAACAACTACCGGCATAGGTGTGACATGGACGTTATACATGATCTTCGTTTTGTCCATGTTCATCTTAAGACCTATCCGTTGGGAGACACTATTGAGCTCATTGAGCATAGTGCTTAGGTCCTCCAGCAATTCTGCCATAGAGACTATATCGTCGGCAAATCGAAGGTGAGAGATGTACTCACCGTTGATATTAATACCGTATCCTTTCCAGTCCAGTAGCTTAAAAACTTCTTCCAATGCAGCGGTGAAGAGTTTCGGGGATATAACGTCACCCTGTCTTACACGTCTCTGTATTTGGATAGGTTTCGTACTCTGGTTCTGTACTCGTATAGCCATCGTAGCCCTACTGTACAAACACTTCAGCACTTCGATATACCGACAGTCAACTAGGCACCGCTGAAGGGACTGCAGGACCGCCCAAATTTCGACGGGATCAAAGGCTTTATCATAGTCCACATACGCCAGACATAGTGGCTAATTGTACTCGTCGGAATTCTGTACAATTTGCCGAAGGGTATGTATGTGGTCTATGGTGCTAAAGTCTTTTCGGAAACTGGCTTGTTCGGGAGGCTGGAAGTCGTCGAGTCTGCATGCGAGACGATTCATAATGACTCTCGAAAACAGCACGTAGACGCGGTTCAGAAGGGAAATCGGTCTGTAGTTCTTCAAGAGAGCGTTATCGCCTTTCTTAAAGAAAAAGACCACCGCACGTCTGCTCCACGCCTCCGGTGTAGTGCCACCATGGAGGACGGACTTAAAGAGCTTCTGAAGGACTTTAAGTACCCGTTTTCCACCCGCTTTCAGAAGCTCCGCTGTAATTCCATCCTCGCCTGGGGCCTTGCCGTTTGCAAGATGCTGGAGAGCCATTCTAATCTCGCTCAGACTGACGTCCGGAATATCATCGGAATAGTGTCGGATAAGACTTGATCATGGATTGTTACTGACACTTGCGTGTGGCTTCGACGATGATGTGTACAGCTGCCCATAAAACCGCCGCATGCATTTGGAGATCTGTCTGTTCAGTTGCATGTATGGTATCAAATCTACTGAAGACTGCAGCTTCAATTCCCGTCTAACAGCCATGAGATTAAGAGTGTGATCGGAGAGTTTTTGTGTTCTCCTGCGGCGGGTCTTGCAGAACTAAGCTCTGACCGCATGGACAGTTTCCACGAAATTCTCATTCATATCGTCCACTGCATATCAATATTCTAAGCACTGAAAACGGTTTTGTAACTCGAGCTGAAAGGTTTCGGGACTTTGGATCAGAGCACGAGGAGGATGGAGCGTTGATTTCATTAGACCCTAACCATTCGGTGATCGCTACCAGTTTTCACCCACACGATCACTGAGACATCACTAAACAGTTGCCGTCTAGTCGTCACAATGAAGTCAATCTCATTTTTTGTCGAACCGTCGGGGCTCGACCAGGTCCACTTCCTGTGGGGCCGTTTCTGGAAGAAAGACTTCATCATAAATAGTCCGTCTTTCTCCATGAATTCGACCAGCTGCTGGCCCCTTGGGTTCTGTTGCCCTATTCCTAATTTCCCTACTTTCAGCTCACCCTTCTCTCTTGTGCCTAGTTTTGCGTTGAAGTCTCCCATTAACACCGTATAGTGGGTTTTCGAGGAATTTATGGCTCTAGAGATGTCCTCATAAATTTGTGCCGAGGTTGGTGCGTAAACCTGTATGACCTTCAGCGAATACAATTTCGTAATTCTGAGTATAAGGTACGCAACCCTCGTCGACACACTCCCAGTCTTTACAACGTTGTTAACGAGAGATTTGTGGACGATAAATCCGACACCTCCTTAGGACAGATGGTCTCCCTCCCGGTGATAGAACAAGTTGCCGGATTCGAGGATTACCGTGTCCTCCCCCTCTCTTCGGACCTCGGATAATCCTATAATATTCCAGCGCAACTTGTCTATCTCTTCTTCCAGCTCCAGGATCTTCTCGTCAGTCCTCAGGGTGCGTGCGTTATAAGTTAATTCAAATTAAAAAGATGTTCACAGTAAGCAGTAGTTGAAATTGTCTTGCTTTTGGTAAGCAACTCGTTATGAAGAAGTTTTGAAATTCCACCAACAACAGATTTTCGATCCAATGTGGACTTATTTTGTTGTAACAGACGGTTTACCTTTAAAAATTCAACTGGATTTAAGATTGGAGTTGTCATAGATATTCGGTAACTCATATTCATTAACTATGTCTTCCAGAAACTTTTTTCTGTTTAGACAACAGGAATGATAGGTAAACATAATTACGGACAATTATGTCGAAATCAGTTCGATTGTGGGGCATATATAAAGAATTGTCGTCGTAATTACTTATTTTAATCAAGACAATCAAAAGTTTTAGACAATCAAACGTCGCAAAACTAGGTCATAACATCAATTGATAAAAAGGATCATTTTCATATACTATGCTTGTTTTAGTTACGTATTAAAAGATACAAAAGTTAAAAAACTACTTGAGTATTGCAGTTAACCGTTGTGTATTTTACGAGACAAACACGCAATTGCACCTGTTGTCCACCATCGTATTAATTAATAACTTAAAATAAAATAAAAAAACACCTGAAATAAAAACAGCTGATGATCTCCAAACGGTTGAAAAAAATTTCTTGAAACATAGCTAAGAACACTATCAATTAAGACACCTTTCAAACGAGAAACAATTATTCAAAATCGGTTCATCCCTTCGGAAGCTATGATGCCACGGACAGACGCACAGATACACACTACAAAGTTATACACCCTTCTGTTTTCGTCAGGGTTTAGTAAAACAGCCCTTGAAGAGTCTAATATGTCCGGCAATCTATACTATGACTTAGTCTTTACACTGTTCTGTTCTGTTGCTATTAAAATTAAAATTTTATGATAATTGATAATTGCATAATTAATATAGGAAAGTGTAAAACATTTCATGTCATCGAACTAAAAACCAGAAAAAACCACTCATGTGAGACTTTTCAGAAAGTTGGTTGGATTATAATAACCATCAAGCGTTATAAAAGTAACTGGTAATATAACTACGAGTAGTAAGCCTAGTGCCGGTAGTGCCGTATGGAGTGACGACCTGGTAAGTGATGCAGGAAGTCGATATATGCAAGTGGCTCAGGACCGTGCTTTGTGGAATTCCTTGGGGGAGGACTATGTTCAGCAGTGGAGATGTGTAGTACTATAGTGATGATGATAATGATGAAAAACCTGAGTAAGTTATAGTTTTTGTGTTTCGAAATGCAATTTTTATGACACTAAGTAAGAAACTACTTAGATAATATCAGCGTTCACACAAGTAGGATTACATTCAATTGAACCACCAATCATCATCAGCCATTCTCAGCCGGTCTACCCTATCTCTCTCTACCTTCCGGCAAAGATGCAGCAAGTGGCTGATTCAACAGCAGTCCCTGGCTCTGTGTGGCTCTGATATCCCGTCAAATTATGTATTTTAGTAACTATTATTTATTTATTGTTGAAATTTTTATTTATTTATTGTTGATACGTGTGTTTCATCAATTGCCTAAGACCCTGTGTGGATACTGCACAAAGGCTGTGGCAGAATAGCAGGTGTAATGGGTTTCCCGTTACAACTGAGTCACATACCGTTTCGTCACAATTAATTATTACGCTGCCTATTTAAATTTTAACATTGTATTGTTTTGTGGCAAATAAATACTTTTTGTTCATTTATTTATTTTTACGTGGTTACAAAAAGAGGCACGCAGCAGCTTTAAATGTTGCATGAATGGGCCGGCTCAACCGGGGTCCACGGTCACACAGAATAAAAGCATGAAGTTGATATATTTACTTACTTCTTCATTCAGTACTTCATTCAATTCTTAACACCGTCCAGTACCATTTAGAGAGAGGTAAAGTTGGCCTGGCTCTTTATCACAAAAATGTTGCATCTTCTATCACGGGGAGTGCTCAGACGGATTGTTTGGATTAATTTCATCCGCTAAATTTCGCCGTAGTACACTGCAACAGAATTTATTTGAAATTGCACCCTCACCATCTCGATGGTTAGCGATCCACTACCGTGTGATTTACTTTTTAAACTCCTATTTAAAAGGTTGGCAACGTACCTGCAATTCTCCTCGTGTAGCAGATTTTCAAAAGCGACAGTCAACTCTTACCATCAGGTGAGCTGCACGCCGTTTTCCCTATTTTCCATAAAAACCAAATGTCTAGAGATCATATTCGGGCAATTTACGAATTTTGGTTATAGTTAAAAAAAAATTAAAAATAGAAAAATCTTTATTGTAACAAAAAACAATTTATACATATGAATGTGGCCCTAGCTTCTGTAAAGGTTAACCTGAGTAACAGGGGCCAGTTCCTTCCTATGTTTACCAAGCTTTTGTTGAATAAAACAAAAAAATATAGATACGTGTTTCTAAACCTACGTGCGTGCGCGTGCGCGCCATGTGTGTGTGTGTGTGTGTGTGTGTGTGATAGAGAGAGAAAGAGTGAGTGTGTGAGAGTGATTTTGTATTTTTAAATTTGTATGATTTGTATGTTAATGTAATAAAGACAGGCGCTATGACATATACCTAGCTTTTATAATTAGTCAAAATACTTTTTTTTACACCACTATTTTATGTTTATTAGCTACGCTATCGGAGCAAGAAATTCAAACATAACATGATGTTTGCTTTACATAAATGTAACTACTAGGTGAACTACATTAAAAAATTTGGTGTCTTGGATTTGAGTTTGAGATTAATGATTAAGGGTTAAGTCACATAAATCATTTTATTTGAAATAAAGATTTATATTTTATGTTATACTATATAACTAAAATATTATTTGTCTTCGTTTACATATCTCATATAAATACTTACAACATAAAGTATTAAAACATTTTTTTTATAGAAGTGGGGGCAAACGAGCATGCGGCGCACCTGATGGTATGTGTCGATCATCACCAATGGAATAGCAGGTGCGATGCCGAGCTTTTTAAAAAGAGTACGCTCTTTTCTTGAAGGTTCCTAAGTCATATCGGTCCGGGAAAACCAGTGGCGGTAGTCGATTTCACAAGGAAGTTGTGCGAGAAAGAAAATTTCTTGTAAATCGCACAGTATTGGACCGCCAATCATCCAGATGGTATGGATCCTATTGCGAGTTTTGTCGCGATGTGCGATGTTGAAATTGAGCGGCTGGAATTAGTCCAAACAATTCCTCAGAGCACTTCCTGTGGTAGATGCGATAAAATACGCAAAGAGATGCAACATCTCTTCGCAGTGCCAATGAGTCAAGCCGATCAGAAAGAGTTCGGTCGCCGACGATGCAAACCGCTCCGCGCTGGATGCAATCAAATTGAAGGAGCTGGCACTGGGAAGCCCCGGCCCAGAGATGAGAACAGTATTCCATGTAAGGCTGAACCTGCGCTTTGTAAAATTGCAGGCGGTGTGCCGGCATGAAATACTGTCCCGCTCTGCTGAGCATGCCAAACATTTTAGAGGCCAATTTGGCCTTCTCTTCCAAGTGACCATGAAACTGCACGTCATTCGATATCATGGCTGAAGCAACAAGGAGAAAGCTCTGAAACTGAGGACATACGACAAAGGGGTTATTTTAGCGGTAAATGTGCAAACTTTTGTCTTCTGGGGATTGAAATTGACTAAAATTAGTCGCCCCGAATCTGAGATTTGTTCAAGAAATTCTCGATTTCAGACACAAGCATATTCCAGTATTAGGCGACGTTTTCCCGAGAAATATTGCCACGGCTACAAAGCACGGAAGCACGGTATACAAAGTATCACCAGTGCTGTCGTCCGAATATCATCGGTTCGGAATCGAACGAAATCGGAATGTTATCGGTTTGCAACATATCATTGATATGCCGGAGAAACAGTGTTGGTGATAGCACGCAGCTTTGTGGAACACCAGCTTTGATAGGCTTGTAATCGTGGTATGAACCACCTACTATGACCTTGATATTCCGATCTGCAAGAAAACTGGTGATCCAATTGCACAATTTCTCGGGAAGCCCATTGGAAGGAAGCTTCAAAAGAAGCGCTTTGCGCCAAACCGAACCGATCGCGATCAAAGCAAATTTTATAATTTATAAGTGTAATTAAATAAAAAAATTAAGAATTAATTAAGATTACATACAGTTTTTTATTATTTTAATTGTATAATAATATAGTCACTCTTACAACTGCTTTATTAGATTACAACGATGTTTTCTATCATTTCACGGATAGTTACAATTTACTTACAGGAACATACATTTTAAATTATGCTTCTCGTATAAACGAAATTCTACGGAGTGCAAAAATTCCCATATTCGCAAATTCAAACTTTTATAACGGAGAAACCGTATATAAAGCATTAATTCAACGTAATATTGGTAATATGATATATAGCGTGGGCAAATACTCTTGGGAATAAGTGAACTATCTCAGCTAATTTATGCAGATACACCGCTAATTTTGAATTATGTTTATCATAATTTGGATAAATATTCAAAAATATTGCACTGTACTTACGCAATTATAGGATTTTTGAATGATTACGGAAACTGTCAAGTATATGGGACGTATGTACTAAAGAATCACGAGCAAAGTCAAACTCATTATTATATTCAATTTAATGCTTTTTAAAAAGATGTTAAGAAAGTCAAACTCTACCACCGGTGTAAGGTTCTAAACAAATTTGATAATATTACAGTGACTATAAATATAATGATAAATTAAATTAAATTTTGCAATAGCGTAAGAGTATCAATAGCCTCATTGCACCCTAGAGGTGTTTTATAAGTCCACCACCGGAAAAGTTCTTTCTTCGATCTTTTATATTTCAGGTGTAAAATATCCAGACTGACGACAGAGTGCCGTCAAAAATGTAAAACACCTGGTACTAAATCCTATAACTGATATACAGATAAACATTTCTTACAATTTATTGTGTTGGTACCAGTGTAGAAAAACAAACTTGATTTGTTTACATACAATAAAATTAAAGAGTGAGAGTGAGATTTAACCCGTTAAATAATAAAGGCAAATAAAAAGAATTGAGGGTGGAACTATAATCTCCCGCTCTTTCTAGCAGTATAAAGTATCGCGCAGTCGACTAAGACGGATCAGTCGGTAATTCTACAATTCTTACTGTCGTTATGCCCGTTGGGCTAAAAAATTGCCTCTACACTAAGATTCTACCTAAGTAAGACAAGTGATGTAGTTCTGTTCATTTTAGTAGTTCTTCTGGTGTAAGCAAGGAAGATCGTGTTGCTGAGAGACTGCCCTGTGTTACATTGAGGTGAGTAGTATTGCTCTTGGTTTCCATACTTTGGTGTTATCATGTAATTATGTCCTTCACGTTACATCAATGTGTAATTATGCCGGGGACATATTACGGTTGGCCGAACTATATTTGCTCTATACTGAATGTGAAGTGAAGTACGCTGTCTCATTCCTGATAATGATTAATTGCGTAAGCAAGAGAGCAAGTGGAACATCCGCTCTCACACTTTTATTATTTTTAACAATTAACCTTCAGAGTAATTTCTAATACGAGTCATATTCTTTCATTTCAATAATTTTGACAATAGTTTCTAATAATAGTGTAATGTTAATATATCCGAAGTGTTAACTTTGAAACTACTGAAGCTATAGAAATTAAGTTTGCATAGATTTAATATCAAAGATTAAGTTAGGGAACGGCAAAAGGCCATGCTGGTGGAAATACTAATATAACACATTTCGCATTTTTGAATTGAAAACTTCTTTGGAATCGTTGTGATTTAAAACTAGATGAAACGAAAAAGCGACACTATAAAGAAAGAAACATATAAATCTATAGAATTTGGCCTGCGAGAGAATGAGATAGATATTAAATTAATAGTGATTAGGCCATTCGGCGTCTATTTTTCGTTTTACCTTAGTCAATCAATTTTTGTTCCATAAAATGACTTTAACTAAAAAATGAAGTAGATGGTACTATTACAAAACAACTTTATTCGTCAGAAAATATTATTTTGATTTATTACACTAAAATTAAATCTAAAAATAAGGGTTCTAACATTTGTTTGCAAAAAAGTTAAATTTTCATCTTATTTTAACTTGTGGTTGAAAATTATCGTTAAACAAATCATTTTCCGTTAAATATTTTTAAATACTCGTATTTCATTTCATTTGAAAGTTTAACTTCTACCGCATGTGAAATTCACTGGTTTTTTTCATTGTAACTTTTTCATTATAAATTTGCATTTAAGTGGTGCCAATACATGAAATCGAAACACGGTGAAATTAAAGGCAAACAACTTTGAAGTTGCTAGTTGTTAGTTTACAAAGCTCTACTGCCTCTACGGCCTTCAATGTCAAATATTTAAATTAACATGAAATCTCACGCCTGTCACTTAGATTCGTAGATAGAGAATACGGACTTTCATTTGACTTGATGCTGACTCACCTCTCTTTGTATTTCACATCCATATATCTACAAGTGTAGGTCATAGATTAAACTTTACTAAATTTGGTGTGAAAAATATTAATACATTGTAATTTGTGTTTACAAAATTGTCTAGAAAACGTGAAAATCAAAAACATGACTGTAGGCCAGTATCTAATATGTTTCTCCCAAGGAGAGAGCCTACTGAAAGTCTTATAATATGTAACGAACTTAATTCTAAAATTCAAATCTTGGAAGTTTCTTTGTTTAAATTTGGCTTTAGGTGTCCATACAATTTAACGTGATAAAAACTAAATCTGCTTCTAAAGTAAATTTAATGCGACAAAGCCTTTGATATTAGAGGCAATGATTACTAAATTCATTTTGCATTCTAAGAATTTAAGTGGGACATCTGCTACAAGACTTATTAGATTTTTACAATTTTGTATTAAAATTTAATTTGGTAAACTTTTTATTTTGTATAAGATATAAACAGCCGCCACCCGCTACCGTTACTGTTACAGCCTATTTAAGTCCACTGTTTATTCGTTATTGGGAATACGCTGCTGCCCATCTCCTGATATGTTTCCCTCTGTCACTTCTTACGACACTCACGGGATAATATGGGGTAGTGGATATACTTACACCGCCACTACACGGCTCCATGAATCCATCGCATTCCGTGACGGATGTTTATTACAAGAGATTAATTAGCAGAATACCTTATGACCTCGTAACTAATACAATACTACTAATAATTAAGGCAGGGACAAGTAGACTGGAAGGAGGAAAAGTGTATGCTATTTACAAGCCCATCAACGTTTTGAAAAGTCATCGAAAAAAATTGCCTCGTGAGCTTATTAAAATTAGAAGAAGAAGAAATGGTCCTTTTTGTAACACTCCTTTTGCTTATCTTGTTATGCTGCGTAATTTATTCTGCTCACGCATCTTAATTTATTCAAAGCACTTACATTGTATGTCCTCATTTCAAAATATTTTTCCTTCCATCATTCTTGCCGCCACAGAAAAACAATTGTAAGGACGTATTTCTTAATATATTTTTTATTTTTTTGTTTTCTAAATACCTAATACACAATATAATAAAAAAATTGGTAACGCTAATATGAAATGAGGAATGTTTCTATGGGTTTTGAGGATTAATTTATGGTCCTAAATAAACTTTTCGCTCCAGTGATAAAATAAGATAAACGAATGAAAGTAAACACGCAATGTTTCAAAAACACAACGAAGCATCAAGGAAATATTTAACAAAATACAAAAGCAAAGTCTGAACTTTCTCTAAGGCACTTCAAGACAATCTTATTATGATATTTATATCATCTACAAATAGTTTGCGGACAATGGTTCGCATAATATTACATATAGCAGAAAATAAAATGTTTTACAGAAATATTTTTAGTACAAATGCCAAGGTTTTTTTTATAGAATAAGGGTGAAAAACGAGCACACAGTCCATCTGATGGTGAGTGGATGCTGTGGCCCATTGACATCTACATTTATCCTTGATTAAGAATCAAAATGCAGATGATGCGTTGTCACCCCTGAGGACTAAGATGAAATACCTCGTTTCCAGTAAAAAGGGTCTCCGGTTCTCTACACTCGCTATACGAAACAACTTTAAGTTACTATTTCACGCTGGTATTCTGTGAGAAAAAGATTCATTGCTTTTTAAATAACATATTTCATAAAAATTCAATTTACTTCGATTATGTATTATTTATTATTGTTATTTTTTTCAATATATTGCTTTTATCAAACCCGTGTAGTGGCGGTGTAATTGAATCCACTTCGAATATATTTTTTTATTGGGACAAAAAAAAAGCAGTTACACATTAATGTTATACAAGACAATTAATTTATAAAGGAGTACTTAACGTGTAATCCACACCAATGCCCACAAAGTAATATTATAATCTTATGTTTAATACAATTGCGCAATTTATGAGAGTGTAGGTAATTATGCTAATTATTACATAATTATAAATTATTATAGTCAGTAAGCAGCTTATTTATCATTCTTTTAAACTTTAAAGATGACAGAGCAAAAATATCACATTCTGTGAAGTGTGTATTATAATTATTATCTAAGAGGCGGCGGAGCGGTGTCCGCGCTCCAGCGTTTGTTTTACACCTCATGGTGTAAAACAACCGAGGTGCTCGCACTGCGCGCCGAATTACAGTTCTCGGCACAATATAATATAACTTATTGGTGACATTACTACAGTCAAACCTGTTATTACACAACCCATGCAACATCATGGCCATAATAAGCGATCGTCTAGATTCCAAATATTTATAATTCCAGTAGTTTATAGTGTTTTAATAATTGTACGTATGGAATTCTGGAATGGTAAAACTTATACTAGAACTAGATGTTGCGTAAAAATTTCTTTTTGACCATTTCCAATATATAATTATATTTTTTGTAGAAGGGACTCCAGATTGGTACAGCGTATTCTAATTGTGAACAAATGTGTGTTTTGTATAGAATTAAGAAAGTAGATGATCGTTTAAAGTCTTTAGAGGATCTCATGATAGAACCATACTGTTTAAAAGCTTTATTGAATATGTAATCGATATGGTAATCTAAATGTAATTTCGAGACCAACATTAAACCAAGGTCTCTGACTATGTTAACTTTTTGTAAGGGTATGCGATTAATACCATATTTAAATTTAAAGCATTTTTTGTTATTTGTAAAATATATCCCTTTACCCTTGGGCACACATATGTGAAGCTTATTATCTAAACAGTACTGACAAAATCAGTCATGATCTTTTTGAAGAAGTGGGCAGTCGTGAATGTTTCAGCATTTTTTTTAAATTTTAATATCATCAGCGTACATTAAACTGTTATGTTAAAAATATAAGATATGATCTTCAATCAAACATTTATAATGATTATTATTTTAAAGTAATACTGCTTACTAAAATAATATAAAAGTTAACAGTTGTAAGTCGTAATCAAAAATTAGACGATAATATTTGAATTGTAGAAATAAATAAGAATAAGAGATAATTAAGTTAATAAATAAAGAAATGCTAAAGAAAAAAATAAACTTTCCTGGGAGTCATAATAAGAGAATTTAATAAGGCCATAATAGTGGTTGCATTTGGTACAAGTTTTAAGTCTCGTTAGCACGAATTGTTGTGCTGCAATGGAGAGCACTAACAACATTCTCAGTACGTCAATATATTTGATCTAAGAGCACCTAGTCGAAGTCAATTAGATACGCATTATTAAGGATAACTCAAAAGCTACTGGTCAGATCTTCATTAAAATTAGATGGGACCACATGAGAAGTACTACCTTTCAAATAAAAAAAATCATCAAAATTGGTTCACCTAGAAGATAGATCTGAGGTAATGCACATAAACGGTGGTAGAGCCACGCGGCAGCTTTTGCTGTTGCACGTATGAGCCGGCTCGAGCCGGGTTGGTAACACGACCTCACAGAATACCGGCGTGAAGTGGAAGCTCTGCATCTGCGTTTCGTCTGGTGAGTGCAGGTGGCCGGAGGCCCATTCCCCCCCCCCCCCATCAACATGGTAGCGGAATGAAATGAAAAACTACCCCAAGAGATCCCTCGCTGAGCATGACCGAGACGCAGGTGTTCTCTTCGGCTGATACTTCGTATCTCTCCTACCCGGTGTACAAATTGGAACAATCCTTAGTGCTTCGGGCTGGAGTTTGCGTATACGTCAGAAAGGACATCTGTTATCGACGCCTCTGCAGTCTTGAAAATTCGGACCTGTCCATCCTTTGGCTACGCGTAGACAGTGATGACCATCCGCGCGTCTATAGGTCCCATAACGGTAATGCTGTAACAGACCAACTCATCGACCACGACCAAATGGCTACGGATTCCTTGCTACAATAGGTCCCATCGGCAGAGATCGTGATCCTTGGCGGTTTTAACGCCCACCACGCTGAATGGCTTGGTTCACGTTTAACCAATCATGCGGGGAGATCTGTTCATGATTTTGTCTTTGCATATGGTCTGACACAACTGGTTCCTATGCCTACGCGGATTCCAGATGTGGAGGATCATGCACCTTCCCTGTTGGACCTTCTGCTGACCTCTCATCCGGACAGATGTCAGGTCTCCGTCGACGTCCGGAGTGTGGTGCTACTCGCGCTGAAATCGCGGTTGCTTTCTGCAGGCTGCCGCCGTGTTTGGCACTATAAGTCGGCCGATTGGGATGGGATGCGGTATTTCTTTGCATCCTACCCTTGAGGGCGGGTTTGTTTCTCGCCGGACGATCTTAACGTTGTTGCTTACTCTGTTGCTTATGTGGTACTTCAGGGTATGGAACTTTTTATTCCTTCCTCTGTGGTGCCCCTCGGAGGCAGATCTCAGCCATGGTTTAGTCGCTCCTGTAAAATAGCATCACGCTACAAGCAGGAGTGCTACCGGGCCTTACGCGTCAATATCCCGGGATGTAAACACCAGCGCCCTTAAAAAAAAGTATAATTCCGCCTCCAGTTCCTTCAAAAGAATCATTTCCAAGGCAAAGTCAGAGCACATAGGCAGAATTGGCGAGAAACTAGTTCGCCTTCCATCGGGAGCCCGTGCATTCTGCTCTCTCGCCAAGGCTGTCCAAGGTAACTTCTGACAGCCATCTCTTTCATCTCTGCACAGGGAGGACGACTCACTAGCCCATGCCGCAAGGAAGAAAGCCGATCCGCTAGGCTATTTCTTTGCGTCCAACTCGACTCTCGATGACGGGGGTGCGGTTTACACGGCGCTCGGTTATCAAAGCACTCCTCTCCCTGGACATCCACAAGTCGAGTGGGCCTGACGGAATCCCCCCAATTGTGCTGAGGACGTAAGCTCTGGAGTTGACACCAGTTCTAACACGTCTTTTCCGGTACTCCTACTCCCTAGGCGTAGTCCCGAAATCATGGAAGACGGCAGGCAGAAGAGTCCAAGGGGGAGACATTGGCCGTTAGTTTGGACATTGCGAAGGCTTTCGATTGGGTTTGGCACAAAGCGCTTCTTTCGAAGCTCCCTTCCTGTGGCTTCCCGAGAAATTGTGCAATTGGATCACTAGCTTTCTTGCAGATTGGAGGATCATGGTCGTTGTAGACGGTACATGCTCTGACTACAAGCCTATTAATGCTGGTGTTCCACAAGGCTACTTGCTATCACCAACGCTGTTTCTCCTGCATATTATTGATATGTTGCGAAGCGGTAACATTCATTGCTATGCGGATGACAGCACTGTTGATGCTCTATACACCGGCCGTGTCAATATTTTTCGGGAAAACGTCGCCGAGTACCGGAATAAAACTGTGTCTAAATTCGAGTCTTTGCTTTACAAAATCTTGGATTGGGTGCGACTAAATTTAGTCCAGTTCAATCCCCAGAAGACACAAGTTTACGCGTTTACCTCTAAAAATAATCCCTTTGTCGTATCTCCTCAGTGTCAAGGCACTTCACTGGTTGCCTCAGCCAGTATCTCAATCCACGGCGTTGACATATCGAGTGACGTGCAGTTTCGTGGTCACTTGGAAGAGAAGGCCAAATTGGCCTCTAGAAAGCTTGACATGCTCAGCAGAGTGGGACAGTATTTCACGCCGGCACACAGCCTGCAACTTTTCAAGGCGCAGGTTCGGCCTCACATGGAATACTGTTACCATTCTGGGCTGGGGCTCCCCAGTGCCAGCTCCTTCCACTTGACCGCATCCAGCGCAGAGCGGCTCGAATCGACGACGACCGAGTCCTTTCCGATAGGCTTGATTCACTGGCGCTACCAAGAGATGTTGCATCCCTTTGCATTTTCTTTCGCATTTACCAGTTTACCACGGGGAGTGCTTTGAGGAACAATCCCAGCCGCCAAATTTCACGAACGCACATCGCGGCAAAACTCCCGATACCATACACATAATCTGGATCTGAATGTGAATATTCCTGCGAAGACGGATCGGAAGCCACTTGAATTTTTCGCGATGTAGCATAATAGGTCCGTCTTACGAGAACCCATCACTCTATTTCAATCCGTTGGTCGCGTAAGAGGCGATTCAGGGAAAAGCCAAAAATTATTCCTATAGATTACGGTTAATCTCGGAAAGCAACATCAAAATTGCAAGACATACGAAATATCTGGTACTGAAATAGCCAATTCACTTGCTGAGTGTTGCGATTATACCAAACCTTTTCACTATGTCCTGCTTATATTTTGTAGCGTACAAAAAATTATTACAAACGTTTCGCATATACTTGCAAGGCATAAATGAGAGAAATTTAAATATAGTTTGGACATTTCATAATATTAAGTCATTGTCAGAGACTTTTATTATTAAAGCATTCCCACACTGCATCACTTTCCAATATAAACAAACACCTTTAAAAACTACATAACTTATTTTATCATTATTATCATAGATCTACAAAGGTCGGAAATATTGAGGTATTGTAGTATGTACCTGTGGCTTGGCTAGATTCCTGTTGAGTTGTTATGGAAAGCAACGCAATCAACTGTTATGGACAGGTTAACAAATTGTTTCTCAGATCCAATAGAAGATAAAGATGTTGTAAGTCATGATGTTGAAGGTAAAAAATAACTAGTAGCCTGTTATAGTAACATAATTATAATATTTTACGTTACGTTCCTATTTATGATGGTTATACTGTCCATTATTGACTGTTACCGTTACAGGTTATCAAAAGCCTACTGCTGAACAAAGGCCTCACCCATAAATTTCTTCATTGGGTTATATTTGTCATGGTTGCCACATTTTTTTAGCTCTTATTACCTGCTGCACATCTCTTGGTTTGTTTCCATGTCACCTCTTAAAATACTCACGAAATGTTAGAAGGGAGTGGATTTTCTTACACCGCTACTACACGGTTATTTAATAACAAGCCTTACATTTTTGAAAACAATGTCTTCTTAATTAACACAACTCATTGATGGCCACAGACTCTTCTTGTTACAGAAAGGATTAAGGAGCAATTATGTGTGCATTACCCTATTTCGTCCCGTCATGGTAGTGAAAGGCGGTTTAAACGACTGGTTTACGCCAGAGGTAAAATACCCACACCGCACTGGTGATAATTACGACGTTAAGGCCTGAATTCCTCCTACGCTGACGCCAGTCGCGTACGTCGGTCGCGCGTACTAATGTACATTGTGTGCTATATAGCACCACACTACGACGCTGACGGCAGCGGCGCGTAGGTTGCTACGCGCCGCGTACCGCGCGCGTCGGTCTCGCTCGTCAGCGTCGCGTACGTCGGTCGACTGACGAGCGTGGAATAGTACGAGCGCCCTCACTCTATTACCAACGATCCACGCGTGCACGTACAGTTGCAATGAATATCGATACTGAACGTCTTATTTATCTAATGATTTGTACAAAGATGCGAGAGCAAAATACTGGGTAGAAGTTTTCGAGGCTTTATTTCCGGATTACAATAATGAGGACGATAGTAAAAAAAGGAAATCGATAAGTAAAAGACAATGTTAATAACCATAATTATTAACATTGCATTTTACTTACCAGACGACTGTACCGTATAGAGCTCGGTATCGCAGTATGGTATTTTATTTCTCGCTGACGTACGCGACCGACTGTACGCAACCGACGTCAGCGTAGGAGGAGTTCAGGCCTTGATGTGTGAGACGTCTAGTAACCTTATCGCCAATCCGAGTGTAAAGCGTCACTGAATCGGAAAAGGCTCATTTATAAAGGTAGAAATATATACATATTTTGATGATCATAAAATTGTTTTACGTCAAAACTATATTTGTAAATGTGTTAAGTCTTAGTATATATATTACTTATATAATGTAATATAAGTCGATTTATTTTTATAGAATAAGGATGAGAAACGAGCACACAATCCACCTGATGGTTAGTGGAAGCTGTTAATCAACGCATTCTGAATTAAAGTATCAAGATTCAAAAGGCGTTGTTACACCTGATGACTAAGATGAAATGCCTAGTTTCCAGTAAAAAAAGGTCTCCGGTTCTGCTATTTTACGCTGGTATTCTGTGAAAACGTGGTCCTTCCTTGATCCAGCCGAACCATTAGTACTACAACCACAATATAGCTGCAGCACGGCTCTACCACATTCAAAATTGAAGTCGACTGAGAATATTTTGGACAATTATTCATAAGTGGCGGGTAAAAGGTACAAAGTGCCAACCTCATTGTATAAGCACCATGCGGTGCACCCTACTCAGTAACGGACTAGGAGCAGCTGACTAAAGAAAACGCAGAAAACAATTAATTGTAAGTGATCAGACTCCTTTTCTACTGCCATGCAGCAGTACCTGCACTGATGTATTTCGATCCGGTCTGAGAGTAAAGCGAGCCAGTATATTTACAGACCGTGAGCCAGTCCATCTTGGCACTCATAGGTGACACGCATCTGTAGCCTTCTTTGTTTGACGTTGATTATAGGTATCCATGGGCTGCACTATCCTTTTACCAACAGGTGGAATGTAACCATAAATTTACGACATGAACATCTATTTATGCCTTAAAAATTAATATTTTTATACTAAACTAGTACTACTAAACTAAAAGTTCACACTAGTAATAGGGTTATAAAACATGAAAACATAAATCTGAAAAACATTAATTTAAATAAAAAACAACACTTCAATGGTTCAAACAGAACATTTGTTTAGACTTAAATAATGAGAAAAGTTGAATAACATTAGAGAGACGTACAATTAAGTTGCAATCGAATAGAGGTATAACTCTTTTTAAAGATTACTTAAAAATTTAATAACAAAGATGTTTTTTTTTATAGAATAAGGGTGACAAACGAGCACACAGTCCACCTGATGGTAAGTGGTTGCTGTGGCCCATAGACATCTACATCTATCTTCGTTTGCGAATTTAAATGCAGATGCGTTTTCAGCCGTGAGGACTAAGATAAAATACCTCTTTTTCTGTAAAAAGGGTCTCCGGTTCTCTACACTCACCATACGAAACACAGCAGCATTAAGCTGCTATTTTACGCTGGTATTCTGTGAGAGTGTGGTCCTTCCCTGGTCGAGCCGACCCATTCGTGCTACAACTATACTATTAATGTAGCTGCAGCATGGCTCTACCACGTAAAAATGTTGCCTTGATCTTGCAGTTACTTACATTCATTCGAATTGTGTTCGTTTACCTTATTGTATACATTTTCGTCAGAAGAAAATGCATAAAATTTCTTATAAACATAATGAAAGTTTTTATAAACATAATGTTATGTACGAGTAGTTAAGTTTATAAGTAGTTGAGCGATCAGAATTACGTTCGACTATGTGCCATACATATTCTTCAGTTTTATGCGCTTATACTTGCTCCATGTATTCCCAGTCACCTGCCTGCAATTCCCTTATCAATTTTGCGGTGCTACTCTAAAAGGTAATTCAAGGACTCTTACATGAATTACATTCATTTTAAATTCACGTACGAGCCATAAATTTCATTGGTACAAATGTTTTTTTCTTTTACAATCATTTTGTAATAGACAGTATAATAAATACTGTATTTATTTATAAAATAAAAACTAATAAAAAAAACTAATAACTTAATTATCATACAGTCCTACTCCCCGTGATATCGTGCCAAGAACGCTGGCTGCGTTTCCTCGCTGAATGGCTATACTTAGCCTTTGAGCGAGAAAATAAATTATAATATTATATTATATTTCACGTGGACAAGGATGACCTAGTTTTAATTTGCACCTGTGCAATTACGCAAATGTGTGGTTATTAAAAATTAAATAATAATTAAAGTGTACGAGTATATTTATTGTTGAACTGTACTTGGAATAAAAAGTCGGAAGAACAATCTAAAGTGAATTCCAACTATCCACTCCGTCTGGGATGTATAGATGAACAAGAGTTTCCAAGTATCCACCAAAGGGTGGATGTTTTAAGGTGGATAAACGCAGTGACCGCTCAGCGCAAGTGCAAAGCATATGTATGATATTACTCTAAGGTCAATGTTAAACACTTAATAGTTTGTAGTAAAACAGTAGTGTGGTCAAACAGAGTAGAGAGTGTCGGCTATGAATTAGATTGACTGAATAAGCTGTGAATTTTGTGTGATTTAAAAAAAACAATAGTGTTTGCAGCGCATGTCAAGTCGAAAAAGTGTTCATTTTATATTTTGTTCATTAGATCTCTGTGTATTATATATTATTATTGTGTAGTTGAAAGTGAAATACAGTTTGCTTGACATACAAACCTAAAAATTAAATGAATTACGATCGTATTTCAAACATTAGGTGAAAGTACACACAATTCCCCTTTCTTCTGTTTCATTCCCCATTCATTTTATTCAAATTAAATTTTATTATATAACACTTCTAAAATATATTGGTAAATACAATTGGGCATGCCGTAAGCGCATTAAAAAAATTACGTATAACATGATTATACGGAGTTTTTAAAGTAGTTTAAATACACACAAGTTTTTACTAATAACCTTATTATACTTCCAATTATCCGATAATTTTATGTCAAACTTCAATTTTAAAAAAAGTTTGGAAAATCCAAAAGTGCACGACTCATAATGCTCATATGATCATCATATCATCATTCAGGTCACTCCATAAATTACAAGACGTATTTAAGTATAAATATTACATCTTACTTACTTTTAGTAAGTACTACTATTATTTATTCTGTGCTTTTAAAATATTGTAATAAAATCTCTGATTATTATTATAATCAAATATGTAAGAAATTTGGTTTTTCGAATATTGTGTATTTGTACAGCGATCTTTTTGAGCCGCTGCAAACAACCGATACAGTGTCCACTCACGACGGCGATTGTCGCCGAACTGAGTGAGTGAAGCAGTCTCCATTTAGTAAAAACTAAATTCATACAAGGCTGCTAAAACACCAAATATTTCGACATTTTGCAGCCGAAAAAAATTAATTAAAACTGAACAAACAAAATTAAACTGCCATTTACATTCAATGGCTTCCCACATGATAGATGAAGTGTTTTAAAAATAGATTGAGTTGAACAGTTGATATTTTCAAAAGTTATCGTGTTTATCAAGCCATGCAAACTTATTAAATCCACACCATAAGCCACTAAAACCCCTTTTTTATGTAAAAATAGCAATAAATCGGTTTAAAAAAATATTAATAAGTTCAACAATCATTTATCTTTCTGACAATGTGCTTTTTATATCACTTATATGTACAATATGATTGCTAGATACGATTTCATGCGACAAAACGTTTAATCTTAATTTTTAGGCCATTGTAGAACACACCGGCACGCTTAGCGCTTACGGCATGCAACATACAATTTATATTACTTTATAAGTATAGAAACCGTACTTCCGTACTTTGTGGTAGTCTATGAAGGAGGCCTATGTTCAGCAGAGGATTTGTAATGGGCTGTACTTATAGCGATAGTGATGTGTATAAAAATTATCATAGTATTTTTGTAAATATTACTATTTTGTTTCTATTTTAACTTAATGGAATAGGATTTATCTAATTTAGTTTAACTTAGTAAGTAGGATTATCACACGTCCCTATTAAATGTACCTAGTGGATAACTGTTATTGACTGAATTTTCTAAAATTATCTGTAAAAGTTGTTCGTTAATATAGTTTAAGGCATTTTTTATCCTGTATCAATAAATATATAAAATAAAAACACACCTATTTAAAAAAAGCTTCTCATAAATTATATATAATAAATTTCGGATACTGAAACGTTTCAAATAAAACACATTTTCTTAATCTAGAGTTAATCTGTCACAGGTTACAACTTTCCTTAAACGCCCCGTTAATCATTTGTCACATCACTCCAAGTCCCATCAATCAAGAGGGCTAAGTAAGGTCCTTGGCGTCTCGCGGATGAGATTAGGTAACTTGTTTTTGTGTTGTCAGAAATAAACAATGGTTAGGATATTTTGACAAGTGACTTGAAGATTGCAAAATTAGAGTATTTTAGTACAGAATCGTGAGCTGAAGCTGAAGAGCAGTAAGCAGAATCTTGAGTAAAGAAATAGATATGTTAAATTTAGTACCGTGTCCAAAATGGGTTAGGTAATTATTATTATCATAAAAACTGTGTATTGTTTGATACACAATACATGTATATAAGCTCTGACGCTTCTCCCAGAGGGGTAGGTGGGACTACGGACTTCCATTTGGCACGATCTGAACACACATCTCTTGCTTCTTTCACGTCCTTATATACATATATACATGCTTGTTTGTTAGGGGTATTCTAAATATAGCCAATCTTATATAAAACGCCAATTTCGACAAACTTTTCTCTAGGGCATCACTTGCCAACCCTGCCACTCACTTCTTTAGCATACATTTGCTTTGTCACTCTTTCCTAATTTATTTTTTCTACGTGACTAGCATTATTTTTATTATTTGATGATTAATATAAATGGTACAAAAGCGATGTATAACCATTTTACTTTTATGTAAAAGTTTCTCTTCGATTCATAACAGTAAAACGTTTAATGCTACATGTAACATAAATGCCTACATAAGGATGAGTTATGTTTTACCCATTTCAGCATTAATGTTTTGACGTAGCCTTAGCCTCACGTAATAACAGTCTTGGCTGTGTCGTCCTCGAGTAATATTTCCTTGAAGAAAGTTACTTGAGTAGCACTCGTTTAATATTTGGAATGATAAACATATTATGGTATGATGATATATATTTCATTTTAACAATATTAAGGTGACGAGAGAGCTAACATCACAGCTGATGGTAAGTGATTACTACTATCTAATATAGTGGAAGAAGTTGGACTTAGTAAATCAAAATGGTGTCGAAACCACGAAGTTTTATTCTTTAAAATATTGAGCCTTCAAGTTTGAATCGCTATTCAACTATAATGGCTTACTACGATTTCTTTGCTGTTTTGATTTTATTTGACGACAAATTTTTCTGGAATTGTTTTTAATCTATGATAGTAAACTGTAAGACAACGAGGATAATTATTTTGGTGTTTTTAATTCATAAATGACCCGAGTCGATGTTGGAACCTTGACGTCCTACATCCGCTGTCTTGTGACTAATTGTACTGACTCCCTTACCCTTCAATCCGGAACACAGCAGTGGATTCACTGCTACTTGGTGGTACATGGCACCAAACCCGACGGACTCCTAATAAAAATAGAAATTGGTAATAAAAAACAATCGGTAACAAATGTTGTTCTTCTTTTCTTGTTCTTGATCCTTAAGAAAGACGACGACGCTATGTTGAAGAACTGTAGCAGAACCACACTGCAGCTATATTTTAGTTGCACCACGAATGGTTTAACTCGCCTGGGGAAGGATCGTGCTCTTAAAGAATACCAGTGTGTTTTGTTCGGGGAGTGTAAAGAACCGGAGACTTTTTTAATAGTGATGAGGCATTCCGTTTTAGTCCTCAACAGTGACATCGCATCTATATTTTGATCCCTGATCGAAAGTAGATATTAGATAGATAGACTTAGATACTATGGACCACAGCATACAATCAGGTAGACTGTGCTCGTATTCTGTATCTTATCAAATATCTATTATCTTGCGATCAAAAATTAAAAAAAATCGGATTGTGGCCAAACCAGTGCTTAAAAAAAAGCAATTTTGTTATTGGTTTCCTACTAAAATTATACACTTCCAATTCCTCCCCCATATATTGTCTCATAGGGGAGATATTTCCAATAATTGTCACGCTTGGCGGGCGGGTTGGCTACCGCAGTATTTTATTTTTAGTCGTTATTAGGAAGACGCTGCTGCCCGTCTCCTGATTTGTTTCCCTCTATCGCCTCTTACGACACCCACGGGATGATATGGTCACTACACGGTCAATCAATTTCCCTTATAAATTTTTAAGTATAAAATGATTAAATAATCATTTAATCGACTCTTATGATAGCAAGAAGAGATAGAGCGATTGAATAACTTAAACCGTCACATAGAATTGATTTTTATTAACATAGTATTAAAGCGTAAAATTAAATTTTCATCAAAAATGTCTAAATCTGAAGGATTAAAAGTTCTTCGATAGGTGCCGTTGTTGAGCTTGTGACATGGCGCAAGTAAGGTATTTTGAAGTTTATAAGTGAAATTCGGATCCTTTGTTGTCTCCGCAGGTTCCTCCTTAAGAAGCTTCAAACTTTGACGTCATGTTACACTTCATTGCTTCATTTGTTGTTGTTTAGAATTTGCAAACACTGAAAGGCATAGAAATGTTTAAGGTCGCTTTACTATTTACCTGATTTATTCTTTAATTAAAATCTGAAAATTGTAGAAAAGTTCTCGATAAACGTAATTTACGCCATTCACCACAGTCTTGAGCTTGTATGAGTCGTACAAAGTGTTACAAGAGGATAGAAGTATCGCATTACACATTTTTACCACCCACATCCACCCACTTCCACCCACAGCAACCAAACTCCCTTAATTGCAAGTGCACACGTGGAGCCTTTTACCACTGCAACCACAAATTGGTGGCAGTGGGTGGTCATGGAGAGAAGGCTGGACATACAGATGAACACTTTCCTTTTATATATATATTGATTGAGCCCAACCAGATGAGAATTCTCTAAAACTTCGGTTTAAAATAAAAAACTTCGGTTGCCAAATTGCCTACCAAGCCCGGCAACTATGGCAAATATCCCCCATATGAGGCTATCTATGGGGGAGGCCTATGTTCAGCAGTGGACATTTGATAGTCTGTAACGGTAACGATAAGTATCACTTGCAATCTCTGTTGAATAAATATAATTATATGCTATCTATTATCTTACGCCGCCAACAAATGAAAAAAGTTATATTAGTTTAAGACAATTTCTTGCGTGAGTACGATTTATCTCTTCAGAAATCTAAAAGGGATTTGTAGTCTTACGTAGGATGCTTTAGGACGTTTATTCGACTATTATTTTATACTACTCGTAACTATTGGCGAAATGAAGCGGCTTAAGGTAATCAATCTCAAGCACTCTTAGCCTTAATTGGCGATGACAGTAGCCTATTAATAACAGCTTCCCCCAGTTAGTATTTTATTAATCAGGAAATTTGGGTTTTACTAAATAATTCATTTTTTTAATTCACTACATAATTAATATATGTATATAAACAATGTTGCACAAAAAATCTGTCCAAATGTTATACAGTTTGTTGGCACAAACATTCGGTATCTATTATTGCAGTACATTTTTTTTATTATTATTATTATTCCTAAAGTTTTAAAAACAACAACAAAATCAAAATATGACTTATCGGAAATTGAGGGAATACATGAGAAGGTTAATTTTTAAAAATAACAATAATATGAGAGCGGATGTTCAACTAATTCTCCTGCTTACGCAATTAATCATTATCGGTAATAAAACAGCGTATTGCACTATACCGCAGCTTAAAAACCTCCTTACAGTTGGGAAACGAATGAACTTGTGCAGAGCAACGGTGGGAGCCTTGCGGGGCAGGGGGCGGGCCGACCTTGTGCGTGTTTTATTGAACTTTTTTAACTGATTTTAAGTGCCGTTTTCGAAAATTATAATATCTACAATGTTAAATTACTATTATGGTTATATCAGTTACTAAGTAAAATTGAATTCAAATGGCGGCCATGCTTATGCTTTACTCATTTTTGTTGTTGAAATTGTTTATCCGAATGCGAATACACTACATAAAATTAATTTAACAATCGAAAACTGAAAACATTTATAAAAAGAAAGTGTCACGTAAATATTTAGCATTGTAACATTTGTAAATTTATTTTTTCTTGTCGTAATAACAATGATCATGTTCAATAAATGTTTTTAACTTATAAGTATGTACATAATGTTAATAAATGATAATGAGTATTATAATGCCCAAAATTATTTTATTTCTATTTTCGCTAACACGCCTAGCACACACGTTTGCCGCGTAAATACCTATGCGGGCAGTGGCATCGCCTGACATCAAAGGCGTTTCACAAATTTTAGGTCTTTAAACTGTGACTATAATAGACTTAGGATAGTAATAGACGGCCTTAGTGTGTAAGAGAGAAGAATATTCCTTATGGCGATATGGCAAAATAGAAAAGGATAGCAAATCTCATGATTCTGTGACCGATTTTGTATGACAGGTCGGCACAAGTTGGCACGCAATAAATAAGCTCTTAGATATTTTGTAATTTTTTAGAGTATGTAGGCGCAGATCGCGGGGGATTTCTCTTGAGTCATTCTACGAGTGAAGTCATTCTACGCGTGCTAAGATAGAGTCGTGGTTCTATCTGTTGTAGTGATTCTTCTGGTGCAGGCAAGGAGGATGGTGTTGCTGAGAGGCTGTGCTGTGTTACATTGAGATGGGTAGTGTTGCTGTTGGTTTGCATACTTTGGTGTTATCATGTAATTATGTCCTTCACGTTACACCAGTAAGTAATTGTGATGAGTTTGATAGTTCACGCGAAGTATGATTTACATGGAGTAAATTTTAAAGTTCGAAAATGTTTACAGATGTTCCAAAAAGAAATATTTATCTTTAACGTGCTATGAATTAAAGGAATAAGTAGCCTTTCTGTGCTCTAATGTGCTGATAAGTGTTACGGTTTGCTCTGAATATTATGTAGTCGACAAAATTGGGGTTTGATGTCGAGGGGTTAGAAGAAGTCGCTACAGCAATGATCAATAAGGAGGATGTCCATTGGAGCCCGTCGATAGCGATAGTGATGCGTTGTCGATCTTATAGTACTGTAACTACTAGCTCCAATACTCTCAAACACGAGCGTATTGCAAGTTCAGGCGCGTGCGTGTAAGTAAATCTCTTACGTTACGTTCAAAAAATTAATGGTGTCGAAGGGGCTCAAGGTGCCCGGACCCATTTGCAGTCATGGTATGAAAGCTGGAGAGTAGGGCCTGGTGCACCCCGTCTATGCTACATTCAGTAGTGGGTGATTATCTGAAGGGATTCTAACGCCTAGTACATGTTTTTGCGTATTCCCTGAGGTGGCTGGATGAAGGGGCTTGTTCGCTTGATCCACGCCGCAAATAGCCTGTGACAGCTGGTCGAAGGAGCCTCGCACGCCCGGTCCACGCTGCGTATTGCCCGAGGTGGCTGGATGAAGGGACCTCGTACGCCCGATCCACGCCGCGTATTGCCTGAGGCAGCTGGATGAAGGGGCCTCGTACGCCCGGTCCACGCTGCGTATTGCCTGAGGCAGGTGGATGAAGGGGCCTCGCACGCCCGGAGTACGCTGCATATGGCATGAGGAATCTGCTTTGAGTGTCGAACAACTAAGGGAGAGGGCTCGGCACGCCCGGTCCGTGCTGTCGGTTGTAACCCTGATTGAGGGGGCTTGTGCGCCCGAATCGGTCTACTACCATCGACGTAAATGAAGTCTGTAATGATCGAGCATTTTAATATTTAACAACTGTCAATTTCTGTTTGCAGGTGGTGATAACTGTTAGACTAGTGCTGTGCCACTCCCTCTCAATAGAAGTATGCTGTCAGTATGGAACGCCGCAGACAGATTATTTGCCGCTGCTGCCGGTCGGCGTTTGATACATGGGGCAGTGAATTTGTCTTCAATATTGATTTGGAAAAATATTTTGTATTAATAAGTGGTTACCTTTTTGGCCGTAACTCAAGGAGTGGGTGCGGTGCGCGTGTGATGTTGGTAAAGGTCTGGTTTGGTGGTCGTTTAGACGCAGCGAGGATGACTGAACATGGAAATGAGTGCTCGTGGAAATACAATAAAGTGTAGTGTACATTTGTTGTGTAACGGTTTGTAAGCGATTGAGAATGTTATGGCTCTTGGACATTTTATTTTGTGATGATTGGTAAGGTTTCTTTGAATATTGATATTGTGAAGCTGGTTGAAGAGACAGTGCCGTCTGGTCCATGCGTGGTCGAAGGAACGCACCCGTCCGGTCCAGTAAAGTTAGTCGAACAGAGTACAGATAACAGTATCGTCCGGGCCAGACCCAAGCGATTGGTCGTAGGGACATACTAGTTTGCAGTTGTATGTGATAGCTTGAAAGAAAGATGCTGTCCGGTCCATGCGTGGTCGAAGGGACGTACGCTTTCGATTTTTGTATGATAGAGGATGTTAGTATATCTACACGAGAGTATGTTTTGTTAAGGCGAATATCTTCTATAGCCTACACTCTATCTTCAACACACATATACACACAGCTTGCCGTGCAAGCTGTGTGTATGTTTGTGTCTGTGTGTGCTTGGTGGAAAGAGCCAGTTGTCCAGTCCATGTTGTCATATGAGATAACGACTAGTCGAAGGGACGCTGTCACTCTCTGAGCTAGGTGTCGTCACGAGATAATGACTGGTCAAGGGCTACGTTGCCCAGTACAAGTCATCGTAGGAGATGATGGCTGATCAAAAGAACGCCTTAGCCAGTGTCATTTTGTACGAGGTCAAACTTAATCGCCTTGCGTATATATGTGTGCGTAAATGTCCAAAGATAGGAACAGTGTAACTATTCGTGTCGGGATAGACGAGCGAATGAATTGGTAATTAATAGTGTTTGTTACAGGAATTCATGAAGATACACGCCCGAGGACGTTCGTATCTCAGGGTTGGCCGTGTAGGCGCCTCTATTAAATACCGGTTGGATCGAGAGTGAGCGAGAGGTTGCATCACTTTAGTGGAGCGAGGCTTTGCTGTGTTACACAGAGATGGGGTAGTGTTGCTGTTGGTTTTCATACTTTGGTGTTATCATGTAATTATGTCCTTCACGTTACACCAGTAATTAATTATGACGAGGTCATATTACGGTATGGTCAAAACGTAATTGCCTATCCTGAACGTATAGTGCAGTTACCCTGTTTTATTGCCGCTAATGATTAATTGCGTAAGCAAGAGAGCAAGTTGAACATCCGCTCTCACACTTTTACTATTTTTAACAACTAACCTTTCCTGACGTATTCCCGCTAGTTCCGACAAGTCTATTAGTGGTTATTTTTAGTGAGTAATTGTTTTCCAAAATGGTTACTTATTCTGTGAATGACTGTAGTGTCATAGAACTAATCCTGATAATTGCACATTTCACAGGTAAATTCTCAAGACGTCGTCTTTGTTTTGACACGTCTATTTTTAGTTAAAATTTATGTTATATACTTTTTAAAGTAGCGAATATTTTCAATTATTTTGTAAATTTTGATATTTTGTAAAGAGTAAAGTCACAGTCAAGTTTTCAAACAGATTCCCTCTGGATTCTGTAATTAGAAAAAAATAGTTAAAGTGAATTGGGCGGGTTGGTTGGAATCCAAAGAACAACTCGACAATTTGCAGCAAAAAGAAAAATCAGAATAAAAACAATTTTATAAAAAGGAGCTATTCCAATTACCAGTAAGTATAATATTGTTAAAGTAAAACTTCAAAAATGTATCTTCAAAAACTAGATAAAAATAGAGATGGATTTTTATGCATTATTAAACTCTAGTAGATTAAAGATAAAAAATCTTGAGATCACCCTATTTAAGCAATTATGAACCCAACTTAGTATCTATTTACCAACCAATAAAATTTATAACCTTACTTAACCACCCGCACCTCACGGTCACACTAGTACAATATTCATAGCATCACGCTATTTTGAGCAAGGAGTTGAGCGCAGCTTTGAATTATATTTCCAAGTCACAATAAAAAAACTTTTAGCATAGTTAGGTATAGACATTTAGTAATGCGCGGTTCAGTGTGCCAGGATAGTAAATATAAATTCCATATCCTTATTTGATAGTCACAACGCTCGATACCCGATTCATGCTTGATGCCCGAAGACAGTGTGCCGAGGGCTTGATAGCGTGGTTCATCGCCTACAGCGTTAGTCGTAGAGAAGAGGAACTCATAGTTAATTAACAGCTGCGCGGATTAATAGATCTGCGAGATTAAGCTGCACTTGCGCTGTCAATCTATGGATGGGTGACCGTTTTTTTAACATACCGAGATTGAGAGAATAGAGAGTGCATCTGTATCCTCGGACACTTGGTGCACTGATATTTATCTAGTCTCTGTTAAGATCATTATGTTTTCAAAATTCATGCAGCTAAAATGGATGTTGGTGGAATTTATATGGACTGTGAAAGTATACAATATCGTTAAAAAAATTGGTGAAATAACCTTGGAAGTGTGATGTGTAATGGCAGCATATGAGATTCCCATTTAATCCTGGTTTCGTAAGATGTGATTTAGGTAAAGTTTAAGGACTAGAAGATCTTGTGATCTGATAGATAGAAGTAAAACTATTTCCAATACCACTGACCACTGACTATGAATACCAGTGACTGCAAGAATGACCACTGAATACCAGTGACTGCAGGAAGCGCCAATGTTTCGAAACGTTTCTTGCCAATCCATATGCTAAGATTGACAGTTACGGTCAAGTATCTCCAGTGTGGGAGAGGCCTATGCCGAGCATCGGACCGCTACGTTCAGATGAGGCAGGATAACCTCGGAGATATTTTCTTTTAAGCTTTAAAAATACTGTCGATTTAATAATTTTTCCGTCGACTCCATTTCTGAAGGTGCTTAAAAATGTCAAAAGATAGCTTCAGTCGATTTTATATTAGTTTTACTCAAAGCTTTCAACGTCATCACTTCACTTAAATGAGACATAAAATAACGCTTATATTAACTCTGTGTGTAAATCTGATTAATACATCTCGTTGTCGTCGCCCTCAACCCAAAATCGTCTTTCATTAATCTCTCAGAGCGTTGACTTTACGCAGTTTAATCAACCGATTGCGACAAGTTTGCAACTGTACAGCCAAATTTTGTCTACAAATGTCAAGTTGAAATTTAAAACGATTTTTCATTCACTATTTGAAAAGTGAACACTTTTTTTTAATTAAATAAATGTGAATACGTAATGAAAAAACTTTGTAACCCTTTTTGAGCACCTGATTTTTTTTTCACCTGACTTTTGATTCCCTGAAAGATGCCATCGTGGAATTGTTTATCCATTGATTTCATATTTATTGCCGATGTTTCAGTCATTTCTTTGAAATTAATTTACTTTTGATACTTAAATTGCTACTTTTTCACGTCTTAACAATAATAAATTATTGTAATATTTAAAATAATTAAAGCTTATCTAAAGTATATTATTAATTAAAGATGGGCCAAAATAAGAGCCCTTAACCGATGATCATGTATTAGATCCTTACATATGAAATTCGCGTTTTGTACGGGAGGAATACAAAGACAATTTTTTTTTGTAAAATATATTTAATTAATCAAAGTATGCACCGTTGTTATCTATGCACTTTTGCCATCTCATAGGTAGTTCATTGATCCCTTTACTAAAAAAAAACATGGGGGCGAGAATCAATAAACTCTTTAAAGGCGGTTTGGACTTCCGCATCGGAGTTGAATTTTTTCCGTGTAAGTTGTCCAAATTCCGGAAAAATGGTAATCTGTTGGAGCAAGGTCCGGGGTACGGTGAATGTCGCAGACATTCCAATTGTAGCTCATCTAACTTAGTGGTTCTTTGTTGTGCAGTGTGGTCTTGCGTTGTCGTGAAGCAGCAGTGGCCTAGAGCGATTGACCAATCTCGGTTGTTTAGCAGCTAGTTCTTCCTTCATGGTTTGTAGTTGCTGACAATAGATATCTGCCGCAATCGTTTGGTCAGATTTTAGAAAGCTGTAGTGAACGACACCGGCGCTAGTCCACCAAACACTCATAAGTAACTTTTTCCGAGTCAATTTTCGTTTAGGGCATGATTTGGCTGGGTCTCCAGGGTTCAGCCATTGCGACGAGCTCTTCCGATTATCGTACAGTATCCACTTTTCATCACAAGTAATGATTCGATTTAAAATCCCTTCATTATTGTGTCGGTTGAGCAAAGTAACACAGCAGTCAACGCGTGTTTGCAAGTTCTATTCACTCAATTTTTGAGGTACCCATCGTTCAAGTTTTTTTACTTTCCCGATTTGCTTCAAGTGGATTAATACAGTTTTATCACTTACCCCAAAACCTGCAGCTATCTCTAAAGTGCTTTGTAATGTATCCGCTTCCACAATAGCCTTTAATTCTTTATTTTCCACTTTGGTTTCCGGCCGTCCACGGGGTTGGTTCTGAAGGTCGAAATTTCCAGAACGAAAACGTTAATACCAAAAACGTACCGTGCTTTATTTTGCGACACCAGCGCCGTACACATCATTAATCCTTCGAGCTGTTTCTGCAGCACTGCTGCCACGGTAGAACTCGTACTCGTAAATATACCGATATTTCATGTTTTCCATTGTGCGGTAATAAGCGACGCCAAAGAAAAAAATAATGAGGAAAAAACAAATGAATGACTTTTTTCAAAACTCAAATGTACCAGCTAAATGAATTTATAAATTTGAATTTGGAATTCGTAACCAAAGAGGAGATATTTCAGATCAAATAGGTCAGTACGACAAAACGCTAATTTCATATGTAAGGACCTAATATGTGTAGGTATATGGATGTGAATGAGGCGAGTGAGGTGTGTCAGAATCGTGCCAAATAGAAGTCCTTAGTTTCTGCCTAACCCTCTGGGTGGCAAGTGTGAATATATGCGAGTATGCATATAAATATCTATTGAGTCATAGTTAGTGTTTGAAAACAATTCTCTCATAAAAGCACTTAATTGTCCTTAAAAACCAAATATAACATGAAGTAATATACAAAACCGAATAACTGCAGAATGGCGTCGCAAATGCTGAAAATAGGAAATAAGAAAAATAGGAATAAAAGCACATTTTTTCTTTCGAATCTCGGTTCCGTAAGTCGAATTTCTAGTGACGTTCGAAAAGGATTTAAAACGAAATTTAATTAATGAATCAATGGTTGGATTTTATTACAATTACAGTCTGAAATAGTCTTTAATTAAAGTGGCGGTTACATTAATTAATCTTACATTCATTTTATTCATCACTTACTACAGCCTATCTGCTGAACATAGGCTTCATCCTTAGATAACCTCAACTTATTTTGTCCTCGCTTGGCAGGCGAGTTGGTAACCGTAGTTTTGTTTTAATTATTTGCGGTTGTTATGAGGAAAATACTGCTGCCCATCGCCTGTTTCATTTCCCTGTAATATGGGGTAGTTAGGATTCATTATTTTTTCATCGTCGCGTGACAGTCATGTGACTTAAATTTTATTCACTTACACTATTACTAGTTCTACTCATACTAGTAGAATGTCAACTTGGCCAACCCCGATGAGCAGAAATCACTGTCGGCGGAAGTGGTAGGGGTGATTATCGGTAAGTCTTATAAGCCTATTAAGTTTTAAGTTTTAGTTTTATATTCAGTCAGGTTATAATTTGTTTGATTGATAACTTTTACCTGAAGATTGAAAAATCGGCTCTAAGGGTTATATAATATAAAAAAAAAACTGTTCTATTCCATTGTAAAGAATTTTCTGGATTTTTTTTATAGAATAAGGGTGACAGCACACAGTTCAACTAATGGTAAGTGGATGTTGTGGCCCATAGACACTTACGTCTACCCCCATTAAGAATTACAATGTAAAAGCACTATTATTACTCTATACTCCTAAGTACTAAGTTATAACGCCTCGTTATCTGTGAAAAAGGTCTCCGATTTTCTTACTCACTATAAGAAACACAGCAAAATTAACCTGCTATTTCACGCTTGTATTCTGTGAGAGTGTGGATTTTCTCCGGCCAAGCCGATCCATTCATGCTTAAACCATAATACAGCTGTGCAGCATGGCTCTACCACGTTCAATAAAAAACTGTAAAACTGTAAAAAAAATATAAAAACCAAAAAAACTGTATAACGAGCACGTAAATTAAAAAAAAGAAACTGATAATACAAATATCCAAAATTTTTAATACAGAATATTTTATTTAACAAGGATCACAGGTGCTTGGATGCTCCGAAGATTTACCGGACGTCAGTCTGAGCGAGATTAGTATGGCTCTCCAGCACCTTAAAAACGGCAAGGCCCCAGGTGAGGATGGAATTACAGCGGAGCTTCTGAAAGCGGGTGGAAAACTGGTACTTGAAGTCCTTCAGAAGCTCTTTAATTCCATCCTCGATGGTGGCACTACTCCGGAGCCGTGGAGCAGAAGAGCGGTGGTCTTGTTCTTCAAGAAAGGCGATTACGCTCTCTTGAAGAACTACAGACCGATTTCCCTTCTGAGCCGCGTCTACGTGCTGTTTTCGAGAGTCATTACGAATCGTCTCGCACGCAGACTCAACGACTTCCAGCCTCCCGAACAAGCCGGTTTCCGAAAGGGCTTCAGTACCATAGACCACATACATACCCTTCAGCAAATTGTACAGAAGACAGAAGAGTAAAATCTGCCACTTTGCCTTGCGTATGTGGACAATGAGAAAGCCTTTGATTCTGTCGAAATTTGGGCGGTGCTACAGTCCCTTCAGCGGTGCCAAGTTAACTGTCGGTATATCGAAGTGCTCTGAAGTGTTCGTACAGTAGGGCTACGATGGCTATCAGAGTACAAAATCAGAGTACGTAACCTATCCAACTGCAGAGAGGTGTAAGACAGGGTGTTGATATATCCCCAAAGCTCTTCACCGCTGCAATGGAAGAGGCTTACAAGCTACTGGACTGGAAAGGATACGGTATTAACATCAATGGCGAGTACATCACTCACCTTCGATTTGTCGACGAAACAGTCCTTATGGCAGAATCGCCGGAGGACCTAAGCACTATGCTCAATGACCTCAATAGTGTCTCTCAACGGATAGGTCTTAAGCTGAACATGGACAAAACAAAGATCATTTTGACGTGACAACGTCTTATAAATTGGTTTGCCGGGTGACACTTCAAGAAACTGCGTTACGCTCCGCTCACGTTATGCGCTCACAATGAGAGCGAGTGAGAGGCACGCGTCCCTTCCACTCGGGCATGGTTAGCCCGCCTAAGAGCGAGAGAGACAGACATAATAAAATTATTTTACCACTCAAAGTCGTTGTCACGTAAAACTTTCGCCCGTATACCGACTTTACAGACAACCAATTTTTTAATGTCCATCTCACACCTATGCCGGTAGTTGTTGGGAGCATTAAGCTCGAATTTGTTGACGAGTATATTTACCTGGGACAAATAGTCCGACTAGGTAAGTCCAACTTCGACCGAGAGGTCAATCGGTTGGGCAGCGTTTTTTTTTTTTATAGGAGAGGAGTCAAACGAGCATGCGGCTCACCTGATGGTAAGTGACTACCGCCGCCCATGAACAACTGCAACACCAGGGGAACCAAAAGCGTTCGGGAAATAACGGCACATCTTCTCGTCAGGTATACCTCAAAACTTGAAAACGAGACTCTACAACCAGTGTGTGTTGCCAGTGATGACCTATGGAACTGAGACGTGGTCCTTCACTGCTGGCCGGTTGAGGAAGCTCAAGGTCACTCAACGAGCTATGGAGAGGGCTATGCTTGGAGTTTCTCTGCGTGATAAACTTAGAAATGAGGATATCCGCAGTAGAACCAGAGTAACCGACATAGCCCAACGGTTTAGTAAGCTGAAATGGCAATGGGCCGACCATATAGCTCAAAGAACCGACAACCGATGGGGAAAAAAGGTTCTCGAGTGGCGGCCTCGTACGGGCGGACGAAGTGTAGGGCGTCCCACTACTAGATGGAGTGACGACCTGGTAGGACTTGTAGGAATTCGATGGATGCAGGTGGCTCAGGACCGTGCTTTGTGGCATTTCTTGGGGGAGGCCTATGTTCAGCAGTGGACTTGAGAAGGGCTGTAATGATGATGACAGGGGCTTGGTATTAAAACTTAATTAACTTCTCTCACAATTCATAGCAACAAGCTATATCAATATCGAGCGCTACGTGGAATACAAAACACTATTTTACGCAGAATGGAAAATTAAAAATAAAGTTGTTGTTTATATTCACAGTATTCTCACCTGATTTGATATTTTCTTTATATTAAAACTAAGTTTTATATTTGTAGTTAAACATTTTCAACTACACATATAAAAATTACGATTTTCAAACATTTTCAACGTTTAAAAATCGGCGAAAAATGTGTTAAAATACCGCTAAATAAGAATGGCGCTGTTCATATAATCTCTGACATTATCTAGTTTATTTGTTAAAATGTGAAATGCAGATTTTATTGAGCAACGGTATTTAACGTTCAGTATTAGGAATGTTTATCGTTTTATTGCTCGTTACTGTGTTGATGTTCGCTGCTCGATCCCTTGTTCCCCCCCACCTCTCTTGGTCTTCTTTTATGATGTCAGAATCACTCGGAGTTCTCGCCATATTCCTTCCACCTCTAAAGTGCTGTAAATTTCAAAAGATAAAATATAAAGTTTGATGACGGAAGTAAAGCGACAAGTTTAATAATAGCTGTTCGTAATATGTCTTTTGAAGTGGTCACATCTGCAACTTTTGTCGCTTACGCCTGACAGGATAAATCTTACATAGGCGTTCCATGCTCTATTTTAAAGTACCCAGGTTAGTTTTTTTAATAACTTCAGATTAGGTTATCTAATTATCTCCTTTTAATTTCCTTTTGATAAACCTGCCATTTTGTTCATTGCTCCACATTACATAGGTACTTGTTTCAGTATTTTTCTCAAAAATGCTGTTGTTTTTTTTTCTATGATTTGTTATCTGTCTTAGTGATATCTGCTTAGCTTAGTAAACACACAAAATGCGTAAATAAGTTTTTGATATTTTGCAGCCCGTTACGGAATCGACTATTTCAGTCTGTGATTAAAAAGGACCAGCAAAGCACAAGTAACTTGAAATAACAAGTTTTTAACGGGCTAGGCGTAGGTAAGTAGACCATGACAAGGTTTATAACTTCTCTTTAATATTGTAAATAATACGCAATTGTTAACTGTTATACTAGCTAATAATCTGCCCTTTAGCGGCCAAAATCATTCTCTAATATTGCTGAATAATATTTAAGAGCCACAGTGTAAAAGCAATTTGTGTTCAATATGTGAAAAGTAATTGAGTAAATTTTTGTCTCCAACCTAGTAATATGTAATGCTTTTTTATATACATTTTCGATGAATTTTGAACGCGACCACCACACGTTACTTATTTTTTCATTCAGAAATGGATAATGTGATAATATTATATGAGATTTGTAAGGTATTTTTTAACCGACTTCAGGAGGAGGTACTCAATTCGACTGCATGTTTTTTATGTGTGTTACCTCATTACTTTATTTTAGGTGAACCGATTTCGATGATTCTTTTTTTCGATCTTAATTAAGTTTTCTAAAGATAAATAGATCTGGTGAAGCATTTACTTCATTTGTAAGATTATTGATAAAATACGTTATTAAGTTTGTATTCGATGAATCTTGAAACTGTGAGAAAGGGGGTGATCAATATGTATATTATATATAGTTTGGTCTATTGATTGGAGATTGCGTTTACAACAAACCTTGCATCTTCCGAGTTTCCACGGATACGACTGGTGACCAATGCGAAGCTAATAAATTTTATTGACAAGTTTAAGAATTATGTTCTTCAGTTGACGTTGCTTACCAATAACACAAATGTTTTTATTCTTGTACTGGGAAGAACTTGTCCCCGTGTGGGCAAGAATACCCACTACCCCATATCTTCCCGTGGGTGTCGGTCTCTCCATCAATTCCGGGTAAAGTCTCATCATAACTAACAAAACGACCCAAACTTGGCACACCTAGTTCTACTCGTCCAGGAGTTCAGTAATGGTCACCAAGTACACCATCAGGTCTCTCTATCAAGTCCGGAGGTAAAGTCTCATCATAATCTAACAAAACGAGCCCAAACTTGGCACCTAGTTCAACTCGTCCAGGAGTTCCAGTAATGGTCACCAGTACACCATCAGGTCTCTCTATCAAGTCCGGAGGTAAGTCTCATCATAACTAACAAAACGAGCCCAAACTTGGCACACCTAGTTCAACTCGTCCAGGAGTTCCAGTAATGGTCACCGAAGTACACTATCAGGTCTCTCCATCAGTCCGGAGGTAAGTCTCATCATAACTAACAAAACGAGCCAAACTTGGCACCTAGTTCAACTCGTCCAGGAGTTCCAGTAATGGTCACCGAAGTACATATCAGGTCTCTCCATCAGTCCAGGTAAAGTCTCATCATAACTAACAAAACGAACCCAAACTTTGCACACCTAGTTCTACTAGTCCAGGAGTTACAGTAATGGTCACCGAAGTACACCATCAGGTCTCTCCATCAATTCCGGAGGTAAAGTCTCATCATAACTAACAAAACGAGCCCAAACTTGGCACACCTAGTTCAACTCGTCCAGGAGTTCCAGTAATGGTCACCGAAGTACACCATCAGGTCTCTCTATCAAGTCCGGAGGTAAAGTCTCATCAAAACTAACAAAACGAGCCCAAACTTGGCACACCTAGTTCAACTCGTCCAGGAGTTCCAGTAATGGTCACCGAAGTACACTATCAGGTCTCTCCATCAAGTCCGGAGGTAAAGTCTCATCATAACTAACAAAACGAACCCAAACTTTGCACACCTAGTTCTACTAGTCCAGGAGTTACAGTAATGGTCACCGAAGTACACCATCAGGTCTCTCCATCAATTCCGGAGGTAAAGTCTCATCATAACTAACAAAACGAGCCCAAACTTGGCACACCTAGTTCTACTCGTCCAGGAGTTCCAGTAATGGTCACCGAAGTACACCATCAGGTCTCTCCATCAAGTCCGGAGGTAAAGTCTCATCATAACTAACAAAACGAGCCCAACTTGCACACCTAGTTCTACTCGTCCAGGAGTTCCAGTAATGGTCACCGAAGTACACCATCAGGTCTCTCCATCAAGTCCGGAGGTAAAGTCTCATCATAACTAACAAAACGAGCCCAAACTTGGCACACCTAGTTCTACTCGTCCAGGAGTTCCAGTAATGGTCACCGAAGTACACCGTCAGGTCTCTCCATCAAGTCCGGAGGTAAAGTCTCATCATAACTAACAAAACGAGCCCAAACTCGGCACATCTAGTTCTACTCGACTAGGAGTTCCAGTAGCAGTCACCGATGAACACTTTCAGATCACTTCATAAAGTTCAAGACGAATAGGCATTTATATAATTATTTATATATATAAATCCCGCTTACTTTCAGCGAAACATAATGTTATAACAAAAATGTGTGATTATAAAAATAATAATATTATTTTTATAATCACACATTTTTTTTCTTAACGATATCATACGCCGGTCTCTTGCCACCGTCAACGTGCCAAGTCTACTTGAGCCGTCTGGTATTGCAAGAGACGATGGCAAGAGACCGGACGGTATGAGTTTGATTCCATGGAAGATGGGCCGGGTGCTGGTATGGGATGCAACCTGTTCAGACACACTTGCCCTTCCCATCTACATGGACCAACAACAGAACTGGTGCGGCTTGAAGCGGCTGAAAAGCTAAAACATGCAAATACAGGGTCTAGGCTGAATATGTTTTTGTCCCATTCGGTGTCGAGACCCTTGTTCCGTCAAGTCCTAGCGCTATAAGGCTTTTAAGGAAATAGAAAAAGGTTAGTCGACGTCACAGGAGACCGAAGGCTGGCAGCTACCTCGGACAAAGAATTAGTATAGCTATTCAAAGGGGAACGCTGCCAGTATCTTCGGACCTTGCCTAAAGGACTATTTTTAATAATATATTTTAGTTATTACAATATTTTTTTAAGGTTTTTAGTTTTAGGTTCATTATTCTAGTATATATTTATTTTATAAATTGTGTAAGTAACAAAAAATTGGTTAATAAATGAAGGCTATATCACACATTTTACACACACACACTTGACAGGCCTTGTCAAGTACCTATGTATCAAATTCGAATATTTTGTGTATGTACAGCGATCTTTTTGACTGCTGCAATCAGGCAGGCGATACAGTATCCACTCATGACGGCGACCGAGCGCGGACTGAGGTTTCATCGAAATTTTTGTACAATAAATCAAAACAGGCACCAAAAATAAAATAACCCTTATTGCAATCCATTATGATTCATCCGTATTAGCAAAATATGTGAAAAAATAAGCATCAGTTTTTATTTTTTTTACGACTATTTGTGACATTTTGATAAAAAGTCATCACCACTGTTTTTTATTGAATATGTCTGCCTACTTATAGTATTTTTAGAAATCTTAATATATGTTGATAATAGAACAAAAATGTACCTAAACATGAGCCGGTATCGTTAATTTTGTAGAAAATGGCTAGGGAAGATCGTATTTACAATATAAAAAACTATTATTTTCAACAAAAAAGTCACCACCATTTGAAGATGAAGAACCATTCTATACGTGGTAGCAATTAGCTATGTTTGATTTGGTTTAGTTTTGTCACAAAATGTACCGAAAAACAGCATAATTTCGCCCGATTTGCAAACGCACCCTTAAAAGAAACACGTTAATAATCACAATAATACATTTTGGAAAATCAAGGGGCAATTACAAGACTTGCTGAATCAATCTGATGAAGGGATATCAAATGAAGATATACACAACTATGTTATGATATATATACTGCACTTCAGTAGCAGCAGCAATAGTAACGGCAGTTATCTACATGAATAGAAGAAAACTGTATTATATCCCCACGGCGAGGCCAGCCGACGCGACTCCCGCGGCCTCCGCGCCCGGCAGTCCGCCGCCGCCACAGCCGACCGAGAGCCGTGTACTCAGCGGTCCGCGCACTGCGGATAAGACTACATCCACAATGTTTGACAAGATTATTAAGTTCGAATGTAAAATAGACGAATAATATTTTTCTTATTTTATATACTTTACAGATTTTATTCTTTCTTTTGTTTTAGGCTTGGCAATATGTACGAGTAAGTCCGTACATTTTTATATGTTAGCGTAATTGGAGCGCGAGCTCGTGTTTGCCGTCATTTTAGTGCATTGTACACATGTTTTCTTTTGTAATATATTAAGTACCGTTAGCAAGGCGCTACAGTTAACAGTGTTTTATTTTGCATCCTACAATCTCAGTATTTGAGTGGTACTTCTCAACAGCATTTAATCTTGCATTGCACTGCATTACATATTTGCATAGTTACGCGTACACGTAGTTTCAAATCAACCCGACGTTTTGAAGGGGATGAAAATCACATTCAAAAATTACGCTACATAGATACATAACAAGCTAATAAAAGCGTTTTAAAATCGTGGGCAAACATTGTCTAGGAAGGCGGGCCGTGAAAGCCTGTTACTTACAGAAAACGTAAAAGCAACCGCAATAGGAAACAAAGGTAAGGCGCTGGCGATAACTGAGAGTAATTTCAAGGCGACAGATATCAAAATTCCCTTCTACATTTATAATGTTGACAAGGGGGCTTTAGAACAAGATGTTGATGATTATGTATTTTAATTAAGACACAGGTTGTTATTTTGCCGGAAAAAAAATTAACATGAAAATAGAAAGGGGCTATATTATATTTTCTTATAAATTCATGATATCACGGGCTAAGTTAACAGTTTTTATGGATGAATACCTAGGGCTGAAGGGGTATCTTATAGGAGGTTTATTAATTTTAGCAATAAAGTACAGTCTCAGAGCAGTGAATTAATTAAACGTACATAATTAATGGCTACAACAAGTGTTAAATTTGTAACTTTTAACTGTAAGGGCTTAAAATGATTGCAACAGTGTATAAAGGAATTATGTTCGATGGCGGATTTGGGATATTGTAGCGTAAAAGTATATTTAGTGTTGTGAGTCTAGTACAGTGTCAAAGTGATCGATTGACAGCTATAAAAATAACATTTGTGAATAAGAAGATACTGATATTTTCTATATTACAATTTCAAAGGGGAAGTATTATCAACTATTGGAAATTGTGGTATTAATTCTGTGTTTATGTCAGGGGATTTTAATGCACATCCTAATCAGTTATTTAGAGCAGAAATGCAATTTTTTTTTGTAATAACCAGAGCTGGGCATGTGCTGATATGAAGTCGCGGGGAGAGAAGTCGGACACGTACATTTTTGTCAGTGATGTACATGGTTGTATAAGGTGGCTTGACCATTGCCTTGTAACAGAGGCGGTATGGAGATCGATTGTCAATGTTAGCGTGATACATGATGTGTACTGGTTTGAGTATCTACCAGTGGCGGTTGAATGTAATTTAGAATTGGTCATACCTAAAATTACTTTAAAACATAAAATGAATAATAAAGTATTATCAGGAGAACGGAATAGAAAACAAATTGAACTGTATAAACAAATCTGTAACAGTAACTTAAAACTGATACTTTCCAAATGAGTGAGTGTGGATAGAAATTTTAACAAAATCAGTCATAAGAAAGTCATTGATCTATAATAGAGATATTGATAAGTCCACGACCGAGGCAGTGATGCCGAGTAGGGTGCAGAGAGGTTCGGAAGGGCGGCTATATCCCTGTTACCAGTATATTACGGACTCTCATTGGGAGGCTCGTGCTCATTTTAAGAGATGGCTGCTAAATCGGAAGCAGGTAAAAATGGATGTACTGGCAACCCATAATTATAATTAGTCGTTTAATCATTTTTGGAAGCAGACGAAAATACTTAATCCGCGGCCGAGTCTCCCAGTGAGTGTGGCGGGCAAAGTAGACATTGCCAACATTTTCAAACAACATTTTCAAACGCACTCTATGGTTTTTGCGCAAAAGGCGATGCTCCACGCTGTGAGTCCTTCTTCAGATGAACCCGTTAGAGTAATATGAAAACAGGTGTCACAGGAGTTACGGAACATGGTGAAAGGTACAGAAAAAAATAGAAAAGGTACCCCTGGACACGGCAGACTTAGTATGGATCATCCAAAGCACACCAGCCCTCATTTGTGTAGAGTGTTTGCTATGTTTTCACTTTTATATCAGGCATGTCTGTTTACCAGATGATATGTTGAGAGCAGTTGTGGTACCGATCGTAAAGAACAGAACAGGAGATATTAGTGATAAACATAACTATAGATCCATTACACTAGCTACCATATTGGCCAAGGTGCTTGACGGTATGCTGGACGGTTATCATGTTCAGTATGTGACACTCGAAGATGCTCAATTTGGGTTTAAGGCGGGTCTCCCGACTGAGAGTGCAATATTAGTTCTTAAACACACCGTCATGTATTATACTGACCATAAAACGCCAGTTTATGCTGCCTTTTTGGACCTCTCAAAGGCATTTGTTCTGGTCAATTATGACAAACTATGGGCCAAACTGAGCGAAAATAGTTTGCCGGAGGGTATAACAAGTCTATTCAAGTGCTAATATAGGCATCAGACCAATTTTGTAAGATGGGCAGGTTGCCTGGTTGATTCTTATCAATTAAAGTGTGGAGTTAGGCAGGGGGGTCTGAGCTCTCCTACTTTATTTAATATATAATACATATGGGAACTGGTTCGTAAGCTCAGCAATACCTGTGGTGGTTGCTCCATAGATGGTCATATAGTCGACAATATTAGTTACGCCGATGACATGGTATTGTTAAGCCCATTGATAAGTGCCCTACGTAGGATCTTGGCTATGTGTGAGGCATATGCTCAAACATATGGATTGACGTATAACATGAAAAAATGCGAGTTGCTGGTGTTTTGGGTGGGGAAAATTAATCCTTCTTATGTACGGCCCGTGACACTAGGTGGGGTTGCGCTAAGACGAGTCTCTCAGCTTGTGTATTTAAAACATGATGTGAATGAAAACCTGACTGATGACCTAGACGTGGAAAATGAACGCAAGGGGCTCGCGATTCGCTGTAATATGCTGGCTCGCAGGTTTGCCAAGTGTTCAAAGGCAGTCAAAACAATATTGTTTAGGGCCTTCTGCCAATCATTTTATACCTGCAGCCTGTGTGCCAACTGCACGTAGAGGGTCATGAACGCTCTGAGAGTTCAGTACAATAATGAAAAAACCTTCAGGATGTTGATAGGGCTGTTATTTATACACATAATACAAAAACAAACTATAATAAATTATCCAATATGTAGGCGAATCCAGTGCCTCCAGATAGGACTCTCAATATGTTCAGCAATGACCTTCAGGTAGCCGCTAAACTGTCTCTTACTCTGCGCATCAACGATGCTGCTCTTTTTCTAATTATGGCATAATAGCCATCCACTTTGTGACTCTGCAAACTTCGCTGACGCACTACAATAGCAGCCCTATCAAATTTTTGAAAACAATTATTCTTGATCAAATGTAAAATTTCTTTAATATAAATAATTTACTTCATAAAAATAAATTTGGTTTCACAAAGAGTCGCTCGACAACTGACGCCAGTGTTGAGCTGATTAAATATATCTTTAATGCATAGGAGAATTCACAGGATGCTTTGGGTATATTCTGTGACCTATCCAAGGCCTTCGATTGTGTTCACCATGAAACATTAATCAGGAAACTTCAACACTACGGTGTAAGAAGTGATGCTCTTAAATTAATTATTTCATATTTCAGTAATAGAACGCTTCTCGGCCCCTTTCTGTTTCTTGTATACATTAATGACTTACCTGACATAGTTAGGGATAACCACGATATAGTGTTATTTGCTGATGACACTTCATTAATTTTCAAATTAAAACGTCAATTACTAAAATACTAGCTGTTACCCGCGGCTTCGCCCGCATGGTCACTGGGAAATGAATTATCCATTGCTTTTTGAATTGAAAGAAAACTGAGTTTTATAGATTTGTCAGAGATGCAGCCATTAAAAGGAAACTGAGCAAAATTGATTCGTCAGCCTATTTAAATATTTTGAAACGCAGCGTATAGGAAAGCATGAAAATAGCCTGCTTATTCCAAATGGAAATCGGATATTTTTTTAATTAAAGGAAACTGAGCATAATTATCCGTCAGGGATGCAGACTTTTGAAAAGAAACTGAGCTAAATTGATTCGTCAGAGATGCAGTTTTCTGAATTGAAAGGAAACTGAGCCAAATAAAAGATCCGTCAGAGATGCAGCCTTTTGAGTTGAAAGGAAACTGAGCTTAATAGGTCTGTCAGAGGTGCAGCATTTAGAATTGAAAAGAAACTGAGCTAATTAGGAAATTTTGAATTGAAAGGGAAGATCTGTGGGAATTCTGATTAATTGATTGTGGGAATTTTGGAAAAAAAACTAACTGAACACTATTTTAAGACGCTACTGTACACAATGTTATATGTTTTTCCATTCGGGGAAAGAATGTGAAGATTCTGGGCATTTGACACACGCGAACATGCTACATACAGCTGACCATGAGAGAAGCACGGTTTTCTAAGTCGACCCCGCTATCTGTAACGTTTGCCCTTGCGCTTTATTAATTGTCATTGCAAAACTGAGCAATAGGGAACTGCAACCTTTGAATTGAAAGGAAGATCTGTGGGAATTATAGGATCCGTGGTATAATAACATTTCACCTTTTCCTACGCCTGTCAAAATTGTAGCACCGATTATGTTCCGTCAAGATGTGTCACACGCAGCCTTGTCCGTTACATAACCGAGGAGCATCTAAATTTCGCATTAGCATGACTGGGACGCCTAATTTTAATTGAAGCTTATGTGAGGGCACCTGACAACTCTAGAGAATTTAGAAACTCTACGGGATATGAAGTGCTCTGTTCTGTGTCCACTGTGTCTACTGACAAATACTCTGTTATTTCTCCTGCTACTTCGCTTAATATATCTGAATTTATTTTGTTAACGCTCTCATTTCTTGGTGCAAGAATCGCCTTTCACATAACCATTTGTCTTCATGCATGTTGTTCGTTAAATCTGAATAAACGCTCGCAATTAATTCGGAATGACTCTGTACTAAATGACAAAATCTCTCGTCAATTTAACGCAGCCTCAGCATCCGTTTCCAACCGCCCATCGCCAATTTTAGTAGTGTGTCAGCATAGTTTCCAGCATTGATATCATTATACAAATGCACTCTCATATTCGTAGTTAAACTGAATTTTGTCACCTTGTTCCATAAAATAGACGACTTGAGGCATGCTTTAATTTCATCTGCAGGTGTGCCCTTTTGAATGACAGGTAAAGTTTATGAAAGTCACCAGCCAGTAAAACCACCATTCCTCCCATTACATCGGTATTGCTGCACAAATCCTGGAGCGTTCGATTTAGTGCTTCCACAGATTTTTTATGCGACATTGTACTTTCGTCCCACACTAATAGTTTGCATTGTCGTAGCATTATACCTCGTGCACTATTTTTGCTAAAGTTGCAGATCGGCGATTCTTCCTGGGCTAGATTTAGAGGGAGTTTTAAAACAGAATTTGCAGTGCGGCCCCCGCTTAGCAGCGTGGCGGCTATACTGGAGGAAGCTACGGCCACAGCAATGTTTTTATCTTTCCGTACTTGCGCTAATAATAAATTTAACAAAAAATGTCTTCCCAGTTCCTCCAGGGTCATCTAAAAAGAAAAGTGCACCAATTCCAGATTCAATTTGTCCTAATACTTTGTTAAAAACTCGTTTTTGTTCGGGAAGCAAGCGGGGTACAAATTCGGCTACTTGCTGCTGCAAAGCCGGTATATTGTAGTTTGTTTCACGTATAATTTCATCATTTAGTTCATTTTCGGTTGTTCGCTGAGGGCTTATCATTCCAAAGTCGCTTAATTTTTTGCCTACCATTGCCATTACTTTATCTTCAATTTTTCCAAGTGCTTCATTATAAATGTGTTCATTGTATGTCATGTTCGCGTGTGTCTGCTGTAACCTTCGCAAAATATCTTCCGCCATGTACTATTTATATTTGTCCCACTATTTATGTGCATTAGATAGCCCGCAAGATGATATGAGAGTTGCATAAAGATCCCCAATTTTGGCTGGTGACTGGCACTGCACAGCTTCCTCCATGGTTTCATCCCAGTGATTATCGTTTTCTAAAAGATGCAGAGCTTCACATGCTTCTCTATAAGTTGCGCATTCCTGACCATTGACAGTTTTAAGGTCTTTATATCCTGTAGGACCCCGAACATGGTGCTGCAGCAATTGTAAACAGAAACATACACAGACGGTATACACACGACCAAGGGCATCTGATGACTTTACACCGGGCCAATTTGCAACAGGCGCGCCTTGAATACGGCGTTTCCACTCCTTCCTAGATGTGTTCCAAGTATAATAGCGGGAGACTTCAGAATATAACAACGTTTTTGCAAAGGGGTCGGTTTGACAAAGTTGAAAGAAGGCTGTTAGTGTAGTTTTTGGCGGAACTCTCAAAAAATATTTTTCTTATAATTTTGCACAATTTTTCTTATTGTAATACCGATTCATTCATAACCACATATAAGAACTGTATTCATTTCCGTTCAATAAATACTACTAAGGCTTATTAATAAGGCTTACTAAGAACTGTTTCTACCATTGTTAAGTAATAGTTAAGGGTGAAAGCGTGACAGGTGGTGATAGTATTTCTGATCCATCCTTATAATCACGCCTGTAACCCTTGCGGGGTAGGCAGAGCATCAACGGATTACTTAATATCGTCTGCGAGGTTATCGCCTATTCTGTGAATTACGATGCACCAAATCGTTTGAAGAAAATCAGCTGGTGAATTTTATGTTTTTTATCGCTCTCTTCCCGGTCCTGCTTGGAAAAATACAGATCCATACATCACGGTGGCGCCACCTAGCTGAATTTAATTTTGCAACATATTCGATTTTCCCACGGGAATGATATGTTTTTCCGCTGAAAAAGTAGCCTATGTCACTAATTTTAGTAAAAAGACATAATAATCCAGATATTCTGACCTTCTGTGTTCGTCCATCGTACCGTCGTCCGTCTTGTAGAATCACGGTGGCGCCACCTAGCTGAATTTAATTTTGCAACATATTCGATTTTCCCACGGGAATGATATATAGCCTATATCACTCTACAGCCACTTATCTATCCCCATACAAATAATCATGCCATGCCGACGCTCTGTTGCGACATGAAAGAAGGACAAACATGTGCAACATATTCGATTTTCCCACGGGAAAGAGATGTTTTTCCGCAGAAAAAAGTAGCCTATGTCACTCTACAGCCACCGAACTATCCCCATACAAAAAATCATGCCATGCCGACGCTCTGTTGCGACGTGAAAGAAGGACAAATAAACAAACAAACACACTTTCGCATTTATAATATTAGTTTGGATTGGGCCTCTATGTCAATAAATCATCATACTTGAAATATATATTGGCGATCTTTTATTATGACATAAAAGGTGAAATTAGAATTATTAAAATGTAACTAATTTTAATACGTCTTTTCTCACATAATTTATCAATAAGTACATAAACACTAACACCTGTCACCCAGAGGCGTAGACAGAGAATGCGGACTTCCATTTGGCACGAGCCTGACACACCTTTCTCGCCTTCTTTACATCCGTATACCTACGCATACATTCTTAACAGAATTGTTACATTTTTTACTATATTTATAACAATAAAAGAACGAAAAACTAGATTCATCAAACTACAATAAGAACGTTTACTGAATTGCTATACTTAGCCTTTGGGAAAAAAGAACCTCCATTGTCTCCAAGGGTGACGAATTGTCTGTATTTTAGTGTTTCTAATTATTTTTATTATAATTGTTTCTTACATTTTCAAATATATTCTTATAAACAACAAAATACAAACTCAAATATATGGCTTTAAAACTGTTTTTAGATATTTGTAATTAAACTTTTATTCATCATAATATACTTAAGAGAATTCTCACTATAATAAAATATAAGTACTCCTATGTCGGTTGCAGTGACTGTAGCGTGAAACTGTCTAACAAAACAATGTCTGCTAGACACTTGGCAGCAAGTCCTGTCCACAGTTTGTAACTTAGATGCTAGGAGTTTTAGCCACACGATGTTTGCTAACAAAATATCTAATTCTCATGATTTTAGAACTGTTCGAATTTGTTACTTGTAAACACTGAAACCTTTAAGTTGAAAAAGTAATACTTATTTTTAATAATCTTAAGTAAGAATTCAGTAAATTGTATTTTTGAATGATGGAGAATTTCTAACCCCAGCTCTTGTAACTTGAAGACCATCTTTAGTGCCGAATGAGGTCGCGCATTGTCGTGCAGGAGCAGCGGGGACGATCGATTGACCAAAGCTGGTTAGAGACGGGCGAGCTACTCCATTATTGTGTTCAGTTCTCCACAGTACACATCTGCAGCAATGCTCATCCCGTTTGGTAAGAAGATTTGATGAATCACACCGGTGCTAAACCACACAAACAGTGACCATCACTTTTTTAGAGACAAGTTTTCGTTTAGGGCATTGTTTAGGTGCTGATCCAGGATCCAACTTGCTGAGTGCTTGCGACTGTCAAACAGAATTCATTTATCGTCGCAGGTAACAATGCAGTTCAAAATTCCTTCCCTTGTGTACCTGTTGAGCAGTGCAAGGCACGTCTCGACGCGTGCTTTGCGCTGGCGATCATTGAGTTCGTGGGGCACCCATTTGTCAAAATTTTATACCTTGCCAATTTGACGAAAATGGATCAATATTGTTTTGATGCTAACGTCGAAATTTGCTGCTTATTCAGCCGTAGATTGTGTATCATCAGCTTCCACAATCGCCTTTAATTCGTCATTGTCGACCAAAGTTTTTGGACAAACACGGGGTTCATTTTTCAGGTCGAAAGATGTAGATATCTATGGGTCCAAAGCAACAACTTACTATCAGGTGGACTGTAAGCTCGTTTGTCACTCTACCCTATTAAAAAAATTAAATCTATCCATGATGATGAAAAATATTCAAATGCGATGAAAACATAACGCTCATCAGCGTTATCTTTTCATCGCATTTGAATTTATAAACAATAAACAAAAAATTTATAAACAAATGACTAATTTTGAAAAAAGAATTCAATTTTTTAAAAAATAAAATAATTTTAAATTAGAATAATTAGCCAAACGACCATGGTAACGGCGGGGCAGGGTGTACTAAGAATCTCTGGTGAAGTTTCGATTGCCACCTACAACGACTCGACCTGGCAACTTCTAACGCACGCACCCTGAGGACTGACGAGAAGATCCTGGAGCTGGAAGAAGAAATAGACAAGTTGCGCTGGAATATTATAGGATTATCCGAGGCCCGAAGAGAGGGGGAGGACACGGTAATCCTCGAATCCGGCAACTTGTTCTATCACCGGGAGGGCGACCATCTGTCCCAAGGTGTCGGCTTTATCGTCCACAAGTCTCTCGTTAACAACGTTGTAAAGATTGGGAGTGAGTCGACGAGGGTTGCGTACCTTATACTCAAAATCACCAAACGGTATTCGCTGAAGGTCATACAGGTTTACGCACCAACCTCGTCACACCCCGATGAGGAGGTGGAGGATATATCTAGAGCCATGCATTCCTCCAAAACCCACTATACGGTGTTAATGGGAGACTTCAACGCAAAACTAAGCACAAGAGAAAACGGTGAGCTAAAAATAGGGAAATTCGGAATAGGGCAACGGAACCCAAGGGGCCAGCAGCTGGCTGACTTCATGGAGAAAGAACTCTTTCTTCCAGAAGCAGGAAGTGGACCTGGTCGAGCCCCGAGGGTTCGACAAAAAATGAGATTGACTTCATTATGACGACCAGACGACAACTGTTCAGTGATGTCTCAGTGATCACGAGGGTGAAAACTGGTAGCGATCACCGAATGGTTAGAGGCACACTGAACCTAAACGTTAAGTTGGAGAGGTTTCGTCTAATTAAGTCAACGCTCCATCCTCCTCGTGCTCTGATCCAAAGTCCCGAAACCTTTCAGCTCGAGTTACAAAACCGTTTTCAGTGCTTAGAATATTTAAATGCAGTGGACGATATGAATGACAAGCTCGTGGAAACTGTCCATGCGGTCAGAGCTTAGTTCTGCAAGACCCGCTGCAGAAGAATACAAAAACTCTCCGATCACACTCTAAATCTCATAGCTGTTAGACGGGAAATGAAGCTGCAGTCTTTAACAGATTTGACAGCATACAGGCAACTGAATTGACAGATCTTCAAATGCATGCGGCGGGACTTACGCAACTTCAATAAAGCTTGTATTGAAGAAGCAATCGAGCGGAACCAAGGCTCCAAAGTCTTTGCCAGAGATCTGTCTGCCAGAAAAAGCCAACTGTCAAAGCTGAAGAACGAGTGCGGCAGCGTCGTTTCCGGGATACCTGAGATTTTGGGTGAGATTGAGAGGTTCTATGGGCAGCTGTACACATCATCGTTGGAGCCACACGCAAGTGTGAGTAACGATCCAAGAGCAAGTCTTATCCGACACTATTCTGAATATATCCCAGACTTCAGTCTGAGCGAGATTAAAATGGCTCTCCAGCATCTTAAAACGGCAAGGCCCCAGCTGAGGATGGAATTACATAGAAGCTTCTGAAAGCGGGTGGAAAACCGGTACTTGAAGTCCTTCAGAAGCTCTTTAATTCCGTCCTCCATAGTGGCATTACTCCAGAGGCGTGGAGCAGAAGTGCGGTGGTCTTGTTCTTCAAGAAAGGCGACAACGCCCTCTTGAAGAACTACAGACCGATTTCCCTTCTGAGCCGCGTCTACGTGCTGTTTTCGAGAGTCATTACGAATCGTCTCGCACGCAGACTCGACGACTTCCAGCCTCCCGAACAAGCCGGTTTCCGAAAACGCTAATATCATAGACCACATACACACCCTTCGGCAAATTGTACAGAAGACAGAAAAGTACAATCTGCCACTTTGCTTTGCGTATGTGAACTATGAGAAAGCCTTTGATTCCGTAGAAATTTGGGCGGTGCTACAGTCCCTTCAGCGGTGCCAAGTTGACTGTCGGTATATCGAAGTGCTGAAGTGATTGTACGGTAGAGCTACGATGGCTATCCGAGTACAGAATCAGAGTACGAAACCTATTCAACTGCAGAGAGGTGTAAGACAGGGTGACGTTATATCCCTGAAACTCTTTACCGCTGCATTGGAAGACGTTTTCAAGCTACTGGACTGGAAAGGATACGGTATTAACATCAATGGCGAGTAAATCACTCACCTTCGATTTGCCGACGATATAGTCCTTATGGCAGAATTGCTGGAGGACCTAAGCACTATGCTCAATAACCTCAATAGTGCCTCCCAACGGTTAGGTCTTAAGATGAACATGGACAAAACAAAGATCATGTTTAATGTCTATGTCACACCTATGCCGATAGTTGTTGGGAGCACTAAGCTCGAAGTTGTTGACGAGTATGTTTACCTGGGACAAATAGCCCGACTAGGTTAGTTCAACTTCGACCGAGAGGTCAATCGACGGATTCAACTCGGTTGGGCAGCGTTCGGGAAATTACGGCACATCTTCTCGTCAGATATACCTCAAAACTTGAAAACGAAACTTTACAACCAGTGCGTGTTGCCAGTGATGGCCTATGGAACTGAGACGTGGTCCTTCACTGCTGGCGGGATGAAGAAGCTCAAGGTGAGGGCTATGCTCAGAGTTTCTCTGCGTGATAAACTTAGAAATGAGGATAGCCGCAGTAGATCTAGAGTGACCGACATAGCCCAACGGATTAGTAAGCTGAAGTGGCAATGGGCCGGCCATATACTCAAAGAAACGACAACCGATGGGGAAAAAGTTCTTGAGTGGCGGCCTCGTACCGGCGGACTAAGTGTAGGGCACTAGATGGAGTGACTACCTGGTAAGACATGCAGGAAGTCGATGGATGCAGGTGGTTCAGGACCGTGCTTTGTGGAATTCTTTGGGGGAGGCCTATGTTCAGCAGTGGACTTGTGAGGCTGTAATGATGATGATGACTTAGCCAAATAAAAATTATTTTTATTTGAAATGGCCAGTATTGCAAAACGGCAATTCCATAGGTAAAGATTTATAATTAATTTATAAACGTTGATTCGCTAATAAATCAGAATAGAAAGCTAAACCGATAGCATACTTTGTGTAAAATTTTCTATTAAGGAGGAATTAAGGACTTAAATGTAATGTTTCACAGCCTGTAATTATACTGATCTTTACCTCCTCTCCACCTCTACCTATATACCAATCAGACCGTTACAGCAGTGTAGGCACTGGTATTTGGCGGCAAAAAAGGTAAGAGATAATTACCTTACTAGATCATAAGCAGAAAACGAGTCTTGACTCCTCTTTTTCTCTGATCCAGTTTGAAGAGTAATAATACAAGAATAATAACATGGGATGCAACACATTTGCCTTCATTTCTTGGAGTTAGTTGCGAGTGTTCATGGCAAATTACTGTGTGGTCCATAGCAAATTACATAAGAGAATTGATCGCCTCATTTCATCTCGTGGTTTTATCTCGTAAGAGGTGACTATGAAAAATTCCAACTTTTTTATAGGCAAGGGGGCAAACGAGCATGCGGTTCACCTGATGGTATGTGACTACCGCCGCCCACGAACAACTACAACACCAGGGGAATTAAAGGTATGTTGCCGGCATTTTAAAAAGGAGTAGGCTCATTTCTTGATGGTCCCTAAGTCGTGTCGGTCCGGAAAAATCGCTGCTGGTAATCGATTCCACAAGGAAGTTGTGCGAGAAAAAAAACTTCTTCTAAATCGCACAGTAGTGGACTGCCAATCATCCAGATGGTATGGATGGTATCGCGAGTTTTGTCGCGATGAGCGATGGTGAAATTGAGCGGCTGGAATTAGTCCGAACAATTCCTCAGAGCACTCCCCGTGACAGATGCGATAGAATACGCAAAGAGATGCAACATCTCTACGCAGTGCCAGTGAGTCCAGCCGATCGGAAAGAACTCGGTCGTCGACGATTCGAGCCACTCTGCGCTGGATGCGGTCAAGTGGAAGGAGCTGGCACTGGGAAGCCCCTGCCCAGAGATGGGAACAGTATTCCATGTGGGGCCGAACCTGCGCCTTGTAAAGTTGCAAGCGGTGTGCCGGCATGAAATATTGTCCCGCTGTGCTGAGCACGCCTAGCTTTTTAGAGGCCGATTTGGTCTTCTCTTCCAAGTGACCACGAAACTGCACATCACTCGATATGTCGACACCGAGGATTCCGATACTGGCTGAGGCAGCAGGAGGAGTGCCTTGAAACTGAGGAGATACGACAAAGAGGTTCTTTTTAGCGGTAAACACGCAAACTTGTTCAAATTTTAAGTGCTGATTTACCACGTGCTCGGCGGTGAAGGAAAACACCGTGAGGAAACCTGCATGTCTGAGAAATCAAAAAAATATTTTGAAGACATGTGAAGTTCCCCAACACGCATTGGGGCAGCGCGGCGGTCATTTCCTTGCCCTAAAACCCTCTCAGAAATGAAAGGGGGCCTGTGCCCAGCAGTGAGACGTATATAGGCTGTAACTTTACTTTACTTTACGCAAACTTGTGTCTTCTGGGGATTGAACTGGACTAGATTTAGTCGCACTCAGTCTGAGACTTTGTTCAACAAAGTCTCGACTTCAGACACAAGTTTGTTCCGGTAGTCGGCGACGTTTTCCCGTGAAATATTGGCACGGCCGGTGTATAAAGCATCACCAGTGCTGTCGTCTGCATAGCAATGAATGCTACCGGTTTGCATAATATGCAGGAGAAACAGCGTTGGTGATAGCACGCAGCCTTGTGGAACACCAGCGTTAATGGGCTTGTAATCGGAGCATGCACTGTCTACTACGACCTTGATGCTCCAATCTGCAAGAAAGCTGGTGATCTAATTGTACAATTTCTCGGGAATCCCATGGGAAGGGAGCTTCGAAAGAAGCGCTTTGTGCCAAACCCGTTCGAAGGCCTTCGCTATGTCCAAACTAACAGTCAACGGCTCCCCCTAGGACTCTACTGCCTCCGTTCATCTATGAGTTAGGTAAACTAGAAGATCACCAGCTAAGCGACCTCAACGGAAACCGTACTGGCGGTCACTAATCAGTTGGTGATCCTCAAGGTACCGCATGAGCTGGCAGTTAATAATAGTTTCCATTACTTTGGCGAACAAGGAGGTGATAATGATATGCCTGTACTTGGACGGATCTGAACGGTTACCTTTTTGGTACTCCTACTCCCTAGGCATAGTTCAGGACTACGCCTAGGGAGTAGGAGCACCGGAAAAGACGCGTTAAAACCGGTGCCAACTCCAGAGCACACGTCTTCAGCGCAATAGGTGGGACTCCATCAGGCCCACTCGTCTTGTTGACGTCCAGGGAGAGGAGTGCTTTACGCACCGAGTGCTGTGTACAGCACTTCCTGCATGGAGCACTCACACGGCGGGATGGTCGGCGGTGTGTTTCCCCCGTCATCGAGAGTCGTGTTGGAAGCAAAAAAAGAGCCTAGCAGATCGGCTTTCTCTTTTGCGTCATGGGCAAGTGAGTCGTTCACCCTGAGCAGAGATGGCAGAGATGGCTGACAGAAGTTCTCTTGGATAGCCTTGGCGAGAGACCAGAATGCACGTGTTCCCGAAGGGAGGCGAACTAGTTCCTCGCCAATTGCCGATGTGCTCTGACTTTGCCTTGGCAGTGATGCTTTTGAAGGACCTGGAGGTGGAATTATACTTCTTTTTAAGAGCGCTGGTGTTTACATCCCGGGACGTTGATGCGTCAGCCCAGTCCCGGTAGCACTCCTGCTTATAGCGTGATGTAATATTACAGGAGTGACCAAACCATAGCTGAGTTCTGCCTCCGATAGGCACCACAGATGATGGAATAAATAATTCATTCCCTGAAGCACCACATCAGTGACAGAATCAACAACAACGTTGGGTTCATCCGGCGAGAAGCAAACCCGCCCCCAAGGGTAGGATGCAATAAAAGTTCGCATCCCGTCCCAATCGGCCAAATTATAGTGCCAAACACGGCGGCGAGCTGCAGATCGCAACTGTGATGAGAGCGTGAGTGGCACCGTACTCCGGATCAAACAATGGTCCGAAAAGCTAAGAGGGGCATCGATGTAGACCTGATATCCGTCCGTATGAGAGGTCAGCAGAAGGTCCAACAGGGAAGGTACATGATCGTCCACATCTGGGATCCGCGTAGGTGAAGTAACCAGCTGTGTCAGACCATATGCCAAGGCAAATTCATAAACAGACCTACCCGCATGATCGGTTAAACGGGAACCAAGCCATTCGGCGTGGTGGGCGTTAAAATCACCGAGAATCACGATCTCTGAGGATGGGACCTGTTGTAACACGGAGTCTGCAGCCATTTGGACGTGGTCGATGAGTCAGTCTGTGTCAGCATTACCGCTATGGGAGCTATAGAGGCACCCGTAGACGCGAGGATGGTCGTCGCTGTCTACGCGCAGCCTTAGGATGGACAGGTCCGTACCTTCAAGACTGCTGAGGCGTCGAAAACAGATGTTCTCTCTGATGTACACGCAAACTCCAGCCCAGGGCACAAAGGAGTGTTCTAATTTGTATCCCGGGTTAGAGAGATACGAAGTATCAGCCGGAGAGGACCTGCGTCTCGGTTAGAAAGAGCAAGGCCGGCTTTGCTATCTCCAGATGGTAGTGGACGGCGTTAAGATTTGAATGAAGTCCCCTGATATTGCAGAAATTCACGGAAAGCGTGGCAGGGCTCGCCTTTATCTTTTTGCTCCGCTTGCCCCGAGCAGGTTTCGTCTTGAGCGGAATTTGTCCCCCCCCCCAGAATATGCGGGGCAGCCTGAGCACCCACGCTCAGAAGAAGTAGGGTAGCTTGGGCGTGGATGCTCAGCGAGGGATTCTCCAGGGATGCTGGTATCTTCCTGGGGTAGTCTTCCGTTTAATTCCGCTACCATGTTGATGGAGGGGGGAAATTGGGCCTCCGGCCATCTTCACTCACCAGGCGAAACACAGAAGTAAACTTCTACTTCACGCTGGTATTCTGTGAGGTCGTGGTACCACCCCGGTTCGAGCCGGCCCATCCGTGCGACAGCAAAAGCTGCCGCGTGGCTCTACCATTTTTATGACTTCCAATAGATGGCTAAATAAACACCTCGTGTACGTCAGATATAACATAACCAGCGGGCGGGCAGAAGCGCCAAAGGTGTCAAACGTTTGGTAATACGATTGTCAATCCACTTACCATGCGTGATGACTAAGGAAAATCCTCTCCACATTAGGAGAGGCCAATGTCCAAACTTTTACGGGCCGGTAAGGAAATAAGAATGGGTAAATCTACCTTGTGGTTAAGATGGACTCATTATAAATGGACTGTAGTTAGCTTGTTACTTTATTATTACAGAAAAAGTTTATCATATCATCAAAGTTTACAATATTTTCTGACAATTCAGTGCATAAAATAGCAGTTAGCAAATTTAGCCGAAGTGTCTTAAAGTCGGAATGCTCGCATACAATGAAATTTAAGAAGAACGCTCAGCCCCTGGACTTTGGTCTGCCTTTGTTATATATGCCAAGGATATTACGCCAAGTAAAAAAAAATCAACGTTAGAATACATGACAGTCAGACTTAATGGCACTTCCATTTATTTTTAACTGAGTTCAAAAGAAAGAGATGGTTTGAGCGAAAGATGGAAGTGGCCTCACCGGTTTATAAGATATGTTTTATTAAATAGAAAATATATCATACTTTAAGGGTCGTCTCATATAAATTACAAAAAATAAATACCTTAAAGTGGAAAAAAGGATAAAAATTTCAATATACCTATTTAAACGAAATTATAGTAATTGTCTGAAATTGTGATTTTCCTTAGGCCATTAAAAAGGCTAAAATAACGGTCTTAAGATACAGTGCATCAAAGAATTACGAGTAAAGTCCTGACTTCAGAAGCTATTGAGTGTTTTTTTTATTTTGAGAACTTAGTATTAGTTTTTATTAAAAGTTAAATTATTGTAGTTAGCGTTAAAGATTTAAGAAAGTTGACTAAGCAGACTCCACAGTTTTAAAATTCATTTTACTATAAGGCCGGCCACATACATACGAAATCCCGAAACGGAATTCCGTGAACACATCACACACATACGTTTATTTCCGTTCGGAATAACAAGGGTCAGTTGAGAGAGGTTAGCCATTGAGTCTAAACATTCTGCCAGCGAATAATGACTACGATTTTCTGATTGCGATTCCATTGTTGCTGTGTCATTGTTACTGGGTGCATCCCCTTATCACCCTAAGCTTGCAATATAGTCAATATTATGTAAAAAGATCTATCTATCCAGAAATATGTTTTAAATATGGATGTCTGTAAACTCTTTCGACGAATTATTAAATAAAATAAGATGAAAGGTTACGAAAAGCTATAGACCTATAAGATTAAATGTAAAAACATACATAAACATACCTACCCACTTCAGTCGTGCGACGAACACTGAGCGCGTTCCGTACGGAATTTACGTATGTGTGTTGCGACTCGTACAAAATCTATGGAAGACTTGCGTTCGGAGCGGCTTTTTTCCGTTTGAGATTCCGAACGCACAGGCGGTCATACGGAATCTCGAATCGGAGAAAATTCCGTACGGAAAAATTCCGTACGTGTGTGGCGGGTCATAGATTTTATATGGACTTGCTGCGTTCGGAATCTCGAATCGGAATATCGAAACGGAATCCCAAAACGGAATTCCGTATGTATGTGGCCGGCCTTGGCAAAGTTTTTTTTTTATTGAATGGGGTGACAAACGAGCACACAGTCCACCTGATGGTAAGTGGATACAGTGGCCCATAGACATCTACATTTATCTTCGATTAAGAATCAAAATGCAAATGCGTTGTCACCCCTGAGGACTAGGATGGAATGCCTCGTTTCCAGTAAAATGGGTCTTCGGTTCTCTACACTCACCATACGAAACACAGCAGCATTAAGCTGCTATTTTACTTAGGTATTCTGTGAGAGCGTGGTCCTTCCTCGGTCGAGCCGACCCAAATTTCAAGTAAATAAAAGAACATTTAATAAAATTACACCGTTATTTTAATTCATACAAAATGGTCTTATCGAAATACTTTATACATTGTTACACATCAAAAATTTTGAACGTAATACATGCAGATGGACCTTATTACAAAGTATGAGCACATGTTATAATTTTTATATGGGGATATACTGTAATGAAGTTAACATTGAAATATGTATTCTGTAATTTCTTAAATTAAAATATTTTTCAAATTTCAAATCTATCATTTATATATATTTAGCATTTGACTATATAAATATATAGTCAAATGCTAAAGATCTTAATAATCACAAGATGTAGAAAAAAAAATCATTATTAAATGAATAGTTCAGTTTTACGTTACCTAGCTACACGCATTTATTTAATTGGATTAATTTATTAATTAAGTTCACTTGAAGTAGCGAAAGTGAATACCTCTTTCAGATTATTGGAAATTATAGTTTAATGAACTTATTCGCGACGGAAAAAATTGATTGAAAAATGGTGATTAAAAAAAAGTTGAATTAGGAAAAATATTAGTGACAAACCTAAGTAAAAGGTGCAATAGAGTAATTTTATAACATGTGTACAACCCTTAGTATTATAGTATAGAGCATCGTTTTGTTAAAGTAAAGAAAATAACCCTTATTTGTACAACACAAAGTCAGCCAATCAGAGCGCGACACGTTATAGAACAATCGGGCATTGCGTAATAATGAGACCCGAAAATAATGAAAATAATTTTTATGCTCTAAATGAATTGTAAACATATCGACGCAAGAGGCCAGCCGCGATGTGACCTGAAGCGATGACGTCAGATCACGTGTCGCTGTTGGTCTCCCGCCACACTACTGTATAAAATGGGCGTGCACTGCGTGCTGCAGGCAATCACTTCCTACCGCTGATAGCGTTAAAGTCTTATCGCGTAAAGTGTTGTGAGTAGTTTAGTGAAGTAAAACATAGTCAAATACTTAACAATAAATGTGAAGTGATTATTTTGTAAATGAACTAATTAAACTGTGTACAAATAATTGTGTAATTAAGCTGTAAACAAGTAATTGAAATTTGTAAAAATAAGTGTGATCTGTAATATAAATTATCAGCATGGAAGGTAATAGTGGTTTTAATGACAACCAATCACACCCTCCTTCAACAAACATAGTATTTAATTAGATTAAGGTATAAAGATTAAGAAAATAAAAGAATATTTGGCGTGATGTAATTTCTTTCCCACCTATAGTAAAATTAAAGAATATATGCACCCAAATATTGTGAAAATTTGTGATATTATTGTTAATAACTTTTACATTTTTGACATATTAAGAAACCTTTATAGTGTTCTAATATACCACTAAATTAACCATCTAACCATGTATAGTACATTAGCGTCATAATTAATCATATATAGAAAAATTGTAAATTATGACAATTCTATAGAATATTAAACAATAAAGAGGCAAAACAGGCAATGGCAAGCGGCTCACTTTAAAATGAAGCTCCGGTCTAAATTCGCGCCTCGGGGCCCGGTAACATTGTAGTACAACATAGTAACAGATAATGGCAGATAGTAGAACATAGTAGTGGGAGAAAGTTACTACCGAACATCTTGAAGAAATTGTCAACTGAAGAAATCATCTAAAGAATATAGTGACCAATCGATAGTGAACAACCGATATAGAACAACCGTAGTTGACCAACCGTATTCAATAACCGTGGTAGACAACCAATAGTCAGAAGATTTCCGCCGATCAGTTGAGCAGTCGAACTGCTGGCCACTGCCTTGCCATTTTTGTATTCTACAGTTCATGCATTTTGATTGGACGTCAGTCCAAACTACCCAAGCCACCGTGGGACGTCAACATTTTAACTAGGTCTAGTCAAATTTTTGAATGTTATAAAATCGTTTAAGTATAGAAAATTCAAACCATTCAAATAGCGTTTAACCAATAACAACGACTTTCAGCGTTACTTCAAAACATATTCTTAACAGAGCCACAGAATAAATAATACTGAACGAAATAATTTTTGTAGTATATTTATTTTATTACTTACTTAGTATATTTATTTAATTTGTATAAAAAGTTTTAAATTGTTATTTTTGTGTTTTAAATTGGGATGAAAGATCCTCAAGTGGCAGCCTCTTACCGGTAGGTGAAGTTTGGATCGGCCCCCCACTAGATGGATTGGTGACCTGTTAAGATATACCTACAGGAAGTCGACGGATGCAGGTGGCTCACGACCGTGTTTTGTGCCATTCCTTGGGAGAGGCCTATGTTCAGCAGTGGAATTGTGAAGGGCTGTAATGATGATGATGACGATGATAATAATGATGACGTGTTTTAAATTTAGACAAAACCATGACATAAATGAATTATTGCACAATTGTTCAAGTGTCTATTGACACATGTGTGTGGTAGGGTTCCGCTGTGCGTATTAACCGTCTTTCATATTTTTAATATTCTCATGATACAGTACCCGTTGACCCAGTCTTCAGTAATAACTAGTTTGTAAACATTTTGTTTGCCGTGTCGTGGCGGCGTTAGAGAATATATCACCCCATTTCATCCCGTGAGTATCGTAAGAGTACGTAGTAACGTATGGCTTTCGACACTTGACGGTAAAATCATCTAGCTTACATCAGGCGTAACATCCCGAGAGTGGCGACGGGAAACAGCGTCAAAGGTGCGAAAATTTTCATCGTCAATCAATCCGATTGAATCAAAGCATGACGATTTAGGCAAATCCTCTCTACTATTAGAGGGCCCATGTCCAGCAGTAGACTTTCACGCACTGACAATGAAGAAGAAAAGAAAAATACTTCTGTTTTTCACTTGCAGAAAACTTGAAACGGGGCGGGGAGTGTGATAAATTGCAGGCTTGTGTACAACATTTCCAATACTAAAGCAAATTCCAATTTTTTTAATATATTATTTTTTTAATGATACACGACTCGATATGAGAATTAGAAAAAACTAAGAAAATAATTACATTTGTAATATTTACTTAACGAAAACTCTTAGGTGATTAGAACAGTTGGAAATATCGAATTGTAAATGTAACAATTCGGAAATGTAACAAAACGGAACCTTAAATATGCTCATACCTTATTTTTTACCATAACAAGATACCATATTGCAAGTTTATATTCTTATGAAGTGAGTTTTTAATTTCAAAAAATCGTGTCTTTTCTATAAATAATTTTTTGTGCTTTATTCATTAAGCGATAAGAGTAAGAATGATAGATAATATTACGTATAAAACATTTAAAACAGTTTAGTTCTTTCTACATTTAATAAAACAGTGCATGATATACGTGTTGCAACATGGTATTTTTTAATATAATATAACCTTACATAATATTTAGTCGTCATATTTTATAAAATTAATACTTAATTAAAAATTGCCGTATTCATTAGTCAATAATTTACAATAATAAATTATAATGTGGCTATACACACAATTAAGGCTGTAATATAATACTATCATGTGCTTATAGAATTATAGTTTTAAATTAACATCGACAACGATGAATATTAATTTATTAATAAAATTTTAATGAATGTTAATTCATTATTTACAATAATTTTTACACGTATTTTATAACCTTTAGGTTTCCTTATCACTTTTTATAATAAAGTACGTATTACTAAACAAAAATATTATCAAATAAATAACTACGTTATTAAATGGTTTTCCCAGAAATAAGTGAATTGTATATACGAGTACACAAAGGTCATATGTTTAAGTGGGACTTATAACAAAAATAATGTGTTACTATATTAAAGATTGCGTTACTTGCTTAGTATGTCGTAAAAGGCGAAATATTCATCGGTTCGTAATTGTGTAGGTGTCCTAGCCACCTATAACTTATTTCGCAATATTTCATCTATATCCACATTTCTTGCCTAAACGTGGTCCGAGTGGCTCGCTGCTCTTTGGACTCTGCTTACCACCTCGGCTATTACAGACATGTCGTGTATGCATTTATATGTACATATATTGTGGATAATATATAATATGTGAAAAAAGATGTAATGTTGTAAATGTTGTTTTTAGAGGTCAGCATCGCTGAGTCTATTTCTCCTGATGATGCCTCGTTTGTAGGCGAAACACGTGCCGTATTATAGATGGTTGTGTGACTTTCCTAGTGCAGTGGTGTAAGGAGTGGTGGTGTTGGTATTAGTGGTGACAGTAATAACGCAAATAATTGAACTCTCTCTTCTTGTTCTTCAAACTAGGTAAGACACATTATTTTCATTCTTATCGCGGGTCTTAGGTAATTAATTTTTAACATTTTTATTTGTTTTTAATGCAGTAATGTTCAGTTATAATTAAATATAGGCAAGAAGGATCCATCTTATTAAAACTGTGTGTGTCGGCAAGTTTCTATAACAATTAATTTTTCGTCTATTACATTATCTAAACTAATTGAAGTCTGAATCTCCCATAATATGAATATATCTTAAATTAATTAAAATTGACTAAGCTGTCCTGTCTAAAGAAAATTGCAAAGCAAATGCTCCACGCTACAATGGTTGCTATAGAATGGACCCTCCAACTTGTGTTTATTTCCTGGAATCTAAATGTCTTCATTTCATTTTGAATTGGTATCAGCGGATCTATCATGTAAGGAATTAATTCCGTCGTTGCCTTTTTTTCTATAGGACAGGGTAAAGTTTCTGGTGGTATTTTTAACACTGTTATTTCTACTCCTTTCTTTGCTGCCGGTAAAAGGATATCGTTCACGTGTTCTTTAGACAAATCTTCTGCTGGGGTTTTTCTGTCGGTTATGTTATTTTTATATATGGTTTCAATTATTATCCCAGCATGTAATATTTCCTTGTTAAAATCTAATTTACTGTCAGTATCAGCCATCTTATTGTAAGCGGAACTAACGACGGGTCGGTCAATCTTGCAAGTGACACTCTCTAGTGACTCCCTTGTGCTCTGACTTTTTGTTTCATGTCGGAGCGTGTGCATCCATTTGAGTCTGCAGTCACATACGAAGTTGTTTTCTGTAATGATAAGATAAAAATTAAGAGTTATTTAATAAATAAATATCATATATAAAATTGTGCAAGTCAGCTTAATTATTAGATCGTTCATAACCAATGATTGTTATGTAATAATTTTGCAATTTAACTTTGCTTTAATACATTATATTATTTTCAAAATTTTTGATGCCATGAATCGAAGCAAATCATTTGAAAAAATAATAAATAAAGTAATCAATGAGCATTTAACTACCACACCTTACGTTAATAAAATAAATAACTTCCTTCTTAATTCATGACGAGTTTCGAAACTTCGTAACTCACGTCTGTATTTTGGTAACCGTATTTTATAACTATGCCGAAATTCAAGCAACTCCGTAAACGTCTGTGATAGTAGTCATAAAGATAGACGCCGAGGTGGTTATAATATATGTAAGTGTTGCATTTTGATAATTGGCGCAGACACAAAATGAAGAGAAAAGCAAGATTACACAAAACTTTAAATATATATAAACGGGGAAGTGCTAACAACTCCTAACTTACATTTTTTTTACGAAAACGACTTATGAATGCCTGTTCGATAGAGAATGAATTACGCGTCTAGCTGGGCACCGAAGAAATGTCTCCTATATTAAGGTCCATCACAACCTGATTAATTTTGGCAGGAAACATCTCATAACATCATTTCAAATAAAACTTTGAGCTAATATCTCCTATTTTCATGCTATATAGTAAAAAGGGTCACCGGCTGTCCGCTGATTCTTTTGCATATCAATGATATGTTGCAAACCGGTAACATTCATTGCTTTACGGATGACAGCACTGGTGATGCTCTAAACACCGGCCGTGCCAATATTTCTCGGGAAAACGTCGCCGAGTACTGGAAAAAACTTATGTCTGAAGTCGAGTCTTTGCTGAAGGATTGAGAGCGACTAAATCTAGTCCAGTTTAATCCTCAGAAGACACAAGTTTACCGCTAAAAAGAACCCCTTTGTCGTATCTCCTCAGTTTCAAGGCACTCCCCTTGTTGCCTCAGCCAGTATCGGAATCCTCGGCGTTCACATAACGAGTGAAGTGCAGTTTCGTGGTCACTTGGAAGAGAAGGCCAAATTGGCCTCTAAAAAGCTTGGCGTAATCAGCAGAGCGTATTTTAGTATTTCATGCCTGCACAACGCCCGCAACTTTACAAGGTGCAGGTTCGGCCTCACATGGAATACTGTTCCCATCTCTGGGCTGGGGCTCCCCAGTGCCAGCTCCTTCCACTTAACCGCATCCAGCGCAGAGCGGCTCGAATCGTCGACGACCGAGTCCTTTCCGATCGGCTCGATTCATTGGCGCTGCGAAGAGATGTTGCATCCCTTTGCATTTTCTTTCGCATTTACCACGGGGAGTGCTCTGAGGAATTGTTCGGATTAATCTTAGCCGCCAAATTTCACGAACGCACATCACGGCAGGTTTCCTGATACCATCCACACCATCTGGATGATTGGCGGTTCACCACTGTGCCATTTAGAAGAAGTTTTCTTCCTCGCACAACTTCCTTGTGGAATCGATTCCCACCAGCGATTTTTCCGGACCGATAAGACTTAGGGACCTTCAAGAAAAGAGCCTACTCCTTTTAAAAGGCCGACAACGCATCTGCAATTCCCCTGGTTCCCCTGTTGTTGCAGTTGTTCATGGGCGGCGGTAGTCACTTACCATGAGGTGAGCCGCATGCTCATTTGCCCCCTCTCCTATAAAAAAACCCATCATACAGCAGTCTTAAGCTGCTATTTTACGATGTTACTCTGTGAGAGCGTGGTCCTACCCCGGCCGAGCCGATCCATTCATGCTGCAACCATAATATAGCTGCAGCGTGGTACAATGTATATCCGATACTTCATATCATAAGATCATGGGAATTCCTAAATGCATAATATAATGTGAGCTATACTGTATTTTCTTTGAAATTTTTTTTCTTATTTTTATGCCGCTTTCTCAATTTAGAATGTTGACCTAAAACATTCAATTTTGTTCTCGTTGAGTTAGTTTTAGAAGTGGGACTGTACTAATTTAAGCATTGTCTTTGTAATTTTTTGTAGGATGTTGTTATTGATATTTGAAAACTCAAATTACGCCCTTGTCTTTAATCTATGTTGTTCAAAGATTAAAACAGCGTTTTATCTTTGAACAACATGGGTTAAAGACAAGGCGTATTTAATTGAGAAATGGACACACGGGGTTGGCGTACACACTTGGTCAGCGTACACACGGGCGTGCACGCGCTGTCAACCCGCTGCGGGTGTCATGACACTTGAGGGGTTAAAGGATTATGATTTCAAACCCTATACATAAAAATTACAATGAATAAACATTGATTTCTCAGAATTATAACAGGGTTTCATTTTGAAAATACCACTTATCTTAACCGATATGGTGATGATGATGGTAATATAGAAAGGCAATAACTCCTATCTTCAAAAAATAATTGCCTATTTTGATTATTTGGTCATTTTTTAGTAATTTTTAGATTTCTTTGTTATATTGTCGCCGAATATGATTGAAAACTTCAACGAGAAATAATAATTTTCAATGAAATCTGTTACTTTTTTGAAGTATGTAAATTACTCCTATCTTCAAATTTTCAGCCACACCAGCTTGGTAAAACCTCTTATCTTACATTATCTCGCTAAATACTTATTCCAAAGAAATTTTGATTATAACAGCGGGTCCATTTAAGTATAAAATTGTCATTTACAAAATTTTTCTCAAACTTCTGGGAAAAATAAAAAACGGTTTTTTCGCCTCCTGTAAAATTTGGTTTTTGTAAGTTAGGAGTTGTTAGCACTTCCCCGTTGATATGTTATAAAGGCAAATATACATACATATATATATATATATATATATATATATATATATATATATATATATATATATATATATATATATATATATATATATATATGTATATGTATATTCTTCATTCAAATGCAAGTTTTTCAAAAATAATGAATACTGGTTATTAAAATACTTAATAAGGAATTAGCTGTAAGCGACTAGAAAATCTGAAACATTGACAAATGTGATGAAAACTTTGTTTTATAATCTACCAAATATTTAAAAGGAGCAGCGGAATAGTGCTTGAGCGAGCTAACTTGTGTTTGAGCAACAATATTGTAAGTAATAAACATTTGGCATTTTTTTTATTCTATTTGATAACGAGATGAAGTCTCGTTTTCTTAATCACATCAACAGTTTAATAATATATAAATATTAAGACTGTGACTTTACCTAGAAATATTTTGCTGAACAGTACCTATGATATAGAAATAAAATTAGCCTATGCTCAAAACTAAACTTTTGTGCGCAACCACATTGAGTGTGGACTAATGATATTTATTTCATACTAGCGATCCGCACCGGCTTCGTACGGGTGATTTCTATATCTCGACAACAGCGCCAGCTACCGTGTCCAATTGAGAGTACAAATCATTTAGGGACCCACTTAAAAACACACAAAAACTTCATTAAAGTAGGTCCAGCCATTTTCGAGTTTTAGCGGGAATAACGGACAGCAATTGATTTTTATTATAAAGATTTTATAATTTTGGCGGCATTGGACGCTGCAGTCTTTGCAGCCATACCTTAACCTACTAGTCTGTCACTTAGTATTTTAGATGCTAATTTAGTTATTTTGTATTTACATCGCTTTTCTTAAATTTTAAAACACATCATAGGTATAACAGTTTTGCAGCTCGTTTTAAACTTTTTTATTAATCAACATTAGCAGTCTGCTAATTTTTTCGTATAAGTAATAAAACGCTGTTTCAGTCACTTAGAATGTCGTTATTAGTCAGCAATATTTTTTATCCTCGTTTAGTAATTTATTTTTCTAAATTAATATATTTATATTAATTTCAACAATAATAATAGATACACTTACCTAATTCTAGAGTACACGAAACGCAAAATATAAAAAATAGCATTGTTTCAAATAATAGTCACAGCAATTATTTGCAAATATATAAGTATGACCATCTCCTGGTCTGTTTCCCTCTGTCACCTTTTACGACACTCACTTCGTTGTTTGGCAGCTTCCTAATAATAACCTGGAAATAAAAGACTGCGGTTGCCAACCACGCTTGCTAAGCGTAATAACTGTGACTTGTGTCTCCCTAATGTGGTAATCGATGGAGGGACCTATGTTCAGCAATAGACTTTGATAGGCTATAATAAATAAATGAATAAATGAGCATTGTCTAATTAAAATACAAAAAATGAACACATGGTTTTATTATTAAAGCTACGTACCTACTTGCAATTAAATTATAGGTACCAGGATTTGAATACCGGACAGCATTTTTACAAAATTTAAAACTTCATCCTATCGGTAAATTTCATCGAATGGTGGGAATGTGCATCGTGTATCGCGTATATTTTTGGCAAACTATTTCTTGTTCATTGGTCAATATCTAATTACAAATTGCCGCTATGTGTAAAAAATATGACTGCACAGTTTTAACTTTCAATCGGAATCGAAGTATAGATTTAAAGCCTGTAAATAGTTCTTACATGAACTCAGAATAATGCAATCAGACTTATAGGTTAAAAATGCAAGGTAGTCGCATTTCAATTTCCGAAGCTCTTGCTTAGATTTATGTTTTTTTTTAAACGTTACCCCCACACTAGGATTTACATCTGTATCGTGGAGGCTGTTTACTAACATAAATTGCACAAGGACAAACATCCAAACCCGGAACAATTATTTGTAGGCCATACGAATACTTGTTCCGTGGGGGATTCGAACCCGCGGCCCCCAGCGCTGAAACTCATTGCTAAGCTACTGCGCCCCGGAGCCGGTAAATTATTAAAATTATTAAAATTAGCGTTTCATGAATTTGATATTTATCATTGAAACCATTTATAACGATAATAATACGCTATTTTAAAATAATCAATGACACATTCTACGGGTAATTAATAAATATTAGTTTTTACCTTCTAAGAGTAAATTGCTTGTTGGTGGCTTCAAGTTATCTAATATGGGCTTGATGTTATTGTAAGTTAAAGCGTATAGTTCATTTGAACGCAAATCGAGAGAACTGAGACCTCTTACGCCTTCAAACAAACCGGAGGGCAATGCCGCAAGTTTATTATCATCAAGGCACAGCTTCCGAAGTTGAGACAGTCCATCAAAGGCCCTCACAGAAATATATTTTAAGTCGTTTTTTCCAAGTAGCAGCTCTTGCAAATTCCATAATTCAGCGAAAGTAAACTCAGTTAAGTTATAAATATGATTCCTTCTAAGGTCAAGCTTACGCAGATTAGCTAGTCCATCAAATGTGTGACGATTTAAGTACTGTATATTATTTTTATTTAAATCCAATTCCAGTAAGTTAAAAGTATTTTGAAATGCACCATCCTTAATATGTGATATGTTGTTTTTTGTGAAAGTCAATATCTGTAACTTTGGCAAATCAAAGAATGAGTCCCGTCCTATTTCCACAATCATATTTTCTTCTAAATTTATCATAGTTAGGTTAGGTAAATGTGCAAATGCGTATTGCTATAATATTTCTACCTGATTCTGCGATAAAGTTACCTCTTTTAAGTATGTTAAATTCGCAAATGCAAAAGATGTGACGTCAATGATGTTCCCATATTTAATGTTAATGGTTCGGAGTCTTTGTAAGTACTGGAGTGCCTTTGTGGGTACGTAGCCTAGTGCACCATCGACGCGAACGTTAAATGACAAAGTTTGTAAAGTTGGTTGTGAAGCGAAGCTTTGCCATATATAATCGTCAGGCGGTATTCCGCCATTAAATACCCAGCATTCTGCTTTCGTAGCATTCCTTGGTTCTCTTGCATTCTCACAATAGCAATGAACTTTAGAATCGCGATCAGTAATGTCGCAAATATTTTTTCGAAAACCTCCTGTTTTTTCTTTGGACCGTATCTTATTGTTATCTCTTGCTTGAACTGTTGACATCTCATTTACAAGTGCAATAGTAATAAGTATGTACATAATGCTGGCGATTCTTCCCCCCATTTTTAGTTAATCTGTAACAAAAAAAAATAATGTGTTATTATGCTTCTATAAAAGTAAGTACCTGCATGACCGAGCTTTGCTCGGTATTTTTTTTTTAGGAAATCGTGTTTTTGGGAATTATATTCCAATTAAAAAAAATTATCGATAAAGAGTTATTGATTTACTTTTATCTTTGTACCGAAACATTGCCAGTAGGATAATAATATTTGCACATTGTCGGTTACTTTACTAATTTAATTACTACCGTATTCTTTTTTATAAAGCTAGGTCATTTTCTTCGTGTTTTAAAAAAAATATACTTAGATTCAAATTAGATGCGTTGATAAAGGGCTCCCAATAATAGTATTTCTCACAAAAGAAGTAACTTGAAAAACTTAAAGGATAAAAATAATAACCTTGCAGATAGTGGCGAAATTTACCTGCGTATTCTAATTATACTGTAGCAGTTTTTTATTGCCTGAAAACATGGATAAAACGACATTTTCTAAAAATGAATCCTATTTAGATCCATTTATCGCCCCCGAAATCCCCTGCATATTAAATGTCATGAAAATCTTTGCAGCTGTTTCCGAGATTCCGATTATATATATATACAAGAATTTCTCGTTTAAAGGTATAAGAGTTAGTTATTAACAAAATTTTTAATACAGGGTTATTTTTCAAAAAGTAGCCGAATTTTAAACTTAACTTACTTATATATTTGAACTTATGCCATATAACGGTATAAGTTCAATGGTATAATGTTATTGCAATTTTTGAAAATACGAGTAAATCCGGCTTCTACTTTTATTTGAAATTACCCCAAATTGATTGTGATTCATGGGCAACAACGTTTTTGCACAAAGCACAAAGATAAAAGGGACAGAATATTTGAGATTTTTTTAATTAATATTTCTTCACCATTTGCCTATATTACTTATTCTGAACTTTCTATGCAAATTTGGCCGGTTATTGCATAATAACTATGTATAAACGAATATATAAATGTCATTTAAATATAACTATTTTTAATTTCAGCGATTTATTATTAGTACGTATTATCTAAAATAGAATGATGATTTAAGATAAGATTAATAAAAAACATTAATTAAATAATAAAAAAAATAGGTTAATGTAGTGTAATATGCATGCAATAATTTTTATACATGATAATAGGTTTATAATTTAGAAAATTTAATTTAAATTTAAGAGACCAAATAAATATTAAGTCCCTGAACAATTGTCTCAAAAGCAATGATGAACACTACAAAAAATCCTTCTTTCTCCTTTTTTTATCGACCCATTAAAGTCCCCAGCTCGATATGGGCCTTCTTCGTTGTAGGAAGAAGTAGCCTTAATCGTTACGCTTGACAGGTGAAATGGCGACCGCAGTGATATATAAGTCTCGCACCTTTGTCGTTAACGAGATGACTATACCGACATTAGTCGCAAGCAATAAATTTTTCTGGCATTACCCATAGTCGCCTCTTACGGCACACACGGGACGAATTGGGGCGACGGCGAAAAAATTATAGTACCAAGTTACAAAAGTTTTAAATTTGCTGGGTAATGTTTTAGTAATAACAGATTAATTACAGTACTTAATATCAGATACGAACAAAAATAAAAGTTGTTTAGGACAAACTTCTGAAAAAGTACATGACACATTTTACGGCAGTTTCCACAATCGCTTTAAATATTCAATAACATCTTGTGCTTGGGAGATATTTATAGGTTAATTCGTAACAATATTTTCGTAACATAATGTTTTAAATTTAAATATAACTTATACACATATATATATGTATGTATATATATATAATATTGTAAACCTTCATCTAGACAGGTTGTGGTGATACTTAATTACTAGTATAATGTTAAATCTCTAAAACCTACAACTAGCACTATAAATAACTTGTTATATTCTATCCTACAAAAGTCGAGGGTCCCAGGATCCCATACCCTAACATTTGAACCATGTTTAGCCAAGATATGGGTTAAGATGGGTAAAAAGTAAGTATTTCTTTATATCAAATTTTATTTCATTTTCAATAGTCAGCCGTGTGGTGATGTCATAAAAGAATCTACTACTTCATTTTACCCCGTGGGTTTCGTAAGAGTTGACTAGCATCTTCTTAGTAAAAACTCTAAGTAATAACTGCGGTTGCAAACCCGCCTGTCAATCGCAGCAACTGTGACAAACATTGCCTGATGAAGCAATCTACAGGGAAGGTCTATCTATATGGGTTGTGAATAATTCAATTAATGAATGTGAATAAAAATGTTTGGTTACGGTGATATCTGTTCAGCAGTATGTGTACTAAAATTACGAGTATGTGGGTGTTTTAAGGGGTCCGCAATTTCTGTCAGCCGGGTGAGTTACTACATCAGTAAGGTGTAATGTAATGTAAGAAGCAGTGTCCTAGTCATAAACATTGACCGATTTACCGAATTATAATTGGCTTTTAGTAAAATACATCGAGATTTTTAATATAATTATCTTAATATTTAGAAAATCAATAATTTTTAATTCAAATTTAAAATTTCAATGTTTGATAACGTTTAATGCTTCTTTTTTCAAATCACAACTACCTTTTACGGATTAAGATATGTAAACATGTTTTTATTATTACTATCACAATTTAAGTTGAGCATATTATTAAAGAATATACTTGGCGATAAAAAGCTAGTGGAAACTAAGCTTCACAGCTTAGCTCACCGCCGCCAAGTTGCTTGTTTGTCGATCTTCTACAGATCGTACTTCGGAGAATGTGCCCATGAGCTTCATAAGCTCATACCGCCATCTCCATTCTCCTATCGGAATACCAGACGTACTGCAGGTTACCATCCACACTTGGTTGATATTCCGAATATTCGCACTAAGCGCCATATGTCATCTTTCATAGTGCACATCCAAAGAGTGGAATGCCCTGCCGGCGTCTGTTTTTCCGAATAATCCGTAGAAATTGAGTTTTAAATATTTAAGTCGTTGCATTTTACTAAGAGTTTGGTCTGAAACTTTATAACGTACAAATGGTGAATTTAATGCCAAAAGACATTTATTCGCCTACGTCGTAACTTTTTATTAAGCAGAGAAAATTAACAGTTGCAAAAGTGTTAAAGTAAATTAAAATAATTTCATAACTTTATACGAATAATGTACATATTATCCACAAACATAATATATAGACGCACACGTAAATAATTAAATTAACTCATATGTATGGTGAAATAGTGTCTTGACGATGGTTACTAATATACTTGCCAACTTTTTTAACTACAACAGTTACTACTTTATTAGTGGGACTTATGAAAAAACTAGGAGTATGATATTGGTAGTGCTCAAGTAATAATAATAAAATATATTCTTTATTGCATACACTAAAGAATCAGATTATTTGGATGTTGAAGCGCTAAGTTGGTTGCGATGCTGCTCCGACCACTATCGCGTCAACATACGGTGAGACCAAAATGAGAAACACCGTGAGGCGATACATAGCATCGTTTATCATGTCGAAGATTTTAGTGTGTGATACTGTTCAGGTGCTGCGCTGCCGACAAAACACATCTTATGACTTTGCTCTTAGGTGGGCTCTAGACGGTAATGCGGCACGTATAGTCATGCAAGCATGATCATTTAATTTATTGATTGATGGAAATACTATGGAAACTACGTGCTTGCAGTAAATTAAAAATTTATTTAATTTTTCATACTACACGGTACAACTGATATGCACGCATGATTGTCTTTGGATTGGAATTCCATGCAGCAGCTCAGTTCGTTCCAAAATCAGGTCAATGGTGGACATAGATAGTGTACCGCAAGACTATCACGACCACGTAAGTGTTAACACTAGCTAGCTCAAAACGATAGAAAATATTATGAATGTATAAAAATTTACCGAAATTGAGAAACAATTAAACAAGAAAGAAACAAACCAAGATAAATATTATTTCGTTTTACAAAATACGTACATACATAGATACATAAACACTCACATCTGTTACCCAGAGGGGTAGGCAGAGACTACGGACTTCCATCCGGCACGATTCTGACATACCTCTCTCGCCTCCTTTACATCGATAAACCTACGCATACATGTTTGTCGCTTAAGAGTACTCCTAACCTGGCCCATTTTCAATATATCGCCAATTTGGTCGATAAACCTTCGTCTTCTTCGTCCCGTCCCGACTCTGCCATTCACATCTGCAATATAGATTTGCTTTGTCCCTTTTTCCTCGGACATTCTTCCTACATGACCAAACCACCGAAGCATTCCTTTCTTAATCCTGGTCACAATAATTTATTGTACGGCATTTGTAATAGGTTTTATTGTTTAAACTTGGATTAAAAGTACAAACAGAAAAAAACTATATAAATAATATAAAAGATAGTCCCATCAAACCAGCGTGGGAAAACGTTTAGAGAATGATATAAAAAAACTTAGAGCGGATATAAGTCGTCTTACTCAATATATTAATAACAACAAATCGCCGAAAGTAGTACGTAAAGTAGAGGTTATTTTTAAAACCTTTGAAACACATTCCACTCACGAAAAAGAGAATTTTAAACCAGAGGAATATTTAGAATCATTTAAACAAAAAGTAGCACTTAAAGCACATAGACTATCACGATATAAAAAATCGTTACAAAGAAAAGCAGACAATAGACGTTTCAAATTAAATGAAAAAAAATTCAACAGTATACTTAATAAGGACAACTAAAACAATAGTAATGAAACAGAAACTCCCTTTCCTACAGATAATGGGTTTTAAAAACTATTGGGCAGGAATTTGGGGAAAATAGTTTAACACATAATGAAACAGCTGAATGGAATAAAGAAGAAGAAGAATATTACAAAAATGTGCAGGATATGGAATTTTCAGAAATCTCCATTGAGGATATACAAGACGTAGTACGAAGAATGAAGAATTGGAAAGCAGCAGGAGTAGACAACGTGTATAACTTCTGGTACAAATAATTAGTTTCACTTCATGATGTTTTGAGCAAAGTTATAACCGACCTAATCAAAGGAGCAATAAATGTACCTTATTTTGCCACTACTGGTATAACACACTTAATACCAAAGGGTCAAGACACAACTAACCTATTTAAGTACCGACCAATAACTTGCTCACCTACAATTTATAAACTAATTACATCCTTCATAACAAATAAAATAGTAAATCATTTGCAAAAAAATAGTATTATAGCCGAAGAAACAAACAGGCTGTAGACGACACCATCGTGGATGTAAAGAACAATTGATAATTGATTCCACCATTCTCAAACATGCACAAATACACAATAGAAATTTAAACCTAACTTATATAGACTACCAAAAGGCTTTTGATAGTGTGCCTCACTTGTGGCTGATTCGTGTTCTAGAAATCTAAAGAATTAATGATGCAATCCGATTTTCCTTAAGAAATGCCATGAATAATTGGAAAACTACACTCTCCTTCACGAACAAAAATACGTAGAAAACAATAGAATCTGACGCAAACTATACTCCGCTTAATTTGAAACAAACAGAAAAACAATTCATTAACAATGATGAAGAAAATAAAGAAAAGTTGGCCAGATGGAGAAGCAAAGAATTGCATGGTAGGCATCTACATGATTTAGAACAAGCACATATCGATATTGAAGCCTCAAATAAATAGTTACAATTAGGTTATTTATTCCCGGAAACTGAAGGGTTTATCACGGCTATTCAGGGTGAGGTCATCGATACAAGTAGAAACTAAATTAGAGCATGCCCCTGTAGGGCATGCTCTAATTTAGTTCAAACAGATTATACACACCGTCATAACCAAGTAGTTCACTATCTTCATCAAAAACTAGCAATAAAATATAATTTAATAACATAAAACCTTCATAGTACCGATAGTACTCTCTACTACAGGTGTTATACCGAAGCACCTTCATCAGAGCCTTAGAGTCCTAGAATTATCACCTAATACGTATATAACTATGCAAAAAGCCGTTATTCTTAATACATGCAGAATTGTTCGCAAATTTCTCTCAAATGATGCTATTCAAGATAATGTGAATAAAACATAAATTTTACCCTTTCTGTAACACTTGGCCGTTGGCCCGTGTTACATAAGATCTACTTACCTCCTAGCGATAAGACCACCTTATTGTACCTACCTCTTAAATTTTACTCCTTGTAATTTGTTTTTTTTTAATCGTTTTTGTGGTGTACAATAAAGTATAAATAATAATAATAATAATAAGGCGTAGGGAAGTGACGACCCCATCGCCCGCTGACGTAACAGTTAAGTGACAAAACTGATACGTCGGCGCAGTCAGTCAGCGCCTTGCCAAGAGGTGTGAGCGCCGTGCCTCGGCAGAAATGAGGGTGCTAATTTGGGCCCGTTTGTGCTTACGGCCAAATCATGAAACGGTGCCGGGTCTGGGCATCTCCCGTTAATTGACGCCCACTTAATGGATGATGGAAGAAAATAGAACGCGCATAGGGCCGCTGCCTGGGGGTCGCCGGGGCGCGTCTGGAGCTGGCGCTGGACGCGACAGCATGCGGGCCGCCAGCCGAGCGCGAGGTGCTGCACGACCACCTAGCAGCCCCTCGCATCCATCATCCCCACCAAATGGCTTGGTGTCGGAAGGGTCCTCTCGGACTCGGCAAGCGGCACCCGCCGCTGGTGGAGTAGTGCACCGAATGCGTTGGACAAAAAATATGAACACAAACGCATTGCGGGCGTACTATAGGGCGAAGGAGGAAGAAACTGGAGGGATAGCGTATCGGGCCCGGATGCATCGCTTTTTTGCTGAGTTGGAGCCATTTGTTCCCGTCACAGAGCAAAACCTGGCAGACAGAGTTCGGTACATCTTACGCTCGAAAATATTTGATGATGCTGAACTCGAACGACTACGTCGTGAGGCTATTCCCTCATCGAATGAACCAGCTATAGCTGGGAATGCGGCTCCTAAGACCATAGACCAGCAGCCACGTGTGGAAGCCGCCATGGATCTTCCCGCTCTGGTTGATTCAGGCGATGATGGAATGGTCACCCATGAACTAGAGCAGATGAGGAGTAAATTGGAGGAGGCGATTGTGGAAACGCGCTGTACGCCTCTCGAAAATCGACCGCGACTCCCGCGCATAACCCTAAGCAAGCGGAATCGGGATGTCGTGACGGCCCTGAACCCACTGCTGGCAACCTTTTTGGAAACCAGCCGGGACCTTTGCGATACGGACTCAATACTCTTTGGCGCCGCTTTAGCAGTTTGCCGCATTGTTGGTGCCAAACTTCCCACGTCTGGGCGTGCTACTGGGCAAAGTAGCACTATCCCAGCCTGGAGAAGAAGGATTGAGGACCGTATCGCAAAGGCAAGGGCACTCATCGGCAGACTGATAAGCTTCAGGTCGGGCAATAACAGGCCGAGAGTTATGCGCACCGTCAGGATGGCGTTTGCTGGGACAAATATCAGTTTGTCCCAGCCGGATATAACGCAAAAACTGACGGAGCGCATAGACGACCTGAAGCAGAGAATCGCTGCTTGGGGGAAGCGGATTCGGCGATATACCGAGAGGTCGACATGGTTCAACCAGAATCGTCTCTTCCAGAGTGATCAGAAGAGGCTCTATAAATTATTGGAGCGGCCAAAGGTACGTGGAACGGGCTCAGCACCGAATCAGGCCGACACTATCGCATTCTGGCGCGGCCTGTGGTCAGAGCCCGTAAACCACAACGAGGGCCCGGACAGAAGTTGTGGCGAGTCAGTGTGCGAGTGTTACGCCCATGGACCCCGTCATCATAACGCCGGATGACGTAGCTGAGGCGGTCCGTAGGGCCCGAACTGGAAAAGTCCGGGACTCGACGGACTGCATCACTACTGGCTGAAGGGTTCGTGGTGTGTCACGCTGTGCTCGCCCGACAGTTTCAAGAGGCTCGACCAAAAGTCGCTCCCGAGCCTCTTCACTACTGGGATCACTCATTTGGTTCCTAAAGACCGGGATTCCACAGACCTGAGCAAATACCGCCCCATAACGTGTCTACCTACCATATACAAGACACTAACATCCATTTTGAGCGCGAGAATCACTCGTCACCTGAACGCAAATCAGGTGATGTCGCGCGCTCAAAATGGATGTCGGGCGGTGGTCGTGGAACCAAGGAACCACCTCATTGACGCGGTCATTGGCAGGTGGTTAAACGCAACCGTCGGAACCTCTCCGCCGCCTGGATAGACTACAAAAGGCATTCAACTCGGTGCCTCATACATGGCTTAAGAGGGTCCTCGAGCTGTACAAGGTTGACTGTACAGTTCGAGGCTTCCTCGGGCAGTGTATGGGGCAGTGGAGTACGATCCTTTGTCATCTAGGCGAGCGGTTGACGGCTGCGGAGAACCACATAAGGATAAGAAGGGGTATTTTCCAGGGCGATTGTCTGAGTCCAATCTGGTTCTGCCTCTCTCTGAACCCTCTCAGTACCTTACTGGGGGGTTCTGGGAGGGGATTTCAGCTTCGGAAAGGAGGTACAAAAGTGACCCACCTTTTCTATATGGATGATCTCAAGTTATTCGCCTCCAGTCGCTCACATCTTGTGGAGTTGCTAAACATCACTTGTGATTTTAGCAATTCCACAAGAAATTCTATTGGAATGGAGCTGGGGACGGATAAGTGTGCGGTCCTCCATGTCGAAAGGGGTAGGGTTGCTAACTCTGAGGGCATAGACTTATCTATGCCCATCAACATAAGGACCCTTTCCGAGGCTGAAACATACCGATACCTGGGTATGTCACAGAACATAGGTGTCGATGAGGCGGATATGAAACAGTCAGTTTGCGATGTGTTTTATGCACGCTTGACAAAAGTGGTCAACAGTCTTTTATCGGGTGTGAATAAGACACACGCATAAACGGTTGGGTCATGTCCTGTCCTCATATATACCTTCGGCATGCTCAGGTGGACTCAGACCGAACTGAACGCTCTGGATAGAAAAGTCCGCACTGTTATGACGTCAAACAGAATGCATCACCGAGATCGTCAGTAATGAGGCTGTACTTGCCGCGGAAACATTGTAGGCGCGGCTTTTGAGCGCTCACCATGCATAATCGCGAAGTGTGCAGCCTCCGTAATTACTTTCAGGCGAGATCGGATGATCCATTCTACAGAGACGTCATTTCATGATAAAGGGCTTACCTCTATCCTTAGCCAACGGCAATGGCAAGACCCAGCAGTACAGTGCATTTCCGACCGGGAGACCGTATGGAAGGAGAAGGAGCTCCACGGAGGTTCTACAAGGCTCTACATGAGCCTTTCGTAGACACAGGTGCCTCCCTCCACTGGCTACGTTTCGGTGACCTCTTTGGGGAAACCGAGGGTTTTGTCTGTGATCAGGTTATTAAGACCAACAATTATCGGAGATACATCCTAAAAGATGGCGCCGTCGACATCTGTCGAGCTTGTCGCCATCCCGGCGAGTCACTTAGGCATGTCATCTCCGGTTGTTCGGCGCTTTCTAACACTAAGTATTTGCACAGACACAACCTAGTAGCCAGGATTATACACCAGGAGCTCGCTCTGAAATATGGTCTCGTGGATAGGAAAATGCCATATTATAAGTACTTGCCGGAAGCCGTGCTCGAAAATGACCGCGCCAGGCTCTACTGGGACCGGGCCATCATCAGGACTATTCTTGCGAATAAGCCTGATATTGTGCTGATGGACCGGGCACAGTCAAGGATATTTTTGGTCGATATTACCATTCCTTATGACGAGAACCTCGTGAAAGCCGAAACAGATAAGCTGACAAAATATCTAGACCTGGCTCACAAGGTGACCGACATGTGGGGTGGTCTGCCGACCGAAATTATTCCTGTGGTCGTTTCTGCGAACGGGCTAATCCCGGTCAGCCTCTCGGGTCATCTGAGGCGACTGGGACTCCGTGACGGACCGCTTCGTGCTCAAATGCAGAAGGCGGTGCTCCTTGACACCGCCCGCATCATCCGCCGGTTTCTTTCCCTTTCCCCCTAACCCTCGGCCGTTTGGTCTCCCCTGCCGAGGGCTTCCATTTGGTTGGGTTTTTATTTATTTATGTAATTTTTTATGTATTTATTTTATTTTATTGATATTTATGTATTTTTATCATTTTAATTTACAATTATATATTTATACAGCCCAACCAGATGAGAAAACTATATAGATACCCACAAAATAATAATAAAAGAGAGAACTAATAAATTCGGAGGATAATAATAATATATATTATAGTGTATTTATTTACTATATCCTTTTATATATTTATTCACCCCAACCAGATGAGAATACTTTATAAATACCCACAATAATAATAATAATTTTATTTCAAGAAACTGTACAATTAATTCAAACAATGTCTTAATGTAAAATAGTCTAAAATAACGGGCACCTGAACTAGGATAAACCTGTATCTCAGGTGTATGTGCTAATAGTTACATTTACAAATATTTTCTGTTTCTTATATAAAATGAGTAGCGTAACGACTAATTAGGGTTAATTTGGTAAAATATATTATCATTAATTTACTTATGATTTTAATTAACTTTTTGTATCAAAAACATGGTTAAATTTTGTAACCATGTTTTTGATACATGTACAAAATTACATTGACTTGATTATACAAAAGGGCCAAGGAACGTAAATAATCTATGCATGAAAGAATGCCTTATTCGAATGTAAGTTTCAATGACCTTATCTTTGCGTCTTTTATCAGAGACCTCTCTTCTGTAGGGCAATTTTAAGTGCTGTTTTAGTATCGTTTTCATAACGAATAACTGGCGCACTGAGAGGAAATTGTAGGATTTATATAAGAGATGGGACGTAAATAGGATAGGGCGGAATATTGCGACTTTTAATACAACTCTTTGAGCGCTTTTTATTTAACAGTTTTCTAGGCGTGATTAATATCTATAATTATTCCAAATTACAGATTTGCAGCACCTAGGGTCTCTAACCAAAACCGCGGACGGACGGACGGACATGGCGAAACTATAAGGGTTCCTTTTGTAACTACGGAACCCTAAAAACCAATTGCCTAATCCTTGAATACCCGGTAGTGCAGTAAGTAAGCATAATATGTTTGCAATATTGAGGGTGGAAGATTCTATTCCCGGACGGGACACAGGAACGTCCTTTGCATATACTACGAGTACATAATAATTATTTCGCAATATTAAAGCCTCAGCGATACAGTTGTAGATAATAGTTAGCTACAATGGGGCCTTTCATAGAGAAACTATCCGTTATATTTCCCTTGATTTTCTTTAAACTAAATCAATGTGTGGTAGCGGAGTTATAGAATTCATCATTTTATGCGTAATAATGTCGTTTCTTTCGTCTTTCTTAACTATTTAATTTAAAAAATACTAGGATTTTCTTTTATATCGTAGATACATACATAAGTTACATAAGGAAAAACATTCAGGACCGGGGCAAAATTATTTGTTAGAATCCCGCATGGAAATATTTGTTCCATGCGGGATTCTAACCCGCGGCCTTCGGTAACTCAATGCTAAGTCACTACGCCACGTAACCGGTACGGTACGGTAAACGGTACGGTTTCTTTACTCATGTGACGTAACTGTCTATGACGTTCCGTGGATGATAGTGACAAGCCTTTATCTAGCAGAAATGTAGTGTTCATTATAAGCAGATGACGTAGAGCAAGATATATGTTTTTATACATTTTATTTTACATTACCATTTTCAATTCTTGTCCAAATGTTTTACTAGAGTAATTTCAGACAAGGATAAAAAAGCGCCCCATGAGGTTATAAAATAGGTAAGAATTGATTGATATAATGCGAAATATACTTGCTTTACTACCTTAATATCAGCAAAAGAACGAATCTTTTTAAAAACAAACATTAGTTTACGGACTCTATTGCACAGCTGGTCTATGTGATTTTTAAATGTAAGAGTAGAATCTATAATTATTCCAAGGTATTTAATAGTTTTTGTATTAAAAATAACTGGGCAGTTACATTTAGACTCTGCGACTGAGCAACATTGATTTGCATACATTTCTGGAATGGTTATATGCTGTGTTGAGCTGCGCATAGAAAAATGAATATATTTGGTTTTGTCCATTTTCAGTGTCAATATGTTTTGTTGGAGCCATTTATTAACCCTGTTAAAACCTTGCTGTGAACATAAATAAACCTTGTCTACTGTATTTGCGGAAAAAAGAAACAGGGAATCATCTAACAGGGAAACCTTTTGCTAGTTCAAGGAAAATGCCAATTGATTGGTAGCCTTTATCTTATTATTGATAGAGTAATCGGTCATTTTCACAGCATCAGCAGTGGACAGTTTGGGTCTGAAAACATATTGCATATTCGATAATATGGATTTACTTTGTAAATAATTTATTAATCTATTGTTAATTAATTTTTCTAATATTTTAGACCTAGATGAGAGTATTAAGATAGGCCGATAATTGGAAACGTTTTTTTTTTTGTTCCCTGATTTATATACTGGAACTACAATGAATTTTTTAAACAATCTGGGAAAATTCCTTCAGAGAGCCAAATTCGAATAATATGAGTTAATGGTGGTACTAGAATTTGTCTAAATTTTCTTAATATACTAGTGGGTATGCCATCGAAACCAACCGCGCTTGTTTCTTTCGGTCCCCTTATAATACTTTCTACCTCAGTAGCGTCCGTATCTAATAATGCGAACGAGCTTAATTGGCAGTTTCTTTGAGTTGAGAAAGTGACCCTGTATTAATGATTATTGTTAGAATTGTTTATTATCTGCTCAGCAAGACTTTTACCGATGTTTACAAAGTAATTATTTGCTGTATTTGCTGATATAAGTGGCGAGGATTTATTTTGTATTAATTCTGATGAAGATTCATGCAGTTGGATATAAATAATCTTTTACATGCCGCCAAATCTTTTTATTATCTATACCAGACTCTTCCAGTAAGTTTGTAAAATAATTATACTTTAACTTTTTTAATAAATTATTACAAAAATTCCTATATCTTTTATATGAATTTTGTAAAACGGAATTATCTGAAGAAGATTTTGCCATCAGGTGTAGTTTGTCCCTATGTGTTATGCACCTAATTAGACTGGGCGTAATCCAAGGCTTTAAGTTATTTTTTTAGCTACTGTAGTATACGAAGTATTGCTAACGATGGCATTTCTTACGTTATTTATTAAAAAGACAAAGAAATGTTTATGTGATCGGTTTTATAAACTGGGCTAAAGGCAATGTTTTGAATTGCATTAGATTTAGGAATGGAGTATTTACACTTAGGTTTAAGTATTTTAAGACTTAAGTTAAGAACGACAGCACTATGATCGGTTACTTTAGCTTAAACTGGAAGCACTTAGATGAGTAGGGAGAAAATGTGCTGGAAGCAGGCCCTCGCATGCACAGATATTAAGGTAGTCTTTTGCTCCGCCATCACCGCTTTCTGGGTAGAAATCCATATTCATATCACCCGTTGACACTATATTTTTGAATGGCGACAGTTGTCTAAATGTATTGTCTAATGACGTAATAAATATTAATATGACGTAATTATAATTTTTTTGTATAAAATTAAGGTACTAATTCCCAAAGGTTAGATGAAGTTATTTATATATTTACAACATTAAAGTGAATGTATACCTTTAACTTGGAAACAGCCACATAATTTCTAGTCGTGCACTGAACAATAATACACGAATAATACTGAACTGATATGATGAACATTATACGATTATTGTTTCAATTATTAATAATTATTTAGTCAATTCCAATACCAATTTAAAAAATCGCCCAACATCGGGAGAGAACATAAGTCCAACAATGGAGTTTTGCAGGCTGATGAAAAAAATGAAGTAATGGATTCCGTTAACCCGCCACCACTCTGTAATAAATATAAAAGTTTCTTCAGTAGCTATATACATGTTAAGCGTTCATAATACGCTGATTGGCTGAAACCTTCCTCAAAAAAATTCGTCAAGTGATGGTGAAAATCGCGTAAAAATCCATTAAATAGTTTCAAAAGTTTTCAGTAAATGCACCGACAGAAATGAATAGGCAACTTTTTATAATGCTGTTAAGTGAAAAAGTTAAATTAGTTATAAAATCATTATCCAAATTTTGTAATAGTGGAAGAAAAAGCATAAAATACGTCGTAGAGCCAAGCTTCATTAGTATAACAGGTGCATCACGAATAGGTCGGTTTAACCGGGGAAGGAACACGCTCGCACAGAATACCTACGTAAAATAAAATAACGCCACAGCCTAGTAAACCATATACTAGGCTGTATTGGTGCCATATTTCATGAGGTAACTGTCGAGAATCGGAGAACCTTTAACTGGTAACGATCCATTCCATCTTAGTCCTCAAGTGATACCGCTTCTGCGATTTGATTCGTAACCGAGGATTGATATGGATGTCTATGGGCCAGAGTATCCACTTACCGGATTGCATGCTGATTTTTCCCACCTCTTTGTTTAAAAAATAAGAACATATCTACATAAAAATCATTAGATAGAGAGATGCATTAAATTACCGTAAAATGTAAATTACCGGGCGTTAGAATGTGCCCAACTCCTAAATACTGGCAACTATGGCAAAATCCCCTCATTGAGATATTCTATGGGAGAGGCACTTGTTCAGCAGTGGATTTTTTAGTGTGTAATGGATTTTTGAATGTATAGATAAAAATAAATAAATTATTATTTAACTACTCCTGTAGTTCTACAAATATGCTCAGAAGTGTTCTTTTAGTATAAAAAGAGGACATACAACGCTGTTTTTGCCATTTTAGTTTGCTCTAGTTTACGTAAATCTCCCGTCTTGTCAGACGAAATAAAGCCTCGTGATATATTTGTTTATCCACTCTGTACTTTATGTTCAGCGCGCGCTATCGTTACCCTCGTTATCTCTTGCTTAGAAAGGATTAGTGACAATTATTTAAAAAATTGCATTTAGTCATCATTATATGTATCAGATAAAAAGAAAATGAAACATATACGCTTTCTTCTGAAGCTTTAATAAATACACTAAAACTTATTTATGTAGATAATTACAAGTTATATAATCGGTGCATAAAGGGCATATTATGCGAAGGCAAGTAAACTATTTAACAAGAAGAATATTAGCTATGAATGTGGATGAATAGACGTAGGCCTAAAAAAAGATAAATAGACTGTATTAGGGATGATAAGCGTAAGAAAGGAGTGAGTGACGAGATGACGGCTAACAGAGGAGAATGTAAGAGGAAGACATGCTATGCCGAACCGAAATAACTTGGGATTGCGACAGGAAGACGAAGAAGACATGTAAAAAGTATTCAGATAATAAGATGCATGGCTTTGTATATTTATAAAACAATATTTATAAAAGGTTTGGCAAATTCAAGTATAATTCTGATTTAAGACTTACGTGGTAGAGCCATGCTGCAGCTAAATTAGTAGTATAGTTGTAGCACGAATGGGTCGGCTCGACCGGGGAAGGACCACGTCTCACAGAATACCAGCGTAAAATAGCAGCTTAACACTGCTGTGTTTCGTATGGTGAGTGTAGAGAACCAGAGACCCTTTTTACTGGAAAAGGGGCATTCCATCTTAGTCCTTATGGGTGACAACGCATCTGCATTTTGATTCGCATACGAGGATAGATGTAGATGTCTATGGGCCACAGCAACCACTTACCATCAGGTGGACTGTGTGCTCGTTTGTCACCCTATCCTATAAAAAAAAACTAAATTCCTTAGATCACACTTGATTGACAAAATACCGTCCGAATGGATTTATTACTATCATCGAGACTTTATGACGTAGGTGTGTAACATACTATAGTGTTGACTCAACTATTAACATTTTGGAGTTAATGTTTAAACTCGAGACTATCTAGGGGATCAAGTCCCCTGCCCTGAGTGCCTGTGGGCTTAACCACAGTAAATAGATTACGAGTATATTAATTTGTACATTAATTACACATTTGCGTATAATTTCAAATGAGCGTAGTGTAGAAAATAGGTCCCGTCCCGTGGGTGTGTACTGCAACTGTGGGGAATGCCACAAATATCTTAGAGCTTCTGATAGCTATATAGATAGATATCCATGTCTAGCAGTGGAGTTTAATGAACTGTTGAATCAGAAGTAGAAAATGCACTGTCTACACTATTTACTAATGATAACTGATGACTAAACACTTTACTGATGTACATTTTTTAACAACAAAATATTTAAATTTATCCATTCAAAAATTCATTTAAACTAAAGGTAGTGTTAATTGTCTACTCATGCTTTGACAGGAGTAGACAATTAATCTTTATTGTTTATGTTGGTAGCATTCGTAGTTTTATTAATCCGTAGTAGCATCTCAATTTAGATGTCCAATTCGCTAATTGACACAAAAAGAATTTAATATAATATGTGTATGTGAGTGTGTACGTGTGTATATTGTATGTATATTTATTTATTTATTTATATGTTTGTATATATAAGTTTACCTATATGTATAAGTATTTCATTAAAATATTACTATATGTTATGTTGATGTATGTGTACATATATATATATATATATATATATATATACTCTTATTGAAGCATAAATATTTTCTTAGATCAGCCATGACAAATTAAGTATTTGCTCAAAGTTTTTGGTACTTTTTCTTTTCTTACTTTTGATTCGTGCTAAATTGTGAAAAGTGGATGACTATTATTGGCCCTATGTAAAAAATAAAATAAAATAAAAATAATTTTTTCTACTAATGTCGCCGAATCATTGCTTAAACAAAATGTAAAGGCTTGTTCAAATACTTTTAATTTCTATAAAGTATTTCCAAAAGATATAATTAAATATTTTTAAATTAAAAAAACAGCAGACTTATGGGGAATTTTCGTTAAAGTTATTGCATCTATAATAGATAAAATAGCACATTATCTAGGCACTATATTTAATACAAGCGTCGAATCTGGTGTGATTTAAAGGTGTGATTTAATGAAACATAGTACATAATCATACCTTTTTTAAAGCTAGTAGTACATTAGACCCTGTCAATTTTAGACCAATTTCTGTACTGCTAATATTTAGTAAAGTTTTTGGAAAAATAATTTTTGATGACGTGTTAAGTTTTTTTAATATAAATAAATTGCTTCATAAAAATCAATTTGGTATTACAAGGGGTCGCTCTACAACTGACGCATAGAATATAAGATGCTATCAGCGGATGCTTTGGGTATATTTTATGACCTTTTTAAGGCCTTCGATTGTGTTCACCCTGAGACATTAATCGGAAAGCTACAGTACTATGGTGTCAAGAACACAGCGCTTAAACTTATTATGTCATATTTAAGTAACAGAACGCAGAAAGTTATTATCAATGAAAAAAGTTCTTCCGGGTCACCTGTACTACAAGATAGTTTTATTAGGTAACCTAATTAGGTACTTACACCACTACACTACATGCCCGTCGGCTGAAAAGAAAAAAAAATGGTAAACAATTTTTTTTAACTAATTTAAAATATGATTTCTTTTATATGAAAATGACAAAAAAATTTCATTTATATACTCGTAAGTCATAATAACAAAATAGTATGTTTCAAAACATTTTTTTTGTATATAGTTACTTAAACTCTAATTGTTACATCGATTTATAATGTCTACTTCTATTCTTATGTACTAACATTTCTTTTCCTTTATTGTCTATTTTTAAATTTGGGTAACAATTTTCAAGAACTTTAAATGGTCCTATGTACAAAGGATCGAGTTTGTTTACATTTTGTTCGTTTCTTAGTGGTATCAAATCACCTACATTGCATGTAACAGGATTGTTATAGCTATCATATTTGTGTTTTTATTATTTTACTTTTTAATAAATTGTGTCTTGCGTCATATTGCGATTTTTGTAATCTATATTTAAGTCGTTTAGGATAGTCGTAATCATTATATAAGGGATCTATCTCGGTCGTTGAATTATTGAATAAATTGCAAGGTTTTCCGAAAATGAGTTCGAACGGCGTATATTTAGTTTCTTGTGTACTGTCGTATTAAATGCAAAACTCCATTAGGGTAACCAAACACTCCAATTTTGTGGGTCACTATTAGTTTGGATTCGCAAATATGAAATTATATTTTATGTGTGTTTTCTAGACTGCCTATTGATTGGTGGTGGTATGATGTTAATTGCTTGATTTTAAGAATATCGCTTACCTCTTTCATCACACAAGAAATGAACTCACTACCCCGGTCAGATATAATTTGTCGGGGGATTCCGTACCTTAGGATAAAATTATTAACAAACGCAGAAGCTACTGAAATAGTGTCTTTATTTCTAAACGGATAAGCCTCTACATACTTGCTCAGATCCCACTTTAGTGTGAGTATATACGAATTATTATCTATGTCCTTAACTAATGGGCCCACTAAATCTACATAAATTCTATCACAAGAGGAATAGCCCGTATCTGTTATGACCATTAGCTCTTTAATATGTTAAAATGTTTTTGCCTCATACATTGGTCACAACGGCTAACAAAGTCATATACATCTTTTTCCATACCTGACCAGTAATATCTCTGCTTTATGTTGTTTGTAATGCACCTAATACCTACGTGACCGCTTGTCGTCAGCATATGATAATCGTTTAGTATTACGCGCTGAGTATCGTGATCACTTATTCTTGTAACACCTCTTAAAATATATAAACGTGGTTCGGACGAATTATTATTAGTGTTATTTATCATATGACTTAACTTCTTTACTTCTTCATTTTTGTATTTATTTTTTATTAAATACCAATTCTCTATTTTCAATTGCTTACATAGACAACTTAATTTCCTCACAAAGGCAGCTCGTGCGCAATATGATCGCAAGGAAGGATTTATATAAATTATTTGTTTTTGTTTGTCACAAGCAAATAAATTAGACTTTTCCGGAGCATTTCTTTCAATATTTTTCCATTCTTCGTCATTTACGAATCTTAGTTCCACGGAACCAGAAGGTTCTTAAGGAATTAAGATTTTTTATGAGTGCTCAAAGTTTTTGGTTGATCAGACCAAATACTTGAAGCACGATTATTAGTCGTAGGGTTGTCACTTTCATCCCTCATATTTTGTTCACTCAATCTCTTTCTCTGTGCACGCGTAAGGATATTCATCACACACTCATTCATCTCTTTCAAATCCTCACTTGATATTTGGATGCGAGATAACGCAGCTGCAGATGCGCAGAGATAACGCATCTGCAGCTGCGTTATCTGCGCCCTTTACATATTCTACCACAAAGTTGTATTCCTCAAGTATTAGCCTGAATTTAGTCAAACGACTAGATGGGTTTGTCATGTTAAAAAGATAGACTAAAGGTTTGTGGTCAGTTCTTATTATGAATTTACGACCATAGAAGTAGGGCCTAAAATATTTTACAGACCATACAATAGCCAGAAGCTCTTTCTCTATTTTAGGGTATCTAATTTCGGCTTTATTTAAATCGCGACTTGCGTATGCTACTGGTTTATTATCGCTGTTACTTAATATTGATCCTATGGCATACCCAGATGCATCCGTTTGCAATATAAACGTATTTTTGCTATCAAAGTTAGGGTACTGTAGTAAAGGTGGAGATATTAATGCGTTATTAAGATCAGAATTTTTTTTTGACATTCTGTGGTCCATTTAAACTCTATATTTTTCCGACAAAGTCTATTTAATGATAATGCCTTTTTTGCGAATTGGTGAATAAATTTCCTATAAAAATTAGTAAACGCTACAAATCTTTTGGTTTCATCTGAATTTCTTGGGACCGGATAGTTTTGAAACTACTTCGATTTTTTCTGGGTCGAGTTTTATCCCTTCAGTTGGAATAACATGGCCTAAAAATTGCATTTCCTTGCGCAAAAAATCGCATTTACTAGGGTTTAATTTTAGATTGGTTTTTCGAAGTCTAATTAAAATACCTATTAGGTTTTTATTATTTTCTAAATTACGACCGAAACAGATTAAATTGTCTAAATAAATAAATAATTAGTCGTATGTTGTATTTTTCCAGACATTGCAATTGTGATTAGGCGTGAGAATGAACTTGGACTTATTTTCAATCACATCGGAAGCCGCGTCATTTGATATTGTCCTGACGGGGTTGTGAAGGTTGTATACTTCCTACACTCGGGACTTAAATTTTCCTGGTAGTATGCTTGTGACAAATCTAATTGGGAAAAATACATGGGCCCTGATAATGAATCCAAAATATCGGATATATTCAACAATGGGAATTTGTCATGTAATATTCGTCGTCATTAAGCTTTCGAAAATCTACAACTAACCTCTACTTTTTACATTCGTCATATGATTTCTTAGGCACCAACAAAATAGGGCTGGACCATTTGCTTTTAGCCGGTTCAATAATATTATGTGGTAGCATTTTTTGGATTTGTTTTTCTACCTCAGATCGCTGTGAGAATGGTAAGCGATATTGTTTAACGTAAACAGGATCAGTATTAGACTTTAACTGTATTTAATGGTTTCTTATATTTACGCGAACACTACACATTGAATAAAACTATTTTTACGGATTTTATCGCGTTTAATTTTACTAATTTTGATTCCCGACGTTTCGGGTGCTTTACAGCACCCATGGTCACGGGGGGGGACTAGCTAAGCACCCGAAACGTCGGGAATCAAAATTAGTAAAATTAAACGCGATAAAATCCGTAAAAATAGTTTTATTCAATTTAACTGTATTGTTTGGTCGTATAAGTTAGCGATAGTTAACTTATCGTTCGGTAAATAGAATACATCGGAAAACTTTGCACAGATGTTCTGAATTGATAAACGCTCTTCGTTATTTAAATGACTTAAATTTAGATGTGAAAACATTTGACGCCCTCTATCTCCATCCATACTACTGTGTTCAAAACTACACAAATCGTACTCCTCCAAACTATGTAATTCTGTTTGAATATAATTAAGAAAAATTTCTGTTTCACGTGTGTTCATTATTTGAACACAGATTTTCCCATTATTAGGTTTACATATACTACTCGCCATGAAACCCCCTGACATAACTCGTTTGATAAAACTACACACACGTCATCAATTGGACAATCTACCATATATAATTTTTTGCATCTCGGTGGAATTGTTATGAAAGCCTTTGTACCTAAAAACCCACTAATCATTGGTATTATTATTCGGTTATCATTATTCAATAATTTTAACGTCAAAGTATTATTTTCAAAATTTAAAATTCCTTTATGTCAGTTCAAAAAGTCTCTACCTATAATACCTTGTTAAATACACGGTAAATAAACATGAAACTTGTGTTCTAATTTCTGACCTTTTATGTTAAGCGTAATGAAAACATATCCAAATGAGTGTACTTTGCCGCCTATACCGTTTATGCGAATGCATTCTTTATGCATTGAAATATTACACGTGAGAACCGTTTCATATCACAGTGCCGACATTGACGCGCCTGAGTCAACTAAAAAGTTACATTTGATATTTAATACACAACGATTCCACTGAACTGCCATAATTACAAGCTTATATGTAATAATCATCGAAAAAATTCTAATCATTCAGGGTTAATCGGCTCCAATTTTGGGTCCGAATTAGAAGTAGATGCATGTCCTGAATCTGAAATATCACAATTTTTGTCATCATTCATTAAACGCACACTATGACCTCGGTGACAGGAACGGCAATTTCTGCCCCGACTATAGTTCCCCGATCTATAGTTATTACCACCTCGCGGTTGAAACGACGATCGACCTTTGTGATAAGAATACCCCCTTGCCTGAGAAAGCTGCGTGTTGGGGTTGGCCCTTGGTCTGAAAAAAGTATTCCTGTTTTCAACTCGAGAATATCTATAATTTGTACGTCCACGATGTGCAAAATAAGCTGAAGATTCCGAGTTTTGACGACTACTTTAGCCGCCTTTATCATGTCTTTTAGCGATGAATAATCCCATGTCGTTTATATTGTACTTAATTGACGATTTCGCAAACCGTCGGTGAAGCAGTTAATGGCAATTTTTTCATTTTTTTCATTTGTTGGACGCAACATTTTATACGCCGCTGCATTGCCGTCAGTTCGCGATGTCAATTCGTTTATCGAAATCTTCTATAGAAGTACCGTTTTACCTGATTGTTACTAACTCATTATTTATGGAAGTACTTGAATTCTTGGTTAGTAGATGAAGTTGCATATCACTAATTAATGACGCTCACGTATCATTTGATGATGAAATTCTTAACTTGGCACTTTCATTCAAACGTGTTTATAGGACAAATTGTATAAGCATTTTCTTATCATCAATATTGCTTTCGCGGACGACATGGTCCTTCTTTTAAGTGGTAACTCATGGCATGAGGTTTTCTCAAATGCTCAGAGAGGAATGAATACTGTTACTAATGGGTTATACAAGAACATTCTAATTATCAATATTGCAAAGACAAATTACATCTCCTATGTCCGAAGCTTGTAAACAGAGAATCCACTAAATACCTAGGCGTAATGATTGACAGCAAATTAAGTTTTCACTATCACATTGACCTTCTAACGGCAAGAATAGGCAAATTAATGGTAATATATAAGGCCTTGAGACATGTGGCCCAGGAAAAAGTATTAAAATCAGTTTATTTCGCTCTTTGCCAGTCGCAACTTATGTACTGCATTACTTCTCGGGGTGGCGCCTGTAAAAGACACTTTCTAAAAATTGAACGAGTGCAAAGAGCACTTTTAATCCTTACCGTCAGACAGCTTTACATTTTATATACTGTACTTAAACAACATTCGCAGTTAAAATATGAACCAGATAACTTTAGGAATCAGCGCCGTAAGGATAAAGTTTGCGCTATAACTCTATATAGAACTAGCCTTACACATCGATTTTACTGTTACCAAAGCAGTAACCTGTATAATAAATTAAATAGGAAAATATCAATATATTTCTTTCCAAAAATTAAATGAAAATTTACTGTCGCGGAGTGGTTAAAAAAATTGGATTATGACCGTACAGAAAACTTACTTCATAAATATATTTTTTCACACAAACGCACATACGCCCACACTCACACACACACACACACACACACACACACACACACACACACACACACACACACACACACACACAATTTTATTCTTTTTTTTATATGTAAATTAAATAGCCTCATATATCATAATAATTAATTATAGTATCATTATATAAGCTCTATGATACATGTAACACTCAATCACGAATAATGCTCTTGTTTATCCCATGGGGTGGGGACCTGGTGATTTGTAATACAGGCATATTATTGCCTACCTCAGACACCAGCTCCTCACATATTCTAGACTAAGAGTATGAACAGACCTGTATCTAAATAGATATAAGTTTTAATATGTATGGTCTGTTTTTGCGAGGAGAAATAAACATTATTATTATGTAGGGTATCTATATAGTTTTCTCATCTGGTTGGGATGTATAAATATATAATTGTAAATGAAAATGATAAAAATACATAAATATCAATAAAATAAAATAAATACATAAAAAATTACATAAATAAATAAAAACCCAACATGATGGAAGCCCTCGGCAGGGGATACCAAACGGCCGAGGGTTAGGGGGAAAGGGAAAGAAACCGGCGGACGATGCGGACGGTATCGAGGAGCACCGCCTTCTGCATTTGAGCTTGGAGCGGTCCGTCACGGAGTCCCAGTCGCCTCAGATGACTCGAGAGGCTGACTGGGATTAACCCGTTCGCAGAAACGACTACAGGTATAATTTCGGTCGGCAGTCCACCCCACATCTCGGTCACCTCGTGAGCCAGGTCCAGATATTTTGTTCGCTTATCTGTTTCGGCTTTCACGAGGTTCTCGTCTTACGGAATGGTAATGTCGACCAAAAATATCCTTAACTGTGCCCGGTCCATCAGCACAATATTAGGCTTATTCGCAAGAATGGTCCTGTCTGTGATGATGGCCCGGTCCCAGTAGAGCCTGGCGCGGTCATTTTCGAGCACGGCTTCCGGCATGTACTTATAATAAGGCAGTTTTCGATCCATGAGACCGTGTTTCAGAGCCAGCTCCTGGTGTAGAATCCTGGCTACTAGGTTGTGCCTATGCAAGTACTCAGAGTTAGAAAGCGCCGAACAACCGGAGATGACATGCCTAAGTGATTCACCGGGATGGCGACAAGCTCGACAAATGTCGACGGTGCCATCCTTTAGGATGTATCTCCGATAGTTGTTGGTCTTAATAACCTGATCCTGCATTGCACAGACAAAACCCTCGGTTTCCCCGAAGAAGTCACCAAAACGTAGCCAGTGGAGGGAGGCAACTGTGTCTGCGAAAGGCTCATGTAGAGCCTTGTAGAACCTCCCGTGGAGCTCCTTCTCCTTCCATACGGTCTCCCAGTCGGAAATGCTCTGTACTGGTGGGTCTTGCCATTGCTCGTTGGCTAAGGATAGCGGGGTAAGTCCTTTATCACAAAAAATAACGGCCCTATAGAATGGATCATCCGCTTTCGTCTAAAAGTAATTACGAAGGCTGCACACTTCGCGATTATGCATGGTAAGCGCGCTTAAAAAGCCGCGCCTACTATGTTTCCGCGGCAAGTACAGCCTCATTACTGACGATCTCTGATGATGCATCCTATGGGACGTCATAATAGTGCGGACTTTTCTATCCAGAGCGTTCAGTTCGGTCTGAGTCCACCTGAATATGCCAAATGTATACATGAGAACAGGCATGATCCAACCGTTATATGCATGTGTCTTATTAACGCCCGACAAAAGACAGAAACAGAGAACAGAAACTTTTTTATTCAATATAGATTATAAATAATACTTATTGAAAGTCAATCTTTTGTCTAATTTCCACTGGTTCGAAAAAAAACCTCTGTCCTGGGAAGAACTGGCAAGAAACCCAGCGGGACTTTTTTAATAACAGCTTACAATCATGTATATTACACAATTAACCCCACAAAACAAATTAGAAACAGCCTGAAGCGAACACTCATTCCCAGGGTTATTATCATCCATAAATTCCTTAACATTATAATAACCCTTTTATACAAACTATGTTTAATAAAGTTTTGAATTTTGAGCAGGTCGAATTTTGTATATTTTCTGGGATTTTGTTGTAAAAGCGTATACATCGCCCCAAGAATGAATTACTGACTCGGTGGAGTCGAGTAACTGGTACTACTAGCTTGTGTTTGTTCCTAGTATTTACAGAATGAACATCACTTATTTTTGTATAACTACTTTTATTTTTGTGTACGTACATTACATTTTCATAAATGTATTGAGAGGCCAAAGTTAATATATTAATTTCTTAAATTTTTGTCTGAGCGACTCTTTAGGTTTTAAATCATAGATTGCTCTTATGGCCCTCTTCTGTAAAACAAATATAATTTCAGTGTCAGTTGCGTGTCCCCATAGCAAAATACCATACGACATTATGCTATGGAAATAGCTAAAGTAAACAAGTCTAGCTGTTTCCACACTGGTAAGATTTCTAATCTATTTTACAGCATATGCTGCAGAACTAAGTCTGCTTGCTAACTTTGATATATGGGGGCTCCATTGAAGCTTCGCGTCTAGTGTTATTCCAAGAAAAATGGTGGTATCACAGTTAAGCACTTTTGTCAAACGTGCATAAAACACATCGCAAACTGACTGCCTCATGTCCGCCTCATCGATACCTATGTTCTGTGACATATCCAGGTATCATTCATTCAGCCTCGGAAAGGGTCTTTATGTTGATGGGCATAGAATTTAGCAAACCTTCTCCCTTCGACATGGAGGACCGCACACTTATCCGTCCCCAGCTCCATTCTAATAGAATTGCTAAAATCACAAGTGATGTTTAGCAATTCCTTAAGATGAGAGCGACTGGAGGCGAATAATTTGAGATCATCTATAAAGAAAGGTGGGTCACTTTTGTACCAACTTTCCGAAGCTGAAATCACCTCCTGGAACCCTCCAGTAAGGTACTGAGAGGTTTAAGAGAGAGGCAGAACCAGATTGGACTCAAACAATCGCCCTGGAAGATACCCCTTCTTATCCTTATGTGGTTCTCCGCAGCCGTCATCCGCTTGCCTAGATGACAAAGGATCGTACTCTACTGCCCCATACACTGCCCGAGGAAGTCTCGAACTGTACCGTCAACCTTGTACAGCTCGAAGACCCTCTTAAGCCATGTATGAGGAACCGAGTCGAATGCCTTTTTGTAGTCTATCCAGGCGGCGGAGAGGTTCCAACGGTTGCGTTTAACCACCTTGCCAATGACCGCGTCAATGAGGAGTGGTTCCTTGGTTCCACGACCACCACCCCGACATCCATTTTGAGCGCGCGACATCACCTGATTTGCGTTCAGGTGACGAGTGATTCTCGCTCAAAATGGATGTTAGTGTCTTGTATATGGTTGGTAGACACGTTATGGGGCGGTATTTGCTCGGGTCTGTGGAATCCCGGTCTTTAGGAACCAAATGAGTGATCCCAGTAGTGAAGAGGCTCGGAGCGAATTTTGGTCGAGAGCCTCTTGAAACTGTCGGGCGAGCACAGCGTGACACACCACGAACCCTTCAGCCAGTAGTGATGCAGTCCGTCGAGTCCCGGACTTTTCCAGTTCGGGGCCCTACGGACCGCCTCAGCTACGTCATCCGGCGTTATGATGACGGGGTCCATGGGCGTAACACTCGCACACTGACTCGCCACAACTTCTGTCCAAGGCCCTCGCTGTGGTTTATGGGCTCGACCACAGGCCGCGCCAGAATGCGATAGTGTCGGCCTGATTCGGTGCTGAGCCCGTTCCACGTACCATTGGCCGCTCCAATGATTCATAGAGCCTCTTCTGATCACTTTGGAAGAGACGATTCTGGTTGAACCGTGTCGACCTCTCGGTATATCGCCGAATCCGCTTCCCCCAAGCAGCGATTCTCTGCTTCAGATCGTCTATGCGCTCCGTCAGTTTTTGCGTTATATCCGGCTGGGACAAACTGATATTTGTCCCAGCAAACACCATCCTGGCGGTGCGCACAATTCTCGGCCTATTATTGCCCGAACTGAAGCTTATCAGTCTGCCGATGAGGGCCCTTGCCTTTGCGATACGGTCCTCAATCCTTCTCTCGCACGTCCAGACGTGGGAAGTTTGGCACCAACAATACGGCAAACTGTATTGAGAAACAGTATTGAGTCCGTATCGCAAAGGTCCCGGCTGGTTTCCAAAAAGGTTGCCAGAAATGGGTTCAGGGCCGTCATGACATCCCGATTCCGCTTGCTTAGGGTTATGCGTGGGAGTTGCGGTCGATTTTCGAGAGGCGTACAGCGCGTTTTCACAATCGCCTTCTCCAATTTACTCCTCATCTGCTCTAGTTCTGGGTGACCATTCCATCATCGCCTGAATCAACCAAAGCTGGAAGATCCATGGCAGCTTCCACATATGGCTGCTGGTCTATGGCCTTAGAGCCGCATCCCAGCTATAGCTGATTCATTCGATGAGGAATAGCCTCACGCCGTAGTCGTTCGAGCTCTGCATCATCAAATATTTTCGAGCGTATTATGTACCGAACTCGGTCTGCCAGGTTTTTTCTGTGGCGGGAACAGACGGCTCCAGCTCAGCAAAAAATGCATTTTTTACCAGGTCGTCACTCCATCTAGTAGGGGGACGCCCTAAACTTCGTCCGCCGGTACGAGGCCGCCACTCGAGAACCTTTTTTCCCCATCGGTTGTCGGTTCTCCGACCTATATGGCCGGCCCATTGCCACTTCAGCTTACTAATCCTGTGTAACTCTAGTTCTACTACGGATATCCTCTTTTCTAAGTTTATCACGCAGAGAAACCCGAGCATAGCCCTCTCCATAGTTTGCTGAGCGACCTTGAGCTTCGTCATTCGGCCAGCAGTGAAGGACCACGTTTCAGTTCCATAGGTCATCACTGGCAACAAGCACTGGTTGTCAGTCTAGTTTTTAGGTTTTGAGGTATACCTGACGCAAAGATGTGCCGTAATTTTCCGAACGCTGCCCAGCGGAGTTGAATCCGTCGATTGACTTCTCGGTCGAAGTTGGACTTACCTAGTCGAACTATTTGTCCCAGGTAAACATACTCGTCAACAACTTCGAGCTTAGTGTCCCCAACAACTACCGGCATAGGTGTGACATGGATGTAACACATGACTTTTGTTTTGTCCATGTTCATCTTAAGACCTATCCGTTGGCAGACACTATTGAAGTCATTGATCATAGTGCTTAGGTCCTCCAGCGATTCTGCCATGAGGACTATATCGTCGGCAAACCGAAGTTGAGTGATGTACTCGCCATTGACGTTAATACCGTATCCTTTCCAGTCCAGTAGCTTGAAAACGTCTTCCAATGCAGCGGTGAAGAGTTTCGTGGATACAACTTCACCCTGTCTTACACCTCTCTGCAGTTGGATAGGTTTCGTACTCTGGTTCTGTACTCGGATAGCCATCGTAGCCCTACTGTACAAACACTTCAGCACTTCGATATACCGACAGTCAACTTGGCACCGCTGAAGGGACTGCAGCACCGCCCAACCCAACCCCATGTAGTGGCGGGTAAGAATACCCACTACCCCATATCTTCCCGTGGGTGTCATAAGAGGCGACAGAGGGAAACTGAGGCAGAAGATGGGTAGCAGCATCTTTTTGATAACAGCAAAACAATAATAAAAAAACTGCGGTTGCCAACCCGCTCGCCAAGCGTGGCAACTATGGCAATATTACCCCCCATGATGAGAGTCACACATATAAGAAGACTCAGAAATTAGAAAAATTACTTACACTTTTATCGCACACTTGCATCGGTTCCTGGCGGTGATGAGAGCACTCGTAGCAAACCCGGGCCTCTCGGGTCGGACGCCTAAAAGAACGCCTTATTGACTGTGCCAACATCTCGCTACGGATCCACTGATGGTGACATCGTCTGTACGGCATGTACAGGCCGAGAAGACCGGTGATTCCCAACATAGTACAAATGAGCACCAGTACTATGCTTATATTGGATAAGTGATATTCTTGGGCATTCTTACCCACTGCGTTTTGGTTGATGATCACTTCATCCTTCTCTACGGATGACCTACATTTTTCTTTTAAAAACTCACTTTTTTATTTAAAAAAAAAAATATTCAGTTTTATTGCGTTACTATACGTCTTAAAAACTTAACGCGCAACTGAGCCCTGGCCGACCGCCTCGAATGGCAGGGTCGCCATCTAGTGTTGGGAGCTCAGGTGTTAATGAAAAACGTGTTGTTCGATGACTGAGTAATTTATTAATGCCTCCCTTTACCTACTACAAGACAGTTTTATTAAGTAATCTACTTAGGTACTTACTACTACACTACAATACTCTTATTCATTATATATTAAAATATTTATTTTAATAGAAAAAAACGATGCTGAATGAGGACACAGTCCTTCTGATAATAAGTGGGAACTGTGGCCCATGGACACCCTACCATCTTGATTAAGAGTCACCTGAAAAATATACCCACGTAACACAACAGCATTTTTAAATGTGTATTATATTGAACACTTATGATCAGATAGAATAAGTTTAAAGAGAGAGAAGTTCTAAAATAATACCAGACGAGTAATTTTATTAATTATTATGTGAAATAACTTTTTATCCCCATCAGTTTATTATATTGAATTTGAAGGCGATGTAAAGTCAGAGGTCTAAAATTTCGTAATACGCTAGCTCAGTAGCCGGCTTCCTCTAAACTTGTGAAATGCAATTTAAAGCGCTAACTTCTCACTGGCTATATAATAAAGGGAAACTTTGTCAGTGAATCTCATATTACATCGTCTCTACACTTCTCAAAATAAGACACTAAAACGTGAGCTTTATCTTTATTTTTATAAGTGAAAAGTACACAATAATTTCTTAAATTAAAAAGAAAGTATCATTCGATGCCTGGATGGATGAACCTGGTAATCCATAATGTCGTGTAGTCTCAATGAGGGCTAATAGAGGTTAGGGAGGTAAAGTTTAATGTTACACAATGTCATTTAATTTATAAGTTAGTTTTTAATAAAAGTTAATGAGATTCTAGAGTATAATATTAATAAACAAAACAATGCCTCAATGGTTTGATAAAACTATGATCTTTATTTATTGTTTATTTTGAATGTGTCTTTCACACGCACACGCACACAAGCTCGAACGCAAGCACGTACGCACAAACACACCTACGCACGCTCGCACTCGCACGTCTATAATGACGATACCCATACAATTGGCAATTACGATGGATTCTCTTAAGCCGATACCGAAATGGCAAATACGTTTTTGATTTATGATGGACCATTTTTATTCCAACTTAATTTACCTCTATCTTATTCAATGTATGCTTTTCACTATTTTTAGCTTCATCTTTACTTTAAAAACGAATTATGGTTAAGCACATGTTTCTTTTCAATTAAATAACTAAACACGATTGTTTGAAGTCAAAATCTATTTGCGATTCCCAAAACAAGTTTTTTATCGATTTATTAGAAGAATTATTGCTAATCACCTGCTTTGGCGTTTTTGGTCACCGGTTCGATACAAAAGTGTTTATTTCTATGGCCCTTAAATATTTTTTTTCCGAGTCTTACTTTTTCAATTTACAACTTGTGAGGCGATTAAGCATTAAAAAAAGAAGACATTCCTACTATACGCGTAAAGCTTACAATAAAAAAATTAAACGAAATTTCACACACACTTATGTAGCATAAATGAAATATTAACTTCTCAGGAACTGCCTCAATTTTATTTCAGTTATGCTGCAGACAGAAAGTGTATGTGAACAGAATATTAAATATAACATGATCCCAAATCACGTAGTACATTATAACGACTAGTAATTGAATTGGTTATGAACTATTTTGTAATTAATTTCCGCAGATCTAGAACGGCAGTAGAATTTCGGATGGATCGCAGTATGGGATAAAGTTTCAAATACATTTTGTAAAGTAATGGTATTTCCATTATTTGATCAAATAAAACATATATTTAGGTATTTCAAACCATTCCTTACCAATTTTTAACTGGACAGGCATGAGATGATAATTTGCAAAACAGGAAAACAAGTTTTCAAAATAATAATTATTTAAGGCTATAAATATGAGTAGATTATAATAATATAACTTATATAAATAAGTATAGTAGAAAGAATTCCCATTTTAAAATATACTAGGTTTGTTGTGTAGTGGCGGTGTAAAAGAAATTCATCACCCTTCTCGTTCCCTGGGTATCGTAAGAGGCGAATGTAAGCAAAACCCAGAAAAACAGGCCATGGACTAATGGCGGCATAGCCGTCAGTTCAAGGCCTGTTTTTTTACAAAGTAGAGGTGTTTTTAGGGAAATTTTTGCTTTAGTAGGTGTCTTACCTTGCTGCAGCTATATTATGGTTATTGCACGAATGGGTCGGCTCGACTGGGGTAGGACCATGGTCTCACAGAATACCAGCGTGAAATAGCAGCTTAATGCTTCTGTGTTTCATATGGTGAGTATAGAGACCCTCTCCGGGTCCCTTTTTACCGGAAACATTTAATTCTTAAATTTCTCTCGGCATTTTAATTCTAATTCGAGGATAGATGAAGATGTCTCTGAGCCTCAACATCCACTTACCATAAGGTGCACTGTGTGTTCGTTTGTTACCCTTATTCTATAAAAAAAACATATTTTTTACGCTAGATGTAAAAACCTGATTGGTGATAGAGCGCTGTGTCAACAAGCATGGCGGTTATGGAAAATCCTCTCTATATGGCTAACAGCTGAGAGACCCATGTCCAGCCGTGGACTGTTAAGGTTGTTAGCTGGGATGACGTTAAGCTTAAACCGTCATTCTTTGTCTTCATTTATCATAAAATGAAGGTTTTGGTGTACTTTCCTTGGTTGGTTTTATTTTAGGTATTTCAAACACTTCACACGGATAAGTGCTATAAAATGTTTATTTAGAAATGTCACGATAAACTTTATGCGATTTTTTACCCTATCGACGATATCAGAATAATTACTGTGCTTCTCCATAAATATAAGGTTTCTTGGAATTTTTTTATAATTATAATAATAAACAAATAAATATATTTGTTACATGTACCAAATCAGTAGTCATTTCTCAATTTTTCCTTCTCATCTTACTCCATGTAAGCTCTCGTCTTGCTAGACGCAGTAAAGCCGAGTGATATATTTGTTTATCCACTTGGTAGCAATTCATTGATGGAAGCAATCACCTCATTCCCAGGGGTTACCAACCCTATGAGGTGATTGCTTCCAAGCTGTTTCATATTTAAGTGATGTATAATAACACTAATTATTTTATGAGGTATACTCGTAATATAACAAGAAAAAAAGTTCCGCAGGATTTCTTGCTGGTTTTTCCCAAGACAATTTTTTTTCCAAACCAGGGTCAAAGTAAAAAATTACTTTCAATAAGAATTACTTAAAATCCATATTGAGTATAAAATTTTCTATTCTGTTTTATTTTACATACATAAACATTCACGCCACAAACATACAAACATTCACGCCTGTCACCTTGAGGGGTAGGCAGATACTACGGACTTCCATTTGGTACGATCCTGGCACACCTCTCTCGCGTCCATTACATCCATATATCTACGCATACACGCTCGTCGGTTAAAGGTGTTTTATTTTATTCATGCCCTATTAGCGATGGCCCGAAAGCTTATAACAATTTAATTATTGGCCTGTGCACCTAAAACTTCAAAACAAAAAAATAAAAAAAAGTCGAGTAGCATAAAAGATATTCTAAAGAATATGGGGATTATATATTCCGAGGACATTACATTCATTTTTTTTGTAATTCGTTTGATAAAGTACAAAAAAAACTACGATTGCTTCTTCGGAACAATAATACTGGAGAATTGACAGTCGCTCTTGTCCCATTTGCTTTGCCGCTCTAATGTCTTTGTCGTAGAGAACGTCTCCATAGAAATTTATCATTATGTTACTAGGTCGGAGGACTCCTTTAGGAGGAATCTGTCGGGTAGTTACCGTCCTCTTCCTCATTTGTGCCGCAAATATAGCATTGCTTGCACTGCTGTGTTGCGGTCTGAAGGATATGGAGGGTCAGTATAATTACAGACTGTAAGGTATTTTACATTATTTCTCAGAGGTGACAGCACATCGCCAACTTCAAAAATTAATGTTTGAAGTTGGCTGTAGTTTTCTATGGACTTACAGTAACCGCTTACTATCAGGCGGACTGTAAACCCGGTTGTCACTTCATTTTCATTAAAAGAATAAAAAATATTTTTTCACCGCACCGCTCCTACCGCCGCACCCGCTTTGCTAAGGCCCGCCTACTATAGCTGTGTAAACGCGGTCTTAGCAGTCATAAAAGTGCATGATTATTGAATATGTGATAGCCTTATGGTTGTCCGTATCATTCTCGAACACATACGTAAAGAAGGCCAGCTTCTGTCAATATTCTATGTGATAAATTCTGGGGGGTGTGCACCGGAATTACATGATTCAATTCCTCTTTCACCCTTCCAACATCGAAAAACCAGACGCTCCGCGGACCTCCACCATTTTGTTGTTGACGTTCCACACATTTGAAACAAACAGTTTGTTTCGTTTTTTCGAAATGCAGGGAATATCCTACTAGCGTCTGTCGTTACATCCGAAATTAATGTGAGTGTTTTCAAGTCAAGAGTGTAGAGGCTTTTGTTTGATAATAAGTAAAAATAAAAAGCTCATTGAAAGCTACTAACTACGCAGGAAATATTTTAGTGATATACGAGTAAGTGACGTGCAAAAACACACGGGAGCTCTTGTCTTAAGTAATGATTATGAAAAACATCGAAGATGTTAGACTTATTAGACGCAGTATCAGAGAGATGGGAACAATCATAACACATCTAACCAGAAAGTAATTTTTTTTATTACGAACGTTGGCATCAAGTGGGATGCGAATCAAGACATTCAAAGTAGTAGCCGTTTACTCTGAAATTTAAGTCTAACAACTTTTATTTATAACATTTTGACGCGGTCATTTTAATGTTATAAATTAGAACAAAACAGATTATAGACTAAGATCGGGTTAAAAAAATACCCCCTCATTCTTTTCCTTGATGAAATAAAAAAAAATTATAATTTTTTTTAAATAAATACAAATCGGGGTGATTGACACACTATATATATATATATTATTATGTGCGGTAGGGAAGGCTGCACGATAGCAGCTGCGCGTGAGGCGCTTGCCGGAAAAGAGAAAGGCGCGCGTTCAGTTCTCTGTGTAATAGAGAAAGATAGATATATTCTCCCACCGAAAATTATTCTGAAGTAATGGTGGTTAATATAGCGTATATCACCATACTATAGCGCGCTATATTTCCATAGCGCACAGCGTGTGATATATAAGAAGCCGCCATCGCGCTATGGCGCTATGGCGCTACGGCGCTTTGTCGCTATGAATATCTAGCGCCAAATAGCTCTAGCAGCGCTGGCATCTAGCTGTCGCGTGCGCGCTGTTGGAGATCCAATGCCTTTACAAGTTGATGACATTCTGCAGACAACAAATGAGGAAAATGACGAAGACGATTATTTAAAATTTGATTCCAATATTGCAAGTTCTGATGAATCAGAATCAGGTAATGAATATTTTTTGTATAGTAGTAATGATAAATAATTTAAAAACAAAGATATGTTTGTCTAATCTTAATCTAACCCGTCACGTATTGATTTTTTATAGCCCGTTTGCAAAGTTTAATAGCATTTTCCGCTGCATCATTAGAAGCAGGGTGATATATCGGTGTAAAGTTTACTTTAATACCGTTATTATTCGTAAATTCTTGATATTCCCTACTCGAAAATGGTGGACCATTGTCTAAAACTATTTCCTTGGGCAAACCAAAGCGTGCAAAAGTAGTATGAATCACCTTCACACTGCACTAGCTGTAGTTCGTAGTATTAAAAATACTTCTAACCATTTACTTGTGGAATCTATGATCACTAAAAATGTTTTGCCTTCCAATAGTCCCAAAAAATTTACATATAGGCACTGTGACATGAGGCCACGGCTGTGGTAGCGTCTTTGGAGGTGCCGTTTCTTCCAGGCAACATGTGACACACTCCTGACAAGTTGTTTCTGTATCGTGATCGATACCTGGCTACAACACCATACTACGCGCAAGACTTTTCATTTTTACTATACCCAAATGACCTATATGCAATTCTCGTAATACAGGTTCCTTTAACTTACTCGGTACCACTAAACGGTGTCCCCAGACTACGCATCCTCTGTCTAGGTATAGCTCAATGCGTCTTACAAAATATGTTTTTAAGTCATTCTCCTTACAATCGTTAGACCAATTCTTCTTTATAAAATTTATGACTTTAATTAAAATGTTATCTTTACAAGTACTTTCTCTTACATTTTCCCTCGTAATTGGGATTGGAGTTTAAGTAAATTATTGCCTAACGTTGCATCCTACTAGCTTCCATGACGGATATGCCTGTTTTATCGCCAAAAATAGTGTCTAGCGGCTTATGATCCGTCCTTAATATAAATTTTTGACCGTATAGATATTGGTAAAATTTACGCACACTATAAATTATAGCTAAAACTTCTCGTTCAATTTGTGAGTACGCTCTTTCAGCTATATCAAGTACAAGTGACGCGTAAGCCACCGGCCGTTCATCTCTTTTCGGACAGATATGTGAGATGACAGCGCCAATGCCTACACTACTCGCGTCAGTCGTCAGTACCAGAGGCAACTCAGCGGCATAGTGAGCTAGCACTTTGTTAGGTACCAATAGATGCTTCACTTTATTCAAATTCAAATTCGAATTCATTTATTTGCCAGAATGTAGGTGTAAAATAAAGTATGATCTTAAATTATATCTAATGGTTCATTTATATTTTACTACATATGGTGTGCAAATATTTTATAGGTATACATGCAATTTTTTTAAAACAACAAATAGCAACTCAATTGTTTACATTTATGATTATTAAATAACAAATTAATTAATTTATGTCAAAATTATGATTTCAGTTCAAGTGATAAATTTTAAAATGTTAGATTATATAATAAACGTACTCAATTGTTAATGTATATACTTCCATGGTTATTCAGCATAAAATAATTATTACTCACCTATATATCACCATTACTGATGTCAGATTTATTTTTTGCAATAAGATATAAATTCCTTGAAGTAGTAAAAACATTTTTCCTTTAACCATTGTGTCAACTTTTTTTTTAAACATGGTTTAAGGTAACTCTTTAAAGGAGTTGAGCAATTTGTTATATACCTTTATAGCATTAGCATAAGAACTCCTTTTATACAATTCGAGCCTGCATTGAGGTAAACAGAGCTTATGTTTATTTCTGGGAGCTACATTTTGTTTACTTACCTCTATATACTTTTCAAAGTGTTCCGGATGTTGTTTTACAAATAGGCATACTTCTTACAATTAATAAATTAATTTAATGTACAAGCATGGTACTGTCAAGATATTGTACTTTTTATAGAAGGGCTTACAGTTATCCGTACACCAGGCACATTTCTTTTGTACTCTAAACACTTTTATTATTTCCACCGAATTGCCCCACAATAAAAGACCATATGAGAGTACGGACGAAACATATCCGTGATATACACATAGAGCAGATTCAGTAGATACCGTGACTCGTAACCTTTTTATTGCATAGACAAATCTGTCGAGTTTTTCACAAACGTTATCGACATGAGTTTTCCAGTTACAATTTTGATCCAAAATTATACCCAGAAATTTAGTACTTTCTACTTGTTCAATGATTGTATCATTATATTTAAGTTTTTTCAATATTAATTTGTAAATTATTACAATAAAGCCAGTCTATTATGTTTTTAATTGCCTTATTTACCTCTAGTTTGTATGTATCTGCATTTTCACATTTCACGATAAGGATTGTGTCATCAGCAAACAAGAGTGTGTTATGGCGAGTGATATTAGGGAGATCATTAATATACGTGAGGAACAAGATAGGTCCTAATGCACTGCCTTGTGGCACGCCAAAACCATTTGACTAAAAGTCACTTCTATATTACACTTTTTTGTCTTTATGGATTTTAGATATTACCACGCATTGTTGACTGTCACATAAGTAATTTCTCAACCAGTCGTTAGCTTTACCTCTTATTCCATATTTTTTAAATTTGTATAAGAGCAATTTGTGGTCCACGAAATCAAACGCCTTGCTCATGTCCAGGAAGACTGGTAGGCCATCATTTATAGTCTGGGTGACTATTTTTATCAAATTAAAACATGCTAATGAAGTTGAACTAATTTGTTTACACCCAAATTGCTCCTCTTTAAGTATGCGATGACTTGTCGTAAATTCTTGAAGTCTTTTCAGCATAGTCTTCCCGAAGATTTTTGACGAGATGGGTATCAGCATCACTGGCCTATAGTTATTCCTTTCAGATGTTACGCCTTGCTTAAAAAGTGGCTTGACAATTGAGTTTTTCAATATATTTAGGAAAGTACCTTCTTCAAAAGACATATTAATTAAATTAAATAGCGGTTGGCATATGTATGGTGCGGATAATTTAATTGCAGTGGTTGTTATGTTATCAAACCCTACTGCGTTTGTGTTATTAAGACTTTTAATTATCCGAAATATATCCATAGCATCAGTAGGTTTAAGGAATATTGTATTATTAGTATTTATAGTCTTTTTTATTTCGTCAATATTATATTTAAAATTATTGCAATTTGTCAATTTTATATAAAATATATAAAATTATTAATATAAAATTCGTTAAATATGTCACCAATTTTTTGGGTCGTCATATATCCGATTGTTTTTAATTATTCTGTCAGTTTGTGTTTTCGTATTTTGGTCGTCAATATTTTCATTAATAACCATTCATTAATAATGTGGCTTATTACATATTTTTATTATTGTCAATATATTTTTTACTTTGTAATTGTCTCGATTAATATATGCACTTTTTGAGTATGGAACTGGATGATTTATATGTTTTATTGAGCGTGTTCCTGTTTGTTTTATTGAGTCGTTGACTAAAATAGAGATATATTTTTCTTATACAGGATCTTCTAATGCCCTTCGTCAACCATTTATGGTTCCCTTTTTTAGTTGCCCTTTTTATTTTATTTATTGGGAAGCAAAGGTCAAAAAAAAAGTTTAAATAAATCATAGAATTCGATAAACGCCTCTTCCAAGTTATTTTTTTTCGTATACAGTTGAGAAAGTAAGAGACGATATGTAACTACAGAACTTATCCATGTTTTCTCTACTATAATCTCTGACATCCTCATACCAACTGCATATTTCATACGATTTTGTAGTTTTGAGCGAAAGTGCTTGTCCCGTTTCGTGATCATACAGGGCAAGGTGATGTACTTCCGATTTAACTTGCTTGATGTTGCTTGCTAATTGATCGAAACATGACAATTGTCTTGTTGGTGTCTTAATGCAGTTTTTTAATTTTTAAATTTACTTTGTAACTCTTCGCAACTCTTGTTTGGCTTTAAGATGTCCAAGTTCCAGTCATCACAAAGAATAAGTTTTTATGATTTCTAGTAAGTCTTACTAGTAACTGTTTTAGCTTTTCAAGAAATATTTTTGGATTACTATTAGGAGTTCTATATAAACAAATGATTATAATCTTATTTACTTTTACGCCACAACATTCAAAATTAAATTTACATGTCAAGTCATTAATATTAGTCACGTTTTTGTATATCTAATTGTTATTTATCATTATACATACCCCTCCTCGTTTAGTGTCCCGTGAATACGATGCAACTAGTTTGTAACCAGGTATTTTCAAAAGCATTTCTGTACCTTTTTTAATGAAAGTTTCTGTTAAACACACCATATCTATCTTTGGACCTTTTTGTGACAACTCTCGGATTGCAAGTGATAGTTCTTCAGTTTTATTTATAGCGCCAGTAATGTTCTGGTGAAATATTCTAAAATTGAATTCCGAGTTAGGGACGAAAACATGTATTTGCTTGTAAAGGCAACTGTGTGTCGGATTTTCTATTTAAACACGGTATTGATTTTTTTAAATAATAAGGTATGGTTCCCTTCTTGTGAGTTTCGGTATTTACAATTTCCATTTTGTTTAAATAGGTACTACCTTTTTGAACAAAGTTATTTGTGTATAGTTTACTTCCTGTCGGATGTGCACAAATTTATCATTAGCTCGTAAGCTTCACTCCCTATCAATGTGATCAATATAGCCACTTGTATCTCGGTCTTGGTTTGCTACAAAATATTGTTCCAGTCGGTCAACATACGCCTCCCAGTTGTCCTTCTCAAGATTAAGCGTTCCCATTTTGCCGATGGTCATTTTGTACACTGAACTGGTGATTTCCCGTCACAATCCACGAAACAATCACTATACGCGTGAAATCTTTGAGTCCTCGTCGCCACTGAGAAATATGTAAGTACTTGGAATTGTCTCACGCAATAAAACACACGAACGTTCTTTTTACTCACTTTATATATTAGGACTGGCGGTACAATAAAAACTTATGTCTACATACGTTACATATATTAAATCTTAAATGGTAAAAATAAATTAAATGTGAGCCCTAATTTCCACATGGGAAACTTAGTACTCAAAGAGGCTTATTTTGTCAATTAACAGGTCTAAACGGTTATTTAAATTTTGTAACAAGATAAAATGAGGAATAAATTAAACGAGAACAGTTACTTAATTTGTAATTAACTGGGTGACATACATACATTTTACAGTTGTTAAAACTACGTGACGCTACGCTTCTAAGGCATTTTCTTATCGCATAATATGCTTTTTGTTCACAATAATTTATTAATATTTTTTTTGTTTTTATTAAATGTTTATCCATTTTAATTGTCCTTATTGCTGAACGTTAAATCTGGTGAAAACACATCTGTACTATTAGTTCGCCTGCGTAGGCACCACTCTCTTACCAATTTCTACTGCCAAATAGCAGCTGTTTTTTCCGATCTGAAGGGTAAGTAAGCCAGTATATCAGGCTGTGGTGCATTCCATCTTAGTTCTCGTAGATGTTGGACAAGGACGCTTCTGTAGCCTTCCTTAATTAAAGTTGGCTGCAGGTATCCATGGATTGTAGTAGCCCTTTACCATCAGGTGGACTGTAGATTCGTTTGACACGTCATCTCATAAAAACATTAAAAAACTATTTCAATTTTGATTTGAGGACAGGTGTGCCACATAATGTGGCTATGGGCCACATGACGTATTCTTTTTCCATCAGGATTTTATTAATAAAAGATGAACTTTAGCATTACTTGGCCGTGAAGTTTAGTTTTAAACACCTTTAAAAGTTTAGTATATACATTAATTTAGTGTTACTTATATTTTATAAAAGATAAGGTGATAAACAAGCAACACAGTCCCACAGATGGTAAGGAGAGCCTGGCGCTGGTTTATAGGCACCTGCAACTTTCATCGATTAAGGATCACAAGTCAGATGCCTTGTTGCTCCTGAATGCTAAAATAAAATTCCACGTTATCAGTAAAAAGGTCTACAGTCATCATCATTCAATAAAAACACAGCAACTTTATGCTGAATACTCTCAAAAAGCTACAATGTAAACCCAAAATAAATTTGGAAAATCCAAAAGTGCAGACCTCAAACGCTCTTGTAATGTTTTGAATAATCAAATTACTTTTATTAATTACTGAAACACGTATTTCGTTTAAAGCTACTAAAATTGTTTATGTTTAATAACACGAAATTTTTTTGACAAGCAGTCAGTATACGTGTATACGTGTAATTCATATTTTGTTGCAGAAAAAAATTGTCAAACAATTAATAAAATTAAACAAATATATTAATGAACGGGATGGTTTACAATAGTGAAATTCAAAAGGCTTCTAAGTCTAAGTGAAATTGAAAAATTATTTTCAATTTCACTAAGACGTCACTTTTTTACTAATAATCGAAATTAATAATCTAATAACTACGCCAGAAGTATTGATTGAAATCTCCTCTTGCTATTGGTGTACTTTTTTATTATATAAGTGCAATATAAAGCTGGTGGAAGTGATTTAAGTTGAGTGGATCGCGATTTATTTATTTGGTGACAATAGAGCACTATATCTCCGCTTCGGGCTCGATGTCTGCAATTGCAAAGCCTATTTATTACTTCGAACTCAAAGAAGCACTAGTAAAAAAATATTTGTCCATCGAAAATATAAATATACAGTACAAACGCTACTATTCAAGTTCACAACTGAACACGATTTGTTACCCGTCGTCGCTTTGATTAAGCAATGTTTCATTTGCAATCACTAAATTGTTTAAACTGCTGATTGTCTGCTAGTATTTTAATTTTTTTTTATTGCTTTATTATTCACAGGCTTTATGATTTGATTTCAATAATTTTAATATAGTATGCCTTGAATAAAACTACTTTTACGGATTATATCGCGTTTAATTAACTTATTTTTATATATTATATATGCTTGGGTTTAGTTTTAATTTTATTAATTCCCATAGTCGCCGATATTATCATGGAGGACTTTGAGGAGAAAGCCCTGCTTACTGCACCAGTAACTCCAACGTTCTACAAGCGGTACGTAGACGATACTTTCACAATTTTACCATCAGACAAAGTAACTGCATTTTTAGAACATCTTAATTCCATAAACTCTAAAATTCAATTTACTATGGAGTTAGAGGCAAATAATTCTTTAGCTTTCCTAGATGTGTTAGTCATTCGAAATCCTAACAATACCATAGGTCACACTGTGTATAGAAAAAAGACCCATACAAACCGATATTTAAATGGTGAATCCCACCATCATCTTTCACAGTTAGCTACTGTGGGCAAATCTTTGTTACAGAGAGCACGAGGGATCTGTGACAGCAAACACCTGGCCGGCGAGCTTCAGTCAAGCAGGTTCTGCACGACAACAAGCTTCGGGTCCCGCGCCTACGTCACAGTGACCGAGTGAAGCCGGCCACAGTCGAGCGTGTGCTTGCTGTACTACCATATGTCAGAGGTGTCACAGACAAGATTGGCTACATCTTGAAGCGAGCTTCTATTAGAACATTCTTCAAGCCGCCGAAGAAGATTAGTCAGTTCTTACCATCCGTCAAGTGCAATATTCCTCTACAAGATGCAAGAGTGTACAAGCTTGATTGTGAATGTGGTCTCTCATATATAGGGCAAACAAAATGATCTATCAAAACCCGCGTAAAAGAACATATAGCTGACGTGAAGCACCAACGTTCCGGGAAGTCTGCAGTTTGTGATCATATCCTAGACGGCCCCCGCCATTACATTAGATTTGATAAACCACAAATTCTTGCGAAAGAACATCGATTCCTGCCAAGGATGATACGTGAGGCTATTGAAAATAAAAAACATCCTAATTTCAATAGAGAGGGAGGCTGGGTTCTACCACCTGCTTGGGATCCTATAATTAATAAAATTAAAACTAAACCCAAGCATACCACTGCAAGACACAGTTCATTCTGCGTAGATCGGACCAAAATTAATAATTAAAAGCTGAAGGTACTCCGGATTAACTCTGACATTGAGACGTCAATCACCTCAGTCCTCCAGACCATGGGTGCTGTAAAGCACCCGAAACGTCGGGAATTAATAATAAAAATAAGTTAATTAAACGCGATATAATCCGTAAAAGTAGTTTTATTCAATGCGTAGTGTTCGCGTAAATATAAGAAATAATTAAATAGTATGCCTTATTTAAATTTATATTTATACTGTGATTTTAGATATCATCAAGTTCTTAAAGCATTGTATTAAAATAATCATATTACTCAGATGATCGGAAATAAACGAGAAGTTCCTTCTGAATCCCTTCGCATCTATTACAGAGAATCAAAATTGAAATATTATTTTTCTTATTCAATGAAATATCTCTTAGGTTGTACTGTTCTGTATCTGGCTGGTTTTAATATCAATACATATAGGACGTTAAGAAAAAGAAAAATAAAAAATAAAAAACACTTACCCGCCATTTTTTAATTGTTTCTCTCTCCAGTTTTCCAGATCAATGGAGAGCAGTGTCATATGCGACGATTGTGGCTAATCGTTATTTGGCCTGTGTTCAGGGCGTGGACTATTATGGACTTATAAAGTAGAAGCACATGAAAAAAGAAAATAATTTTGTCCGTTCCATTAATTTTCAAAATCTACATATCCACTAAAAAAACAAAATGCATACAGTTGACTGTAACTATGAGATCAACTGCGCTTTTCACATTAACAGGCTTGGATTAACATAAATTCTGTAGTTTACGTGAATAAAGCCGTGCATACAGCTCATGAACATACTGCAAAAATCGTAGCTTACGTTTAACAGAATAAGCTCTGAAATAACAATTTTTTGTAATTTTAGCCCACTTAAAAAAGTAAGAGATTGACGATTCATATTTATGTTGTTTTGTATGTATATTACGCGATATCTTCGTCAATGAGACCCGATTTCGAAGATTATTTTTACTAAATAGGTTATATTTCAGGGGTGGTCGCATATAAATTTGAAGAAAAAATTCCACCCTTAAGCTAAGGATAGCAAAACGGGGGATGAAGTTTTCAAATGTAACTATTTATACGATATTGAGTTTCCTTTAGAGAAACTTTCAAAAAAGTATGAGCTGACTTCAAATAACTAAAAAGAATAAAATAATTTCAGATTGTGAAGTAGGGGCTTTAATGCGTCCATACACTATTCGTCTTTATTGTAAGGACCAACTTCTTAAGCTTTAACTTTTTACTAAATTTTTCACCTTTTCTGTAGGTTACGTACAAATCAATACTACTAACCAAAGTACTATGTATTCTGTGCTACGAGCTAATCAACTTAAATCGAATGGAACTAGGGTTGCTAACCCTACTATATTATATATAGGTACATATAATAAATCTGTAGAAAAGTCGTGTCTGTAATTCTAATATATTCTTGAAAATTCAAATCTAGGTGACTAAATAAATAGCGCTAAAGCCAAATTTGTGGTTTTTAGAATTTTTGTCTGTCTTGCTGTGTATTCAAGATTCACGCAAAAACTACTGAACCGATTTCCATGAAATTTTGTGCGCAGGTAGTTAATAACCCGGGGCAACTTATAGGCTACTTTTTATCCGATTATGGATCCTTTAAAAAAGAAGGTTAAGTATTTTCCTTCCTTTAGATATTAATTATCTATTGTATATGATTAGTTAGTAGGACGAAGGGTGTTTTTTTAAATAAATACCATATTTATAAATAAAGTTTAAAATTAGTTCTAACCCTTGCATAATAATTTAAAACTCTGCCGACGATCAGAAACTGAAACAGAAACTTTTTTATTCAATATAGATTATAAATAATGCTTATTGAAAAATACTCTTTTGTTTTATTACCACTGGTTCGAAAAAAAAACCTCTGTCCTGGCAAGAACCAGCAAGAAACCCAGCGGGACTTTTTTGTTCTAAAAATCACAGCTTACAATCATGTATGTTACACAATTAACCACACAAAACAAATTACACATAGCTTGGTAGCGATCACCTCATTCCCAGGGGTTATTATCATCACCTGGGCCCCGCTGACGCAGAGTCTCCGGCCTCAGCTCGTGGAGGATGTGGTGAGCGCTCTGTTCCCTGCGCGCGGGAACATCCGCCCCGTTTATGGCTCCGCCACCTGCGGTGCCGGAAGCGACCACCAGGACGACGACGACGACATCCCGGAAGGGACCGGGTAGACGATAAAACTTATGTCTACATACGTTACATATATTAAATCTTAAATTGTTGTTTAAATAAAGATGATACTTCAATTAGATACAAATTCTAATGACCATCGTTATCTCAAATATTAAATGGTATAACTCTGACACATCTTCTGTGGTAGGCGGGTAAAATAAATTAAAAGTGGAGCCCTGATTTCACATGGGAACTTAGTACCAAAGAGCCTTATTTTGTCAATTAACAGGTCTAAGCGGTTATTTAAATTTAAAAAGATAAAATGAGGAATAAATTAAACGAGAACAGTTACTGAATTTGTAATTAACTGGGTGACATACATACATTTTTGAACTTTAAATCTGGTGAAAACACATCTGTACTATTAGTTCGCCTGCGTAGGCACCACTCTGTTACCTATTTCTACTGCCAAATAGCAGCTGCTTTTTCCGATTTGAAGGGTAAGTGATCAGCATATCAGCTGTGGTGCATTCCATCTAGTTTCGTAGATGTTGGACAAGGACGCTTCTGTAGCCTTCCTAATTAAAGCTGACAGGTATCCATGGATTGTAGTAGCCCTTTACCATCAGGTGGACTGTAGATTCGTTTGACACGTCATCTCATAAAATATAAAAACTATTTCAATTTTGATTTGATGACAGGTGTTACATTATGTGGCTATGGGCACATAATGTATTCTTTTCCATCAGATTTCATTAATAAAATAGAAAATTCGAGCGCCTTCAACACACGTCTTACTTGTACGCTTTTAGATTAACTTTAGCATTACTTGGCCGTGAAGTTTAGTTTAAGCACCTTAAAAGTTTAGTATATACATTAATTTAGGGTTACATATTTTATAAAGATAAGGTGATAAACGAAACACAGTCCCAGATGGTAAGAGCCTGGCGCTGGTTTATAGGCACTGCAACTTTCATCGATTAAGGATCACAAGTCAGATGCCTTGTTGCTCCTGAATGCTAAATAAATTTCACGTTATCAGTAAGAAGGTTCTACAGTCATCATCATTCAATAAAAAAGACAGCAACTTTATGCTGAATACTCTAAAAAGCTACAGTGTAAACTAAAATAAATTTGGAAAATCCAAAAGTGCACACCTCGAACGCTCGTGTAATGTTTTGAATCAATTTACTTTTATTAATTACTGAAACACGTATTTCGTTTAAAGCTACTAAAATTATTTATGTTTAATAACACAAAATTTTTTGACTGCTTGATACGGGGATTCGTATTTTGTTACCGAAAACAATTGTCAAAAGGCTTCTAAGTGAAAAATTATTTTCAATTTCTCTTAGAGGTCACTTTATTTACTAATAATCGAAATAAATAATCTAATAACTACGTCAGAAGTATTGATTGAAATCTACTCCCATTGGTGCTTATTATATAAGTGCAATATAAAGCCTGCCTGATGGAAGTGATTTAATTTGAGTGGATCATGATTTATTTATTTGGTGACAATAGAGCACTACATCTTCGCTTCGGGCTCGATGTCTGCAATTGCGAAGCCATTTATTAATTCGAACTCAAAGAAGCACTGAAAAAATTGTCCATCGAAATATAAATATACAGTACAAACGCTACTATTCAAGCTCACAACTGAACACGATTTGTCACCCGTCGTCGCTTTGATTAAGCAATGTTTCATTTGCAATCACTAAATTGATTAAACTGCTAATATTTAAAAAATTATTGCTTTATTATTCACAGGCTATATGATTTGATTTTAATAATTTTAATAATAGTATGCCTTATTTAAATTTATATGTATTGTGATTTTAAATATCATCAAGTTCTTAAAACATTGTAATAAAATAATCATATTACTAAGAAGATCGGAATAAACGATAAGTTCCTTCTGAATCCCTTCGCATCTGTTACAGAGAAACAAAATTGAAATATTATTTTTCTTATTCAATGAAATATCTCTTAGGTTGTACTGTTCTGTATCTGGCTGGTTTTAATAATAAAAAAATAAAAACACTTTCCCGCCATTTTTAATTGTTTTTCTCCAGTTTTCCAGATCAATGGAGAGCAGTGTCATATGCACGATTCAGCTAATCGTTATTTGGCCTGTGTTCAGGGCGGACTATTTTGGAATTATAAAGTAGAAGCACATGAAAAGAAAATAATTTTGTCCGTTCTATTAATTTTCAAAATCTACGTATCCGCTAAAAACAAAATGCATACAGTTGACTGTAACTATGAGATCAACTGCGCTTTTCCATTAACATGCTTGGATTAACATAAATTCTGTAGTTTACGCGAATAAAGCCGTGCATACAGCTCATCAACATAGGTACTATAAAAATCGTTTACGTTTAACAGAAAAAGCTCTGAAATAACAAATTTTGTAATTTTAGCCCACTTAAAAAAGGAAGAGATTGACGATTCAAATTTATGTTGTTTTGTATATATATTACGCGATATCTTCGCCAATGAGACCCGACTTCGAAGATTATTTTTACTAAATAGGTTATATTTCAGGGTGGTCGTAAAATTTGAGAAAAAATCCACCATTAAGCTAAGGATAGCAAAACGAGGGATGAAGTTTTCAAATGTAACTATTTATACGATATTGAGTTTTCTTTAGAGAAACTTTCAAAAAAGTATGAGCTAATTTCGAAGAACTAAAAGAATAAAATAATTTCAAATTGTGAAGTAGGGCTTTAATGCGTCCATACACTACTGTCTATCTTATAAGGACCAATCTTGCTATTATGAGTTTTTATATCAGCTTTTACTTTTACTAAGTTAAATTTTCACCTTTTCTGTAGGTTTCGTACAAATCAATACTCTAACCAGTACTATGTATTCTGTGCTACGAGCTAATTGACTTGAATCGAATGGCACTAGGTTTGCTAACCCTACTATATTATATATAGGTACATATAATAAATCTGTAGAAAAGTCATTGTAATTCTAATATATTCTTGAAAATTCAAGTCTAGGTGACTAAATAAATAGCACTAAAGCCAAATTAGTGGTTTTAGAATTTTTGTCTGTCTGTTCGTGTATTCAAATTTCACGCATAAACTACTGAACCGATTTGCATGAAATTTTGTTGCGCAGGTAGTTAATAAACCAGGGCAACTTATAGGCTATTTTTTATCCGATTACGGAACCTTAAAAAGAAGGTTAAGTATTCCTTCCTTTAGATATTAATTATCTATTGTATATGATTAGTTAGTAGGACGAAGGGTGTGTAAAGTTTAAAATTAGTTTTAACCCTTGCATAATAATATAAAACTCTGCCGACGATCACAAACAGAAACAGAAACTTTTTATTCAATAAAGATTATAAATAATACTTATTGAAAGTCAACTTTTGTTTTATTAACACTGGTCGAAAACAACCTCTGTCCTGGAAGAACCAGCAAGAAACCCAGCGGAACTTTTTCTAAAATCACAGCTTATAGTCATATATACACAATTAACAACACAAAACAAATTGCAAATAACTTGGTAGCGATCACTCATTCCCAAGGGTTATTATCATCCATAAATTCCTTAATATTATAATAACCACTTTTATACAAACTTAGTTTAATAAAGTTTTTGTACTTTGAGCAGGTCAAATATTGTATATTTTCTGGGATTTTGTTGTAAAAGCTTATACATCGCCCCAAGAATGAATTACTGACTCGGTGGAGTCGAGTAACTGATACTACTAGCTAGTGTCCGTTCCCAGTATTTGCAGAATTAATATCACTTCTTTTTGTAATCTACGATCTACGTTTTTATTATCAAAACAGCGGCAATTATCATCGAATGGAAAAGTTGTATATTTTGCCTTAGCTACTAATAAATTAAATTATAATATAAATAACTTACATTTATATGTTTAATTATATATAAAATAATTTAAAAATCCCAACGTATATTTTTTTTTAGTTTTTTCGTTATTTCATTAAAAAATATTTAAATAAATAATAGTGACGTCTACCAAACGTATGAAAATTGATAATATGGTTTTTATTTCAATTACTAAACTATATGTAAACTGATTAAAACTTATCTGGCTTCAATTATTGCAAAATTTTCATTATCCTTATAATTTGATCAAAGAAATTTTTATATAATATGTCGTGGCCAGATCGTATAATTGATCATATATCATAAATTAGTCTATCATTTCGTGAAATGGTGTCATTTCATGATATTTAACACTTTTTGTTAACCATGTCATGATATAGCTTTACCAAAATCAATGAAAAGAGCTCGTTTGACGATATTAATAACTAAAGAAAAGTTTGCTATTTAATGATATGGTCATAATATCGTCAAATAGGTTTTCACCGCTGGCGGCACTAATAGCGTATTTTTAACAGGAATTTTTAACAGAATCAACATCACTTCATGCCTTATTTGTATAATAAATAAATATTTACGACTTTGGGATGACTCTTGAGCCAGTTGCACCCCGACCTTTTATTGCTGATATTACTAGATAGTATAGTTTGGTCTTTGATGGTTTTAATATAATAATAGCGCCATTTACTTATTGCTAAATTCACTAATGATAAGTAACTGATAAAATCAAATTTTAGAATGCTACTGAATACTTATTCGTGCAGCATAAAAAATTGTCACACTTAAAATATCTATACCGGTGGCCATTATCCGGATAATTTACTGCAATTACCACGTTCGGCAAAATGACTAACAACAATGTTAGTAACAGTCTGTTACACTGGATACTGTACACATGTGTTTTGTGTGCACAGTATCCAGTGCTGTGTACACAAAACTGAGATTAAGAGAGAAACTCTTTAATTGAACATATTGGGTGTCTATGGGCATGGCTTTTATTTCACTAACTTCATTTGTTATCAATATCAAATAACTTGATGTGCACTGTGAGATTTTTAACTATTTGATGGAATAGTTCGTGGCATCGTGAGATGTCTAATAACTAGGTAGATGTGCTCAAAAATCGTGTTAAAGCTTTGTTTCATTTTTTATGCATTTTATTTAAACAAATACGAGAGCCATGTAGCTCGCTGTGAGATTTCATCATGGCACGGGACGAAAACGTGTACGATTCCTTAGAGGAAAAATGTATATGTTATGGAACATTTTACGTGCTGACTAACCACGAGTCCGGTGAAGTGGTGAAGAATAACTTCGTGGGGAAACCTAGATGTCTGAGTAGTTAAAAAGTCGTGGAAATGTGAAAGCTATTAATACGCATTGAAACATTGCCGTTATTAACCTACTCTTTTCTATCCACAAAACACTATAGGTAATAAGGAGCGCTGTGCGCAATAATGAGACGTATGTTTTTTTTTATAGGATAAGGGTGACAAGCGAGCACACAGTCCGCCTGATGGCAAGTGGTTGCTGTGGCCCATAGACATCTACATCTATCCTCGTTTGCGAATCAAAATGCAGATGCATTGTTAGCCGTGAGGACTAAGATGGAATGCCTCTTTTCCAGTAAAAAGGATCTCCGGTCCTCTACACTCACCATACAAATCACAGCAGCATTAAGCTGCTATTTTACGCTGGTATTCTGTGATAGCGTGGTCCTTCCCCGGTCGAGCCGACCCATTCGTGCTACAACTATACAATTAATATAGCTGCAGCATGGCTCTACTACGTATTAAGAGCTGTTACTTTACTTTTTTGCCTTTAATGAGACTTATAAATCAGTTTGCCATTTAAGATAGCTTTCATATTTTCAGACAAATTAAGATTTTTGTGATAGTCCAGGTCTCATAGCTCACATGAATATATATGTAAATGAATAGGCTTTTGCGGCAAAATACTTTAATTATTATCAAAGATAGCAGATTTTACTTAAACAAAGGTTTATTTTATTTTACTTGTCAAAAGCGGTAATCAAACTGATCCAAACGTAAATTTCATAAAATATAAGCATTATTATATATTTAGATTTAGATGTTAATTGCAATTTGAAGTGTCGATTTACCACGTTCTCGGCGGTGAAGGAAAACCTGCATATCTGAGAAGTTCCCAAGTTGAGGTGATCCCACGTTAGGATCTGCGCAGCAAACATTTTTTTGACCAAAACTCAGTGCAGGCTGTGCCCAGTAGTGACATGTATGTAGGCTGCTATTTTTTAGTTTGAATGGGGCAATTATGCAGTTTTTAGTTACTTTAGAGATATTACTTTTTCGTTTTCACTCTACTGTAAATATAAAGGGTAGCAAAGATTCGACAGAGTAGAACTCATCACCGTCATCATTACAGCCTATCCATCTAGTCAAAGGTACACTGAACTGAACATAGGCCTTCCCCATAAATTGTCAAATTGGCTGGATATATGATATATTTGCCACGCTTGGCAGGCAGGTTGGCAACCGCACATTTTATTATTTTGATCTGCTGTCAGGTATGTTGCTCATCTCCTGTTTGTTTTCCTCTGTCGTAAGAGGCGACAGAGGAAAACAAACAGAAGATAAACAGGACGATATGAGGTGGCGGATTTTCTTTCACCGCCACAACAAGGCGAAAATTGTTCTACTCCCTTTTATGAGTGTAGTTCTTTCCATGTTTACTGTGAATAGAACTTAATTTGCAATATATTTAATGTTAAGGATTTTATCGCTTTCAATTTTAACTTTTTAATTTCTGACGTCTCGGACACTTTATAGAACCCATGGCCACGGGGGGTCTGAGGTGTTTGACGCCCTGATGACATAGTTAACAAAGACTACCATCAACTTGTAATTAATAATGTTTGGTCCAATCTACGCAGAACGAGCTTACAGTTTCTTGAAGTCTTGCAGTAGTATGCTAGAATTTGGATTTAACTTTATTAATTATGAGATCTCAAGCAGACTGAAGCACCCAGCCATCCTCTCTATTAAAATAAGGATGTTTTTTAGTTTCATTAGCCTTGCGAATTCTTGATAGGAATCGGTGATCTATTGCGAGGATTTGTTGTACATGTTTACATACTTCGGACTTCCCGGAGCATCGGTGCTTTATATCAGCGATATATTCTTTTAAGTGGGTCTTTATGCAACTTTCATCCAAAGTTGCGTAAAAAACTCGCGTTATAAAATTTAAAATTAAACGTGATAAAATCCGTAAAATTAGTTTTATTCCATGTGTAGTATTCATAATAACTGCAGAACTGCATTTATGAAATTCTAAATACTACTCAAACGTAAAAACAAATATCAGCATCTATTTTATGGTGCCAATCAATGTTAAATGGGACCAATGATGTGAATCAAATATCGCAAATAATCATTATATCGTAAATTGATAGAATACTATGAAATCATCATTATTTTGTTAAAACTAAATTAACTTTAATTATGAATGAATTTAAGGAGTAAATTGTAAATAATAATAATAATTAATTTCGATTCCAAGACAATTTAACCTTCTTATAGATACATCCCGTGTAGTGGCGGGTAAATACCCACCACCATATCTTTCCGTGGGTGTCGTAGAGGCGACAAGGAAACCGATACAGAAGATGGGCAGCAGCATCTTTCTGATAAAAAGCCAAAAACAATAAAAACTGCGGTTGCCAACCCGCTCGCCAAGCATGGCAACTATGGCAATATACCCCCATGAGCGACGACACGAAAACGGCCCCAGTCCCGGCGGCCCCGCTATTCCTGGCTACGGTGGCAACCATGGTAACGGCGGGCGGGGGTGCTAAATCTCCGGTGGAGGTTCGGTTGCCACCTACGACGACTCGACCTGGCAACATATAACGCACGCACCCTGAGGACTGACGAGAAGATCCTGGAGCTGGAAGAGAGATAGATAATTTACGCTGGAATATAATAGGACTATCCGAGGTCCGAAGAGGAGGACACGGTAATCCTCGAATCCGGCAACTTATTCTATCACCGGGAGGGCGACCATCTGTCCCAAGGAGGTGTCGGATTTATCATCCACAAGTCTCTCGTTAACAACGTTGTAAAGATCGGGGTGTGTCGACGAGGGTTGCGTACCATATACTCAGAATCACCAAACGGTATTCGCTGAAGGTCATACATGTTTACGCACCAACCTCAGCACCCCGATGAGGAGGTGGAGGAAATGTGAGGATATCTCTAGAGCCATGCATTCCTCAAAACCCACTATACGGTGTTAATGGGAGACTTCAACCTAAACAGGCACAAGAGGCGGTGAGCTGAGTAGGGAAATTCGGAATAGGAACGGCAGAACCCAAGGCCAGCAGCTGGCCGAATTTATGGAGAGAGGGACTCTTTATGATGAACTCTTTCTTCCGCGGCCCCATAGAAATGGACCTGGTCGAGCCCCGACGGTTCGATCGAAAAATGAGATTGACTTCATTATGACGACCAGACGACAACTGTTCAGTGATGTCTCAGTGATCGCGAGGGTGAAAACTAGCGATCACCGAATGAGAGCACACTGAACCTAAACGTTAAGTTGGAAGGTCACGTCTAATGAAGTCAACGCTCCGTCCCCTCGTGCTCTAATCAAAGTCCGAAAACTTTCAGCTCGAGTTACAAAATCGTTTTCAGTGCCTAAATTTTGCAATGAAGTGGACGATATGAATGACAAGCTTGTGGAAACTGTCCATACGGTCGGAGCTAAGTTCTGTAAGACCCGTCACAGAAGAACACAAAAACTCTCCGATCACCTCTTAATCTCATGGTTGTTAGACGGGAGATGAAGCTGCAGTCTTCAGCAGATTTGACAGCATACAGGCAACTGAACAGACAGATCTCCAAATGCATGCGGCGGGACTAAAGCAACTTCAATACAACTCGTATTGAAGAAGCGATCGAGCGAAACCAAAGTCTTTGCCAGAGATCTCTCTGCCAGAAAGAGCCAACTGTCAAAGCTGAAGAACGAATTTATCAGCATCGTTTCCGGGACACCTGAGATTTTGAGTGAATGAGAGGTTCTATGAGCAGCTGTACACGTCATTATTGGAGCCACGCGCAAGTGTGAGTAACGATCAAGAGCAAGTCTTATCCGACACTATTCCGATGATATCCCGGACGTCAGTCTGAGCGAGATGAATGGCTCTCAGCACCTTAAAAACAGCAAGCCCCAGGCGAGGATGGAATTACAGCGGAGCTTCTGAAGCGGGTGGAAAACCGGTGCTTGAGAGTCCTTCAGAAGCTCTTTAATTCCGTCCTCCATGGTAACATTACACCGGAGGCGTGGAGCAGAAGTGCGGTGGTCTTGGTTCTTCAAGAAAGGCGACAACGCTTTCTTAAGAACTACAGACCGATTTCCTTCTGAGCCGCGTCTACGTGCTGTTTTCGAGAGTCATTACGAATCGTCTCGCATGCAGACTCGACGACTTCCAGCCTCCCGAACAACCGGTTTCCGAAAGACTTTAGCACCATAGACCACATACATACCCTTCGGCAAATTGTACAGAAGACCGAAGAGTACAATCTGCCACGCCTTGCGTATGTGGACTATGAAAGCCTTTGATTCCGTCGAAATTTGGGCGATGCTGCAGTCCCTTCAGCGGTGCCAAGTGGACTGTCGGTATATCGAGGTGCTGAAATGTTTGTACAGTAGGGCTACGATGGCTATCCGAGTACAGAACCAGAGTACGAAACCTATCCAACTGCAGAGAGGTGTAAGACAGGGTGACGTAATATCCCGAAACTCTTCACCGCTGCATTGGAAGACGTTTTCAATACTGGACTGGAAAGGATGGTATTAACATCAATGGCGAGTACATCACTCACCTTCGATTTGCCGACGATATAGTCCTTATGGCAGTCGCGCTGGACCTAAGCACTGCTCAATGACCTCAATAGTCTCCCAACGGATAGGTCTCAAGATGAACATGGACAAAACAAAAATCATGTTTAATGTCCATGTCACACACCTATACCAGTAGTTGTTGGGAGCACTAAGCTCAGATTGTTGACGAATATGTTTACCTGGGACAAATAGCCCGACTAGGTAAGTCCAACTTCGACCGAGAGGTCAATCGACAGATTCAACTCGGCTGGGCAGCGTTCGGGAGATTACGACCATCTTCTCGTCAGGCATACCTCAAAACCTCAAAACTAAATTGTACAACCAGTGCGTGTTGCCAGTGATGACATACGGAACTGAGACGTGGTCCTTCACTGCTGGCCGTATGAGGAAGCTCAAGGTCGCTCAGCGAGCTATGGTGAGGAGCTATGCTCGGGGTTTCTCTGCGTGATAAGCTTAGAAATGAGGATATCCGCAGTAGAACCGAGTACCCGACATAGCCCAAAGGATTAATAGCTGAGTGGCAATGGGCCAGCCATATAGCTCGAAGAACCGACAACCGATGGGGAAGAAGGTTCTCGGTGGCAGCCTCGTACCGGCGGGCGAAGTGTGGGCGTCCCCCCACTAGATGGAGTGACGACCTGGTAAGACATGCAGGAAGTCAATGGATGCAGGTGGTTCGGGACCGTGCTTTGTGGCATTCCGTGGGAGGCCTATGTTCAGCAGTGGACTTGTGAAGGGCTGTAATGAAAAAAATAGATACATCGGAAGACACGCCCGATATAAAAATAGTAGATGTTTTTAGACATATGGTATTAATGCAATTCTGAAAAGCTTATTTTTTATTCATTAGTTCCTGTAGCATATTATATATATGCCAAATATCAATAATCTACGTCCAATAATCTTTGAGAATTTAAAAAAAAATCTTTGAGAAACAGAAATAGGGACACAGATATCGAGGTGACTCTAAAAGTGATCAAATTTTGCTAAATTTGGCACGGAACAGCATAGAATTATTAGGCTAATTACTCTATGCTTAACAGCATTTTATGATGTTCCTAAATTGAAGCCCACGCGAGCGAAGCCGCCGGTAATAAGCTAGGGATACCCCTACTATGTTAGGGCTCAGAAAAATATAATTCTAAAAACTATATTTCTATTTCAATACAGGCTTACTATAGCGTAAGGCTGTTAGCAAAGGGTGAAGGCACAAAAATATTCGTGTAAAATTAAAATACAATTACAAAATATATTACCTTTTATAAACTTTATTAAATTTATAGCAGTTTACTATATTTTGGAAAATTATTTAAAATAATATTGTCAAGTGACGCAGACCAGCAAGTGGCCCGCGAATGGTGGGCCGTAGAAAGCAATGTCGCATAGATATGTACGCATATATCGCGCCGCGCGTGACGTACTCGTCACGCGCGGTCGAAGAGCGGTAACGTTGAACTCATTGAAGCATTGTTTCATTATTAAAGACATGCACTTTACATAAGCGTTATTTTATTGCAAATATCATGAACTGATTCCGTTTTTTATCATTTATTTATTTATTTACACTTTATTGCACCTTAATAAAGGACTACACAAGGGCGGACTTAATATTACATTCTCTCCCAGTCAACGGGACGTGTGGAAATTAAGTGATAGGTGACAAATTAAATGAACAATAGAGTAAATCAGGAAAAAAAACTACTGATAAACTTAAAATAAACTAATATTATATATATAATACAATAAACATATACTATAAAATATAATACAGACAATATATTATATTTACATACAAATACATGGATACATAATATATACATATTATAAATACAAATAGATATATAACATAAACCTATAAATAAAATAACAACAAAAAGCCAAATTGACCATATTAACTATCAATAAAGTGCTTATGTACCAATCTTTTGAAGGCAGTCTTATTAGATGTTTTCTGACGTCATCGGGCAAGGGTTCCAGAGCAGTGCAAATGGTGAAGGATTTACTAACAAAATTAGTAAAATGTGTGGGATACTTAGTTTATTATTATAGGGACCGCAGAGTTCTATCATGCGTTGAGGAAATAGAAATTTCTCCTTGAGATAAGAAGGAGTGGATGGATCATTTAAGATAGAGAAGAGACAAGCAAAATTCTAGAGTCACGCCTCTGTTTAATAGTGAGCCATTTAAGGCAGGAAGCGATAGTGAGAGATATGATCAAATTTACGAAGATTGAAAATGTATCTGACGCAATTGTTGAGTAGGCGCTCTAGCTTGTGAAGATTTTGGTTTAAATCCAAGTAACACACGTCTGCATAATCAATGATCGGTAGAATAAGTAACTGTACAAGCATAATTTTAGTCTTAAAGGAAGAAAATTTTCAAGCGATAAAGAGACGTAAAGAACCAGCGACTTTACGACATGTTTCAGTGATATGAACCCCAGGACAGAGTACTATCAATATGGAGACCAAGATTTTTAACTGAGGAAAGAGAACGGAATCAGGCGATCATTATAACAGACGGGAGGTAGGCTAGCAGGATCAATTTTTGCAAGCATCCTGAGCTACCCATAATCACCGCTTGGCATTTCGTAGGGTTAACAGACACTCAAAGCGCATGGACCAATCACGGACTGACTTGAGATTGGAATTCAATTTGTTAATCGCGTTATGGATGTCACAAATGTCAGACTGTACATAAAATTGTAGATCATCAGCATACAGATGGTACGAACAATCAATATTAGATGTGATGGAATTAATAAATATAGAAGATTAAAGGAGAAAGTATACCTTGCGGTACATAGAAATCAGGTCAACCCACTGTGAGTCATTTGCTCCACGTGGACAGACTGTTGACGTCCGCGAAGATAAGATGAGAACCATTCCAGGACTGACGGTGCAAACCTATAATAAGAAAGGATAGCAAGAAGGATATCATGGTCAACTGTGTTAAAAGCGTTAGAAAAGTCAACGAGCACCACAACTGTAACTTTCTTGTTTTCCATTCCTTCTAATATCTTCAGTTATTTTAAGTAAGGCAGTTGTAGTGCTGTGACCAGGACGAAACCGGACTGAAAAGTACTTAGCAGGTTATGTTTATATATGAAATGGAAATTTGCTTATGAACACAGGCTTCAGAACTTTAGATAGGAAAATTAAAACTGATATGGGGCGGAAATGATTGGGAAGTGTAGGATTGGATACTTTAGGAAGGGGTCTTACAGCTTTTTCACTGACTCGAAACTGACCCGAGTCAAGCGAAAAATTAACAATAAGTGTAATTCCGGGAGAATGTGTTCTAGGATATTAATAATCATGGCTCTACTAATATCATCGCAACCGACAGCCTTGGATTTTATTGCCAGAAGAGTCTCTAATTTCATCCTGATCAACAGGGTTAAAAGAAAGACTGGTATGTGCGGAGACGGAACTGAAGCTATATAAGCGACTGTTTGGGATCGGATTGATGGTCCAATGCAGAAGCAGAAGCAAAATGAAGATTTAAAGCATCGTGAGAAAGAGATAAACCACAATCATCAAAGAAGGTGTTTTACCCACACCTAGAGACTAAGGAATTTCCACACATCAGCTGGCGAAGAATTACTTATATTGCTATGGATAAATCGGCGTTTTGCAGAACGTACCATCTGATTGCATCTATTTCTGGCCTTCTTAAAGACAACCAGTTTTCCTCAGATCTGCTCCTCTTGAACCGGGCAAAGGCTCGATTACGCCTGGTCATGGCCTTCCGTACCTCTTCAGTCATCCAGGGGGCTGGTGGACGTCGTAATTTTACTTTACGTACAGAAGCATGGTTATCATACAAAACATGAATTATGTTATTGAAAATAGTTACTTTATCATCTACAGTGGTTGCAGTTGTTAATGGCGTAAAATCTATAAGCGATGCGTCTTTCAAAAGCTTATCCATATTAATTCTACTAAAATTACGTAAGGACAGTACAGTAGGTTGATATTTGGGAGGTTTAAGGTTGTATGATACATAAATAAGATCATGGCAGAAAAATCCCGACGCTTCAAGTTGTCCATATGATAGCACCCTGTCAGAGTCAGCTATAATGAGATCAATCAGAGAGTCATCAGTGTCGATATTATGATGAGTTGCCTTTAAAGGAAGAATGTTGAGATTGACAGACTCAATGATTTTACGAAGCTTTTGAGACTGGACTGAATTTTCAGTAAATCCGTGTTGAAATCTCCATGATTATGCAGTGAGCGTACTCAGAACCAATGTTATCAAGAGCCTCTTCTAAATTGGCAGAAGTAATCAGTAGAGGAGGACAATACACTGCTCCAGAATCATCCTTGAGCCCTTTCATCTAGTTCTATAAAAGGAATTCAGCGGAAGCAGTATAAAGAGAAGGGATGCTAATATGATTTTGTAAGAAATTGAAGCGTGGAGATATATTGCAACTCCACTCCTCCTTTATCTATACGATCATTCCTAATCAGCACAAACCAGGAAGAGGATACAATGCCGAAAGTAAAGACGGTTTCAACCAAGATTCTGAAACTAAGATAGCATATATTATTGTTAGAGAATGATGCTTCTAGCTCAGAAAAGTGGCTGGGAATGCTTTGTGCGTTAATATGGCAAATATTTAACGTTTTATCAAAAAGTGAAAAATGGTATCAATTGGCTACTTAAAGGGCACACTATAATTTATCTGATCATCAAAAGATACAAAAAACTCTCTGACTCAATAGAATAAAAAGTCAGAGTCAGACATGATAAGTTAACAGTAATAGCAAAATATACCCAATATAAAAATAAATAAAATAGAAATATATAAAAATACAATTTAAATAAAGATATTTATCGATGATATATAAAAAAAAATATATAACCAAAATATAGAAAACAATTACTTAAATATTAATAAATCATGAAACATCATCCCTGTTTACATGAAATAATCAGTACTAAATAACAAAAAAAAAAAAAAAAACAATTCTACTGGACTATCAATTAAAGCAGGAAATAACAATATAAAAAAAAACAATCTAAGTAATTATTTAAATAGCAAGCCAACACAGTAAATAAAATTATAAACAAAAAATTATAAATATAAAAATAAAAATAAAACTAAATATCTAAACAGCAGGGCACTACAGTATTATTATAATCGAAAAAAAACCTAGCAATAAAAATCAGCTTAAAATAACTCAAGATTTTGAAAACAAATTATATAAAAAAACATTAAGAAAATTTAAATCTACAAAAGTACAAAATTCGGCTGTATGGCAAAAGGATCTGTGCCCATGTTACCATTACAATGTTGACAGTAAAAGTTATTATCTATGGTCAATAGTCTCTGCCTTGTCTTTGCCACTGTCTATGTCTAGCTCTAGCATCTACGGACTACAATAACATTTATCTATGGCAATTGATAACATTTTAACACTTTTACATAATGAAAATCACAAACACATACTAATTACTAAAATTTACAAATACAATTAAAGTTTACTGCAGTATAAAAATCAAATAATAAGATTAGTTATTAATCAACATAAAACTATTGTAATATGACTAAAGGGAATACTTAAGACAAGTTATAGCACATTATTTACAAAAGAATTGAAATACGATCGATTTATATTCTAGTCTAATGCTGACGGTTTATAAAGCTAAGAATAGTTATTATGTTACCACACAAAGTAAACTGTAAGAGGGAAAAAAAATACGAAAGGATGAACATAACCAAAATACGATAATAAGAATAACAAGTATACCTTGTAACGTTAAAAGCAATGTAGGAATTACTTCTTGCCTAACAGTCGTCTAGATCTCTTCACGTCATCAATGTGAGTTACCGCTGAAGTTTGATTGCGACGTGCTGCCTCATGTTGCCGAATCGAAGAGCCCTGCTGCGTTGGAGTGACCTTTGTATTAGGGGCCTTGTTAGAACTCTCAGGGGAACCATCCATGGGGTACTTGGCTATTAGACCATTCAATTTCTCTTCAGTGGAGATCTTCGTTCGGCCGTCCGAATGTTTTACATAGATTGTCCCATCAATAGTCAACAGATTTCTAATTTCGAAATGCTTACGAGCATTTTTATGTATGGACTGACAAAATTTAGTGAGGAATTCACACATTGAAATGGCAGACCCTTTAAACTTAGATTTTAAATTCCAAATTGCAGACTTAGTGCTATGATCGTTAAAGTGTACAAGAATTGGCCTTGGACGGGTACTGGTTTGTACACCAAGTCTGTGACATTTCTTGAGAGATTCATCTGTTACGTGAGGTAGACCCAGATACTTGTGCAACAGTTGTAGAATTTGCTGTTTTAGGTCAACTTCAGAAGCCTCAGCTATTCCATGAAAAAGCAGAACTTTTCTCCGGTGATACATACTAATTGCATCAACACTTTTGTTGCATTCCTGAATTTGCTGTTGTAGCAGGCTGAACATGGAACTAACAAGTACCTTGAATGAATCGAACTCCTCGAAGCTGTAAAACTGTTGGGTTAGTTGGAGATTGCAGCCTTCAGACGTTTCTCAAACTCCGCCATCTTCCGGTCAAGCTCCCTTCCAATTCCTTTTGGATATTCACAACTTCAGAGACATTTTCCATTGTAGTAAAGTGAATTAACCGAGGAGAGATAGAAGAATAGTAATTTTTATTTAGTTTGACAGATGTTATGGAGGGAAGATGAATATAAGTTATTTAACTAATTTAAATGCACATTGCTATAAGTGATAATAATGCTAACACTTGTTTTTACAAACTGGAGTTATAAATTAAACAGTTAAGTTAATTATATTTATTTTTAAATTTAAATAAAATACGAGAGATAATTTCAGCTGTTATCTGTTTTGCCTACCCTCGAACATAGTACATATCTATGTTCGAGGTAGGTATAAAACATATCTATGCCCAATTATAGCTTTGTAGCACCTACTAGAATCTCTGAGTGAAACCACGGACGGTCAGACGGACGGACGTGGTGAAACTATAAGGTTTCCTTGTTGTTTAACTAAGGAAAGCTAAAACGGCTGCCAACCCACCTATCAAGCGTGGCAACTATGGCAAAACCCTCCTTATGAGGCTGTTATGGTGGAGGTATATGTCCAGCAGTGGACTTTATAGGCTTTAACGGAAGAATAGGATGAATAAAACACAATATTTAATGGGATATTGGTAACAATATCAAGTCCTTTTATGGGGAAATGCCGGCTGGCAGGAGCAAAGACGAGTTATGTCGGACTTACCAACATAAACCTCCTGTGTTTCACCGTCGTCATATAGCTGCAGGGCCTTGGGAACCCTCTAGCACACATTCGCGCCTGAACCAGTGCTAACAGCTAGCATAAGAAGAAGTTTTTCCTCGGAAGAAGGCAACTCTTCTCATTCTTGCTCTTCGGGGTATACGCGCCGGAACACAAGGCGTTCCTTCCAACATGGCTTCCATTTCCACTTACGCAGTGAACCTTCTGCCTATAAGCGATTTTTTTAAAAATATGAATAAAACTTAAGAATATCCACTATCCCATATCATTCAGTGGATGTCATAAGAGGCAATAAAGGGAAAAACCAGGAGATGGACAACAGTGTCTTACTAATAAAAACTAAAAAAAAAAAAATATGGCTTATATCACCCATATTATAAGGCTACGTGAAAGGCCTATGTTCAGCAGTGGACTTTTAGGCTATAACGGTAACGGCTACACAAGAGAATAAAATACGGACACGATTTAAACGGAAATTTTTTAAAGGAAGATTTTTAGTATAATATAGGCTGGATACAATTTATTATTGTCAACGAAACTACTCTTGTCATCGAAACCGATTTTTGAATATTGTTGGCGCCATCTTGTTTATTTTATATAATGTATTTTTCTCTATATTCTCCCTCCTTTAAATTCCTATATTTCGGGCGTTCGTATCCCCCTCACCCGCACGCCTAGTATATATATTAAATCGCTGAGAACTGTCACGCAAATCTGTCAATTGAAGGAGAAGTAACAGCGCCGCGTATTAATAATTTATAAGACATAATATATAATCAAATTTGTGATTAGTGAAGTTTTGTCTCCCCAAAAGAAAGGCAAAGCGTTAGGTCGACCTGGAAGATCTACGGGGGCGGCGGTGACAAGGTAGGCGTGCAATTTATTTAACGAACGCCCTTTCTCTCAACCAGCATCCTTTTACAGTCCGGGATAAAAGTCTTTAAAAGTCCACAAGCTTCGCTATTTAAATTCTTTGCCCATAACAGATATTATTCTCGAACCCATAAATTTAGTATCAGTGGTAGCGTTCACACTGAAAAAGCTTTTTTTCATTTAAATGTCTCAAAATGTCACTTGTCTTAAGTTTATTTGAAATGTTGTTATTTGAATGGCCCGCTAACTTGACTATTATAATCACTTTATCTACCAATTTGCAGGAGTGACGTGACATATTTTGAGCAAATGTCAATTCAATAAGACCTTTCTACTGTCATTAACTTTAAAAGAAAAGGGTATTTTTCTAAATCCTGTCATCAGAACCCAGGACGGATATTTCAAGGGACCAAGGGGGCTAAGAATAGCGTTAGAGCAAGGATAAGAAGTCGGTATGATGGGCCGTTGCCTCTTCGTGGTCGGTGGCGCGTTCATAGATAGAGAGAAAGTTTGGTAACTTTTTCTTCCATTGGTCCTAATCTCTTGCCTCCATTGGTCCTGGCCTTTTTCCAAGAGGAGATCCGTTGCGTTTGTTGAGATAGAGGCTTAATAAGATGGTGCATCTTGTCTTCCAGTAGGCCTTTCAAAGGAGAGTCAACGGGCAGGGGGTGCTGGTGGGGTTTGTATGTAATAAGTTTCCCGTAACCCTGTCGATATGAGGCGATGGTGACAAATTGCAGAATTTTAGTCGATGCTTTTAGTGATTTATATAAATTTTCTCTCTAATCTTACAAACCCTGTTACTGTTACAAGAGTTAAGCAGAATTTCGCATTTGAATAAGAATAACTGCCTTGATAAAATAACAGCAAATGTTTTGATTTGTTGCGTAGATAACAGTATTCATAAACTTGGCTCTAATATAACCTGAGGTAAATACTTAAAATATACACATCAACAGAATCTGGGGATATTTTATATTTCATCAAATATGTAAAAATCTATGAAGAATTTTCTGATATAGTAAATGGAAGAACGATAGTTTATTTTAAGGTCTTTAATAAAAAACAACATTTCAATTTTTTTTTGTTTTAAATAAAAACTTTAATTGTTTTTAATCGCCGTAGAAAATTAGTATGATAAAAAAAACTAAATTTCTTTTTATAAAACTATTAATTTTAATTAAAATTGAAAAATCTTATAAAATCTTATTATTAATAATCAGTGTTGCCACCTCTTACATTAATTTCACATCGACATCGATTGTTCATACGAGTATTTAAAATTAAATTGACAATGTCTTGTTGCGGTATGAGGTCCCATGTTTTTTGCAAGTGTTCGTAAAGTTGTTGTTCCGTCGTCAAATTTGGCGGGAAATCTCTCAAAGCTTTTCGTTGTAACATGTCCCAGACATGCTTGATAAGATTTAACTCGGGCGACTGTGCAGGGCAATCCAAAACTTTAATATCGTGGTCTCAGAGAGCGGCTGACACCAGCTGCACCGTATGAGCATTATCGTGCATGAGTAGAAATTCCTGGTCCATTTGGGTACGGAGTGGGACAGTAACAGACTCTACTGCCTCTTCGTGTTATTTTTTGCAGTCATTGTGCCTTGGATCCAAATGAACTGGGTTCGTCCGCCTAGACGAATTCCTGCCCACACCATGATTGTCCCGCCTTGGTATGAGTGGACCTCCTAAGGGTGCCGTTGACGGCTTACTCACCCTGGAGTTCTCCAAACACGTGTTCTTTGTGAATCCGGATGAAACCCAAACCGGGACTCATCGGTGAACAGCACCAATCAAAGACCATTGTTTGTCACTCCATGGTAAATGCTTCCGATCCCACGAAAGCTGCCGACCGCGTTTGCCACGTCGCAATGCTGGCACACGTAGTTATCTTCGAGCATGAAGACCAACTTCATGCAACCTCTTTCGAATGGTTTGGTAGCTTACCAGCAGCTGGTGGTCCTCCTGGAGCCTTTATAGTAGTTGAATTGCTGTGATATTGGGTTGTCTCCTGGCGGTCATTTGGATAAATCGATCCTGCCTCTGCGTAGTAACACGATATCTACTCGTGTGCCGTTCAGCCATATCCCCAGTACTGTGATAACGTAACCACAACCTTGATATCACGTTTTCGCTGGTGTGTAGGGCCTCAGCAACGACGCGTTGAATAGCACCATTTTCTAACATTCCCACGGCTCGTAATATTTCATCTCAACTCAAATGACGACCTGACATGACTCTTAAAGCTCACACGGCACGTTAAATTAAAAAAGAAAAACAATCTAATCCCTTTTCATTAATTAATATCAGTAGGACAATTTTAATTTTCCGTGACTACATTATTAAAATTTGAAAATAGAATAAAAGAGGTTTCAATCTCTATATAAACTTGTTATGGAAATTAAAAAGAATTTAAATTATAAAGTCGTAAATAATTTAGGATTAAGGTATCCCTAGATTCTGTTGATGTGTGTATATATTATAAAGAAATATAATTTTTGAATGCACCGTTTTGTGACAGGGGAGTACATCTTCCCATTTTGTCTTGAAGATATCGTGATTTGACTTTAGTCAAAAATCATAACTACCGATAGATGACAATATGTAAACTGCCGTAAGTATACGTTTGTATATGTATGTTATGTATATAGTAACTAAATTAGGCAAAATAACCCGGACTGACAATGGGGAGCTGTGATAGCCCTTGCAACTACTGAGTGTAGAGTGTGCACTGGAATTGCATGACCTAATACTTCCCTCTCTCCCACCATCACACAACCAGACCAGCACCACTCCACAAATTGACATACTATGCATTCGATCACAACAGCTTGCTTTGTCGTTCACAATGTGAACAACAACTGGGTAGAATAATTTTCCCGCATCTATTTTTCAATCAAATTACTATGTGGGTGTCTTCAAGAGTGAATAAGCTTTGAAAACAAACGATCATGCGAATACCTGATAGTAAGGAACTACAGCCGCTCATGAACAGTTTTATTTATTTATTTAAACTTTATTGAACCTTACACATAAAGTAAACAGAAGGCGGACTTAATGCTAAAAGCATTCTCTGCCAGTCAACCTTAAGGCAGTGATATAACAAAACAATACCAAAGGAATTGCAGGCTCTCTCTTGAAGTTTCCTAAGTCTGTTGGTCCGGTTTGTTGGTAGTCAATTCAACAAAGAAGTCGTGCGAGGTAGAAAATATCTGGTACGGAAAAAAGTAGCTGTTATTAATCCGAACATCTAATCGCTCCTAGTGCGTGGTTAATGCGACATAAAATGCAAAGCTTAACTTAATGTATATTTATCATCATTCATTCATTAAAGCTTACAAAAGTCCACTGCTGAACCTAGGGTAAGGCCTAGGCTAAATATTGACCAGAGCAGAGGGATATTTCCCACAATTGTCAAGCGCAGTTTCTATTTTGTTTATTATTACAGGATTTTGAGTGATTTTGAATATGGAAGATATTGCTGCGCTTAAGATTGTTATAAGATTTTTTCTATTTTTAGAAGTTATTATTTGTGACCCACAGGATGAGATGAGGTAATCAAATGTCTTATGTACAAACACGGGATCTTTAGAATTAAAGAAGGTCGGTTTTAACGCATAAATTACCACAAGTTTTACAAAATGCCCTTAAAATACATAACTCTTTTTATAGGATAGTAGCAGCGGTACTCAACTATTACTTTCCACTGTTAAAATAACTTTGCATCTAGTAAACAAATTTTATATCCTCTTGTTATTCTTTTCCGTGTCTCTAACACTGTCAGTTGTTTCACGGTTTAAAAAGACACTGACTGCTGTCTTTTAAACCGTGAATGAACAATCAATCCGGTATAAGTATGTCGCTTTTAAACTGGACCTAAGGCACACAAGCCTTTGGTAATATTATATTCTAGTGATAATCGCAAGCTGTCACCCCGGTCTGTATTGGCTAGAAAGACATAACAGGCGTTATTTTCTTGTATCCTTTGTATAAATTATGCCTTTTTTTAAATAAAGTTTTACTATATAATGGTATGCTACACATTGTTTGACATCAGGTACTGTGATAGACAATCGTTTGTCAAGCGTGCCAGCCAATTAAGTTAAATTATGGCAAGGACAATATCGAAAGAAAATGAAAAAGTATTTGCGACATTTTAGCAATGTGTTTTTTATCTTTTCACGCAGCGTGCATAACTGCGAAAAAGCGTATAATATTCGATCATATTATATCATAGAGTATAATATGTGAATTGAAGAATGACGAGCTTTGCTATCTCACAATATTTAATTTTTATTTTATTTTATTTATTAAGCAACAGCAAACAGCTACAAAATACAGTAATATCTAAAATACAATAACATGATGTATTCACAATGATGTAGCCCACAGCGCTATCCATATATTATGTAAAATGTTAATTAAATTGTCGCGGACGCTGAATAAAATCTTAATAACTAAAAAAAAAAACAAGGAGCCAAAATAATATTATTTTTACATTTTTAGTTTTTCAAATACAGATATTTTAAAAGCAAGAACATTCGGTGTAAACAAATCTATGTTACCATCATTGAATAACTCGTTAAATGAATGCATCATACGGCAAACTGGCGCCGGTATTTGTACGACATGTACTGACGGCGAACAAGTTACGAGTGCGCACAGCTCGTATATGAGCACTTCTAGGAACTGCGAAATTTAAATTGGAAACTAACTCAGTACCGCTAAATTTCTTGTTGACTATCTTATACAATGTTATGTGTTCAAAATATTTACGTCTACATTCAAGCGACAAAACACCAAACTCTCTCAGCAATGGGGTAACAGACAAGTAAGATTTATGGCATCTATAGTACATGGCACGCAAAAACTTATTTTGGACTTTCTCAATAGCTTCTTTATATACTTTATGCTAGGGATTCCATATAGGTACAGCATATTCAAGCTGGGAACGAACAAGAGTTTATAGGGTATAAGTATGTAGTTGTTCGTTTGAAGTCATTAAGATCTCATTAAAACCGTACATTTTAAAAGCTTGTTTGACAATTTTATCAATATGGATGCTTAGTTGTAGCTTAGAATCAACTGAATCTAAATCCCTTAAGTCTGTCAATCTGGTCAAGGACATTTTACAGAGGATGTAATTAAAATGGACAATATTTTCTTTTTGTAAAGTTTATATAGTGATAATTCGGAATGCTCAATTGTAATTTATTAATGTTGTCAATCTGTCAAGGTCCTTTGGAAAGATATACAGTCTTCTATATTTTTAATAGTTTTGTAGGCTTTAAGGTCATCGGTAATCGGTAATAGAAAATTGGAGTTAAGAAAACATTTGTCTATATCATTAATAAAAATAATAAATAACAACGGTCCAAGAATGGATCCTTGAGGAACGCCAGATGTAACCAAAACGTCCCTTGACTGATATCTATTTACTACAACTTTTTGGGAGCGGTTTTGTATATAGGATGCAAACCAGCGCAGCAAATTACCACGAATGGCGTTGAATGCGAACTTGTTAAGAAGAATCTCATGATCCACCTTGTCGAAAGCTTTCTTAATATCTGTATATACGAGGTAATCCCAAAGTAATGATAATGAAAATAAAACACGGTAATTAAAGTTAAAATAATAATTTATTTTTCTACATAGTCTCTAACCAATCAATACATTTAGTCCATCTTTTTCTAAACCCAGGATTCCCTTTGAAAAAATTCTTTGTCTTGACCCTCCCAAAACGCTTCAACAGCGGCCATTACTTTGCTATCGTCTTCCAATTTCTTGCCTCGGAGGCGTTCCTTGAGCCGAGGAAAGGTAGAAATCACTAGGAGCTAGATCTGGCGAATATTGTGGGTGTTCGAGCAGTTCGAATCCCGTTTCTTGAATGGCAGCCATCACCAACTGCGGCTTTGTGAGCCAGTGCATTGTCTTGGTGAAACAGCACTCCAGCTCGCAGTTTGCCGCGTCTTTTTCCTTAATGGCCTCCCGTAATCTTCTTATTTGGTCTGCGTAGTAAGAGCCCGTAATAGTGGCTCCCTTTTCCAAATATTCCACCATAATTATGCCTTGAGCGTCCCAAAAACAGATGCCATAACCTTTCCCGCCGAACTTGAAACTTTGAATTTCTTTGGCGTCGGTGAGGAGGCTCTTCCAAGTCATTGTTTCGTTTCAGGATGAAACGATTGTTATTCGTTTCAGGATCAAAATGGTGGATCCAGGTCTCGTCCATAGTCACAAAACGGAACAAAAATTTTCATGGTCTGCTTGGAACTTTTCGAGATTGACCCTCGAAATGTCAACTCGATTTTTCTTTGCTCGTCGGTTAACATTCTGGGTATCCAACGCAGAGACCTTTTCATATGCAACTCGTTCGTAAGGATTCTTTGAACGCTGCCATATGAGATCCTGTGACCTCAGCTACATGCCTGATGGTCACTCTTTGATCTGTAACACAACATCTTCGACTTTTTCACGTTGTCTTCAGTGAGGGACGTGGATGGGCGTCCTTCGCGATGTTCATCTTCAGTGGATGTTCTGCCCAGTTTAAACTCCTTGGCCCAGCGTGCAACTGTAGAATATGGAGGAGCAGGTCCCCAATGTTTCCACTAAGTCACTGTGTATGTCTTTTGAAGACATTTTTTCAAACAGAGGTACTTGATGACAGCTCTAATTTCGTTTTCTCCATGTTGATGTTATCTCTTTGACAGTTCATATTCAAATGAATGTATCTCCCGGAAATCGTGATCTATTTATATGATTTTTTAGGCTGACGTAGTGAGTATATAAGCAAGCAAAAATATTTTTGGATTTTATGCGGACCTGAAGTAACCGATTATCATTTCTTTTGGATCACCCTCGTACAGCATGTACTTGAAAGCCGTCATCAACTCTTGCAAATAAATTATCCGTAAAGGTAAGTAGATTACTAGTAGTAGATCTATGTTTAACGAAACCATGTTGTTCTTCAATGTTAGCCTTGTGTAGAATCGAGTAAATTTGGTTGTGGACTAATTAATAGTTAGTAAAACAACTCACTAACTATCACTCTAACAATACTGCTGTGCTTCTTTCTCAAAACTGTGGTATTTGTAACGGGTAATATGTCGTATCGTATGTCTTTTCGTAAAGCTCACAAAACTTAAGTATGTAACATCCTCGATTAATAACAAATCTAGAGTAATGTGTGTTAATCGCTGAGATTTTAAGAGGATGCGGCGCTGATGATAGCATATTTATACCCAGGCATCTCTAATTTAACTTATTGTTTAGTTCATTTTTAGATGTCGGTGTTAGCTTTTCCAAAAACCAGCTTTATATTTTTTCATGCGTCCCTGGTAATATCACAGCTACTGCTGAATTTGCTTTTCCCAAAGATTGCTACAAAGCATGGTTCTGAACTACCTGCACCCACGATCTAGGTGGTAGACTTTCAGTCTAGGCATCAGTGTAGGTAGATACTTCCATCTAATATATTTCTGCCACCAAGCAGCAGTGGTTGCATTCAGTCTTAAGGGTATCGAGGGTCAAATAAAAATTGTTGCAATGCATCTGTAGCCTTCTTTGTTTAAAGTTGATTGCATATGTCTATGGTAGCCAATTACCATCAGGTGGGTGAAATCAAAGCCCTGTTATGATGTCGTCACACCATATAGTGGGGTAATTATTACAAAAATAAGGTTTATTATATTAGTAATAACCCCACCATTATTTAAATTCATGCATACGAAGATACTAAGCTCGAATTTGTTGACCAGTATGTTTACCTAGGACAAATAGTCTGACTAGGTAAGTCCAACTTCGACCAAGAGGTCAATCGACGGATTCAACTCGGCTGGGCAGCGTTCGGGAAATTGCGACACATCTTCTCGTCAGGCATACCTCAACACTCGAAAACGAGATTGTACAACAAGGGCGTGTTGCCAGTGATGTCCTATGGAACTGAGACGTGGTCCTTCACTGCTGGCCGTATGAGGACTCTCAAGGTCGCTCAGCGAGCTATGGAGAGGGCTATGCTCGGAGTTTCTCTGCGTGATAAACTTAGAAATGAGAATATCCGCAGTAGAATCAGAGTAACCGACATAGCCCAACGGATTAGTAAGCTGAAGTGGCAATGCGCCGGCCATATAGCTCGAAGAACCGACAACCGATGGGGAAAAAAGGTTCTTGAGTGGCAGCCTCGTACCGGTAGGTGAAGTGTAGGGCGACCCCCTACTTGATGGAGTGACGACCTGGTAAGACATGCAGAAAGTCGATGGATGCAGGTGGCTCAGGACCGTGCTTTGTGGCATTCCTTGAGGGACGCCTATGTTCAGCACTGGACTTGTGAAGGGCTGTAATGATGATGATGATACGAAGTTACGTTTAAGACTTATTTAAAAAATTATAATATATAATTGCCGTTTTACTTAAAATCTTGTCTAATTAAGTGTCATATCATTGCTTCAAGAATAGAACAAGGCTCTTTATTCAAAGGCTTTATATCTATCTTCTCTTTGGTCAGAACAAACACTGACGATTTAAGGATAAGTAAATTAGTCAAATACTGTTGTCTGTTCATTATTGGGATTTGTGGGTTGATAAGATGTGAGCAGTCAGTAAGAATTCAAAATTCGGTACATGAGTTACACACTGGGGCCTTCGTGTTTTACTAATCATCTTTAATTAAACTAATATTAAGCTTTAAAGGTATTTGGTCTTGTTGCAAAACATTGTTTATAGTCCTAGGCCAAAACTATCATTAATCTGTAAATAAAAGGTCTGATAACTAATGTGGAGTTCTTAAAATAAATTGTATAACAATTGAAATTAAAATTGATGTTTATTATTTTTTTATTAGCACGTTATACTATAAACAATTCGTTGTTGACGCTGCAAAGGGGCGAACCTCAATTTTTCAAATAAATTAGAGGAGAGCAAGAAAACATTTATTATTCCCCGATTACTAGCTTTTTTTCATCAGCAAATTAAAAATATATATTATAGACTTAATGGAAAACTACAAATAAAAATAATTTTCTGATGAAACATCTAGTAATCGGGGAAAAATAAATGTTTACTTGCTTTCCAGTAATTTTTTGAAAAATTGTGGTTCGCCCTTTTGCGGCGATAGCGACGAATTGCTCAAAATTCAATACATATTGGCTGTTACTTGACTTGACAAGTTAATTACACCACTTTTAACAACTTCTTCTCTCCTCTACAGCACATGCACTTAACCCCGCAACATCTTTTCTTCGCTCCAACTTGTCAACGGTCAATAAAACTCCTCTATTTTCGTTACAAATCCTTTTAAGTTTTTTTCAAACCATAGCTTTACTAATCATCAACGTTTTGCAGAATACATTTTTGAGTAAAGTATAATTTTTTGCATTCAATTTCGATTCAATATAATAAAGAATATTAGGAGGAAAGTCAATGAAGATTTTCTCAGTATCTATCAATTTCAAAGGAAGTGTAGAGTTTTCAACCTTTTTCCACAATAAATGTACTTAAATAATTGAATTGCTTTCATTAAATGGAGAAAAACGGAGAAGAAGTATAGACAGTTTTAAAATATTTAAAAAAAGGACAGTGTAAATTTTATTTATAATGCAAAAAAAGATTTTTAGATACTTACTATTATATTTTATTTGATCGTTTATCACTATCGTAATTCTTTCATTATTCAAAAGTAGATGCCATTTGATGTAGATAAACATTGTCATCATAATCAAGTAAAAAAATAAGGGTAAATAATTAGTATATAAAAAATAATATATTAAAAACGGTCATGTAACAAATATAAATATTTGTTTGTAGAAAATCTTCAATTTCCGAAAGTACTTCTCCAATTGCTTTGAAATTTTATGCGACGTTGCATTCAAATACGCGCGTTTTTCTTAATATAATTTTTCAAAACTATTAGTCACAGCAGTGCGTCATCGCCGAGTACAGCTAACAAAAAATAAATAAAAAACCTTTTAAATAAAACTAGTTTTACGGATTTTATCGCGTATATTAACTTATTTTATATTCCCGACGTTTCAGTACTTTACAGCACCCATGGTCACGGGGGACTGAGGTATTTGACGTCCCAATGTCATAGTTAACCACGGTTACCTCCAGATTAAAAATTATTAATTTTTTGTTCCGATCTACGCAGTATGAACTTACAGTATCTTGAAGTCTTGCAGTTGTATGCTTGGTTGGGATTTAATTTTATTAATTATGGGATCCCAAGCAAATGGTAGCACCCAGCCATCTTCTCTATTGAAATTAGGATGTTTTTTGATTTCAATAGCCTCGCGAATCATCCTTAGAAGGAATCGGTGTTCTTTAGCGAGGATTTGTGGTCTATGAAATCTAATATAGTGACAGGGGCGATCCTGTACGTGTTTACAGACTGCAGACTTCCCGGAGCGTCGATTCTTCACATCAGCTATGTGTTCTTTAACGCGGGCTTTTATGCATCTTTTAGTTTGTCCTATATAAGAGAGACCATTCACAATCAAGCTTGTACCTCCTGCATCTTGCAGAGGACATTACATTAACTGATGGTAAAACAGCTAATCTTCTTCGGCGGCAGTATGTTTTAATAGAAGCACGCTTCAGGATGTAGCCAATCTTGTCAGTGACACCTCTGACATATGGCAGTACAGCAGGCACTCGCTCGACTGTGGCCGCTTCACTCGTTCACTGTGACGTAGGCGCGGGACCCAAGCTTATTGTCGTGCAAAACTTGCTTGACGTGTTGGAGCTCGGCGGCCAGGTGTTTACTCACAGATCCCTCGTGCTCTCTGAAACAAAGATTTACCCACGGTAGCTAACTGTGAAGGATGGTGATGAGAGTCACCGTTTAAATATCTATCTGTATGGGTCTTTTTCTATACACAGTTTGGCTCAAGGTGTTATCAGGTTCAATTACTAACACATCTAGAAAAGCTAAAGAGTTGTTTGCCTCTAACTCCATTGTGAATTGAATTTTAAATTTATGGAGTTAAGATGGTCTAAAATGCAGTTACTTTATCTAAAGGTAGAATTGTGAAAGTATCGTCTACGTACCGCTTGTAGAATCTTGGATTTACAGGAGAAGTAAGTAGGCTTTCTCCTCAAAGTCTTCCATGAATATATCGGCGACAATGGAGATACAGGTGAGCCCATCGCCACTTCATCTACTTGCTTAGAACTCCTCCTTCCACAATAGGTAGCCAGATGTAAGGCATTGTCTAAGTAATGCTGCATATTCTATGGGCATGTTGTTTTCCTCCAGCCTTCTAGTTACAATCGAGATGCAGTCTTCAACAGGTAAGCATGTGAACAGAGACTGCACATCAAAACTGACCATAGTTTTATTGTCTGCCAGATGTAGGTGTTTAATCTCGCTGACAAAATGGTAGGAATCTTTGTGTGTGCTCTTGTATGTACCCTGAGCGGTGTAAGTATTTTCGCTAAGTGTTGAGCCAATCTGTAAGTTGGTGAATCGATTTGGCTAACTATGGGACGTAGTGGAGCATTGGGCTTGTGTATTTTTGGTAACCCATACAACTTCGGTGGTTTGGCACACGTAGGTATTATCGATTTTACGTCCAGATTTAATTTTTCGGAGTGTTTCTTTATGAGATCACTAGTTGTTTTAAGTGTGTTATTTGTTGGGTCGTTTTTAACCTTTTTATAAGTGCTTGAATCCGACAGAAGTTCTTGTATTTTAAAATTATAATCTGACGTATCCATGACTACCGTGGCATTTCCCTTATCTGCGCGGAGAATCGTGAGTTCTGGTTTATTGCGTAGGTTATTCAACGCTTTATATTCGTCCTTAGGTAGATTCGGTTTCGGCGCTGAACTTCGACGTAACATAGACGATATGTCTTGACGTATCGCTTCCAAATCTTCCTTTTGCATATTGTTTTTAAATAAACAGTCCTCGACACTGCAGATAATTTCCTCGTACGGTAATTTTTTAGGTGTTATGGCGAAATTAAGGCCTTTCGATAATACTCTAATTGTTGCATCATCCAGAGTTTGTTTTGACAGATTATAGACCGCGTTTGGTCTATGATCCGTGTTCCCAATGCTCCACTACGTCGCATAGTTAGCCAAATCGATTCACCAACTTACAGATTGGCTCAACACTTAGCGAAAATACTTCCACCGCTCAGGGACATACAAGAGCACACAAGGATTCCTACCATTTTGTCAGCGAGACTAAAGACCTAAATCTGGCAGACGATGAAACTATGGTCAGTTTTGATGTGCAGTCTCTGTTCACATGCTTACCTGTTGAAGACTGCATCTCGATTGTAACTAGAAGGCTGGAGGAAAACAACATGCCCATAGAATATGCAGCATTACTTAGACAATGCCTTACATCTGGCTACCTATTGTGGAAGGAGGAGTTCTACAAGCAAGTAGATGGAGTGGCGATGGGCTCACCTGTATCTCCCATTGTCGCCGATATATTCATGGAAGACTTTGAGGAGAAAGCCCACTTACTTCTCCCGTAAATCCAAGATTCTACAAGCGGTACGTAGACGATACTTTCACAATTCTACCTTTAGATAAAGTAACTGCATTTTTAGACCATCTTAACTCCATAAATTCTAAAATTCAATTCACAATGGAGTTAGAGGCAAACAACTCTTTAGCTTTTCTAGATGTGTTAGTAATTCGGAATCCTGATAACACCTTGAGCCACACTGTGTATAGAAAAAAGACCCATACAGATAGATATTTAAACGGTGACTCATCACCATCCTTCACAGTTAGCTACCGTGGGTAAATCTTTGTTTCAGAGAGCACGAGGGATCTGTGACAGTAAACACCTGGCCGCCGAGCTCCAACACGTCAAGCAAGTTTTGCACGACAATAAGCTTCGGGTCCCGCGCCTACGTCACAGTGAACGAGTGAAGCCGGCCACAGTCGAGTGTGTGCCTGCTGTACTACCACATGTCAGAGGTGTCACTGACAAGATTGGCAACTTCTTGAAGCGAGCTTCCATTAAAACTTACTTCAAGCCGCCGAAGAAGATTAGTCGGTTTCCATCATCAGTCAAGTCCCTCTGCAAGATGCAGGAGTGTGACAAGTTTAATTGTGAATGTGGTCAAACTAAAAGATCAATTAAAACCCGCGTAAAAGAACACATAGCTGATGTGAAGAATCGACGCTCCGGGAAGTCTGCAGTCTGTGAACATGCAGAATCGCCCCGTCACTACATTAGATTTCATAGACCACAAATCCTCGCTAAAGAACACCGATTCCTTCTAAGGATGATTCGCGAGGCTATTGAAATCAAAAACATCCTAATTTCAAAAGAGAAGATGGTTGGGTGCTACCATCTGCTTGGGATCCTATAATTAATAAAATTAAATCCCAATCAAGCATACAACTGCAAGACTTCAAGATAATGTAAGTTCATACTGCGTAGATCGGAACAAAAAATTAATAATTTTTAATCTGGAGGTAACCGTGGTTAACTATGACATTGGGACGTCAAATACCTCAGTCCCCGTGACCATGGGTGCTGTAAAGTACTCGAAACGTCAGGAATATAAAATAAGTTAATATGCGATAAAATAAAACTAGTTTTATTTAAATGTGTAGTGTTCGCGTAAATATAAGAAATCATTATGTAAACCAGTACGGACTGGTAATTGCAAATAAAATTCGCCGATTAGATGATCTCATGACCAAGCGCAAAGATATCTAACAGCTTTAAATTTCTTGAAGAGATGCCGAGACCATAATCTCATTCCTACGTGTGTCAAAATATCCACTAAAAGGACATTCGAGGAAGCGCTAAGATCTTAAATCAGGCAAGTAAAAAGTTGTTACGAACGATAATCCAACAAAACGCTCCGATCTACATGACATAAACAAATCCATAGACACATCATTCAGTGAGTTAAAGGCAGTCTTAACGACATTTGATTATAATGTTTGCATCGAAACGTTAAATAAAGGAGAATTAATAAATATAACGAATGCAAAACAAACATATAGTAAAATATCAAAAATTAACGACCAAATTAAATGTCAAACATCTGTGTCAACGTGAGAACGAAGCACAACCGTTGACCACAAACACGGATCATAGACCAAACGCGGTCTATAATCTGTCAAAACAAACTCTGGATGATGCAACAATTAGAGTATTATCGAAAGGCCTTAATTTCGCCATAACACCTAAAAAATTACCGTACGAAATTATCTGCAGTGTCGAGGACTGTTTATTTAAAACAATATGCAAAAGGAAGATTTGGAAGCGATACGTCAAGACATATCGTCTATGTTACGTCGAAGTTCAGCGCCGAAACCGAATCTACCTAAGGACGAATATAAAGCGTTGAATAACCTACGCAATAAACCAGAACTCACGATTCTCCGCGCAGATAAGGAAATGCCACGGTAGTCATGGATACGTCAGATTATAATTTTAAAATACAAGAACTTCTGTCGGATTCAAGCACTTATAAAAGGTTAAAACGACCCAACAAATAACACACTTAAAACAACTAGTGATCTCATAAAGAAACACTCCGAAAATTAAATCTGGACGTAAAATCGATAATACCTACGTGTGCCAAACCACCGAAGTTGTATGGGTTACCAAAATACAAGCCCAATGCTCACTACGTCCCATAGTTAGCCAAATCGATTCACCAACTTACAGATTGGCTCAACACTTAGCGAAAATACTTACACCGCTCAGGGACATACAGAGCACACACAAGGATTCCTACCATTTTGTCAGCGAGATTAAAGACCTACATCTGGCAGACAATGAAACTATGGTCAGTTTTGATGTGCAGTCTCTGTTCACATGCTTACCTGTTGAAGACTGCATCTCGATTGTAACTAGAAGGCTGGAGGAAAACAACATGCCCATAGAATATGCAGCATTACTTAGACAATGCCTTACATCTGGCTACCTATTGTGGAAGGAGGAGTTCTACAAGCAAGTAGATGAAGTGGCGATGGGCTCACCTGTATCTCCCATTGTCGCCGATATATTCATGGAAGACTTTGAGGAGAAAGCCCTACTTACTTCTCCCGTAAATCCAAGATTCTACAAGCGGTACGTAGACGATACTTTCACAATTCTACCTTTAGATAAAGTAACTGCATTTTTAGACCATCTTAACTCCATAAATTCTAAAATTCAATTCACAATGGAGTTAGAGGCAAACAACTCTTTAGCTTTTCTAGATGTGTTAGTAATTCGGAATCCTGATAACACCTTGAGCCACACTGTGTATAGAAAAAAGACCCATACAGATAGATATTTAAACGGTGACTCTCATCACCATCCTTCACAGTTAGCTACCGTGGGTAAATCTTTGTTTCAGAGAGCACGAGGATCTGTGACAGTAAACACATGGCCGCCGAGCTCCAACACGTCAAGCAAGTTTTGCACGACAACAATATTCGGGTCCCGCGCTTACTTCACAGTGAACGAGTGAAGCCGGACACAGTCGAGCGAGTGCCTGCTGTACTGCCATTTGTCAGAGGTGTCACTAACAAGATTGGCTACATCCTGAAGCGTGCTTCTATTAAAACATACTTCAAGCCGCCGAAGAAGATTAGTCAGTTTTACCATCAGTTAAGTGTAATGTCCTCTGCAAGATGCAGGAGTGTACAAGCTTGATTGTGAATGTGGTCTCTCTTATATAGGACAAACTAAAAGATCAATAAAACCGCGTTAAAGAACACATAGCTGATGTGAAGAATCGACGCTCCGGGAAGTCTGCAGTCTGTGAACATGTACAGGATCGCCCCGTCACTACATTCGATTGCATAGACCACAAATCCTCGCTAAAGAACACCGATTCTTTCCAAGGATGATTCGCGAGGCTAATGAAATCAAAAACATCCTAATTTCAATATAGAAGATGGTTGGGTGCTATCATCTGCTTGGATCCTATAATTAATAAAATTAAATCCCAAAGCATACAACTGCAAGACTTCAAATACTGTAAGTTCATACTGCGTAGATCAGAACAAAAATTAATATTTTTTTAAACTGTAGGTAGCCGTTGTTAGCTATGACATTGGGACGTCGAAAACCTCACTCCCCCTGAAATGGGTGCTGTGAACTGTGAAGTACTCGAAACCTCAGTAATATAAAATTACTTACTATACGCGATAAAGTCCGTAAAGACTAGTTTCATTTAAATGTTTAGTGTTCGCGTAAACATAAGAAAACATTATAAAAAAACTTTATAAATTAAAGTCCCCGTAAGTGTAAATAAAACTAAATATATTTACGAACCTTACTGTTTAACAAACGCCATTGAATTTCCTTATTTATTATTTATGTTTTAGCAAGTAACTGTTGAAGACGTACGCTAATAATTTCTTATATTTTTAAGTAACTACAGCTTTAAAATAAAATAGCTATTGTTCTCCCACTCGTACGCTTAATGATGTCTTCAAAGGATGTTAAATTTCTGTAAAGATATACTCTTATTCTTGTCCTTTTGTTACATTACTTTGTTGCTGTATTTAAAACTTGTTTCTTTTTAACGTGGACACCTGAAATTGAACTGTAAATAAAAAATAAAAGTTTCTTTTTTAACTTGGACAAAAATAATAGAATAATTTCTACATAACAGCTTCATAAGTCGGTGCTTAGTCATAGTGAATACATGATTCAGTTCTTCATTCAGTTCTTTGTTGTCAGCTTATAACTTTTATTAGGTTTCCGTAGTCGCACAACAAGGAACCCTTATAGTTTCGCCATGTCCGTCCGTCCGTCCATCCGCGGTTTTACTCAGATACCCTAGGCGCTACAAATCTGTAATTTGGCATAGTTATAGATTTTAATCACGCCTACAAAACTGTGAAATAAAATCTTAAAAAATATTTAGTTATGGGTATGGGTATGGGTAGTTCCCATACAAGTAAATGGAGGATGATTATTTTTTACCCATCTATTCCATCGTGTGGGGTGTCTTTCAAAAACACTGGGGGTGTGGAACAAGATCTTTTCGATTCGAAATATTTAGCTTTAAAGCGATATTTTTCATTAGAGTCATATGTCCTCCCCCCCCCCTCTCTACCAACTAAACAGCTGTTTTTGAAAATGTAAAAAGTATACAAAATAGTAGTAAATATAATGAAGTTATAAGGAAAACTATCACAGTTAGGTAAAATTAACAAGTAAACGAGTATTAGTCGACCAACTTATGAAATGTACTTGGATTATAAAAACTTCGTTACAACTCCATAGAAAATGACCTAAAACTAGCTGCATTATAATATTGTAATGTTATTGTAAACTGTAAAAATAAACATTTTATGAAGAAAACGACATAAATGCATTACTAAGCTTTACTTCTTTATTTGCGGGATAGGCAGGAAGGATCTTTGATACTTACTTACTACTTTCACTTATTTTTTAGTTGGTAGTTATTGTAGTACTCATTCAAAGTATTCATACAATCATAATATAACCATTCGTCAGACTCTTGGTTTGTGTGGGCGACCTCAGGATAATTTAGGGCAGTGGTGGTTCACGTGAAGGTTCGTTACGGTCATATATAGATAGATGGTCAACTTTGATCATCTTTGTACTTACTTGATGTGAAGTATTATTTACAAAATCGAAAAGATTTTTTAATATTTTTTGAAAGTAAGTCTGATTTGAAAATAAGTCTTCAGTTACCATCTTCCTATTTAGGCCCATTTTAGTCGTTATAGCGGTCAAACCGCGAACCCACTTATTATGCTCATTATCAAGAAAGCCCACGTATTGTGACGGACAACTACGAAATCCCACCTCTACACTGTACATGGCCCGACATGCACTTGGTCATTTTTTTTAATAAGTAATATTGGTTTGACCCCTTTAAGTGGCCTCACGAATATCATCGCTATGTATGTATTTTCGGCGTTACAATATCCACCAACCCATATCGTATCTTGGGTGTCGTTAGAGGCGACAGGAGAAAACTGAAACAGAAGATAGGCAGTAGCATCGTCTTGAAAGTGCATTAGAGCTATGTGCGGGGCTCCTCAGAGTGACAATTGTAGACCACTTTTTAAGAAACTGGGCATTTTTCCACTACCCTGTTTATACATTAAAGAGGTATCTTTATTTGTACGGAAATATGAAAACTTATTTGAAAAATCTAAAAATCCCAGGAAGCCTTATAAAATGACAAGTTCATTTTATCTAAAAACAGTACAATATAATAAAAGCATTTACTGTAATGCCATTAAAATTTACAATAATATTCCTGACTATTTTAAAAATATGAACGATATAAGATTTAAAAAGGTACTGAACACGTGGTTATTAGATAAATGCTTCTACAGCTTACAAGAATTTATAGAAATCAAAGATTAAATAAAGTAATGATATATTTAGTGGTTAGATTTATTATTTAATTATTCCAACAAATCATTGAGTACTAAGACAAAATTATAATGAAAAAGTTAAATAAAGTATTTTTAGTAGTAAGTAAAGTATTTTTGGTATAGAAAACTGACATCAAATATTGTAATAATAATTTTAAAAAATACGATGACATTAATGAATTAATCTATATATTATATTTGATAAAGATATAGATTATTTAATAAATATAATTAAGACTTAATATTGTACACTTGAAATGGGTAGACTATGGAGCACAAATGCACATAACATAATCTTAAGATCTTATTTAATTTTACCTGTAGTCATGCAATAAATATTTTTGATTTGATTTGATTTGATTTGATAACAACCAAAAATTATAATAAAAAACTAGGTTTCCACTTCATTACTATGAGTCAATTCACATAAAAGGCCTTTGTTTAGCAGTGGACTTTTGATAGGCTGTAAATAATTATGAAAAACGAAGAATATCACAAACTCAAGGTAACAACATGAATGTTGTCTAAATAGTTGCATTAAAATTTTCATCCCATTTTTACCCACATTTAGGTGTCTTTCTCTAAATTTATGTAGGATAAAAGTATAAAATACTAAACAAAAACAATAGTCATCAAAATTGGCTCACAATTGACGAAGATATCGCTTTACGTGCATACTAGGTGGTGGATTCCTTTCCTGCCTGGGATTTCATCGGGATAAGTACCACTTTCCTACTTATTTGGCCGGTTCCGGTCTTAAAATAATTAGAAGCTGCGAGGCATTCCATCCAAGTCCTCATAGGTGACAACGCATCTGTAGCCTTCTTAGTTTAAAGTTATCTTCAGGCGTCTATGAAGTACAGGAGCCATTTACCGTCAGTTTGTTTGCTACTTTAGTTTTAATTTCATTTTTACCGGTAATAGTAAGAGCGTACAGTCAAATTGAGATCCTAATCGTTATTGTAAAATTTGTTAAAATTGTCAAGTTATATTAAAAGTCAAAAAAGTTGCCTAAGTAATAGCATCTTCTTAATTCTGTTAGGGTTTTATGGCAAGAAAGATTTTGTCACGCTTCCCCAATGTAATACCGAACTTAACACGTCCTCCTAAAAAAACACAGATACACAGGTTCCCCCACGATCTTTAGCTTAACCATCAAGCATGCGGTTATATAAGGCCTTAAAATGCTACTAACAATTTCGTTATTGTCGGTGAAAATTGAATTCGGGCAACTGCGATCTTCAAAATGAAATGCAGTGAACATTTTTACTCATCTAAGCCAAAATCTCTTTGATATATTTATCAACGTAAAATATCATGATTTATCTAAAGCCATGTTAGCCATCGGAGGCATTTTTATCAATGGGAAACGGCGATAAAAAATATATGATAATATATAACAAAACAAAAAGATAAATATTTTATATTAAATACTTTGTTATCCAACTGACGGTGATAAATTTATTTAATAACTAAAACTACTTTAACTATTCTATAAAAAAGCATATGTGTAGTTTACACGGGTTAGAAGTGAAACCTATAAATGAAATGTAATATAAAACAAAAACATTTCACAACAAATGATTTATTTAATTTGATAATTTTCAACCACAAGTGCGGCATAAAACATAAGATAAAAGTTTAACTTTATAACAAATAAATGTTAAAATCCTTATTTTAGACATTTAGAGCCAACATTTTTGTGTATTGAATAATAAGAATATTTTCGTTTGACTAGATTGCCTTGTAATAGCGACGTCTACTTCATTCTATAGGTAAAATAATTTTATAGAACAAAAATTGATTGATTCACAAGGTGGTCCGTAAAATATACACTAGATGGCCTAAACATGACTAATTTAATATAAATCGGTAAGATATAAAATCGTGGACTGTTAAGAATGATGTGGATATGATAATTTTATTCAATGTAATTAATTTTATTTATTTGATAACAAATTAATAACTTGTTATTTTATCCATCTACGCCAGGGAATGGAATATTTTATTCCGTTCTCTGACGTCGCGCTCGGTTACAAAGCTCGGCCCTGGTGCTCGTGCTGAGGACTGAAAAGAGTCCGCCTACCCGGCCTGGGTTCTAGCTCACAATCGCAAAGCAAGGGTTCGAAGGATTCATGTGGAGAAGAGAGATTTTAATTCTGCAGCCAAGTCCTGCAAGCGGGTTTTCCGCAGGGCACGATTCGACCATGTCAGACTTGCTTCCTACTCTCCTGGTAGTAAGCAATTTTGGTCCCTGTCGAAGGTCGTTGAATCCAACTTTTGCCGTCCCTCATTGCCACCTATGCAGAAACCTGATGGAACACTGGCTCACTCCGCAGCTGAGAAAGCAAATTTATTTGCATCTCTGTTTGCTCGATGCCGGAGGTCACTATCCATTTGAAAGAGGTACGTAGAGCTTTGCGAAACCTAGACGAGAACAAGGCCAGTGGACCTGATGGTATTCCTGCGAGGGTAATTAAGCATTGTGAGCCTTAGTTGTCTCCTGTTCTGACGCGCATGTACCGCCTCTCTCTTAAAACTCGAACAGTGCCCAAATACTGTACCAGTACCCAAGAAGGTATTTGTAACGATCCCTGTAATTATCGACAAATTTCCATCACCTCCATACTCTGTAAAGTTATGAAAAGTGTACTGAACAGTAATCTGCTGACATACCTTGAAACAAATGACCTCCTCAGTGACCATCAATATGGCTTCCGCCAGACGGTCCACTGGGGTATCTTCTTAATATGTGTCATGCACTTTTGGGCGACGCCATTGAGAAGAATGGTGAATCTCTAGCAATTTCCTCGATATCTCGAAGGCTTTTGACAGAATTTGGTACGCAAGTCTGCTGAGTAAGCTTCCTGCCTACAGTATCCCCGCCAAATTTTGCAATTGGATATCTTTCTGAGTGAACGGTCGATCAGGATAGTGATAGATGGCTGCTCTTCAGGCCTAATTCATATCAATGCCGGAGTCCTCAGGGTCAGTTCTCTCTGCGACTCTTTTCCTGTTGCACATCAATGACCTACTTCTACCAGGTATTATTCAGTTTACAGATGACAACACAGTCACAGAGATTCATGTCCAGTGCAAAAGACGGAGGGGCAGTAGTAATGCGTTTATTTGGAGAGGCCATGATGGAGCGGATAAATGCGATCTTAAGTCTAGCCTCCAAATGGGATGACGACAATCTGGTAACTTTCAATGCCGCCAAAACGCAGGCATATCTGTTTTCGCAAAACGGAGTCCGTTTGATCTGACACCTACTTTCCGAGGTACATCTGTAGAGGTTATAGATCATCTTGAGCTTTCGGCATACTGCAAATTGAGTTAAAAGCACAAACTGCTGCCAAAAACTGGGTATTCTAAACAACATGAAGCGATAATTCACGCCTGGACAGCTTTTAACATTATACAAAGCTCAAGTCCGAACATGCATGGAGTATTGTCACCTTTGGAATGGCTCAACAAAATATCAACTTGCCGCACTCGACTCAGTGGAACGCAGAGCCAAGAGGCTCACCGCCGCCAAGTTGCTTGTTTGTCGGTCTTCTGCAGATTGTACTTTGGAGGTGTGCCTATGAACTTCATAAGCACTTATTGCCATCTCCATTCGCCTTTTGGCGTACCAAACATACTGAATGTTACCATCCACACTTGGTTGACATTCCGAGTATTCGAACTAAGCACTATAAATCATCTTTTATAATGCGCACAGCCAAGGAGTGGAATGCCCTGCCGGCTTCTGTTTTCCAAGTGCATATAACTTTAACCTCTTCAAGGTGCGTGTTAACAGGCTTCTCCTGGGCAAACTCTCTCCATCGTAATCCTCATCTTTGCCCTCGGGCCAAGTGGAAGTCAAGAGTGAGACCAATTTTAATGAAAAAATAAGACGAATGGGGTGATGGATTCATATATGTCACCATTACAAAATGGCATTATCAACGCACTTACCACTTAATTTTAATGTCCTAATTGACAGAGAACGCCGACTGACATTAGGAACGACCGATTTTACTGGTCAGGGACGAGACGAGATAGGATGTAACGCATAGCGCGCTCTTTAGAAAATAACTGGATTTCTGTGAGTTCACAGAAAGATATTGATATGATGTGATGCGACATCCTCCATTAAGAATCAAATTGTAAGTAAAAAGGGTTTCCGGTTCTTTACAGTCACCATACCAAACACAGGATTAAGCTACTATTTTACACTTTTATTATGTGAGAGTGTTTTCCTGTTCTGTTTGAGCCGAACCATACGTGTATACCATACCACAGTTTAACAGTTTCCCTGTCCGCAAAATAGACACAATAGTTAAACAATCGAAATGTTCGTATATGATTCGTGGAACAAGGAAACGGTTAATATACGTGGTAGAGCCATGAATGATAGATAAATGTACCTGTGCTACCAAGTCTGTGGTATAAAACAAAATGCTTCATAAGTTCAAATTGTAGTTTATGTCTTTTTTACTTCATACATCTGTTTTGCCGTAGGAATGAATAAGGATACATAACTACACATAACTACCTTAGGCGAAATATTTTCTTAACGACAAGTCAAGCGTCTCGTGTAAAGATAATATATCACTTACCTAACATACATGTCAAATTATGATAATCAAAAATAAGGAACAACCATTTAAACCCATCATTATGTCTCACAAGCTGTTACGGACGAATAAATGGATAAAGTTTCAAATCGAAGGATTTCTGAAATTTAACTCACACCTTTAAATGGGCATCATTTACTCACCGCGCATAATGGAACTACATTGCTAAAATGTTTCTCAAATTATTTTCGGCAAGGCGTCCATTAAGATTATCGGACTAGAAAATTTGCTTTGATTTTTAATCTTTATAAACTTTGTTATGTAGATACAGCTGTTGCGTGAAACTTTTTTTTACATCTGGATGAATTTAGCTAGAAATAAGTTCACTGGGTGCGTCGACATCAATCGACTGACCGATTGGCCGCGGAGCTGCTATTTGTTTGGACTACATATAATTGTTCCGTATATGTATCTAAAGCACCTCCATAATGCACGACAACTACCTAGTAGCAGGGTAACTTTTTTTTTTAAATAAAACAAGAGAATCGCTTTTATCTTACAAAAGATCCCTGAGTAGAGTTTAAATGCGAAGTTTATTTATAGTGATTATATTTTTTCGAAGCACTTCTATCAGTAATTGCGAATAATGCCAACAACTCCCTTACTTAGGAGTTTATAATTACTACGATGATGACGATAGCGCACAATAATATTTTCTGCTCATTTAGCTTCCGATAATATATGAAAGAATATGGCATGCTTACCTGGTCACAAAAGTTTTAAGAAATACACCATTCTCTCCATGCATTTTGCAGTTATAAATGGTCTAATACTGCTCGATAAAAGCCTTTTTATAGAAGAGGGGGCAAACGAGCATGCGGCTCACCTGATGGTAAGTGACTACTGCCGCCCATGAACAACTGCAACACCAAGGGAAATTCAGGTGCGTTGCCGGCGTTTTAGATAGGAGTAAGCTCTTTTCTTGGAATGCGCCAGCTATCCTGCTGAAATGAGTATATTTTTCCATACTACATCAGGCTGGTCAGGTAATGTCACTCACTTCAATAGTGTTGCTTTTTGTCAACTTATCTTAGTAGTCATTTCATCTTAATTTATTGACATGTTTAATTTATTGACATGCTAATTAGTTTCCTTAAGTATAGCTGCAAGTATCTTTATTATAGTACTATATTCTATAATAATTAATGTCTTGATTTTTTATATATCCTAACATAATCTCTCTGAAAATATTTGTACGCCGGAAACGGTTGAATATTTAGGATCCGAATTCTTTTGTAACAACTGTAATGTACGAATACCATATTCTAACAAATAAAAGAAAATAAAAAAATAGTTGCCGTAGTTAGAGAAGGTAGGCATATTTTCCCTACATTTTTGCAATTAGAATTTGTTTATTATTTAAAAAAAAACTATTCATAATATAAGACCATTTTATACCTAATCAAACTTATATAAATCAAGTTAAATAAAGTGTAAGAGAATGACACTCGATATAAAACGAACAGATTGAATCTGTTGTCTGCAATTTTATAACCATTCACAGAGAGTCTGGTCGTTTCACATTTCGAGACCCCACAATGAACTTGAGTTGATTATTTCACAGTGGCATTAGATTGGTTCCAATTTACTGCGGGAAACTAGACACAAGAGAAGAGACAATGAAATAGTTAAAATTTACATTGAATATAAAAGCTTACGTCGTATGGTTCGACACAATTTACAATTACGTGATGAAATTTATTTTTGATTTAGAAAAATTATTCGTATTAAAAGATACATAAGACATTTGTAAAACGTTATATAGACGTTAAAACCACGGTAAACTTTCCATAGACTTACTAACAATATAAATTAAAGAAATAAGAATGATAACGATACATATCAACATAATAATATAGTAGATGCAAGTAGTGAATAATTATGAATAATTATTTTGATTATATGAGTAATTACAATGACTATCGTGATTTGTTGTGTTGACTTTATTTCATTTCATTATTGTGGTGAAAATATACTGCGAATGATATGCTGGTCAAAATACTAAGTGGTTCTACATCCTTTTGAGTTTTTCTTAATCGCCAAATTCTCATCTGTAATATAGGACAAAGTTAGGTTTTGAATGTATATACCATTTTACTAACTCATCGGTTGATTGGAAAACTATACTTTTAACGAAAATTAAAAGCCTACTTCAAAAAACTAAAAAGAATGAAATAATTTCCGCATAATGCTACAGAAGTTGGCGCTAAGACATAATTAATAGAAGTATTTTATTCTTTTTAGCTCTTTGAAGTTGGCTTATACACGGCATCTCACGACACCTACGGGACGAAATGGGCTGATGAAGGGCCCACACTCCGTAGAGTGTGTGCCTTTCATTAATGAGGTGCTATTATGCTTTTTATTAAAAGTCTATTTTTTTTACATTTTGACTGGATTAAGGAATATCAAAAGCTCGAATGTCATCTAAATAGTTACATTAATCAACCCTGTCCCATCATCCCTATACCCATCACCTTTTAATCAACCCTATAACCTATTTAATAAAAAAGAAGCATTGAAATCAGTCGGAAACAATTGACGAAGATATTGAGTAACATACATAAAAAACATAAACTCGAATAGAGCCTACTCCTTTTCTTGAAGTCAGCTAAAAATAACAAATTATATTATATTAAAATCTGAACCATACCTCATTTATTTAATGACTTAAGGCACATGTGTTATCTTTTTATTAAAACGTTGAAGACTAACGTACGAAATGAAAACTATCAGTAAAAAAATTATATTTCAGACTAGACAAAAAATATTATTATTTCCAGATCATTATTACATCCATAAAACTGTTATGTTAAGAAAACTCAATAGCTGTATAATATGCCATTGTTTATGGAACAATAAATACAAACTTTTACTATAACTATGTACAAAAAATGATTATGAGAGCGGGAGTGCTATAAACTTATAAACAGATAAAAATGTTATGACTCTGAAATGTGTTCAGATTTTTTACAGTTTTATTATGTACGTTGATTATAAGAAATGAAAAAAGTGAATTACGGCCCACATTGGTGTTATTATTTCTTTGTATTTTGATATAAATTAATAATAAGGTATAAAGTCCATTTAAAAAAGAAGCTTTTATAGGCGTCGCTGGGACGAGCATTCGGATCCATTTCACATTAGCTCCATGTTAACATATGACTGCCCTGTTGGTCTAGTTTTCGTAAGCGCGACAGCTGATCATTGTTCCTGTGCTCGAGTCCCGGACCGGACCAAAATCTGTTATGTATTGGATATCTCTGTCAAGAAATTCTCAGTAGCGACCCAGAGTCAGGAAGATGGTGATGTTTGACCCCCGTCTTTCGGAAAACACTTAAAGCCGATGGTCTTGCGTTTGATATCTATCCAGTCATGTCGAATTGTCATCCCATCGACATAAGAGCGAGGAGGAGATATTGAATTGCACCTGTGCTTGGGTACACTCTCGTGCACTATAATTCTGTCCTGCGCAGATGGCCAGTCTCTGCTGAGACTGGCCGGCGTGGCCGATAATCAGTTTGGAGAACTTTGATATGGTAGCATTTATAAGTGCGCGAAATTTCAGCTCAATCAGTTAGAACTTCAAACATTTATTATGAATTTTGAACTGGAAAAAATACATGAAAACAAAGAGTTTTATTTAAAATGAAGGCCCTTTATGATATGAATCCGTCAAGTGTAATATCCCTCTACAGGATGCATTAGTGTACAAGCTTGATTGTGAATGTGGTCTCTCATATATAGCGCACACAAAACGATATATTAAAACCGGCGTAAAAAAACACATAGCTGACGTGAAACACCAGCGCTCCGGGAAGTTTGCAGTTTGCGATCATATCTTAGACAGCCCCCGCCATTACATCAGATTTGATAGACCACAAATTCTCGCGAAAGAACGTTGATTCCTGCCAAGGATGATACGTGATGCTATTGGAATTTAAAAAAAACATCCTAATTTCAATAGAGAAGGAGGCTGGGTACTATCACCTGCTTGAGATCCTGTAATTAATAAAATTAAATCTAAGTACCACTGCAAGAGTTCAAGACACAGTAAGTTTATTCTGCGTAGATCGTACCAAAAGTAATAATTAAAAAGCTGAAGGTACTCCAGGTTAACTCTGACATCGGGACGTCAATCACCTTAGTCCCCCGTGACTATGGGTGCTGTTACCGCCACTTCTCAAATTGAAATATTCCGCGTTTTTTGGTCAATCTTATTTGACGAATCAGATTTCCTCTATAATATTTTCATTCATTCCATTCATTCCTTCTTGCGACCGACAACGGGGTAGAACTAGGAGTCTAAGTAAAAACACGCCCGCACGCGGAAGCATATTGTGTCACGCTCGCTATATTTATTTAATTATCATATACTTAAAATCACGACCGTGAATGTATCAAATAAATGTAAATCGCGCAAGAAAACTAGGAATGTGCCACGAGAGTGTCAACCTCAAGTACGAAGAGAAGCTGCTGGCGTTCTCCAGGTGGCATACCTTCAGTATTATGTGTCGGTTGCAAATTTCAACGAAATCCAATTCCAACTACTTATTACAGTCCACTTTATACCAATTTAAAATCACGCATCACCAGGTGCTGTAAAGCACCCGAAACTTCGGGAATTTAAGAAAATAAGTATAATTAAACGCGATAAAATCTGAAAAAGTAGTTTTATTCAATTTAATATTAATGAAAATAAAACAAACTAAAATCTAAAATGATCAAACAGTCCTACTCCCTTCGTTATTGTGCCAAGAACGCTGGCTGCGTGAATAATTACTGAATTGCTAAACTTACTTACCCTTTGGGCGAAAAAAAAAACAGTTTTACTATTGCTGCTATTTCAAATAATTTTACAAGGACCAAATAACGTCATTCTAAAAATCAATTCTTATGAACAAGAGGTCGGGGTACCGTTGCGTTTACGTTGAAGTTGTGTTCAGGAAATTATAGCTCTGTGAATTATATACACACAATGTACACTACCATTTGTTGGTTGAATAAATGGCCCTTTGTTGCATCCGGTATGGTAATTTTGTATATTATAGTTTGGTGAAAGCGCTCACGCGGCGTATATACCAACATTAAAACAATTTGTCATTGTTCAGTGTCGTTTTTTTCTATTTGAGAGTTTGTATTTGTTTTCATACATTAAAGTACCCCCATTGGAATTTACAAACATAAATTGCACAAGGACACACATCCAGATCCGAAACAATTTTGTGTAGGCGATACAAACATTTTTTTCCGTGATTTGACGATTCGAACTCACTGCTGGGGCCGTCAAATTTAATCTATACATCTATACTCTATACAAATCAATAAAATTGAAGTGTCTGTTTGTAATGTCAAAATAACAGCTTTCTACTAAATTCATATGAAAGTATTTACGTTACTTATAACAAAACACTATTTTTAAAATTTTTGTCTGATGTCTGTCTATCTGTCTGTCTTTTTGTTCCGGCTAATCTCCTAAATGGTTGGACTGATTTTGACGGGACGTTCACTAGCAGATAGCTGATGTTATAAGGAGTAACTTAGGCTACTTTTATTTTAGAAAAAAGTTGTGGGTTCCGCGCAATAAAAAATTAAAATACATGAAAGTAATAAGTTACACGCGGGCAAAGTCGCGGGGTACAGCTAGTCTTCTATATAAAAATCAATTACTGTCCGTTTGTTCGCGCCACTTTGCAACTACCGCCTAACGCATATGAGATTCGTTAATTGTTATCCAATGAGAGTAATGCAAGGCCCATTTCCGGGTTTCCTATCTAACGCCTTTTATGCCCCGCATGTGCACTCTTGTGTAAGCTCGCAGTTGCAATCGCTTCCGCCTTTGTGTGGTTTATATATAGAACTATACAAGAACATAACAAAGTGTAAAGACATTTGCAATAGCGCTATATTTCGCGATAATCTGTGAAAGTTATATGTGTGAAGACATATAACTTTCACAGACATATCACTTTCACAGACATGTAACTTTTCCGACCAACGTGCAACGTAGCCCCTGGAGAAATGAGGCAGATCAGCGGATGTCCAGGTGAGTGAACATGCATTCCTTCACATCCCTCCTGTAGGAGGTTGGTGGTGATGGTTTATTCTTACCGCCTCATACAGTCCATAGTCTACGTAAAATTATCCTTTTAATAACTCTGAACCAGCAGTAGGTCATTTAAACCAACAAATCAATTTTGACATCATTATAGTAAATCCGCACCGCACCAGAAATTTGATAATTTAATTAATTTTATCCAAGGCTAGTCTATCCGGCGGAAATTAATATTATCCTTCATAGTAAGTCTCGAAAACTTCTCAGAAAATCTTAAAACTCAAAAACGGATCGAACGATTGTGATGAATTTTTTCGTGTGCGTTTGAGTGGATCGCTGGATGGTTTAGATATACAATTGGACCCGATAGGTGGCGCCGTTGTCAAGATCCAGAAATCACCCTTGCGAAACCGGGGCGGATTGCTAGATGATTTTAAGTTTTTATGATTTTCTTATTATTGTGTTATTTATTGGTAGTTCCTAATACAGAGTTTTGAATGATTGAAAGGCATTTTATTTTTCTCTATTCTAACTTTGACAAGTGTTTAAGTATAATAAGGGTGAGCCTATCCGAGCATGTTGTGAGTCGTGGCGTGCGTCGCTGCATAACAAACACACGCTCTTGAATAACAAGTGGCGGCATCTGAAATCGTTTCCCAAACACCCCGCCACACCCCACTTAGAAAGCTCTCATTTACTCAGTCATACACCCAGGGGTTGATTTTGTAATACCTGCCAAATGCATGTTCAATTATTTGTTTGATTTCTTCCAAACACAATTTTGGGATATTAAAAGCATATATTAGCGGGTTAATTAGAGCATTGGTAGCTCAGCTTTCCCCAGCGTTTCACGTATGCCAGTAACCCGAGTTCGAACCCTGCCGATACCAATATTGCTTATTGTAATATTAAATGCTAATTTACTACATGCTCGGTGGTGATTTATTAGTCCGCCACCTTATCCATATTTTTTATAACACTGAAGTGATAAACAAACTTACGGACCATCTGATGATAAGTGGATGCCAAATTAAAACATCCTTAATTCAGAATCAAAATGCAGATTCGTTGTCACCACCTTAGTACTAAGGTGGAATGCCTCACAGCTTGTTCTTATACTGGCTCTCTATACTCTTCAGACTGGAGTGCAAGCACTGCAAGTACTAAGGTGGAATGTCTCACAGCTTGTTCTTAATTAAATTATGAATAAAAAAAGAGATCAATTGAATGCTATGCACAATAAATGTACCGTGTCATCAGAAAGTCTCCACAAGCAGCGTCTGTTCACAGTTATAACGCCTGTGAAAACCATAGCCGTACTTGACTATAATATATTATTTTATAGGGTAGGGTGACAAACGAGCATACAGTCCACCTGATGGCAAGTGGTTGCTGTGACCCATAGACATCTACATCTATCTTCAATAAAGAATCAAAATGCAGATGCGTTGTCACCCGTGAGGACTAAGATGGAATGCCTCTTTTCCAGTTAAAAGGGTCTCCGGTTCTCTACACTCACCATACAATCACAGCAGTGTTAAGCTGCTATTTTACGCTGGTATTCTGTGAGATCGTGGTCCTTCCGGTTGAGTCGACCCATTCATGCTACAACTTTACTACTAATATAGCTGCAGCATGGCTCTACCACGTATAAAATATTAATAAATATTTAAGGCAACCTGTGACACTACGCCGTCTGATCCGATATTTGAGCAAGCTAAACATATTCAAGCTTAGCACACAGATAAAGCACACAGTTGATTCTTACTACAATAGGTGACGTTTCATGAAACATGGATGAAAATTTAAATTTTTTATCTTAATTCGAAAATTTAAATTTTTTATCATAATTCCATTTTTGTACGAGTAAATATATGAAATCAAAGTTATCTAGATTCTATATTACATTACAATACAGCCTATTACATTCCACCGCTGAGCATAAGCCCTTTATAGATTGCTTCATTAAGGGAAGTCTTGATATAGTCGCCACGTTTAGCAGGTAGATTGCCAACAGATGTTTTTTTATTTTCTATTCGTTATTATAATATAGAACCTGCTGCCCATTTCTTGGTTTGTTTCCTTCTGTCGCCTCGCACAACACCTACAGGATAATATGGGGTACCGAATATTCTTACACCGCCTTATTCATATGTATGATAATAAGCATGTCAAGACATATTAATAATGTCGGGTTTATTATGTTATGGGTCAGATAGCTAACAGAGCAGTTCCAATTTGAAAGTGAGAAACAGTTTCTGTAATATTAAATTCAAATATTTACATCAAAAATATGTACTATTGTTCAATGAAACAAATCATATACTCTGGATATGATAAAAATTACTTAATTTTTTATGCTGGCACCAAATTTCTATTGTCATATTAAAATAATTTTATAACATTCACATTAGTTATCATTGATATTATGTTAGAATTTTATTTTTTAATCAAAAACAAAGCAAACAAAATATAACTAAATAAGAATTAAATCCAACCAAAAGAAAAGCTTACATAAAGAAATTTAGTGATTTAAAATATGCTATTAAGTGAGTAGCACGCAAGTCACAATAGCATACTGCAAAGTGTAATAATATATTATCTTTAGCAAAAACACCTTACCCATTAATTTTGTAAATGATTGTATATTTCGAAACCGCTATTCAACGTGATTTTGTTTATAATATTGAAAAATAGTGTAATCGTAAGACTGCAATTTCAGGGATACATTGGAATAATAACTACATTTTAAATACATTATACAGTACACATATTATGTGTACTGTATAACATATATACACGAATTGTTTGCAGACTGACTAGTAGAATTTTAATAAATGTTCTGATCGGCTATGAATTCATCTTAACTCTTTATCTGTTTAGCCTGGGATTCCCTCGGGATGCGTTTTACCCTTTTACCTATTTTCCCGCTTAACAGCAGTGCCTTCACGGCTGTGTATCAGTCTGAAGTGTATAAAGAGCTAGTATAATTACAGATTGTAATGCATTCTATCTTAGTTACTAACGGAACTTTCGCCTTCTTTGTTTGAAGTTGCTTTCAGATGTCATTAAACTGCAATAACCACGAGATAACGTGAACTATAATATAGTTTTGAACTTTAATTTTATACAAAAATCTTATTTATTATTAATTTTATGAAACCAATATAAAAATTAAATTAACATATTAGCACAACAAATTTTGTCGGTATATTAAACCCCTTTCGACTTTATATTGTCAATTTTATGATCCTTTTAGGGTCAAAGGGATTCCGTTTAAAGGCCTTAATGAAACTTGGTTCTCGTCGTGTGCCGTTTACTTTTATTTACGAAATTTGTGGAGGTATTTTCCACGCACCTTAAATCATTACATTATGATTTATTATTCTCTTAATGAATTATGCAAACATTTTATCAAACTACACATTTTGAAAAAAAAATTGAATAGTAAAAGCTGGATTATACGTAGAAGGAGAATATAACCGAAACGGCTAAAAAGTTCTTCATTCTTTGTCTTTCCAATATTCTTCTATAGATATTGGATATGTATCTTGGATACAGCGGAATTGTCGTAAATATTCTTTAACCATAACTCAAACAAAGACACTTAAAAAATAAACTCAATAGTAAAACAGTAATTAAAAGAAGCCCGAATGCGCAATAAGTCTACTAATGTAAAGGCACCTATTTCCGCGGTATATTTTCAAAAACTTCAAAAGAGATCGAAAATTAAGCATTTATTTTACCCTTTTGAAGGTTTGGCTATTTTTATCAGAACCATAAATGTTTCTACTCTTGTAGTAAACAATAGGTATGACTATTGGATCTTTATTTTTATTTATTATTAAATTAATTAAATAGAAAAAGAAGTTGGAGGCACCTTTTTCCGATGTAAAAATCCTTATTCCGATGTAGTTGGTTCCTAATTCCGAGTGTACAAAATGCAAAGGAAAAAGGTAGCAAGCATAATACATGGTGCTGATTGTCCTACAACGAAAATTTTATAATTTCAAAAATATGAATTATCATCTTCGTGGGTTTAATTTTTATTTAGTTCCAGAGAAGTTAATTTTATGTTACTTCCACAATTTAAACGAACCTAACGACACCCGTATGTTAAAACCCATCAAGCCATTTAGGGTACAGTGGGTGACAAAATATGTACATACGTACTGTCAAAAATATTAATCACTTTCTGGTACAGTCGATTAAAAATAATAAATAATAAAATATTGAATGAAATACTAGTTATTTGCTACGGCTTAATTATTATAATACTTTTTAATTCTGCGGCGCTCACCCAATTAGATGGACTAATGACATGATATGACATTAAGTCGATCAATGCCGGTGGCTCAGGACTAAATTCAGTAGGAGTCTTAAAGACTGTAATAATGATGATGTTCATTTTGTTGAGACTTTTAATTTTAAGCTGTTTTAATTTTTTGTGAGAGTAAATTTTATAAAAGTGTTTTAGTTTCTCAATAAACAAACGACAGATGAAATAAATATATGATTATTATTACTTCTCTCTTTTTTAAACTACGTAAATACTTTCTGACACAACCGCAACATTGACGGCGATTTATAACACCGCAACTCTTAGCCCCTACACGACCGAGCATTTTTATTTCTTTCTTACAAAAAATTTTCTACCACATAACGAATTTTTCCTATATTATCACGGAAGCGTTTGACATAAATTTTGCACCCACAATCAAAAATTTAAGCTATACTAATAATTACAGAGTATCTCTGGTGGATAACATCGCTAATTATATAATCCGCCGGAAAACCAAGCTCATATCAGTAGTCACATCTGTCGATAATTGAAAAAGTTACGGTAAACAATAAGTAGCGCACTGCTAATCTGGCATCATCAGCCTGCGGCGGTCCGACAGTGGACTGCCGCAGGCCGATGATAATGGCAGATTGAAGCTTTCTTACTGCATTATCGAGGCGTCTGATAACCACCAAATCGCAGGTTTTTACTAGCTCTATGCATTTCACTGTTTTGTTTTGATATGTATATTTGAATTGTTATTTTTTTAATAAAAATAAATTACTCCATAAAAATCAATTTGGTTTCACAAGGGGTCGCTCGACGACTGACGCAGGTGTCGAGCTTATGAAATATATTTTTAATGCCTGGGAGAGTTCACAAGATGCTATAGGTATTTTTTGTGATCTTTCCAAGGCTTTCGATTGTGTTCATCATGAGATATTAATCAGGAAACTACAACATTACGGTGTCAAAAATATTGCGCTTAGAAATTTAAATAACAGAACTTAAAAGTCGTTATCAATGGTAAAGGTTCCTCCGGATCAGTAGTATCAATGGGCGTTCCTCAGGGCTCGATTTTTGGCCCATCCCTGTTCTTAGTCTATATTAATGACCTACCTTATCTTGTAGGGGACAATCACGATAGAGTATTATTTGCTGATGATACCTCTTTAATTTTCAAACTCAAACGACAGTTAATTAATTTTGACAATGTAAATAATGCTCTATCGAAATTAGTACATTGGTTTAACGCCAACAATTTGCTCTTAAACGGCAATAAGATAAAATAATTTAAATTTACAATACCTAATGTTAAACATTCAAATACCAATGTGCTCTTAAATGGAGAGGAGTTGAGTCTTGTGGATACGACTGTTTTTCTTGGTATTACTATTGACGCGAAGCTTCAAGGGGGCCCCCTATATCTAAATTAGCAAGCAGACTTAGTTCTGCAGCATATGCTGTAAGAAAGATTAGAAGTCTCACCAATGTTGAGCTAACTAGATTAGTTTATGTTAGTTACTTTATATGGTATTTTATCATAGCGTGATGTCTTATGAAATTTTGCAATGGGGCAATGCGACTGACATTGAAGCTATATTTGTTTTGCAAAAAAGAGCCGTACAGGCGATTTATAACTTAAATTATAATGAGTCCCTTAGAGAAAAATTTAAAGAAATACACACATTAACATCGCAATATATTTATGAAAATGTAATGTATGTACATAAAAACATAAATAGCTTTGATAAGAATAATGATGTTCACATTTTAAACAATAGGAACAAACATAAGCTTGTAGTACCAGTTACTAGACTCCACAGAATTAGTAATTCATTTATGGGGCAATATGTTTAAAAAAATCCCGCTGGGTTTCTTGCTGATTCTTCCCAGGACAGAGGTATTTTCCGAACCAGTGGTAAATAAAAAATGACTTTCAATAAGTATTATGTAATAATCTATATTGAATAAAAATTATTTTCTTCTATTCTATTCTATGGAAGGTATAACAGCCTTCAGAGTTAAGAATGCATATGTAGACTCCTTTATTTGAATTCAGTAGCAGATTATCATAGACTGCACTAGCTATATAGCATCACGCATGTAGATTGACTAACTCGTTTGTCTAGTGGTCGTTAGCGTAACTGCTGATCATGTGGCGGGTCCGGGTCGGGTCATTAAAATCATTCATTTAGCTTTTCCTTGAAGAAAATTCTTAAGTAGCAGCTCGGAGTCAAGGAGTTAAGTATTTCACCCTCGTGCTTAAGAAAGTCTTGGACTTGGCTTGATCTTTCTCCGGTTGTGTCAGATTGACGTCCCATCGGGCTATAGGAGTGAGGGAATAAAGAGTGCATCTGTGCTTGCGTACATACTCGTGCACTGTAATCTTATTCTGTGCAGAGGGCTAATCTCAGTTGAGACGGGCTGCCATAAGCGGAATTAGGTTTGAAAAACGTTACATAATTATACCATTATGTGGTTTTGGACCATATTTGACATTGTGATGATTATTAAATGAAAGTAAATATTTGTAAGGAGACATCACTAACATTCCTCATCTTCTTCATCTGCCCGTAAAAGTCCACAGCTGGACATTGTCATCTCCTGTCTTTGGAAGGATAAGCCTTAGACGCCACGCTTGGCAGGCGAATTAGCAGTCGCTGTTTTAGACATCCTGCTCATTTCATATCTGGTGTATGCGATATGGATATACTTCCATCATTCGGAAGCCATGAGATCCCATGGTCGTTATTAATAATACCCACGGAATTAAATGAGGTGATAGATTATCTTAGGCTGCCATCACACGGCATAAACAATATTTAAAATAAATATCATTCTTGTTATGAATTTAAAAATAATGAAGACAGAAACTTTACTTGGAACCGATAGATCACTAAAATACATCTTGAATAATTGCATAAAGTTAAATGACACACATTATTTTTGACGTTCTGAAATATAATTTAATGAAATATTGCTTTAACACTTGAAATTGTATCACTCGTCAATAACAAGTGTAACATGCTATAAACGAATCTCGCTTGATTTTGTATTAACTAAAAAAAACAAAGTATCCCTATTTAAACCTCATATGTGATCAATTTACTATAAGAGAATAATGAAGTTTTACGTTGTAAGACTGGAGCCACTATCTCGTTATTTTATATTGTGTGTAGAATCACGCTACAGATTATTATGCTCCTACACCACGAATGGATCCGGCTTAGTTAAATAAAAGTATTTGTTTTTCATACTCAAGGGTGACAACGGGTCTGCATTTAGTTTTAATTCGAGAGTAGACGAAATTGTTCATGGGTAATAGCATTTACTAACCATCAGGAGGACTGTATGCTCGTTTGTCACTTTTACTTCTTTAGAAGTATTAGTTTTTTTTTATAATCATAATTAAAAGAAAAATGGAAAGAAGCTACATTTTATTGCATTAGTAATTGTTAATATAGAGTAAAAAAATCTATATTATTTATATAATATAGATTAAAAAACTCTATATATTCTATCATTTTTCGTCATGCTAAGAACAATAAAAGAAACCTTAGGTAGTTGCAGGTTTGTAGGCTGACCTTAATTTATATTTCATAATACTTTAACAAACTTAATAATATTGTTGTATAAAATATCAAAAAAAGCTATTTAAATAAAGTCTTCCTTCTTCTTCTTTGATGTTGCTAAAACATCACTTCTGTTAAAGTTATGTCCACTACCTATCGCGTTGTGGGCTTGACTTCACCTTCAACTCTGGCGAGTATTGCTTTGCGCCTAAAACAGAAAGTAAATTATAAAGTAATAAAACAACTTGAGTAAAAACTATAGCTAAACTTCTTAAATTTCATTGAAAATCATCAATCAATCATCAACCATCATCAATCATCAATACTTTAATAAAACTCTAACACGAAGATTTCTGTACATTAAATATGCTTTTGAAATTTGAATTGGGGTATACTATATTATCGGTACATGCCAAAATAATTTTTTTTGGAAACGTTGTCTGTCTGTCTGTCTGAACTCACATCACGCAAAAACCAGTGAACCGATTTAGATGGAATTTTCACTATCGTGTTACATAAAAATCGAACCGTTGGAATAATTATAATTCATCACGCTTTCTATCATAGGAGCTGGGCAGTAGGCATATATCTCCCTTTAAATTTACATTGTCGTGAGATTGAAAAATTACATTATCCAATTTTGAGCTGTTTTTATATTATTACTAATCATTATTATTTAAATAAAGTAGTATTTATTTAAGTGTAATAATCAACTAATTACTTTGATTTTACCCATATGATGCTAAAGGTATTTTAAAGCATGGTATGGTTTTATTATAAGTGGGTTATGATATATGACACAAGATCTGTAATAGATGGTGCTTTCAAAGCAATGTTATCAGTAGACCAGTAAATGTAATTTTCTTACTTTTATCCGACAAAGGCGAAAGGCGATACAAAGAAGCGGGTTGTTTCTTGCTCCTCATGTTCATATTATTCTTAGGCGAAATAGATCATATACCAATGTTAATTTTCTTAGAACATTCTTTTAGAACATTGTTTATTTAATAGCGCCTATCTGTTAAAAATGCAAACAGAGTAAAGAGTTCAATTAAAAAGTAAAGTAACAGCCCAAATATGACCCTCGGCTGAGTATATGCATTCTCAGATTGTTGAGAGGGTTTTCTTAGAGCGGGGAAGAGTCTATCACGATGCATTTGACGTGCTGTTCTGACGCATCTGTTCTCTTTACTTTTTTTTAATTTACTTAATTTTAATTTTAAAATTTGGATTTAATAATAAAGTGCATGTTATTAATTTATATTATTATTTGCTAAGGAATGTCTTAAAATTAATTTTAATGGACATACGTAAATCGAATAGAATAGAACTTAATTAGCCGTAGATTTCGTTTTGCCATTTACTGACAGGTGTCACTGTTCACTGTTTATCTAGTATATTCTCTTTTTAATATAAAAGATGTGCTGAGTGATGACTCATCTATCAACGCACAGTCCAAACCGCTTGTAAAAACAATATAATTTATCCTTACGGGTTTAAAACAAGAGTGAAAATTTTGTGTAACAATATTGTATTTAGACGCACAGTTCAATCCGTTGAACGTGGAAGCGTGAAAATAGAACAATAACTTCCTTTTATTACATAGACATCCACTAAGAAAACATTTTGGAAAATTGAAACCCTTAGAGGATGAAATATGGTGTTCCAGCTTTTAAGAAACTTTTTTACGGGGCGATTTCAAATTTGTATAGAGAAAAATTATGAAATTATTTTTGTTACTTGAAAATTAGTATATATACTTTTGGAATAATGAAATAAATACTTTTTTTATTTTCCATGAAGTTTGCATGAAAAAATGATTTTTAATTGCATGGTGGTGGGGAAATTCGTAAAACGAAATTATGATACTTATGAATAATATTATATATTTTAGAACTTTACAAACATCTGCGCCTATTTACCCCTTATGAGGTGGAAAATTGTTATACAAATCAGTAAAGTTGTCTATTTATCATTGTGTGTAGGTTACTATAATTGCAATTTGCAACAATATGGCGTTAGCGCTGAATTAAAAGAAGGTTTTGTTACCAACAAAGGTTATATTGAAAGGATTTAAATATAATTTTATAATTTTATTAGGTTTTAAATATAATTTTATTAATTGGAATTAAAGACTTTAGAAACGAGTTGGGGGTGGCTCGAACTTTAGGCCTAGTCAGTTTGAATAGCCTATTATATAGAGGATGTCATGGGGGTCATGATTGAATAGGGGCAAAAAGTACTCATCTCACTAGGGGGTCAAATGGCCAAAAACCAAAAAATAAAAAATTCTTATTTCGGCTATAACTCCGCCTCCTTCAAAGGTTCTTACACAATCTTTACTTCCCGCATCCCACTAGTTTTATTAAGTTTCTGTGTTTGAGTATTTAATTGTTAAGTTTTTTGAGCATTGAATACTTTTAAATTTTTTATGTTCCTACTGTTTCCAATGTGACGAACAACTCGCAGACAGCCAGTTTGGCTTTCGAACAGGAGAGGATACGAGAGAGGCTCTTTTTGCAATGCAAGTTCTAGTACAAAAATGCAGAGACATGCAACAAAACATTTTCCTTTGTTTCATCGATTATGAAAAAGCCTTCGACAGAGTACTGCACGACCGTCTAATTTCAAAATTACATGATAACGGCGTGTACGTATTATCCAGAATCTGTATTGGAACCAGAAAGCTACTGTACGAGTTGACGATGAGGAGACTGATGTGGTCGAAATAAAGAGAGGAGTTCGACAGGGCTGTTAATTATCACCCACGCTATTTGATTTGTACTCGGAAAAAATAATAGCAGAAGCAATGGAAGACCTAGAATGTGGAGTCAAAATAAATGGCCGGTATATTAACAATATCAGATACGCTGACGATACAGTCCCAATAGCATCATTTCCTGAAGATTTACAGTTGATTGTGAACCGTGTTAATGAGTGCAGTGAAAACGCTGGTCTGCGGATGAACACATTAAAAACGAAGATCATGGTAGTATCTAAACATAGCTTCGATGACATTGCTGTCATTGTAGCGGGCCAAAAAATTGAGAGGGTGCGCAAGTACAAATATCTAGGGACATGGCTTAATGACACCTGGAGCTGTGAACAGGGGGTAAAGACTCGCATAGAAATAGCTCGAAGTGCCTTCTGCACGTTAAAAAAAGTACTCTACAATCGCAGACTTAAGAACTGTGCGCACACGACTCCTACATTGATACATCTGGCCTAAACTTCTTTACGGATGCGAAGCGTGGACAATCAAAGAAGACCTCATGAAACGTATAGAAGCTTTCGAGATGTAGGCATATAGACGTATGTTGGCCATTAGTTGGACTTAAAAGATCTCGAACGAAGAAGTTCTGCAACGCGTCAATCAGAAACGGCAACTTTAGGAGACTGTCAAGAAAAGAAAAGTTAGATATCTCGGACACGTGTTTAGGCATGAAAGATATGAACTTTTGCAACTCATTATGATGGGAAAGGTTGCCGGAACGAGAGCTGTTGGTCACAGAAAAAGTTTTGGCTGCGCAACATCCGAAAATGGACAGGAATCGGGAGTGCTGCCGAGCTCTTTCGCCTCGCGAAGAACAAGAAGGAGTATTCAAATCTGACTGCCAACCTTAGCTAGTCAGAGAGGCACTCGAAGAAGAATACTGTTTCCAACATACCCATCAAACCCTTTAGGCTGAACTACATTCATGGCGGCCAGTCTCAACGGAGAGTAGCCATTTATGCAGGACATTGAGACATTATGTACGAACCTTTCGGTAAAGAGTACTTAATAGTGTTCTATAATAGGTAGGTAAGTATCAAGGAAGTACATTTTACTTAAATGATGCAGGACAGGATTTTGAATCACGAGTGTTTGCACAAGCATAGGTGTACTTTCTATTTCCTCACTCTCATAGTCCGATGGAACGGTAGTCCGACACAAATATAAAGAGATCAGACGCAGAACCAACGACTTTAAGTTTTTTCTGAGGCACATTAATGAAACACCGCTAAACTCACCGCTCCGGGCTACTGCTGAGAATTTCTCGATAGGAAACCCAACTGATTTCTGTCTACACGATCAGGCCAAAAATCTGTTGCTGTTGTCTGTTTGTTTATATTTAAAGGTCAAAAAACTGTCCTCGGTTGAATTTAGTTTTATTTTTCCTTTGTTTGCAGGATGAGACATAATATAGATGCGTAATTTCATTTTCATTTTGTTAATGTAATTAGGTACTAAACTTTAGATAGGTATAGGATTGTAGTTTTAATTTCAAATATTTGTAATATTAATGACAATATGGTGCCTCATCATAGTACAGATAATTGGTGATAGAGCTTGCCACAAACTAATAAGAAGCTGGAGCTTGCTTATTTAGGGCAATCTCTAATGTATTGTATAGAAACCAAGTGGTGGCTAGAGAAATTCGATAACAAATTATGGATTACGCTATTGTGATCATTATGTTGTTTATTTACAATATTATGAAATACAAGCGTATAGTTTGCCAAATTCGTTTCTTGGTTCGATCGTAGGTCCCTCCATTAGTTCGTTTGTGGGCTCATCTAATTGTTCGTTCGTTAGTTTGTCTGACTGGCTGACTATATCCAGATAAGTGTATTTTAGATCTTCGCGACATTTAAAATTACAAATAAATTATCATCAATTATCATATGGAAAGTATTAATTCCACGCGAACGAAGTCGCGGGCATTGCTAGTGTATTAATATAAGTATGGAAACCTAATATATCATAATAATATACCAATATAGTTCTCGCGTTTATTACATACTACAAATTACTAAGGAATATTGTAGCAAGATTGAAGTAGCCCTCTTCAGTATGATTTTATAACCGCTGATAAAGCTTCTTTGAACTCGAGATATTTGGAAAGCATCCAAAGTGAATATTATGCTCACAATCTTTTTGCCTCAATATTCATTTTTATTGCTAGTTTTGCTGACGAAAGAATTGATTGAATAAGGTAAATAGGAAAGCGAAAAGAAGTTAGCATGAAAAACAAAAAAACATTTTTATTTGCCTAATTAATAGATTCGTAAGACCCGCATTAACAAATGTCCATTATATCAATCAATATTTTACATCAATTTGTTATTTTACAACAACACTTGACGGCTCGGTAGCGCAGTTACCAAGTGTACTACTGAGAGACGCAGGTTGGAATCACGCCTGGATAAAATAATTACATAACGCATGAAAATTTAACGAAAAAAACAATATGTATATTATTAGTAACTAGCTGTCCTTCGCGAATTTGTCCGCGTGGAATCTACTACGATTTCAAGGGTTTTATTTTTTTTGCACGGAACCCTGATACTTTTTCAAAAATAAAAGTATCCTAAGTTATTCCTTATAACATCAGCCATCTGCCAGAATTAGCCGGAACAAATAGACAGACAGACAGACAGACAAAAATGTTAAATTTTTTTTTGTTATTGGTACCGTATATACTTTCATATGCCTTTAGTAAAAATCTGTTATTTTAACATTACAAACAGACAATTTAATTTTATTTATTTGTATTGATTATATTAAATAAAGGAATTGTTGTATTTTGTGGTAATTTTTTGGTTTTGGTTATTTTTGAAGATAGAAAAAGCGCTGCCAAAAGCTTGTTACAATGCTTGTTATTTGCATTGTAATTTTTTATATTCTATTTATTTGTTTTTTTTTTGTTTACATGGCCGTTGTAGCTCGGAGGTTGAAAGCTTGGCGTGAATTTGCCGGTACGCAAGCAAACCAGGTTTAATCCGCGCCGACACTTTTCATTGCAATTCACCACGTTCTCGGCGGTGAAGGAAAATATCATAATGTTACCAGCATATCTACAAATTAAAAAAAATCGTAAACATTTGAAGTCCGCTAACAAGCATTTAGAAAAGAGGATATAAACAGGGTTTTTGGTGTAGAAAATTAAAGCCCTTTATTGTATAGGGCTTTAAGCTATAGAAGGTCCCATGTTAGTATGAGACTTATAGATCCCACGTTTATGTGGAACTTGTTACAAAAAGTAATGTGGTAACTGTGTTACTTGCCTAGTATGACGCAAAAGACGACTATTGGATATTGGGTTTATGATTGTTTAGGCGATGGGCTAGCCACCTATGACTTCTTCCACAATTTTTCATCTAAATCCAGATTGTTTTAGCTGAACATTGTACAAGTAGCTCGATGCATTTTGGACCATGTCTACCTCCTCGGGCATCATAGGTGTTCTATGTTTGTATGTATGAATTTCAGGTGATAACAGAGACTATAATATGTCAAATATTCTTGTCATGGAGTCATAATATGGACACCTATTTATTTATATATTACGACTAAAACTGATCATTCTTTGTTTAAATTACCTCATACTTATATGATGATCATATCTTTTGTTTATGAGAAAAAATAAATGGGAATAAAAAAAATAATTGAAAAATGTATTTGAAAGATAAAAATATGATAAAATTAGTTACGTCACGTTCGATACCAAACACGTAGAATAAGGCATTCTCTTTAATATGATAGGATCAATTTACATTGATCTAAGCGAGCTTCAAGGGATGCTAGCTGAACATAAAACGCTTGAGCTTTCTCATTTTGTAGGATAATACATTTTATCTCCTAAGACGACATTAAGCGTCCATTTTATTCAAATTTTATGTTAATAACAATTTTCATATCTACAGAAATTCTTGCAATATATACATATATATATATATATACATATATGTATATATATATATATATATATATATATATATATATATATATATATATATATATATATATGTAGGCACGAATATAAAATACTGGCCGGATCGAGAGTGAATGGTAAAAAGGTTCTACTCCAGCAAAGCGTCGTATCGGTGGTATCGTGGCAACCGTTGTTGTTATATAGGATTTTTGAAATTTACATCATCGAAAAAGCGTACCATATATTTGCCAAGAATTGCTAACGATCTGTTTATTATATTTTCTGGTACTTTATGTTGTAACGCACGCATATTTTCGCCATCCATCATGAGTGCATCTGGGATGATCCTCTTTCGCCTACATATATATATATATATTATATTCTTTCGCTTACATATATAAATTTTGTGACAAATATTCACAAAATTTAGGGAGGTTCATGGCTGTCCTAGTAAGGATATAATATTACAAGTATGACCTGCAACGTATGGTAACGGATAATAACAGAGGCAGACACATAAAATTATAATAAAGTGAAATCATAAAAACTAAAAGTAGTCAAATGATCGGTATTTTGCTAATATCTTCTTGGGATTTTATTAGTATAGGCTTATCTCTTTCTGTTTTTTTTTTTCAGGTATATTCTACCAGCAGATATCCAGCAGTATGCATAGTTATTAATCTTTCGGGAAACTTCTGGCTATTGCAAACAATCGCCTTATTTTCTAGGGAAGATTTTCAGATATGTAAATAGGAGTAGGAGGGCCCGCGATAGCTACATCAGCCGAAGTCAAGTTTTTGGTCTTATTTTTCTTATTATATTCCTTCATTACAGATAAATCTTTCCTTAGTTATGTTACTGGTGAAATCGGCTACTATGATCTTGTTACTGTCGTTTTTTTGTTTTATGCGAAAAATGTCTCTAACATTTGAATGCTTCAAGTTCGATCCAAGCACTTTAACTGTCTTTACCAAGATATTAAGTAAGTCATCTTCAGTTTGGCGGTCCTTTTTGGGCACATCACGCAATTCTATGTGAGAAGCATATGAAGATCTTTCAAGCCCATCAATTTTTTCATCCAACATTTCTATACGCTTCCGGTAAGCTTTACTTTCTTCTTGTAAACTTTGTACACTCGACAATAAAGTGTCATATTTTTTGGACATAATCTTAATAGATTCCCTTGTATCATCATTTTGTTGTTTGATATTACCGACATATTCTATAATTGTTGATAATTGAGTCCTGTTCACGTTTCAGAGACATAAACATATCATTAAACTTATCTTGGATGGCGGAGAATTCCTCAGACAAGCTATTACAAAATTTTCTCTTCCAAAACTTCATTGTCTGTGGATTTTAAATTTGGTTCCGAGTCACACTGCTGTAATGTAGGACTACGTGACATCGACGGCATCATCGGCGGCGACCGGTTAAGTGCCATCGCAACAGTTTAAGCATACAAGTACCAGGGAAGTGTAAGTCTCGCTGCAGTAGTCACTATAAGCTACTTTCAGCTTTTATTTGTATTTAAGATCATTTTAATGATCTTAAAATTAAGCTCAATTAAATAAGTAACAATATTTAATAGAAAAAATATTACAGCTGTCATGTATCCCTGAGAATAAGGATGAATTATTTCATAATTAATGATTGTATTAAATTTTGCTAAAGAAAATTAAATCAGGCGTGCAAAAAATATTTACCTTTATCTAATACCTATAATGTTAGATTCATCGTCCTCAACATTTTATGTCTATTCTTATCAACAAATACTAACAAACAAATACCTTACCAAGAATGGAAATTTAAATAAAGTATTGCTATTGTGTTATCATTAATTCAAGCAATTGTCGAGGTGCAACAAAGTTCTCTGTGGTTAACCATTTTATAGGCGACCGCTTTAGAAGCAAATACTGTTCGTTGCTCTTGTGCTTTACAAGGCGTGTTATGTAATTAATTCTGCTTGTCTGTTCTTTATTACAAAGAAGTTTTGTTAAAACAACAGTTAATGATTTTAAATAAATTTTGAAGTTTTGTCGGTATATTTTTTATAGGGTATGGGTGAAAAACGAGAGCATAATCCACTTGATGGAAAGTGGATGCTGTGGTCTATAGACATCTACATTTATCCTTGATTAAGAATCAAAATGCAGATGCGTGGTCGCCCCTGAGGATTAAGATGGAATGCCTCGTTTCCAGCAAAAAGGGTCACTGGGTCTCTACACGCATTACACATTAAGCTGCTATTTTACGTGATGTAATGTGTGATAACCATTATTGTATTTTATTTAATATATAATCATGTATAGTATATAGTAGCACTTACATAAGGAATTGTATTACTCATTCCTCTCCACAATCTAACAATCAAACGCTAAGCGACTATCCACTCCCTTGTCGTCGAAATTCTTAGCATTGTACCAAATGGTTTGCTTCGTCGTTCGTAATGCGTAGAGCAAAGCAGTGGAACATTTTGCCAGCGTTTGTATCTTCATTCAATAGCAATGTATGTGTTTTCAAGTACCATGTCACAAGTATAAAATCTAGTGCTACATGTGTGCTAAATATGTGAGGAGATAAGGTGAGTTTGTAGACAAATACTGCCTTATAGTACTTTTTAACTAATTATAATGATATTATGTGAAACTAATTGAAAATTTTAGTTTAAATTGACTAAAACAGAAAACACTGTTAATGGATAATGATCCTGACTCTATTATGATATCTCAAATTAACGAAAAATTATATTGACGAAAAAACGTATCGGATAGACCTGTCTCTTGTAATTATAATAAGTGAGGAAGATATAGGTATTTATCACTTTTTCTGTATTCTTCACAACTCCAATGGAAAGATCGGATACGTTCGTAGTGCGAAACAGTGTCCGTTAGTTATGTGTAGTGAATTACACGAAATAAAGATTAAATAAGACCTTGAAAGTTGTACTGTAAAAAATATTAATACCGTAATCGAATGTCATCTAAGCATCTCTAATAGAAATATACTAAAAAAACATACATATTCTTCTTGTAACTGTCACTTACTTATAAATAAATAAAAGTTTAAAAAAACTAAAAAAAACACGCTTTGACTGACGAGAGAGTGCAATCGTTAAAACATTCAAATTTCAATACCGACAATGCAGAGTCGTAATAAAAATGGGGAACGTCCAGTACTGCTCACCAATCACCAATAATTACGAGTATAAAATACTGGAAATCTACGTCCAGTAGTGGACGTTCCGTATCTGACAATGACAAAAATTAGAGTATCAATTTGTGCAAACTATAATAACTTTGCTATGTATAAGGATATCTCAAACGGTAATAATGCTAAATAATAACTATTTGTCGGAGCGTCTATAAAATAGTCGGTTGGGTCGAGGTGGAATTGAGGGTATATCGAGAAACCCCCACTCGTTTGTGCACTATAAATATCACTGTAGGCGCCGTGCGCCAGAGATTTCGCTTAAGTCATTCTACGAGTGTAGTCATTCTACTAGTGCAAAGATAGTGTCGTGGTTCTGTTCGTTGTTGGAATTCTTCTAGTGCATGCAAGGAGGATTGGTGTTGCTGAGAGGCTGCCTGTGTTACACTGAGATAAGTAGTGTTGCTGTTGGTTTGCATACTTTAGTGTTATCATGTAATTACGTACCTCACGTTACACTGGTGTGTGATTGTGGCGGGGACGTGTTGCGGTATGGTCGAACTGTAATTACTCTATACTGAATGTATAGTGCGTAACGCTGTCTTATTACTGATAATGATTAATTGCGTAAGCAAGAGAGCAAGTTGAACATCCGCTCTCACACTTTTATTATTTTTAACAATTAACACTATCCTGATGTATTTCCGAGACCACAAGTGGAATCTTCTGCTGAAGTTCCAACATCAGAAGTGGGATAAATTCCCTTTTATATCTCATATATAGTCTTCGAATAGTGTGATGTTTATTACGTTTGTGAAAGACTTCACGTTGATGACAGTTTTTATTAAATGTCTAAATAAAATTTGCTGTCCTATTTACGACATCGAACCAAAAGTTTAAAGTGAAATGTTTTAAGCCAAAAGTTAATTTTTTTTTCAATTAATATTAGGGTACCTGCAAGTACATTTATTATTCCCTAAAGTACCCAAATATATTACAAATTTTCAATTTTAAGATGAGTTATAGTTTTTCATTAAGTGGAATTTTAAACTGCTCGAGTTATGTTCTAATTTGATAGTTTATGCGAAATATTATTTACATGTAGTACCGTAAAAAAATGTTTAACTTTAACGTGCTATAAATTAAAAGCACTAAGTAGTATTTTTGTGTTTTAATGTGTTTAGAAGTGTTAGTTTCCTCTGAGTATTACGTAGTCGACGAAATTGAGATTTGATGTTGAGGGTTTAGTGGAAGGCGTGGCTCTTGAAGTATGATGTCGGCTTATGACGCCGCGGACACATTATTTGCCGCTGCTATCGATCACCATTTGACACATGAGGAAAGTAAATTTATCCTAAACATTGTCTTAAAAAATATTTTGTAAGAACAAGTGTTAACTTTTTAATTGGTTGCGAGAAAATACCGGAAAACCAAAGCATAACTGACGAAATAGAAGTAGAGAAAATTAGTTCTGACATTGAAGAGAGTATTTAAGTTTACATGAGGATCAGACCATTCTCGTGTAGCCGCAGCTCAGTATATGGTGCCCTGGAAAGGCGAATGGAGTCCCGAGAGTAGTGCTGCATTTTTTGAAAAAATTTCCTACTGAATCTTTTTATATGTTTTCTTTTATGTGTTACAGTAGCACGTGTGATATGATTACATGTGTGCGAGTGTGAGGCGAGTGTGTGCCTTGATGGTCGGAACGGACTGCCGGGTCCAGCTGTAGCATGGCCTGGTTTCGGCAGATGCGTATGCTGCACGCGTTGTGGGCGCCGTCCCGGAGCGCGCGTATGCTGTACATCGCGGTGCCTTGGAGGTATTACACTATGTGTGCGCGGAAGTCGTACACTATGTGTGCGCGGAAGTGTTATACTCTGTATGCGCGGAAGTCGTGTTCTCTGCACATGCTGCACATGCATCAGGCTCTGTCCTGGCAGGCGCTGTCCTGGTTTACGTCGTTCAAGTACGAGTATGTGTGAAATACTTCGTATGGATATGTATGCATACTTGTGTTTATGGGCCTCGTATTCGTGATGGATGAGAGGATAGGCAACAGTGTATGTTGTCTTGATAATTAACAACTTGTTTTTCACGCAGAACACGATGACGACAACCCCGACGATGCCTGTGAACCCTCAGGTGCTTCTGTTGTTCCCGTTGACGCTTCGAGTGCGTGGTGCAGCGCAGTGTCTCGCTGGCGCTGGTGCGGCACGCCCTGTACTGTTGTTTTAATAGCCACGTGCGCTTGCCTTATACCTGCCGCAGCGGCGAGTAGTGAGCGACGTGTTGACGTTTGCTATGTGAGCAATCCCAGCGGTATGCTGATGAATACTGGTGAGTTGTACCCATTTTATTATGATTCTGGTGCCGAATGCTCTCTCATCAAAGATTGTGTTGCGAAAAATGTTTAGTGGCAAAAGCGTAAATAATATTGTAACTTCTAGTGCAGGCAAGGAGGATTGGAGTTGCTGAGAGGCAGCCTGTGTTACACTGAGACAAGTAGTGTTGCTGTTGGTTTCCATACTTTGGTGTTATCATTACTATGTGATTGTGGTGGGGACGTGTTACGGTATGGTCGAAATTAACGCTATCCTGATGTATTTCCTAGAACACAAGTGGAATCTTTTGCTGAAGTTCCGAAATATTCATAATTATCCGTCTTCGTGTAATGAAGGCTTTATAACAGAGATGTAAGCAGGTGTAAATTAAGTAAAATACTTTGCCTCAATAAAACTGAGAACATTTTTGAAAGGGAATCGCTTTAAACTTTTAAAGTCTTGGCTCATTGCGAATGGCAAGGCCCACGGGATTTGCTGAATTGGATATGAATGTAACTTAATTTCATGAAAACTGTTCTGGAACCCTTCCCTTCCGTTATGTGACGTTTTGTTAAATTTTATTTCTAATGTTATAACTTGAACATACTTTCAAATAACTCTTATATTTTTTCCTCGTAACCAATTATTGCATGCCTTAAGCGCAAAGCGCGTAGGTATATTCTACTAGCACCTAAAAATCAAGATTCCAACGTTTTGTCGCATAAAATGTTGGAATCTTTGATCTTGATCCTCGTATCTAACAATCATATTGAACATACAAAATGATATAAAAAGCACACTGTCAGAAAGATAAATGATTGTAGAACTTATTTTTTTTTAAATCAATTAATTGCTATTTTACATAAAAAAAAGTGGTTTTAGTGACTTATGGTGTAGATTTATCATGTCTGCATGGACTGGTAAACACGATAACTTTTGAAAATATCAATTGTTTAAGTCAATCTATTTTTTAATCTCTTCATCTATCATGTGGGAAGCCATGGAATGTAAATGGCAGTTTAAGTTTCTTTTGTTTAGTTATAATTAATTTTTTTCGGCGTATAAATACCGAAATTTTCGGTGTTTTGAGCAGCCTTGTAATAATTTATTTTAATAAATAGACTGCCTCACTCACTCACTTCGGCCTCAGCCGCCGTTGTGAGTGGATACTGTATTGGTTGTTCGCAGCGGCTCAAAAAGATCGCTGTATAAATAAAAATATTCGAAAAACCAAATTTGATACATACTTGATTACTATAATAATCACAGATTTTTATTACAATATTTTAAAAGCACAGAATAAATAATAGTACTACGTACTTAAAGTAAGTAGGTTGTATATATTTAAGTATATTTATACTTAAATACGTGTTGGACTTTATGAAGTGACCTGAATGATGATATGATGATCATATGAGCATTATGAGTCGTGCACTTTTGGATTTTCCAAACATTTCTTTAAATTGAAGTTTGACATAATATTATTGGAAAATTGGTAGTATAATAATAAGGTTATTAGTCAAAATTTGTGTGTACTTAAACTACTTTAAAAAATTACGTATAATCATGTTATACGTAAATTTTTTAATGCGCTTAGGGCATGCACAATTGGATTTACCAATCGTTTTTTTTCTTAATTTTTTGATTTCAATTCTTCTGAAAAATCCTTTGATTATATAGCGCAGCAATTGTCATCGTTTTTCCAAAAATCTATAAAATACAACTAAAAAGAAATAGGTTTGTTAAATTTCCTGTTTAAAGGGAAAGGTTTTCCTAATTAAATTCAAAATTTCTGCACTTATTTTATTAGATTTAGAAGTTTTTTAGCATTTTCTGAAAATTAGTTTTCGTTAAAATGCATAGAATAACATTTATTTTTGTTTAATAAGAAATACTTAAAGCTTTTGGTGAGCGGGAGCGACTTAGGCATGATGCAGGATTCTGTCAAGGCGGGCTTTACAGATAGAAGATCGGTTCTATGTGATGGAATAATGAAAGGTTTCTTTTAATTTAGAAAAATGTCAAACAAGGAGCTACTAAAATTTTAAAGGAAATGTACAAATACAATTTCCTTTCACGTTTGGTTTGTCAGGTATAAATTGCTTATAGCGATATTTACACCATTTCTAGTTCGTAAGTTTTCGGTTATTATAACAATTTTAGGGTATTAATGCATTATAAAGTCATCTATTTACAATAATATTCATGGTAAAATTTTGCGCTTTGATAGTTTTTTATCTGAAATCCTATACAATATCTTTAAAAAAAATTAAATCACAATTAAATCTGCAAAAATAAAACCGTCAATCTAAATTCAACCTTGTGTAATTAAATATATTGTATAATCCAACGACACTCGCACTACATCAAGAAATTTTAGAAGAATTCCTTTTCGACAGACGGATAGACATGGAAAAGGACGTACCTACTCCTATAAATTTAATTTTTGCTAATGTTGACAAAACACACTTCGACTGTTTCATTGTTAAAGTAAAAGTTCTCTTTATGATGCATAAACGACTTATATCCTAACAATTGAGTTTTCTAAAATAAAAATGTAATTTATGTCTCGTAATCAAAAACAAAGATGAACTGAAACAAAAATTGGGATAAATATCGTCAAAATGCGAGTACAAATGTTTGAAAATAATAAATTCTGTCTTGTGCAAACATAGTCTCACAATAACATTATGCCAAATTAGCCGTAATTTTTATTAAATTTGTATCATGGTAGCCCAAAGACAATGTACGCGTATAAGATAAGAATGAAAAGGAGGCATGAAATGTATTCATGCCTCCTTTTCATTTTTTCATTTATTACAGCCTCACATAGGCCTCACCCATAGAGAATACAACACTGTTTATTGTTATATTGAGGGAAAACAAAAGGCAGTCTTATTGTTACACAGCAATTTCTTCCAGACAATCCAATTACAAAGGAAAAACTATTAACTAAGTAAGGAAGGAAGACAGATTAACTATTAAAAAAACCACAGCAGTAGATAAATCACTAAATCACTAAAGGAAGAACGGGTAGTTAGGAAGTTCGAGGAAGTTAGAGAAGGAATTCTAAAGTTTCCATGTACAGAGGAGAATTTTTATAAAATTTCGAAGAGATCGTAGAAGAAATTGTATATGTGAAATAAGAAATGTATTTCCAATCCATGTGAGATCCATCAAACCTTTCCGCTCTTTTACTCTCTCAATGCTGAGAGGTCTGCGCACAGCTGTATGGCATTTATAGTTGTGGTACCTGGGCTTTTTGGGCTGTATTTTTTATTTTAATTATAACATTTCATAAATACAAGATTTCATCCCAATTGGACCGATCCAAGAAACCAATTAACAATTACGTGTAACATAAATAAGATACCATCAAAATATAAATTATTCATCTTATTACTACAAATCCGTAAAAATATAAATTATTTATTTTATTTATAGTTAATGTTTCCTTTCTCCTGTGTTCTTTATTGCTTTATTTAAATGCTACTTTAATGTATTTTTCAATAATATTTACGGCATTGTGACACCTTTTGCATAGTTTCCTTTTTCTTATTGGGTATATTAACTCCAGCCTTCTTATTAAAACTTCATTTATTAGTAATAATTTGAAAATTTTGCAATAAGCAACATTAATTTTCTAACAAGTAATAAATTTGGGTCAAACCCTGGATCTTATTTGTTCGAATAACGTAAATAACTGCGCTAGCACGCCTGGGGCATCTTGAAAACAAACTTTAATTTCAAAATGGATATTGATATATTGTATCAATATTAAATTTTCAATAAAACGCTTGTTTAGTTTTGTTATCAATAACATTTTGTCAACTTTTTTATGGTTGGAATTGGTAAACGATAGAAAAGTTCACTTAATAGGGGGATGCATGTAATACGATCCCTCGAGGTAAAATGATTCCCCACTGTATAAGAGTGACTACTAGCGACATCTATCCAAATACGCAACAAACGTCATCCCGGCAACGCCACCAGTTGCCTCTGCAAGTGTCGTGGCGGTGTAAGCGCTTAGCGTGATTTTATTAGAAAAAAATTAAAAAACGTGCTTCTAATCTATGGTTAGCCTAATTTTGAGTTTCATTATTTTCTGCATGTTAAGATTTATTGAAATTTTGTTTTATTGGCGGATTCCATTAAAGTTCAGCTATATTTATGCAATGTTTTAATACCGCACGTTGTATTTGAAGGTTATAATTTGATCGATGTCTTAAAATTTGGTTTTGAGTTGAAATGATTCCTCTTCGTGCGTATAAAACGATCCCTGGAATCATATTACTCCATTAGTATTTTTAAAAGTTTTTTATTTATCTTGCAATGTATGAATGTATGTTGTTTTGTATGTATGTACGGGTGTATGTATGTATGTTTATTAGGGTCAAATCTTGCATGTTAAATTTGACCCACTTCTCGGTGTCCGATTGAGCTTTTGAATGCTTATGTAAGTCCGGTGACAATGCAATATCAATGCTATATGGTATCATATAAATATATTATATAATTATATGATACCATCGAGCTGATCCGATGATGACGCAAGGGTGTAGAGACAGGAACTCTTTGATGGCAAATGGTAGGACAGTTAAATTTGAGTTAAATTTCAGCCATCACCACAAGCAAATATGCGGGAACCTTCTGATCGTATACTTCAACCTTCGACGCAAGAGGTAATTCAGAAATCTCCACAAGTGCCACAGTCGTCGGCACTAGTACCTATACAAGAATCTCTACCTGCAACGCCTCAGTCTTTACCAGAAAAACTAATGGATATTGACAAGACAAATGTAGCTCCGCAAGATTTTCTTAGTGACAGGCGATCGTCCTCATCCAAAAAGTCAGTTCGTAGTCTTTTATCTCCAATTTTGACTACAACACTAGAATCTAATGCAAACGTGTCTCCAGCAATGGCTGTTGACCTTCCATCCACATCTTTAGCGGTCATAACATCGGGGTAAATCCAATCATTGCCAAAAATAGTAGGAAGAAGAAATAATTTAAGGCGAGTAAAAGTAGACACGTCTGTACTGACCAGTACACCCTACAAAACCTACCTAGAGGAGTAAACGAAAAAAAAAACAAATAAAGAACAAAAGAAAGCAAAGAAAAAAGAAAAGAAAATTTAAAAAAAGACCGATTACAAAAAAAAAGAAAAATAAAGGGAGAGGACCGCCTCCTTCCGAAAGGAAAAAATAAGAAAAACAGTTATGAAACAGATTCTTCTGAAGAGGACTGTGATATCAAATGCCTGCTCTGTACCGAAACCTATTCTAAAGACGATAAAGGTGAAGGGTGAATAAGATGCATTGTGTGCCTGAAATGGTGACATGAGGCTTGTGCGGAAATAGACAGTGGCGATGAAGAAGACTTTACTTGCGATTTTTGACTTTCTAATCGTTTTGGAAGTGTGAAAAAAAAGTTAAGGTTATAGTTTATTTTTTTAATTCTTTTTTTTGATGATTTGAATTAATGAGTCTTTATTTTTATTTTATTTAGAAGAAGAGTTGATTTTTGAATTATACTTTGTTAAAACTACAAACCTTAAAGAGACTTTATTGTTTTTTTTATTTAGAAGAAGAGTTTATTTGTCTAATTATAATTTGTTAATTCTATAAACCTTAAATTGTTTGTTACAATTTTTTAGTTTAATTTTGTTGATTTAGTAGAAGCAAGTTAAAAAAAATGATCTCCAATGTAACTCAAGACTTAAAATATTATGTGTGACCACGCTTACATATTTTTGTTGCTGTAAGCAATACATATGATTAAAATAAACAGCTGGGTGTTTTATTTTGCTAAAATTAAATATCGTATGTGTAAAATGATCCCCAGTGATCGTTTTATACATACATGTGTATAAAACGATCCCTTACTAAACTTTTAGAAAATATGACGAAATTAATAAACCATATACATATCGTGAGGAAGCCGTGCAATAAAGATAAGTAATTCACTATTCTTAACAATTTAAATCTTGTATTTTTGTCTTAAACTTTGAGCCCAGTAAACTTTTTCTCTTCGGGGAGCAAGTTGTTTGGTTGGTGCTCACTGGACTCGGCGTTTGCCTGTAAGGGGCCGTGCGCCTCTCCTAAATTTCAAATCACGCCACAAATTTATTGAACGGCCTATAACTAAACTTTTAGAGAGATCCTTGGGAAAAATTATTACGTGGTAGAGCCATGCATTACGTGGTAGAGCCATGTTGCAGCTATATTAATAGTATAGTTGTAGCACGAATGGTTCGGCTCGACTGGGGAAGGACCACGCTCTCACAGAATATCAGCGTAAAATAATTACACACCCTTTCAGTAATTTATTAAAATTACTGAAAGGGTGTGTAAGTGTGAAAAATTGCATACAAGTTAAAGCCAGCACCTAAAATGCTTAGACAGCTATGATGAGTTAGTAGAATGAAATAAGTTAGTAGAATGATAGCTGACAAACGAAGTGTTTGGGAATATTTTGTTTTCCTTTACCTAGAAGATATGATTTATATTTATTTTTAAAATTGTAATTGGTGTGAAGATTTCTTATTGGTGGTGGGATGTTATTCCAACACTTCGAAATCCAGTAAATATATCCATATATTTAATAAATATAATAGCCATATATCGAAAACTGCCAGTAAATGCCTTGTATGTGAGGTTATATCTGTACATTGTGCCTAAGGCAGATACTGCATTTAAATGATGATACATTATTTAGAATCTTAGAATACACGAGTAATCATTATTGGTATGTGGTATTTTAGGACGAATAAATGTCTTGAGTCAAGTGAAGTGTAAGGCTACCTTTCACTGGATGCAATGACAACTTGGTAAGAAATGCAGGAAGTCAATTAATCTAAAGGTCCGTTCTTTGTGCTATTCCTTGAAGGAAACCTATGTTCTGCAGTGGACTTGTGATGGGCTATAATGATGTCAATTATGATAATGAAGTGCCTTTAAAATTATGTTTGTGGGTGTTTCGTGCAGTTTGGAATTTCCGACCGTATTTGGAAATTGTAGAACGTTTAACTTACTAAACACTTGATCAAAAATATTTGGTTTTCCTTGTTTATAAAATAAACTCCAAGAATGCTAATATCTGAGAAAAGGAGAAACAAATCACAAGTTAAAAACTTTTGTATTCACCGCAGCACTGCGAATTCAAACTTTGGTTATTCTTAAAGACTTTTCTTGTTACAATAAGCTTTGCACAATCCACACAAAATGTTGAAAGCAACTTTATCTGGAGCGATATTTCATAATATGTTGAGCAAACATCAATTTTGGGGAGCAACGGTGGTTTTGTTTCGCAGCTGTTGTTGTTGAGAGTAATTAGCGTCGTTTTGTGGAGTTGAGTCGTGTCAGCTCTATTTCACAAGAACTAACGATTTCATTATTTTTGTATTTAGGGGAAAGAAGTGTGGTGGCGACGTAAGAGATTACATTACCCCATAACATCACGTAAGTGTCGTAAGAGGCGACGATTAAGGGAAATACTGAAAAACCTTATTGCTTCCGATATAAGGCGGTATATCCAACTCGTTTACGCGCAAACCATATCTATACCGTGGTTGGTAGTAACGTAATAGGTGCTGCAATTGTCAACCCGCATGCCAAGCTTGATGATTATGGCTAATTTGTCATAAAACGGGAGAGGCCTATGTCTAGCAGTGGATTTTACGTATCGTTGAAGAAGGAGAAGAAAAAGAAAGTCATATATCTTAAATTGCAACTTTATTAATATATGAGAGGTTGATTTTTGAATGACTTTTCTGATATGAAATATTGAATTTCTGATATGACAGGTAGGTAGCGCAGTGACAACCATGTTGCTGCTAATGCCGCAGACGATCGGCCGCCAAAAAATGCGTGAATGTCCTCCATATAAAATATTTGAGGTCTGTGTGTTTGTTCTTGTGCAATTTATGGATGAAACTACTCCACGATAGGTACAGGAGGGAATCATTTTGCATTTGCTACGTTTCAAAAGTATATATACTGGTAAAATTAGGTAAAATACTCAAATTCTCGCAGCTACGATTTGAGCCTTTATTAATCGTTATTATAGTCTTATTTATTAGCGTCAATCTGAAGTCAGTAAGCTACATGAATTAACCCAAAAGTGCAATTTTTATATTATAAAGGTGACAAACGAACACACAGTTCACCTATGACTAGGCCTTTTGAATTGGATGAAGCTTTTGAAATAGGAAAGATGACCCATGCCCATGGTGGGCAACAAGTCGATTTTCGATCTTTTGGTCAATCGCGAAGTCGACTTTGGTCGATCGCTCGCGATATCTTAATTTACAAACAAATTAGACTATTTGCGTAATAGATAATGAATTTAGAAACCTATTTAGAGTATAGATATGTGTAATTTCAAACCTTCCTCTCCCCACATAGACTACGCCTATTACAATAAAATTTGATCTTGTGTACACAAAAAATGGCCACCCCTGGTGTAGGCTACTGTTGGTGAATAAATATTTGCCAAGTAAATCTCTAATTTTAAATTCGAAAAGGCAGTAGAATTATTCAATTAATTTTAATTCAGCAGTACAGCATAGTTAAATTTTATGAAACAGCAGTGCTGTTTAGAATCAATGCGCTTACATTTATATCTTTAACAGCTTTTTATTGATATTGTATAGGCGCAAAATAGCCAGTCTTTCGATTTTCTACAGAATAGGAGTACAATTCGGAGAGTGTGCGCAGGAATTGCTTAACTTAATTCCTCGCTCTCCCTTCCACTATCTAAAAACTAGATGCTTGACCAGTCTCCACCCTTTCGTTTTCGACATACCACGCATTCGAACCAAACAATTTGCTTCAACGTTTGTCATGCATACAACGAAGGAGTGAATAAGTTGCTAGCATTTGTCTATCTATCAGATTACAATATGGATATCTTAAAAGCAAGAGTGAATAGGCATTTTTTTATGTCAGTGCGCTTTACCAACTTCGGCTGTTTGGCTTCCACTTACCATGTAATGGGGTAGTATTCAAGCACTGGCTTAGATTAACAAAAAAAATATTACCTTTTTATTTATGGTAAAATTATATAAAAAGTATTTTACTTTTTAAACGGGTGGTGTGGTTATTTTTATTGTAAGCAAGCATCAAAATTTCGAATCCTGGTGTCGGAAAATGATATCATGGTTTTAGACCAGCAAATAAAGACAGACGCGTGCAGACTTTTCAAAAACAGCGGTTGGCAAATATAGCAAAATCTCTCCTATGCGGCAATATAATATGAGGCAGGTCTATCTTCAGCATATAGGCTTTAACGGAAATGAATTAAGATGTCTATGTGTGTGTTAGTGCATATTCTGATAATAATGTGAGCATGGTTTTGGCTTGGTTTAGACGTTATTTGAAATGTACGCATCGCTCCGTCTGTCTTTCATTGTTTGTCTGTAACTATGTGCTGGTTTTATAGTTCTACCGTTTGTTGATAGTCTAGGATATCTACAAATAACGTGCTGGTTTTATGGTTCTACGTTCTACCGTTTGTCGGCAGTCTGGGATATCGATGCTCTTACAAAAATCAAGTAAATATGCAACACCACGATTAAAAATATATTTCTGTGTTAATAGAAATCAACCACGTGATCTTTTTATTAAAATATTGGAGTGATGTTAATATTTAAATGAAAAGTTAACTTGTAGTAGATAATTGCATCATACATATGCAAGTGCTTTGTGTCTTCTGTGGTCTAAAGTAAAATACTCACAGCCTGTTATTATACTAGTTCTTCTTACACTTCAAACCGGAACACAAAAGTGAGAGTACTGCCGTTTGGGAGCAGATGGAAGTTAAGCTAAAAGTTACCCTTTTACCTACTGATCATCATTTAACCAATAAAATCTATAATAAATCTTAAATATTTTTCTTTATTTTATAAAAGTTGCCACAAGAAAATTTTCTTACCTTGTTTTATTTATGTCACAGGAAGGCTGATCTGAAATATAAAGCATTGATTAAATCCTTTTTTTTATTACTATTGAGGTTTCAAGAAGAAAACTTTACAAAATATTTAACATATAAAAAAATATAAAAAAAATACAACATAGACGATAGGACTCCTTTTCTGGCTAGGAGTTTGCATGGGTTGGTAACATCCTTTTAACTTTTCTGCCACCGAATAGCATGTACCAGTTTGGGTCTGAAGAGTATACTGAGAGCTAGTATTATTTCAAACGTCTTAAGACGAGATTTTTTTCACTTATGAATATTTTGCATGATTTTAATAAAGGAAAATATCTTAAGGATGCAGTCTATATCCTGTCAAAACAAGCTCTGAACGACGCGACAGTAAAAATTTATCCAAAGGTATGAATTTCGCACGCCAAGGATCCCGTATGAAGACATTATCTGTAGTGTTGAGGATTGTCTGTTAAAAATAACATTGCTAATGAAGATTTAGAGGCCATACGTCAAGACATTTCGTCTATGTTACGTGGAAGCTCAGCACCGAAATTAAATCTTCCCAAAGCTGAATTTAATGCATTGAAAAACTTACGCAACAGACCAGATCTCACGATTCTCCGCGCAGATAAAGGTAATGCTACGGTTATAATGGACACTTCGGATTATAATTTTAAAATACTACAACTTTTATCGGATTAAAGTACGTACAGAAAGGTCAAAACAGACCCTAAAACTAATACGTTTAAAAGAAATAGCGATCTAATCAAGAAATACTCAGAGAAATTGAATCTAGATGTTAATTTAATAATACCTGCGTGCGCCAAACCAGCAAAGTTGTATGGTTTACCAAAAATACACAAACCGAACGCTCTATTACGTCCAATAGTGAGTCAGATCGATTCGCCAACTTACAGATTGGCTCAACACTTTACAAAAATACTATCACCATTAAGAGGACACACAAGAGCACACACTAAAGATTCATACCATTTTGTCAGTGAGATAAAAGTCCTATGTTTTACTGACAATGAAACCATGGGCAGTTTTGATGTTCAGTCTCTATTTACATACTTACCTGTTGAAGACTACATCTCAATTGTAACTAGGAAACAAGAGGAAAACAACATGCCAGCAGATTATGCAGTATTACTCAGATATTACCTTACATCTGGCTATCTATTGTGGAAGGAAGAGTTTTACAAGCAAGTAGATGGTGTTGCGATGGGCTCACCGGTATCTCCCATTGTCGCCGATATATTCATGGAGGACTTTGAGAAGAAAGCACTGCTTACTGTACCTGTAACTCCAAGGTTCTACAGGCGTTACGTAGACGATACTTTCACAATTTTAGCATATGACAAAGTAACTGAATTTTTAGACCACCTTAATTCCATAAAATCTCAAATACAATTCACAATAGTTAGAGGCAAACAATTCTATAGCTTTCCTAGATGTTTTAGTCATCCGGAATCCTGATAACACTATTGGTCACACTGTGTTTAGAAAAAAGACCCATACGAGCCGATATTTAAACGGTGAATCTCATCGTCATCCTTCGCAGTTAGCTACCGTGCGCAAATTTTTGTTACAGAGAGTACGAGGGGTCTGTGACAGCAAACACCTGGCCACCGAGCTTCAGCACGTCAAGCAGGTTCTGTACGACAACAAGCTTCGGGTCCCGCGTCTACATCACAGTGTCCGAGTGAAGCTGGCCACAGTCGAATGTGTGCCTGCTCTACTACTACTACTGTACGAGTATTTAAGAAATCATTAAGTAAAATTTCGGAACTAAAACCCTGAATTATTTTATTAGTAACGCCGTTCGTGTAAGATTTTAATAAGTCAAAGGCGTAATTTATGATTATTGTGTAAAAGACCGTACAACTTAGAACACATTAAAATTTGAAAAACATTATGTTTCACACTAACTGTAAATGTATTTATAATTTCGGCCATTATTTTCCACCCCAAGACAAGCAATCAGATATAATTAATTTTGTAACATAATATAATATGATTGTAAACTGATTTTTTTTAAATGTCCCGCTTGGTTTCTTGCTGGTTCTTCCCAGGACAGACATATATTCCAAGCCATGGTAAATGGAGCTTATGAGTATTTTCAATATGTATTATAATTTATAATCTATGCCTTATAAAAAAATCTATTTCAATTTTTAATGTTGGTGTAGTCATTTTTGATTCATCGTTACACTCCGGGATAGAGGATCTTAATTGCGTTTATATATAGAGAACGTTATGTGTATACACCGCTGTTCATTATATTGTTTGGCAGAAAACATCGTGAGGAAACCTGCATGTCTAAGAAATCAAAAAAATATTTCGAAGACATGTGAAGTTCGCCAATACGCATTGGGGCAGCGCGGCGGACATTTTCTTAACCTAGAACCCTCTCAGAAATGAGAGGAGGCCTGTGCCCAGCAGTGGGATGTATAAAAGCTGTAACTTTACTTTTTTATGATATTTCTATATCAAATTATCTTCCTTAGATATGTATAATATATATATATATATATAACATAAATACAACATAAACACTCACGCCTGTCACCTAGAGGGGTAGGCAGAGATTATGGACTTCCATTTGGCACGATCCTGACACACCTCTCTCGCCTCCTCCACATCCATACGCATACACGCTCGTCGGTTATGGATACTCTTAATTTAGCCCATTTTCAGTATATCGCCAATTTGGTCGATAAACCTTCGTCTAGGGCGTCCCTTCCCGACTCTGCCGTTCACCTCTGCCACATAAATTTGCTTTGTCACTCTTTCCTCATTCATTCTTTCTACATTTCTACATGACCAAACCACCGAAGCATTCCTTTCTTAATCCTGGTCACAACATCATCTTGCAAACCACACTTTCAAATCACATCTTCTCTTATCACACAATTTCTCACTCTATCATTCAGATTCAGCCCTCTTAATGACCGCATTTCTACAGCATTTATTCTACTCTCGTGCTTCTTCTGCCACACCCAACTTTCACTACCATACTATTCAATTAAAGAATTCACTACTATACTATTAAAGTAGGGACTAACACAGCATTGTGAATTGCCATACGTGCCTTTTTGGCCACATTCTGACTTTCCACAACAGAGTGTAGAGCCCCATTTACTTTATTTCCTGCATTCACTCGTCGTTCTATATCCTTATCATACCTACCATCCCTGCTAAATACACATCCCAAATACACAAACTCATCTACTTGCTCGACCAATTCCCCTTCTATTCTTATTTCACATATTGTTTTACTTTCTTCTCTTTCAAAGACCATAACTTTCGTCTTACTTGCGTTCACTTTCATTCCCCTTTCTTTTAATGAAATGTTTTTTATTTATTTTTTTATTTTTTTTATTTATTTTTTTATTTCTGAAACTTACAACTATCATTACAGGATTACCTAATGCGATAGTGTAGCTGTCTAACTGATTTGTATTCATGCTTTAATTTTTGTAACAAATTACAAACAATGCTGTCTTTGTGAATTCACTCAGAGCACAACAGAACAGGTCCGTCTCGCTAGCTATTAAGTTGAGCGTATGGAGTGCGCGCGTCAGAGGTGCCTTACCCAGAAGGTTGGTCCGACCGCGCGGCTCCACCAACAGTCGCGGCTGCTGCCGGCGCCACACATACCTCTAGGAACACATAGGTTTAATTGCCCTAACATTTCAGCGTTATGCAATTTTCCTCTGAGTATTTTAAAATATACGAGGTGAGCGGGTTCCTCTAACTCTTAGTTCATTATATCCTACCATACCTAAGATAAACAAAGTTGGATACATTAAAGGGATAAATGGGTATACACCATAATAACGCATATATAAATATCTAATAAATTTATTCTGTACTCGCTCTAGCATGAGAGTATACTTAGTTTCATGCGGAGCCCAGATGACTGCATTACATTCAAGTTGACTCCGTACCAATGTATTATAAGGCGATAATCGCTTTTATGTTTGTGAATCCTCGGACCGCACGAAGCATAAATCCTAGATTTTATAAGCTTTTTACAGATGTTTATAATGTGATCATGAAAGTAAGCTCTGTGTTAAAAGTTACCCTAAATCTTTAACTTCTGACCCTTGTCATCGGCAGCCCGTCAATGTGATAGTTATGTAAAATAGGAGTGCGCGAGAAAAACTATTAAACACACACTTAGAGCTGTTAAATTGCAAAAAATTGTCTTTGCTCCAACTCACAACCCTGTCTATGTCTCTTTGTAGTATAGCACAGTCATTCCCATTTTTTATCGCAAGAGACAATTTAAGGTCGTCAGCAAACAATAAACACCTAGCGTCTTTCACCACTTCTGGTAGGTCGTTTATCATCAGCAAGAATTCCAAAGGGCCAAGGTTACTGCCCTGACTTACCCCGGACCACGTGAAATATGGCTCCGACTTATGTCCCTCATATTCCACATATTGCTGCCTATCGGACATGTAACTTGCAAAAAAGTGCAGTAAATGTAGGGTAAAACCAAAAGCTGCTAGCTTTTTAAAGCAACACGTTATGATCTACTAAGTAATATGCTTTTTTAAAGTCAAAATAGGCTGCATCCGTCTGTACCCCCTTGTCTCCACTCGGTACCTGATGAGCCATCTGACAGAGAAGGTTACTGGTTGTACTCCTTCCTGGTCGAAACCCGTGTTGAGCGTCTGAGAGTTGTGCGCTCACCTGATGAAATATTGTCTTATGAATAGCAGCTTCAAAAACTTTCGCCGACGAAGACAACACTGCAACAGGCCTGTACCCATCCACTGATTCTGCTAAACCTCCCTTTGGAACCGGAACAACGCGGGCTACTTTCCACCTCTCCGGGAACACAGCAGCCTTAAGGCATTTGTTACATATGTGCAATAGCGGCTTGGCTAGTACTGACCTACAATCCTAAAGATATAAGGCGGAATGCCGTCAGGTCCTGCAGACCGTTTGGCTTAAGTTCTTTAAGCGCACGACATACGTCTACCAACTGTAATTGGTCCAAGTGCACCCGCGCCCTCCTGCTACCTGCTCCTACTATAGCGGAGCTCACATCCAACTCCGGCCGCCTCTGAACTATAAACAGAATAAAATACTCTGCGAACTCGTCAACACACTGCTGACCAGACAACGCTTCCCCGTCTTTCAAAATCAATTGTGGACTCCTCTTACGTCTTTTGTATTTAACAAAATCCAAAAGATTTGGATCTTTCAACATTTGATTTTGAACACGTTGTTGATATTGTTCCTGTGCGAGTCCTATCATATTCTTTTACATTAGCCTACACCGAGCAAACGCGTCATAATCAGTTCTTGATCTACTGGCCTTGTACCGTTTATGCAGCAAAGCCTTCAATTTTATGTTGTGAATTATTTCAACAGTGTACCACCCGGGTAAATGTACCTTGAGTTTACACGACTTCTTTTTTCGAACGCAGTCATCTACAGCAGAATTGATAATTTTATAAAAATATTCTAAGCTCATTTCCGAGTCTAACTCATATAAAGGTGTCCAATCTGCGGCCGCATTAATGAATATAATGACAAAGTCGGCTTTATTAAAGTTCCAACCTAGTGGTGCGGTGTTAATTTCTGGTGCAGCTGAGCCTGCTGAATCGAGTGCCGGCGCAGGCGCGTATTTGTACTACCGAGATCTCGAGCGGTGGTGGTACGCGTCCACAGGCACGAGCGGCACCTCCGCCACGCGCACACCACACTCTTTCTTTGCAATGTACTCAACACCAGATCTAACTGACGATCGTTGCAGTTACCTACTCTATTACTCTGAGTAAATCCACAAAAGTTTCAAGTATTCATAATATTACTTACGGCTGTAGAACACGAATACAAATTAAAGTCCTAAAACCAATAATTCACCGTACTTATTATAAAATTGTTCAATAATGTTAAATAACAGAAAATATTCATTATCACTGCTACCAGGCGGAATATATACAACACAAAGCAAGAATAAATATCTGTTACGTGTGTACCGTAGCACAAACCAGTTCAAACACCTGTTTATCGACGTTGACATTACTCGGTAATATACTCGTCGCAGTTCATAACGCGTGTGGCCACGAGACACGCCGCCTTGTTTACGTCCATCCGCTCGGTCACATGCGTAATGGTGTATCCAGGTGGTAATATTTCTGCGTCATGGATGGATTCATTGCAACCTGTTTCCGTGATGGCAAACAGGTCTTCAGCTGCGGTCAAAATATTTGGTAGAACTTTTAACTTTGTACGGAGCCCACGCACATTTTGATACAATATCTCCACGGATTAATTGAGGGTTTTTTGGTTTGATGGTTGGTCTACAAAACCATACACATTCCGAGAATTCTATATTTACTGCCCAGTTTTCTGGCTGACACAACTTATTATATTTGCTTTCCGGGACTCCTATAATAAAGGAGGCATAATCCTTTTCTGTCTTGTATTTTATTTTTTCTACCTTAACTGGTACTTCTTCTCCATAATTTTTAACATATTTTTCTATATTTTCTGCTGTTGTTTCCTTTTGCAATTGCCATACATGTAAATATTTTTTACTTGTGTTTCCACCTTTTTTGACTTCAGTGTTTGAAAATCGTGTTTTATTCTTATTTACAGTAGTCCTTTTTCTTCCTTTTCTGGTTTTACCTTTTCCTTTTCTGTACTATAAATTTTCCTTAAACTCCTCTCATTATTTAATTCTTGTAACTTTTCCTCATTCTGAAACTTTCTTCGCCGATTTCATGGCCACACTTCCTTTGCTGGTACGTTATTTCTAATTACTTGCGCTTTTCTTTTAACAATTTTCGCAAAAAGACTGAGACGGTCCTTTAGATCCTTGATCTGCCTGATTACATCTTTTGTCTTCACTTCTAATATTGAGTTTTGCTTCTAGATTCTCATTTTTTCCAATAAGATTTTAATTTTGTTTCTAACATATCCACTTTATTTGCTTTTCTTGGACTACCTTCAATATTTGTTTTAATTCCTTTAACCCGTTTCTGTGCTATCAAATTTAGTCATCAGTAATGCATATTCTTTCCGTTGCTCCTCCATCCGAGATTTCATTTTCACAGAAACACCCGTATCTCGTCTAGAAGTTGGCTCTCATTATCAACTCTTTCACTTGGTTTCGACGACTACTACCGCGCTCAGTGTTTACGTAGCTACACGGCGTAAAATTTTGTTTAATATTATATTTCGAACCGGCGTATCAGTATTATCCTTTTTCGGCATAGTACGCACATTCAGGACATATCCACTGGTTCTTGTATTCCTGTGTGAAAGTTTCAACTTTTTCTCCTTTGTTAAGGCAAGACACTTCAGATGAAATTTTTCTTGCATTTTCTTTCGAACACTCCATAAATAGTGAATCAACGGCATCACAGCTGCATTTGTATCCATTGCAATCTAAGAATAATATTTTTTTATTTTTTTTAAATTGTTAACATATACGATCCCTAAGACGTCCGTTCTCTCGCGCGTCGTATTACGTAAATGTTCATTAATGTAACCATCATTTGCAACTCGGCTGCCGACGACGCGAGTATGACTTGATCATCGGCGTACAAAAGGCATTTGACGGTTAACTCACCCATTCTTAACCCGCATTCTTCAACTTTCAGATTTTCCAAACAACTGTCCATAAATAGGTTGAACAGCCACGGGGAAGCCACACAGCCCTGTCTGACCCCTTTATGGATGCCAAACCAGTCCGAGTAGGCCCCGTTGATCCTGACACAAGCACTGGAGTCCCTATACAGAGACTTCAATGCCTGTATCAACCCTGCACTCAACCCAAATGAGTTCAGTGTTTGCCATAATACATCCCTGTCCACTCTATCATAAGCTTTTTCCAAGTCCACGAACGCACAAAAAATCTTATGGTTTTTGGCCAAAAACTTTTCCGCGATCATGCATGGAAAAGACCTGATCCGTACATCCCACCTTTTCTAAATCCCGCTTTCACATCCAAATTTTTCCATCAGTATCTTTCATAACTTTTCAATTAGTACCTTAGCATACAGTTTTCCACAATGCTAAGAAGACTGATACAGTAATACAGTCCTGCTGCGATCCTTTTCCTTTATAGTGGGACTATCACGGCTTTGCACCAGTCTCCCGGTATCCGCTTAAGGTCCCAACACAAATTAAACAAGGTGTACAGCAGGTCTGCCACCACTTCCTCTCCAGCCCTTATTATATATATATATATATATATATATTATACATGTCTAAGGTCACCACCGATAATCACACCCATCATACATAAAATGGTATCGGCAACGTCAGTATCACTTCTTATTATATGATTAATTTTTTGCCTCACCGCCTGTTAATTTTACAATTTTTAGAAGTTCATTTTCTACGCCTCATAATTTACGGCGTCTATAAAGGATTTTCATTTCGTTATACGGAGCTTTAATCTTGTTTGCTTTTTTATTGTCCTTTAAATAAATAAAAAAAACCGTAGATGAATATAATATTTTATAAAAACGACAAAATTGATTTTAAAAACATTATTTGAAAGTTTTGAAGCTTTGGAACAAAAATAAAAAGAAATAAAGTGTTGTAATCAACAGATAATAATCGACTGCTAATTTATGTCTTTTAATTAATAATATTAAGATTTTTTTTGAATAAGGCTGGATTTTTCAGTTATCTGACAGGAGTTAAGTTATCTGTTAGGATAAAATACTACATAAGCAAATTAAAATATACAGTTTTATCAATAAAATATTTTAATTGTTTCACTTTTATATTTGTTTTTGTCCCATTAGGTGTCGAGACCCTTGGTCCGTGGGGTCCTAGCGCTATAAGGCATTTTAAGGAAATAGCAAAAAGGTTAGTCGACGTCACAGTAGACCGAAGAGCTGGCAGCTACCTCGGACAAAGAATTAGTCTAGCTATTCAAAGGGGGAACGCTGCCAGTATCTTCGGAACTTTGCCTAAAGGGCCTCCTTTTTAATAATATATTTTTGTAAGGTTTTTAGTTTTAGGTTCATTTTTCTAGTATATATTTTGTTTTTAGTCAAGTTATAATTTACTTGTTATAATAGTATAATAGAGTTATAATACTACAAGTTATAATAGCTTTAATATAATGATTGAAAATCAGCCTCATGAGAGGTAATTACTCTATATGTTAGGATATATAGGAACTCTGTATTGGCGGTGTAAGAATACCTACTACCCCATATCATCCACGGGAGATGGGCAGCAGCATCTTCCTGATAACAACTCAAAATTATAAAACCCTGCGGTTGACAACCTACCTACCAAGCGTAGCAACTACGGCAAAATCCTCCTTAAGAGGAAATCTTTGGGGTAGGCCTATAGACCACTTTTGACTGGACTTTTATAGGCTGTAATGGATGGATGTTAGGATTTGAAAACTAATGCACTTTCCGTCCAGAACTATTGTAAATTTTGATTATTAAATTCTTCTTTAAGATTCCTATTTTGGCGACATCTTAACTTTCATACTGATAACTGATGTTTTCAAATTTATCTGGACATAAGTGATAAATAACGTCACGGCGAAAAAGTCACCGTGAAAAGCCTCTTAAAAAATTCATGCTGAATTTTTAGAAAATAATGACATTCCACGAAGTTCCTTCGAGTCACCACTGTACTTGTATCACTATACTCAATGATATAATCTTTGTTACGCCTATCACTGATTTAATCAAGCAAAAGGAACGATGCGTTGGTTACCTACTATATTTTTGGTTTGCCTAATCTAGTCCAGTTCAATCCCGAGAAGAGACAAGTTTGCGCGTTTACCGCTAAAAAGAACCCCATTGTCGCATCTCCTCAGTTTCAGGGCAATCCCCTTGTTGCCTCAGCCCGTATTTAAATTCTCGGCGTTATACATATCGAATTACGTGCAGTTTCGTTTCACTTGGAAGAGAAACCTAAATTGGCCTCTGAAAAGCTTGACGTGCTCAACAGAGTGGAACAGTATTTCATTCCGGCACACCGCTAGCAACATTACAAGGCGCAGGTTCGGCCTCACATGGAATACTGTTCTCATCTCTGGGGCCAGGGCTCCTGAGTGCTAGCTTCTTTCATTTGACCGCATCCAGTGCAATGCGGCTCGAATAGTCGACGACCGAGTTCTCTCCGATCGGCTCGATTCACTGACGCTGCGAAGAGATATTGCATCCTTTCGCATTTTCTATCGAATTTACCACGAAGAGTGCTTTGAGGAATTGTTCAGATTAATTCTAGCCGTCAAATTTCACCAACGCACATGGCGACAAAACAAACGTTATCATCCACATCATCTGGATGCTTGCCGGTCCACTACTGTGCGATTTACTAGGACCTTTCTTCCTCGCACGACTATTCCTGGAATCGTTTACTACCGGCGATTTTTCCGGACTGATACGACTAAAGGACATTTAAAAACTGAGATTAATTCTTTTTAAAAGGCCTTGACTTACCATCAGAATAGACGCATGCTCGTTTGCCCCAGTGTCAAGTTGTCAAGATGATGGCAAAATAACGACTTTGCTAATGATAACTTTAATGTGTTGCAAGCTCGAAACAACTAAAGCTTTCTTCTTATAAATGTCTCACTTGACAGGCGTGTCACTTACAGTACAGTCCCTTGACCATAAGTTTTCTATCGAAATATGACGAAAACTTTAGTGTTAAAAACGCCTCTTAATACGATTCCAGATCGAGTTTCGGTTTCTCTTAAATAATATGATATATTCCTTCTACACGAAGAAAAGCTCTCGACGTCATTTTCTATTAAAACACAGGTGAAGTGACAAGAAATGCAATGTTTCGAAACCTTATGTATGTACTGAGCCCGCATCTTCCGTTACTATTTCACGATGAGTCCAGATGATAATAGTGACTTTTGCAGCTGTGCATAAGCCATTCCGATAAATTGCCTCATAGGGGTATATTTGCCATAGTTGGCACGCTTGGCAGGCAAACTCTTTTTTTTTGATTATTTTAAGTTGTTATGAGTTATTCTGCTGCCCACCTGCTGTTTTGTTTCCTCAATCACCTCTTATGACACTCACGGGATGATAATTATGAAAGAGTGGATTTACTTTTGCCGCCACTTCACGACATTATGTATGTATGTCTACTGTATTGTACTATCTTAATATTCACGCAAAATATCTATTTTCTTTTGAAGCTATATAAATATAAGCGTAGTTTATTAAGCCGTATATACTCTCTGCTTTATTAAGAATTTCTTAAATATATTTCTCATAAAATTTTGATCAAGACGCGACTAAGCTTTCCTGGTGTATAAAAGCCGGTAACAATATTTACATAATAAGTTTAATATTTCATTTTATTAAATAGCGGTTACCTTAAACGACACAACGTTATGTTCTCCAACGCTTAGAATTGAAATAATCATTAAAATTATTTTATATTATCTTCAAAAGTCTTCTTAAATTCTACTAAAGGCGGGATAGATGTGCGATGTAATTTTTTTTCTATTTTATCACATACATAATATAACATATTGACGAATGTCTTTTGATACTTAAAATTAGAAGCAGAATAACAACTGGCTCAGGGTTTATGCTATTTAAAAAAAAAGTACTGCTACTACTATTTACACTGCGTACTATAATTTTAAAACAACTATCTCGAGTATTTTAGAGGTATTTTACATAAATACATATCACATACACAAATATCGAGATTCGCAGAAACTGTTTTGTGCAAACATTTCTTCGGTGCAAGATTCAAACTCGCGGACCCGTAGCGCCGTAGCGAATTACTAAGGCTACCGAGTCATTACGTTGCGTTGTTAAATCTATAAATTTTAAAAGAGGAAGGAGTATTTTATGTCGTGCGAATACGCAATGAAACGGTCTTCATTAACGTTTGCCGCAGAATTCTATTTATTACCGTCGCCATTTCTTTGCGCCCTCTCAGCGCAGTGTTATAACATTTTAATATTTAGCGGTCATATTGTTTTAGAAGAGAACAAGGAGTTACACGTGTAACTCCTTGCTCTAAAATAATTTAATTAATTAATGTTAGAACTGTAGTGTGTGGTATAGCATATGTAATACTTAATTATTAATGCAATATAATTAAGACTATAAAAAAACAATATTTTATACGTGGTAGAGCCACGCTATACGTGATAGAGTCACGCTGCAGCTATATTATGGTTGTAGCACGATTGGGTCGGCTCGACGGGGGAAAGACTACACTCTCACAGAATACCACCGTAAAGTAGTAGAATAACAATGCAGTCTTTCGTATGATGAAAGTACAGAACCGGAGACCCTTTTTACTGGAAAGGAGGCATTCCATCATAGTCCTCAGTGGTGACAACGCTTCTGCATGTTGATTTTTAATCGAAGATAAATGTAGATATCAATGGACCACAGCATCCATTTATATATTAACCGACTTCAAAAAAAGGAGACGGTACTAAATTCTACTTTTATTTTAAATGTGTGTTACCTCAGAACTTTTTCCTAGGTGAACCGATTTTGATTATTCTTATTTGAAAGCTGGTGCTTCTAATGGACTTCATTATACTACATATAAATTTGTTCAAGGTCTGACCAGTAGTTTTTGAGGTATCTTTTTTAATGCGTATTTAATTGACTTCGACTAAATTGATGATGTTCTCATTTTAATAATATTGAAGTCGATTGTACATAATTTTTAATTTTACCACTTGCATAATATTACACTATAACAGACTCATTCGGTAATAATAAGTCACCTTACTCATAAAGTCACCTATGGTAATGTTTGTTTACTACTTACAAATATACACTTACATGGAAATGGCATATTTTGCCTTGCAGTAGTGAATGTGTCTGCACAAATGAGACTAAATTAACATTTTACTTGAAACAAGTACAAGTCTTATGTTATGTAATATATTTTCGTTGACGTGATCTTTTAAAGTCAATCCGAGCAATTGGAGTGAAGGGGCATGATATATGCCTTTTAGTAAGGACAAAAACTATGAAAACATATTTTTGTAACTGATGTAAATCACCTGATGGTAAGGGGTGACGCAGTCAAGATGGTATGCGCACTTAATCAGCTTAACCTTTTTGCGTAGAATTAGTGTGACAAACAAGCACACAGTCTGTTTGATAGAAATTGGTTGCTGTGGCCCATAGATACTTACATCTATCCTCATTACGACGACAAACTTAAATTATTAATTGTTCCTGAGGAATAAAATAGAATGTCAGGTTTCCAGTTAAGGAGTCACCGGTTCTCTACTCACCGTAATATAAGATACAGCAGCTTTAAGCTGCTATTTGACATTGGTTTTCTGTGTTCGATTCTATTCGTGGGGTGTGACTCGTTTTGAGCATCGGTATGACTAAAATGACCAGTATTCTATCGCAATCACTAATTTGGCGATAACAATTTCCTATGCCTATCACACTTGCGTCTTTTCATTTCTTAGTAATTTAAATGAACTATATACATATAGAATCATTATTTATTTTATTTATACATATCATCATCACCATTATTAAAGCCCTTCACAAATCCACTGCTCAACATAGGCCTTCCCAAAGGAATGCCACAAAGCACGGCCCTGAGCCACCTGCATCCATCGACTTCCTGCATGTCTTACCAGATCGTCACTCCATCTAGTGGGGACTCTCTACACTTCGCCTGCCATCACAAGGCTGCCACATATATAAATAATATATAATGACTAGTTGTTAATGTTTTAAAGGTTATTCAAGGAGAAATACCTAGTATATTTCTCTTGTTTACTGTTTATGAGGCATTTCATCTAAGTCCACAGCGGTCACAAAGCATGTGTAACCTTCATTATCAAGAGTTGACTCTAGGTGTCCATGGACTTCAGTAACCACTTATCATCAGGTGGTAAGTTTGTTTGTCATTTCATTAAAAATATGTTTTACTCAGACGTAAACTGGATATGGACCAACATCCAGACCCAGAACAATTATTGGTAGGCCGTACTTCTATGGAAGAATAAATTCGCCTCGCCTATTGCACTACCGACATTTAGTATGCTTCTTTTATGCTTTGTACCAATATCTGTCTTTTAGACATTGCCTATATTATTATTAAATATGCTTAAATAATCGATTAATATAAGATGAAATTTCCAAAATATTTTAGTTTTATATGAATTTTTATGATAATGATATAATTTGTTTGTATATTTTGAGACTCAAAAGGACACAGGCACAGGTGTATCTTCCACCTATTCACGCTGTGGGGTGATACACACTTGGACCATGCCTTTAAACACTGTGCTGCTCCCGTTGTAGAGAGAATATGCCTTATCCGCCTCGTTTAGCGGACGGATGACACATTCGAAGCTGTTCACCGTCTCGTAACTTGTGATTCTTGTAATATGGGTGTATTGCATTTGATTTATACGATAGCAAATTAATAACGAAATATACTTGTAGAAAATTACAAGGTTTATCGTTAAAATAACAATAGTTTGGTGGTAATTAAGCATTATTAATGAAATTTGCTGAGGCGTATGAATTTCGGCTTGAGTTATGAGTCTCAACTTCGTACGAATTAAAAGACTGAACGTTTCGACAAATTTGATTTGGATTAGATTAATTTTCCATCAAGCTCCGGCCTTGAAGACATAATTTGAAATTACATGGCTGTTCACCGTGTAAGAATTAACCGTTTTGAAACCCAAACACATGAATAAATTTGCATAACATTTGAATTTACTTCAAATTGTGTATAAATTAATTTTAAAACACAAATAGGCACTAGTTTTTTTTTAAATATAAATGTTATTATGTGTGGTTACAAAATATTTAAAATATTTACTTATAATATTATAAGAACACACTAATGTAATATACAAAAATATAACATAATTGATATTATTCAAATACTTAAGTTTAAGTGGGATAATTTTCTAACGTCTGTCTTTCCGTCCGATTACAATCTGCGTATCTTCAAGGCAAAGAGTGAATAGGCTTACTATCTAGAAATTCATCATCACCACCAGGTGAGATTGTAGTCTAACACTGATTTATAATGTATATAAAAGCTTTTATATTATGATTTCTTATATTTACATGAACACTACACATTTAAATAAAACTAGTTTTACGGATTTTATCGCGTATATTAACTTATTTGATATTCTGACGTTTCAGTACTTTACAGCACCATGGTCACGGGGGACTGAGGTATTTGACGTCCCAATGTCATAGGTAACCACGGTTACCTCAGATTAAAATTATTAATTTTGTTCCGATGTACGCAGTATGAACTTACAGTATCTTGAAGTCTTGCAGTTGTATGCTTGGGTTGGGATTTAATTTTATTAATTATAGGATCCCAAGCAGATATAACACCATCTTCTAATGAAATTAGGATGTTTTTTGATTTCAATAGCCATAAATCACCCTTGGAAGGAATCGGTGTTCTTTGGCGAGTTGTGGTCTATCAAATCTAATGTAGTGACAGGGCGATCCTGTAGTACAGACTGCAGACTTCCGGAGCGTCGATTCTTCACATCAGCTATGTTTTCTTTAACGCGGGTTTATTGATCTTTAGTTTGTCCTATATAAGAGACCTCATTCACAATCAAGCACACCTCTGCATCTTGCAGAGGATATTACACTTGACTGATGGTAAAAACTGACTAATCTTCTTCGGCGGCTTGAAGTATGTTTAATAGAAGCACGTCTGACATATGGCAGTACTGTACTATTTTTTATTATTAAACGATAAATTAATTAAAACTCAATGTTATTTCTAATAAGAGTTAAGTACATAACTAACCTAAAACGCCTTTCCGTAGAACACAGGTCAATGTCAATTCTGAGAGTAGTAGTGGAGAATATGCAGCAATTAAAAGTCCGCAAGGTTTTGTGCGTGCTGGTAGTATTCTATAAAGCTGAACGCACATTTGTCCGCGCCGTACGCGCGCAAATTTCGTTGTATGAAATCATATGAACCTCACATTACACCCGCTGTACGCACCGACTTTTATAAAATGCGGTAGGTATCCGAATATTGAAGGACGCATGTTGATGACGTCATATAACGCGGCGCGTTCGGGGCGTGCTGATACTCAGTGTTGTCTAATGTTGCCAATATTGGATTTTCCACTATAACTGGTGGTTTCGACTTACGTGATAATTTTTGTATTTTTATAACTTTTAATTAATTCGTAATTAATTATACATAATTTGTTTTTCTTTTGCATCGATTATCAATATGAAATCTAATTCAAAAACCCAATTATACCTGATTACATGATTATCAATAAAAAATACTTACCTCAAACATACAAAGTCTTTTCTCTGGTTCAATTGGCCTTCTAAATCTTGAGTTTTCCATGGAAAGATATGGTTTTAGTATATGTAGAAATTCTTGAAATTTCTTGTATGTTAAATGCAAATATCTAAAAAATCGTTCATCATCATCTAATAAGTCTTTAAATAAAGTATATCCCCTTCATATTCTCAATACAATTGCCTTTTTAAATTAATATTATGAATCCAGAATCTTCTTTTTCTTCGAATTTTATTTTCTTCTTCCTCTGCCAATAAGCAGGCTACTACCATATTTCTTTCCATAGTGATTTCGAGCGATCAATTTCACTGTAACGTTTCACACCAGTGGTTGGAAAAAACTACAAAAGTTGTTGGTAATACAAAAGATTTGCGTACGGCGCGGACGATGCGTACGCGCAAATGTGCGAGATCATCAGTAAAACTCGGCGCGTACGGCGCGTACGATGCGTACGGTGCGGATAAATGTGCGTTCAGCAAAATCCCCCTTTTTAATTTTCAGACATTTGCTTGTCTGAAAATTAAGGGGATTTACTGAACGCACGTTCATATTCATAAAAAACGTTCATACGTTCTAATGCTTTCTCCTCAACCGCCACTATAACTGCAATAAATTACCACATAGTACATTGATATAATTTATTTTAATCAATGAGGGCTAATAACCTTCCGCTCGCTAGATGTCGCTAGTTGGGACTGAGTTAATATTTGTTAGACAAAATCAAATAAAAATGTATCGGTTTCTAGATTATGTAAATACACAAAATATCCATCAGAGGTTTACTTATTAATTTTTGGACATGTTATACGCTTTGTTATATTTTATAAAATTTAAAAGTCGTGGATCATTAATTAAAATTGAATCCGGTAGTTAGGTTACACCATGGCTTCAAATTCAAGGCTACGCATCGCCTTGCCTTGCACTGCTTGCGACCATGTAGTGGCACTGTAAGAATATCCACTACTTCATATTATCCTGTGGGTGTTGTAAGAGGCGAAGAGGAAAACAAACTTGGAGATGGGCAATAACTTCCTTCCTTCCTTGCCTATCCATCTGCCTGCACGGCAACTATTACAGGTGCCCCATAAGGCAATATGTGGATGAGGCCTATGTTCAACAGTGGTTTTTTAATAGGCAGTAACGGTAACGACACTGCCCTCTAACTGTTACGGCTCCTAATCTTATAAATTAAAATAGAACAAGCACTTCACTTTCGCAGCGCGAAGTGGGTTAATAGTGCTAGAGTTCTCAACGAGTTACCTCATTATTTCGCCTTCGTTAGTTTACGGATTATACTCATAAATACTCGCAGACATTAATTTGAAGTCACGAAAACTACGCTTCGCTGGAGTAGCGAATGTCAACGAATATGTGCCTGGTGTGACTTCCTATACGTTTGTATATTCTTTAAGTGAGCAATTCTATATATATAAATTGTTTTCTCGGAAACGGCTCCTAGCGCTTTGGATGAAATTTTGTATTGAGTTAATGTTTTTCTTTCTCCGTTTATCTAGATACGTTTTATCCTTGAGATAATTGTTTTTTTTTTCTAACTGGGAGCAAACTCCGGTTGCCATTTACCACGATATAAAGCAAATTATAAATATTTATTATTACTTTCTACGAACATTTTAATCGAATATGTTATGTTTGTGTCAGTCTTGCATGGTCTAGTTGTGTCTATTTTTGCTCAGTTAATTTCATACATTCATTACGGCTTACGGATAGTTAGTTGCCACACTTGGCAGGCAGGTTAGCAACCGCAGTTTTTGTTGTTTTAAGCTGTTATCAGGAAGATGCTGTTGCCCATCTCCTGTTTAATTTCCTTCTGTCGTCTCTTATAATTCCGGGATGATACTGGATAGTGGATTTCCTTACGCCGCCGCTAAATGACAGTTCAGTTAATTTGTTGAAAAAATTGGCCACCAAAATAATGTTTACGCCTTTTTGGATTTTTACGTTTGCCTATATGGCCCCTTCCAGAATATGCGGGGCAGCCTGAGCACCCATGTTCAGGAGCTCCTCCTGAGCGTGGGTGCTTAGTGCGTGAGTAGTTTGGTTGTGAATGCTCAGCGAGGGATTCTCCATTAACAGGGAAGCTGGTAACCTCATGGGATAGTTTCTTATTTAAATCCGTTACCATATTAAAGGGGGGGGGGGGGAATTAGAACTCCGGCCACCTGCACTCACCAAGCGAAACACGCAAGTAAACTCCTACTTCACGCATGTACTCGTATTCTGTGAGGTCATGGAGACGGCCCATCCGTGCGACAGCAAAAGCTGCCGCATGCGACAGCAAAAGCTGCCGCATGGCTCTAATACTTGTTGAAGTTTTATCATGTAAATATTTTTGGTATCTAGGTTTTTATAAAAATAGTGAAAATTAAATCATAATAAATTGTTTTCAAGACTAATAACTTTCAGTAGGGAACAGTTAAGAACGCTTTGAGACATATTTACAAAGAAGGCATAAGCAGCCAATACAAATAATATATCAGAGAAAATGTTCAAGCATTAACAAAATGTTCATCAGTCAATCTGTTCGTGGATCGAATTGTTTAGCTTGATTTAACATATTTCATAAAATGTTGACACTTATTCATAGTATTAGTTAATGATCGAGCAAACTGCATGCAAACCGGCAATTTCTTAGGACTGATAGTAAGAGTACCTATTTCTAAATAATGGATGGTAATTTCTAGCTGTAATTATTACTTCTATAAGAAACGTATATAGCGTTTTGATCTGGGTTCTTGATTATTTGTCTCCGCTTCATTAAAAAACAGATAAATTAATTTTATTTGTATAGCTAAAATATATTGTAATTTATTAAAATATAACACTCCATGTGTTAAAAAGAAAAATAAAACATTTACTGGCATAGCACGTAGAGATATATTGAAAAGCAAGCAAAACAATCTCATAACTGCATTTAACCTATTTAAAAAAAAATGAAATAAAAATAAAATAGACATAAGTTAAAAAATTTACATAAGTTTTTATTACAATTTTAACAATTTGTTTTAAAAACAAAGAAGTATATTAAAACATCGTGATGCCAACCGAAGTCACAGAAAAACATTTTCTTCTGGTTAATATACGAGTAGACTGGTATATTTCACAATAATTTCTTCTTCTTCTTCTCGTAGACTGGTATAGTTCAGAATAATTTCTTCCTCTTCGTCATTAACCGGTGATATGTTTTTTTTAAAATACTAGCAATGCTATTAACATTACTAATATTCCCTTTAACCTCCTGGAAAGCTTAAAATGCTTGTGTTAAGAGTGGTTCACGACAGTAGTCGTCGAATGTTGGATTCAAAACCACGAACTTTTGAGTTCGCGGTGCAGACCCTGCCATTGGCCTACTGTCGCTTCATAATAAACGTTGTAGGCAGCTTACTAGGGGGTTGACGATTGAACTACCAGAAATTAATTGTTCACTGCCTAACAAAAGTTAACTGCTGAACCGAACTAAATATTAAGCTTCCCCCAAAGATTGCATCATATTTGTGATAGTTGCCACATTTGGCAGGCGGGTTGGAAACGGAAGTTTTCTTATTTTTTAACTGTTATCAGGATGCTATCAGTATGCTTATTGCTATGCTTGTGGCTATATATTTTTGGATGTTGTCAGTATGCTGCTACCCATCGCATCACATCCTATCGCAGATGTCTCATTTTACGACCATTAAAATATTACTAAGAGTTTTTTCCTCGCCCGACTTCTTTGTGAATTCGTTTAACATCGGCCATTTTTTCGGACCGATGCAACTTAGGGATCTTCAAGAGACGAGCTTAATTATTTTTGAAAGGCCGGCAACGCACCTGCAATTCTCCTAGTGTTGCAGTTGTTCATGGGCGGCGGTCGACACTTACTATCAAGTGAGCCGCATGCTCGTTTGCCCTCTATAAAAATGCTCTCCGTCGTGGGTAGAGATATTTTACGCCAGATGTTAAGATATTTTTATAGGGCTATCTATTGAAAGTCATAATATTACGTTTCTGTAATTTCCCATTATCGCCTTTCATTATCTCAGTATTTATTACGGTTTGATTTAAAATTGTGAGGACGCGACCGATTGAAAATGTAAAATCTATGCCCCATAACACGAATTAGTGCAAGAGCATGTTTTGCGCGTTTTAGGCACTTGACACATTATTTAAAAAGTATATTCAATATCATGAAAAAAAAAAGCTAATTAAGTTTTATAAGCAACGTGTATGAACAAAGGCGATTTGTTATCTATATGCAGTTTTATAAAATGATTAACAAGGCGTGCTTACTACATCACCAACTGGTAAGTGGTGATGTAGTTAAAGATGGTAAATACGTACTGATTGTAAAAAAAATCTAATTTACTCTTGCCTTGAAAACAGCCACATTGCAATTGAATGTAAGGACATATTAGTAGTGAGCTTGCGCTCCAGAGTTAGCACCGGTTCTAACGCGTCTTTCCGGTACTCCTATTCCCTAGGCGTTGTCCCGAATACATGGAAGACAGTTTTCGTGCACCCGATCCCTAAAAAAGGTAACCGCTCTGATCCGTCCAACTACAGGCCTATCGCCATCACCTCCTTGTTCTCGAATATAATGGAGTCAATTATTAACTGCCAGCTCATGCGGTACCTTAAAGAGCAACAGCTGATTAGTGAACGCCAGTACGGTTTCCGTCGGGTTCGCCTAGTAGGTGATCTTCTTGTTTACCTAACACATAGATAGGCGCAGGGGATCGAGTCCAAGTTAACATTGGCCGTTAGTTTGGACATTGCGAAGGCTATTGGAAGGCAATTGGAAGGGAAGGGAGCTTCGAAGGAAGGAATTCTTTCGAAGCTGCCTTCCTATGGGCTTCCCGAGAAATTGTGCAATTGGATTACCAGTTTTCTGACTGATCGGAGCATCAAGGTCGTAGTAGACGGTGCATGCTCCGATTACAAGCCTATTAACGCTGGTGTTCCACAAGGCTGCGTGCTATCTCCAACGCTGTTTCTTCTGCATATCAATGATATGTTGCAAACCAGTAACATTCATTGCTATGCGGATGACAGTACTGGTGATGCTCTATACACCGGCCGTGCCAATATTTCTCGGGAAATCGTCGCCAAGTACCGAAACAAACTTGTGTCTGAAGTCGAGTCTTTGCTGAACAAAGTCTCGGATTGGGGGCGACTAAATCTAGTCCAGTTTAATCTTCAGAAGACACAAAATTGCGCGTTTACCGCTAAACAGAACCCCTTTGTCGTATCTCCTCAGTTACAAGGCACTCCCCTTGTTGCCGCAGCCAGTAACGAAATCCTCGGCGTCGACATATCGAGTGACGTGCAGTTTCGTGGTCACTTGGAAGAGAAGGCCAATTTCGCCTCTAAAAAGCTTGGCGTGCTCAGCAGAGCGGGACAGTATTTCATGCCAGCACACCACCTGCAACTTTACAAGGCGCATGTTCGGCTTCACATAGAATACTGTTCCCATCTCTGGGCTGGGCCTCCCCATTGCCAGCTCCTTCCACTTGACCGCATCCAGCGCAGCGCGGCTCGAATCGTGGACGAATGAGTCCTTTCCGATCGGCTCGATTCCAGCCGCTCAATTTCACCGTCGCACATCGCGACAAAACTCGCGATTCCATCCATACCATCTTCTTTTTCTTCCTCGCACTTGTTCCTAGATTATTTATTATTAATTGATTACCACCAGCGAATTTTTCGGACCTACACGACTTAGGGACCTTCAAGAAAAGAGCCTACTCCCTTTTAAAAGGCCGGCAACGCATCTGCAATTCCCCTGATGTTGCAGTTGTTCATGGGTTAGCTGCATGCTCGTTTGCCCCCTCTCCGTTGTTGCAGTTGTTTTTATGTTACGCTGTCAATTATACAATATTCAAAATATCAACTCCGAAATATCAGGGCCATGAAATGGAGCAACGAATAATTTGTGTGAGTAAAATATAGGTTATAGCCCAATAAAGCGGTTGGACTTCACGCAAAAATGTTATGTCAATGTAAATATAGCATTTTTAATCTAGACTTCAATCGCTTAGGTTAATTAAAAGATTTTGGTTATGATATTTTTGCTTTATATTACACTACGACATACATATTACACAGTCTCTTTTTATATTAACCCTTTTAGACCTGGCGTGCACAATTGAGGACATTACTAATTTTTGAACTATCCCATTAAAATAAAATTTTTCGTAGATGAAACCTACTGTTACCGCTTAAGGACATTACAAGCTACGAAAATCTTTACTACTAACGCCATCTATGGCCACGTGTTTGCACTATTTTGACAGTTTTGACCAGTAGTTCGACGAGCTTGGAGGTGTGTAGGTAAGTGATTTATTTTACTATGAAATCTTGAGTTTTTACGTTAGTTACACCTTGAAATAAATGTATATTGATAAGTTATAGTGTATAAATATAGAAAAAAGTGGGTTACCTACAAATATTTAGATATTTGTCCAATAAATCGTGATTATTCCTTATGTCCCCAAACGTGGACAAGCGGTTTTAACTACATATTTTATCGTAACGTTTATAGGCTTCAACAGTTGAATAAATTTTAGATTTTATTACGCATATTAGTAAGTAGTATTAATTAATTTTGTGGTAAAATATTAATTTTAATATTCTACCATATTCTATTCTCTTTCAGATGATACCTACTCTTTGAATATGTTCTCAAGGGATTCATTGAAGGCGCTGCAAAATGGTCAGTAACAGTCTTGGCCGAGATTCCAATTGTGTTCGGTTAAGTGCCAATGTAATAATTCAGAATCAAAGAGAGTTCATACCTACACTTGACTCGCCTGGCGAATATGGATATGATAGCGAAGGTGAAGTTAGGTCTATCTCCGATTTTGAGCCTGAGCCTGATGAGTTAGGAGAACAATCTGGTTCTCTCGAGGAAAAACAATCCACATCAAATAAAGACTATCTTACACCTAAACAAAACATAAAATGGTGGCACAGACAAATCGTAAACGAAATACCAACGGATTTTCTCCCACCTATCGCAATTGATCCCATCGTGAAAGAACCTCTGGATTAATATTATAAGTATTATCCTAAAGAGTTATTTTCTCAAATGGCTGATATGACCAACTTATGTGCAGTACAGTCAAGAAGACCCAGATTTCGGCCCACGACCAGTAAATAAATCTTATTTGGCTTGCACATGGCTACAGGAGTATTCAATTATCCCGTATTGCGAATGTACTGGGAAACGAACGTTAGCATTTCCCTTTTTACAGAAAATATGACAAGAGACAGATTTTTTGAGCTTCGAAATAATTTACATCTAGTAGATAATATGAACAAGCCTTCAAATTGCAATGACGTATATTATAAAGTAAGACCCATATATGACGCAATTAGAAACCAATGCCTTCAACTACCGCTGGAAAAGGAACTATGCGTTGACGAACAAATAGTTCCTTTTACTGGAAAGCACACTGCAAAGTAGTATGTGAAAGGCAAATCTTGTCCATGGGGTATCAAGCTTTTTTATTTGTGCGGGAAAACTAGCCGGGCATACGATTTTCTTATTTATCAAAGTTCCACTCCTGGATAGGATAAAACACTCATAAAAAAAGGTTTCGGCGCATCTGTAGTATTGCATCTAATAAAAAGAGTCAGTGAGAATTGTGGCCATGAGTTATACTGCGATAACTATTTCTCATCCTATCACATGCTGCAAATTTTAAAACGCAAAGGCATAATGGCTACCTGCACAGCTCGTATCAATAGATTTGTAAACCCTTCATTGCTCAGTGATAAACATATAAAAAAGAAACCAAGGGGATTTGCTCAAGAGGTTTGCAGTACTGATGGCGATGTTACAGTTGTCAAGTGATTAGATAACAATCCAGCCAATTTAGCATCCAACTTCATCGGCATAGGAGAAACGGACTTGGTAAAGAGGTGGTCAAAAACAGAGAAAAAATTCATAGAAGTTGAGAGGCCTGAAATCGTGAGAAAATATAATCACGCGATGGGAGGTGTTGATCTGCTAGATCAATTGATGAGTTATTACAGAACTTTCATCAAATCGAAGAAGTGGCCCTTGCGTATGATCTTTCATGCGTCTGATCTGGCAGTCGTGCAAGCCTTTCGAGACTACGACATAGACAACGACTTGCTCGGAATACCGAAGGCGAAAAGACTCTCTCTTCTGCGTTTTCGCCGAAGACTGTCCGATGCTCTAATTTTGTGCAACAAAATGAATGTCGCGAAACGAGGTCGACCAAGCAGTAACAGCCCTATCCCAACAGTTTTTTTTAATAGGATAGAGTGACAAACGAGCACACAGTTCACCTGATGGTAAGTGGTTGCTGTGACCCATAGACATCTACATCTATCCTAAATAAAGAATCAAAATGCTCCTAAAGTTCAATCAAGTTACTCCAAGAAGACCAGGAGAAATGCGCCCATCTACTGAAGTTGCTCGTGATGGTGTAGGTCATTTTCCTGCCCACGATGATGGGTCTGGAACACGTTGCAAATTAGTGGGTTGCAAAGGAAAATCCCACATCACTTGCGTGAAATGTAAAGTGCACTTGTGTCTCACTAAAAACAAAAATTGTTTTCTAGTTTTTCTTTCATAACCCAAGTTTCTAAAATTTAGTTAGAAGTTTTTGTTAGAAGATTCCTTATTCTTTCGTTTTTATTTATTATGTTGTTTAAAAACTAAGAAGTAAGAATTTAATTTTGTTATTATTTCATACTTTTATATAAAAAATATTATATCTTTTACGTTTTTTATTGCATTATCAAATAATAAAAAAATAATGTAATTAATAAATACATTATTTTTTACAATCACTTTAGCCGAATGTCCACATTTGAGCACATAAAGAAAATAGCTTTTTTCTCAGTAATTATTTTACTAACCCCTATTATTTTATTGTTTTCACACTCAATTAGGCGTAAATTAATCGAAAAAAAAATCAACAGTAACATACACTTCGAAACAAAAAAATCAGGTCTGAAAGGGTTAAATTAATAGTGTCGCGTGTGTCAGGCTTTTCAATAAATTTATTTGTTATTTTATGTAAGAGGTATTTTAAGGAGGCTTTTCTACAAAGTCTTCCAGAAAATAAAATGCTTTTATTTCTGCTTTGACCTCAATATTCTCGTGTTATTATAAAATTCTTAAATGCACAAAAATTTGTTGATACAAAGGCGAACTATATGCAAAAAAAAAAATATATCTTTGGTAGTGTAATGAGAGCTGTAGATAGAGTAGTAATATTACAAGCAATTATTTATTACAATATTAAGTAATATCATCACCATAATCATCACTGCCCGTCACAAGCCCAATGCTGACTACAAGCCTCTCCCTTAGATTGCCACTAGCATGGTCCACAGGATCCATCGGTACCCTGCGTGTTTTATTGGATCGTCACTTCATCCAGCGGGAGGTTGTCCAACTTTAGATGCCACAATGCTGCCACTCGAGAATATTCATTACCCATCGGTTGTCGGTTCTTTCAGCTACATAGTCGATCCACGAGCGATGTTAATTACTCTTATAGTAACATAGTAGTTAATACATAGATAATCAGTTCCTATACAGCCAATTCCATTCCACTGCCGAACATAAGCGTCCTCCATAGATTTTCTCAAAGGGCAACCTCCTATTTGCCATAGTTGCCACCGTTGCCGCTTGGCAAGTGAGCTGGCAGCCGCAGTTTTTTTAACTTTAGTATTTTTTGGAAGCCGCTGCTTCCCATCTCCTGATTTGTTTCCCTCCGTAGCCTCTTACGACACCCACGGGATGGTACTGAGTAGTGGATATTCTTACACCTCCACTACACGGTAATATATAGTTAATATTCATTATAAAATTAATTAAAACCAAACGATGAGTTGAAAGGTTTAATTAATACTTATCATATTAAGTACGCAGTTGGTAAACGGAGACAAAAAATCTCTTCACTGATGGTGCTGCTATTAGTGTTAAGGGATTTAGGCATATATTTTTTTTACAGAATTAAGAGTGACAAACTAGCATATAAGTCAATTGTAAATAAGTAAATAATGTGGCCTATAGACACCTACATAGAATCCTTCGTCAACCATTAAAATGCAGTGTGTTATCTCTCCTTAAGACGGAAAATGAAATGTCTCGTTACCAATAAAAACACTCACCATAGGAAACTCAGTAGCAGTTGCTATTTTACGCTCGTATTCTGTGATAGCTTGGTCCTTCTCCGATTGAGCCGACACATTCGTACCGCAGCCATAATACAACTACAGCGTGGCTCTACTACGTAAAGATATAAAAAATAACTTTTATGTCAAATAAAATCTTAATCCTCAGAAGTGACAAAGTATCTGTGGCCTTCTTTGTTGCGATGTTGATATAAGTTGCAGGTGTCCATGGGCTACAGTAGCTATTTACAATCAAGTAGACTGTAAATTCGTTTGTCGCTTGAAGTAATAAAAAATCAAATAACGCAAATATAGCACCTTTATATTTCCACATAAATTAGATCACTCAAATAAAGCTACACTAAGAAACATTTTAATATATCCAAATATATTTATTTATTTGAAGGAGGTATCGTAATTATATAAGTAAACCAGGACCTCATAAAATGACAATGACCGCGGGACCTCGACCTATGTTATTGGACATTTATTTATTGTAATGTGTGACATTAAAGGCTATTATCTATTACTCCTTAAAATTATTCTTCTCTTATTAATGTTGTTTCTTATTTTTTTTTATAGATAACTAAAAACATGTGACCTACAACGTAGCTGTAAGCAAGGAGATTGTAGTAATTACAGCATCACTTATTACATATTCTGCTCATAATCTTGGCTTAATTACTTGCCTAAAATTATTAGAAAGTTCATATTTCGTTCCTCAGGGTAAACTTATTAAGCTTCAATTTATAGCAATGGAAAATATCTCAATTATAATGCCGAATAAAGTTTTCTGCTAAGGGAATAAAATACCCGCAATCCTATTTCATTTGCATCAAAATTTAATTATAAAATATATACTAAACGTTTCATTTAATATACAGAAGAGGCAAATATAAACGATCCTTGTTATTTTCCTGTACATAGGAGAGTATTGAGTAAAGTAGGTTTTTCGATAAACCTCAGAACCAATTTCCTTGTAGCGTGAGTCAAGGATATAGTTAATAGAATGTCACAACAGTATAAAACGGATGAGATCGATCGATTTTGTATTCACATCAAGAATAAGTCAAAGATTAACATTTTACTAATGAAAACCTTTTATACAAGTGCTTTAAGTATTACATTTTAGCTTGAAAGAAGTGAGGTTTATTTATCGTAACAGAAAAAACAGGTTCCTTTCAACAAAAAACTTTTTTATGTAATTAGGGTGTCAGATGAGCACAATTTCCAACTAATGGTAAGTGCTTGATGTCGATAATAGATATCTACATCTATTCTCGATTTAAGAATCTAAATGCAGATGCGACCTCTGAGGACTGAGATGGAAAGCCTCGCTTTCAGTCAAAAGAGATCTTTTTCTCCCGTTCTCTACACTCACCATACAACATACAGCGGCATTAAACTTCTCGATCTCGAGATAAGCGAGGTCGAGCCATTAATGCTACATCCATTGTATAGCTGCAATATGGCTCTACCATTTATAAAACCTACTTAATTGTTTAATTACCACAAGTGATCAATGTACTAAAATATGGGTGAAATAGCTTGGATTAAGTCTTTTGTCTTCTTTCTTGGTAGGTGACCTTAGATGAAAAATGTTAGCATCTCTAATACCAGTTCTCATCAAATGGCAATGTTGTGATATTCGAACATTACCGTTGAACTGGAAAACCGTTAAAAAGTTAAATTGTGATTATGGACCTAGTGCTTGCAACATTATGTAAACTGAAAAAATGCAATTTATAACTGATGCAATAAAATAAGCCAAATATTAACTATTTTATGGCATTTAAAGTTTATTGAAAGTTTACTTTTGTAGTGTGTGTGTGGCCAAAATTATCATTAATCTGTAGTGAAATCTGGAGATAAGCAAGCAAGTGGAAGAGATTGAAATAGTTCCATAGCAAGAGTAATAAAAACAGGACAGATATAACAAGAACAGGAGGCTCATTTTCAAGACCAACTTCCTCAATTTTGGACCAGGCTTCTACAAGTATAACTTCAAAGTGACAGAAACAAGTGGAACAGTTTACTAACTGTATCCATTATAGAGCACTTCTAAAGCCGGTTATCAGAATCATAAGTCTTATTACAAAATATAGTTTATTGAGAGTCTCGGGCTTAAAAAAATATTTGTAACAAGAGAAAACCTTAGCTGCGGCACCACAATGTTTATCAAAGACAGCAAATATATATGTATATCATACTTTACATTTTAGTTCGCTTACTCTCGTCGCACTGCCCGCTAAACGGGCCAACATTTATATATATATCTATGGACGTTTCCCTGTGATCTCCATTCATTTATCAATTACAGCCTACAAAAATCCACTGCTGAACTTACGTTGACATAGTTGAACCTATGGCAGGCAGATTAGCAATCACAGTTTTTATTATTTTGAGTTATTATTAAAAATATTCTGCTGCTACTTCTTTTTCAGTTTTACTATGTTGCCTCTTACGAAACCCATGGGACGATATGGGGTAGTGGATATTCTTACACCGCCTGTCTATTATGTGTCGTGCTGTGATTTGTTTGACATTTATGCTCGATCTTATGTTTTGATAACATTATTAATAATTTTATATCTGTTTTTAAATTTCTTGTCGTTTTTATTTTAATTTACTGATAGTCCCCTGGCTTGACTGGATACTCCTGGGCAGTTAAGGAACACCACTTCTACTATTAAGAAAATATTGTCGCTTAGAAAAAAACATTATTCTGTATAATATATAATACCTAATAAAAACCTTTAATATTTTTATGGAGTGAAGGGTAAACAAGTTGCATGACTACTATATTTTTATTATTCTCTTTGATTTATTATTGTTGACGCTTTGAGATTCTATTGACAAAGTAAACAAAGTAATTAAGCCGGCGTCTCTTTGCTTGCCAATCAATGATTGGTTAACATGATTCATGTAAAATGACAATTGAAGCACTTATGTAGGTAACAAATAAAGATATTCGATCATCGGTTCTATTAGTTTATATACATCTATTTAAGTTTTCTTTTTCGACTATAAAATATTCAAAAAATGGGTGTGTCGCAGAAACTGTCGAACCCTGATTCTTCTTCTTCATCAGAAGGTACAATTCTACTGCTGTACATAGGTTTATCCCTGGACATGGATTCTAGAGGGAATATGTCTGAATCTTCAGGCTTCGGTGAAGGATTGACGATTGCAGTACTAGGAAACCATAAAATCTAAGGTAAACGCTCAGCCCCTAAGTCATTATGACTAGTAGATATTTAAATACATACTAATTTATCGCTTGTGCTCGTAGCCACTCTGTCGCTTGAAGCTTTTTAAGAAAGTTAAAAGCTGGAGGTAGTTTGTTTTAAACACTTTAGTTGAACACCTTAGTCAACGAAATAATCGTATCTGCTGCAAAGCGCATGTCTTGATATTATATCTTTTCAGCAAGAGAATATACAATACGAACCTAAAGATACGAGCACCCGATTCTACGATAATTAATTTTCCTGATGATAGCATTCGTAGCAATCAAAGAACAATCTCCATATTATGGGAGAAGCTACAGTACAATGAAAATTTCAAAAGCTGAAAAATGATTACTTTTTGGACATTGTGATTTCAATAAAAGTCTCGACTTAATTTAATTTCTTTAATAGGCAGATAAAAAAAATTTTTTAAATGTTCTTACCAATAGGACGTCGGTATTTCATATAGTTTGACAACTGGAACGTGGAACACTTGTAAACGCTTTGACCTTTCACGGTTACCAGGCGAGCAATAGCATACTTTGCAGTAAAAATAAAATGTCTTGCTAACTTTAATAGATGACATACAACGTCGAGTTTCTTTATATAATATTTTCTATTAAAATCGGAATATACTTTACAAACATCTCCCGTTTTTGACATATTTATTTTATTGTGTAAATTATTCATGGTAGAGCCACGCTGCAGCGTATTATGGTCACAGCACTAATGACTTAACTGAGGAAGGATTACGCTACGATTTATGATGCTATTTCACGCTGGTATTTACATCGAACACAAGTGTGAAATAGCATTATAAATGTGCTATGAGGTGAATGACGAAAGCTGGAGACCATCTTAATTAGTAACTAGGCATTTCTTCTTAGTACTCCGTGGTGACAACGCATCTACATTTCGATTTGTAGGTTTGTTAGTAAGTTTCTAGATTCGCATCAGGTGAATTTAATACTCGTCTATACTTCTATAACCGTGTCAATTATTTCATAAATAACCTTCATAATGTCGAAAGCATGATAGCATCATTAGTGCAGGAGATAAAAATGGGCCACAGCTGAATAAGTTGATACAGATGCACTCATTTTTAACATGTACCTGCCCGTAACAAGGATAAAATAGCAAAGATACGAAGATAATTACAACTTAATAAATCAATAATACCATAAAAGCATGCAAAAATCAACGTCTCGTGAAGTAATAACCAGCGGGATTTGCCAAGTTGACTTGTAATCGTTAATGCTAATACAAAACTATAATAATTAATTGAAATGACGTATCAACATAATTAAGTAATAATAGTAAGATAATTCTCAACGTTGATGTCCTCCTCGAGATCGAATTAAAGCCACAGCGACTAGTCTCTTTTTTTATTATTAAACTAGGCTCACTTTTCACCTCCACCTGGCCCGAGGGCGAGTTTGCCCAGGAGAGGCCTGTTAACACACACCTTGAAGAGGTTAAGGTTATATGCACTTGGAAAAACAGGCGCTGGCAGGGCATTCTACTCCTTAGCTGTGCGCATTATAAAAGATGAGTTATAGCGCTTAGTGCGAATATTCGGAATATCAACCAAGTGTGGATGATAACTCGCAGTACAACTAGTATTCCGGTAGGAGAATAAAGATAGCGGTATGAGCTTAAGAAGCTCACGGGCACACTCTCCGAAGTACAATCTGTAGAAGACCGACAAATAAGCAACTTGGCGGCGGTGAGCTAAGCTGTGAAGCTTATATTCCACGAGATTTTTGTCGACGATAAGCCTCTTGGCTCTGCGTTGCACTAAGTCGAGTGTGGCAGGTTCATAATTTGCTGAGCCATCCCAAAGGTGACTACAATACTCTATGCATGTTCGGACTTGAGCTTTGTATAAAGTTAGAAGCTGTCCAGGCGTGAAGTAACGCTTCACCTTGTTTAAAATATCTTTGGCCGCAGTTTGTGCTTTCGACTCAATGTTGGCGCCAAAGTTGAATTTAGCACTCAACTTTATGCCGAAAAACTCGAGATGATCAGTAACCTCTACAGATGTACGTCGGAAAGTAGGAGTCAAACTAAATGGACTCCGTTTTGCGTAGAATAGATAGGCCTGCGTTTTGGCGGCGTTGAAAGTGACCGGGTTTTCATCACCCCACTAGGAGACGAGACTTAAGGTCGCATTTATCCGCTTCATCATGGCCCCTCTGAGTCAATGTATTACTGCCCCTCCATCTTTTGCACTGGATATGAATCTCTCTGTGACTGTGCTGTTATCTGCATACCCAACAATACCTGGTAGAAGTAGGTCATTGATGTGCAGCAGGAAAAGAGTCGCAGAGAGAACAGACCCCTTAGGAACTCCAGCATTAATATACATTAGGTCAGAAGAGCAGCCATCTATGACTACCCTGATCGACCGTTCACTCAGAAGGTCAGCTATCTAGTTGCAAAATTCGGCGGGGATGCCGTAAGCAGTGCCGTAAGCAGGAAGCTCACTCAGCAGACTTGCGCGCCAAACACTGTCAAAAGCCTTCGAGATATCGAGTGAAACTGCTAAAGCCCCACCGTTCTTCTCGATGGCCTCACCCCAAAAGTGCGTGACATACACAAGAAGATCCCCAATCGACCATCCCCGGCGGAAGCCATATTGATGGTCACTGAGGAGTCATTTGTTTCAAGGTATGTCAGCACCTTACTGTTCAATACCCTTTCCATAACTTTACAGAGTATGGAGGTGATGGCGATTGGTCGATAATTACAGGGATCGGCACGACTACCCTTCTTGGGTACTGGTTATACATTGGCAAGCTTCCAAGATTTGGGCATCGTTCGAGTTTTAAGAGAGAGGCGGTACAGGCGCATCAGTACAGGAGAAACCTCAGGTGCACAATGCTTAATTACCCTGCAGGAATACCATCAGGTCCACTGGCCTTGTTCACGTCTAGGTTTTGTAAAGCTATACGTACCTCTTTCGTATGAATTGTTATCTTCGGCATCGAAGAATCACAGCGAAGTAGGGTTCGCTGTTGTTTAGAGCCAGCATCTAGACGAAAATTGCTCGCAAACAGAGATGCAAATAAATTTGCTTTCTCAGTCACGGAGTTAGCCAGTGTAACATCAGGTTTTTGCGAGCCTCAGCACGAACACAAACCACATTATACCAGAGCCGAGCTTTGTGACCGAGCGATGTCGGAGAACAGAAGTAAATATTCCATTCCCTGCCTATCACATCCGCAACTGCATCGGCAGAGCAGGAGGGTTCATCCGAACAGAAGCACATTTTTGCCACGGATAGGATGCAAAAAAGTACCGCATCTCATCCCAGTCTGCTGACTTGTATCACCATACTCTCCTTGTGCCGGTGGACAGTCATCCGGAGGAGAGATGACCGATACGGATTTCAACAGACAGTGATCTGAGGATCCCAGCGAAGCTGAGACAGATATCATGTCCCTCTCTAGGTCTTTTGTCAGCAGAAGCTCCAAGCAATTGGGTGTATGTCCGGCTACATCTGGTACCCGTGTCACTACTTGAACTAGCTGAATGAGATTTGCGCGCCTCTCTCTCAGCATGGTCGGTTTTCTCATAAATATAGGAACAACCACTTTTTGTGGTGGGCATTAAAATCCCCGAGAAAAACCAACACCGCAAACGGATACCGTTGTTGGGCTTTATCTGCCATCTCTGTCAGATGTTCAATGAACCTGGTCGTCTCCTGGTCTCCGCTGTGCGATCGATAGACACTGGCATAGAGGGTTTTCTCTACACTAGTGTCCACCTAAAGCCATATTGTAGATAACCCTGAAACCTCCAAGCAACGGAGACGCTGACAGCAAATGTCGTCGCGGACGTACACACAGACCCCAGCGCGCTGTTTAAACATATGTTCAAGCGAGTAACCTGAAAAGTTGAGGTACGCTACGTCAGACAGAGATGCTATCTGCGTCTCCGTTAAGAAGAATAACTGCGGCTTCTCGGTCTCGATGTGATGGTGGACCGGATTGAGCTTAGTGTGCAACCCTCTGATGTTCGTGAAGTGCACTTTAAGCGTGTCTATGCGTGCATAAAAGTCTTAACGGAGACTAGCCATCTGCGCAGGATAGGATAATAGTACATGAGTGTATGCGCAAACACAGGTGCACTCTTTATTCCCTAATTCTCAAAGTCCATTGGAAAAGCAAACCGACTCAATTGCAGAGAGATCAGGACCCATGGCTTTACGTGTTTTCCGAGGCACGGGGGTGTAACACCGCCAGCTTCCTGACTCCGGGCTGCTGAGAATTGCTCGACAAAAAAAAACCCGATAACTTATTTTGGCCCGACCCGGGATTCGAACTTAGGACCTCATTATCCAGTGAAGCAGTCGTTAAGCCATGTGACTGTCAAGCAACTCAACGTTAATACGTGGTAAAGCCATGTTACAAGTCGGCTCGAACGGGAAGGCCCACGCTCTCACAGAATACAATCGTAAAATAGCAGCTCAATGCTGCTGTGTTCCGTACGGTGAATAGAAAGAACCAGTGACCATTTTTACTCTTGTAAAAAATGAGGCATTCCATCTTAGTGTTCAGGGGTACCAACGCAACTGCATTTTGTTACCAATTAAGAATAGATGTAGATATCTATGAGCCACAGCATCTATTAACCATCAGGTGGACTGTGTGCTCTATTACTTATTCAATAAAGAAATTATTTATATATATTGCTATTAGCGTTAACGATTGTAGAAATATATCTCAGAAAATCTCGCAGGTCCTATTTAATACTCAGCATTAGACTACGTTGTACTTGGATCGAATAGAGTGCCATATGAAATAAATGTAAACATTATATAATAAATATCCAAACATTATAAAAAATAACAGGTCTATTACAGAATCATAATATAAAGTCATAGACTGCATTTTAGGGAAAAGGAAAACATAGTTATTATTTTGTTTATATTCCGAAACAACGTTGATTATTTTGTGCTTGACGATCACTGCTGTCCTATGGACGAAACTAAAATTTGTGTAGGAATATCGACTACAACTCAGATTTGAACAAAGATATCACGAATCAAATGTAAGGCAAGTTAATCTCGGTCAGACAAAACTACCAAATTTCAAAATTAAAATAAATAAAATTGTCTCACGACTGGGCATAGGTAGAGTGAGACTGGATGAACTTAGGCTGAGACTGGATTAATTTTTGTGAGGAAAATGGGAAAAATTCCGCCACGCTGATCCAGTGTGCGTTTGCCGGATTTCACATATCATCGAAATATTTTATACCTTAGTATAACTTCTTTTATTTCCATGCAAAATTCCTGAAGACATTTTCTCTCACCGTTTAACACGTGGTAAATCAGAACTCAAAATGGTAATTAACAATGCCATTGGTACCGGTGGGAATCAAACCCGTACTGCTCATATACTGTGAAATTTGCGGCAACAGCTATATAAAAATAAAGTATATTTAACAAAATAACAAAGATCTTGTTAGTAGTCAAATGAAAAGCGCAAAGTTCTTACATTAATTACCCTTTATTAAGGAGAAATTTGGTTAAATAAAGTTAGAAAAAGAGTTTAATTATACTAAGTTTCGGTTTCCCGAACCTTTACGATTTAATTTTGTTTATTAAACCTGTTAATTATCTAGAAACGAGAAAATAACAAACAGGAAAGAATCATAATTTGCACATTTTCAAGCTACATTATTTTTTACTTTTTATCTTTAATATACTTATGTGGTAATTTTAGTGGTTCTTAGCCAGCCTTACCCTGGTATTTGGTAGGTAGCGCTGCTGTTGAGATCCGCGAGAAGTCTGAGCGGATCGCTTGTTAATTCTGTAAATTTTCACTCTTTCAATTTTTTTGTTATAATAATAGAAATTAACGACAAATCAAGATTAGATACGAGTATGTGTCTTTTGTCTTTATTATTATCCCATGGGGATGAGTCGCTCGCGTCCGTAGGCTTCGACCACCTAACCCTAGGCCCACCTACACGTGTCCCCGGTGGTGCTAAACGAGCGACAAAGCCGAAAGGATAGACTGGCCTCGCCGTATGGTAGCGGCGTAAAATCTACCACCTTAGACCGCAATGAGCCAACACGTTAAAGGAATGGCCCGAGTTCCCGGCGCCCCTTTAATGGGGCAGGGTGCGAAGAATCTCCGGGAGTAAAACTGGCGACGAGGTTCGCCACCCGTCACGTTCTGTCTCCCGGAGAAGAAAAGTGGATTGCGGAGGCCCGTCTGGCTACGCTGAATGTATGGAGCAATGAATGATAAGATGGATGAAATATGAAATGATGAATGATAGAGGAATAGATGTGTTATGTGTAAATGAGACGAAACGAAGGGAAAGGATGCCACTGCACATGGCATGTATACCGCTTACTGGTCTGGTGTAGACGAGACCGAGCGGGCATGCCAGGAGTCGGTGTCATCCTTTCAGAAAGAATGGGTCAATGTGTGAAAGAGTATGAATGTGTGAGCCCAAGGCTGCTGTGGATACGAATGAAAGTGGGCTTAAAGAAGTTGTTTGTGCTAGGTGTACGCCCCAGACATGTCTAAGCCCACTTATATCCGAGAGCAGTTTTGGGACATGGTAAGATGGTGTTGATGAAATGTAAGGAAATGAAAATATCATTATGTTAGGAGATTTTAATGGAAGGGTTGGGGTGAAGAGGTCTGGTTATGAAAGGATGTTAGGAATGTTTGGCGACGAAAGTAAATGAGAATGGTGAAGACCTCTCGCCGTATGTGAGGAAAAGAATCTTTTGACGAATACTTTCTTTCGCCATAAGAGGATTCACATGTATACATGGGAAAGAGGTAATGATAGAAGCATGATAGATTTCATAATTGTGGATGAAAGAATGCGGAGCGCAGTGGTAGATACAAGAGTTTACCGGGGATCCAACGTAGGGACGGATCATTACCTGGTCTTATGCCGAATTAATGGTCTATTCAGGCGTTGGCGGCATCGGACATCTGTGTTCACCACTGCGTTACAACGTATAAGAACAGAGAGTTACAAGATGAAGGTGTGAAAGAGAAGTATAAATGTAGACTGAGGGAGAATATAAATGGTTTGAATGAAATATGTATGAATGATTTAGACCTGAAGACTGTATGGAATAATGTTAAGAAAGTTTTGGTGGATGCAGCCACCGAAGTATGTGGTGTGTAAGAGAACGAATGAAAGGAAAATAATACGTTGTGGTGGGATGATGAGATTCGGATGGAAGTTGAAGCAAAGAAGAGAGCATGGCTAGATTTACTGGCAACCAAAGCTGGTAATTCTGGCGGTATGAATGATGAGATTGAAAGAAAAAGGCAGACTTTAGACTTATAAATAAGAGAGTAAAAGAAGTTGTTGAAAGGAAAAGCAAGAAAGAACGGATAAGAATGATAGAAGGATATCTGATAACTTCCAGGCAAATATTAACATGTTCTGGAAACTCGTAAGAAATGCTAGGGGAAATTCAAAACAACCTAGAATGAATGCTATACGAGACGAGAATGGCTGTATGCTGAATGATGAAATTTCGAATTTAAAGGGATGGAAGGAATACTTTGAAAGCGTGTTTATGAGTGAAGGGTCGTCTGAATTAAGTCTAAAAGAAATCACGAAAGAAGTGGAGAGAGGTAGGAGATAAGTGTAGATGAAATAATGAAAGCAATGAAAAGCATGAAAGCAGGTAAGGCAGCCGGATATGATAGAGTATCACTGAAATGCTAAGGGCTGGAGAGGGAGGTGCAGGCCTGCTGTACACCTTGTTTAATTTATGTTGGGAACTGAAGCGGTACCGGAAGACTGGTGCAAAGCCGTTATAGTCCCAATATATAAAGGAAAAGGGTCACAGCAGGACTGTAAAACTACCGTGATCAGCTTGCTTAGCATTGTGGGTAAACTGTATGCTAAGGTGTTAATTGAAAGAGTTATGGAAGAAACTGATGGAAAAATTTGGGATGTGCAAGCTGGATTTAGAAAGGAATGGGTGTATGGATCAAGTATTTTCCATGCATGATTGCGGAGAAGTTTTGGCCAAAACCAGAAAGTTTTTGTGCTTTCATGGACTTGGAAAAGGCTTATGACAGAGTGGACAGGAATGTGTTATGGCGAACACTGAACTCATTTGGGTTGAGCGCTGGTTTGATACAGGCATTGAAGTCTCTATAGGACTCTAGTGCTTGTATCAGGATCAACGGGCCTACTCGACTGGTTTGGCATCCAAAAGGTGTCAGACAGGGATGTGTAGCTTCCCCCTGGCTGTTTAACCTATTTATGGACAGTTGTTTGCAAACTTTGAAAGTTGAAGAATGTGGGTTGAGAATGGGTGAGTTAACCGTCAAATGCCTTTTGTACGCAGATGATCAAGTCATATTTGCATCGTCGGCGGCCGAGTTGCAAATGATGGTTACTTTAATGAACCGATCATTAAAAGAAAGAGGTATGAAAGTGAACGCAAGTAAGACGAAAGTGATGGTTTTTGAAAGAGAAGAAAGTAAAACGTTATGTGAAATAAGAATAGAAGGGGAGTTGATTGAGCAAGTGGATGAGTTTGTATATTTGGGATGTTTATTTAGTAGGGATGGTAGATATGATAAGGATATAGAACGACGAGTGAACGCAGGAAATAGAGTGAATGGGGCTCTACATGCTATTGTGAAGAGTCAGAATGTGTCAAAAAAGGCACGTTTGGCAATTCACAATGCTGTGTTAGTCCCTACTTTAATGTATGGTAGTGAAAGTTGGGTCTGGCAGAAGAAGCATGAGAGTAGAATAAATGCTGTAGAAATGCGGTCATTAAGGAGTATGCTAGGGCTGAATCTGAATGACAGGGTGAGAAATAGTGTGATAAGAGAAAGTGTGGTTTGCAAGATGACGTTGTGACCAGGATTAAGAAAGGAATGCTTCGGTGGTTTGGTCATGTAGAAAGGATGAAAGAAGAAAGAGTGACAAAGCAAATTTATGCTGCTGAAGTGAACGGCAGAGTCGGAAAGGACGCCCAGAAGAAGGTTTATCGACCAAATTGGCGATATATTGAAATGGGCCAGATTAGGAGTACCTTAACCGACGAGCGTGTATGCGTAGATATATGGATGTAAAGGAGGCGAGAGAGGTGTGCCAGGATCGTGCCAAGTGGAAGTCCGTAGTCTCTGCCTACCCCTCTGGGTGACAGGCGTGAGTGTTTATGTAATGTTTGTATTATCCCACGATCTCAATTATTTTATCGGCAAAGCCGACAACCCCAAACGTCGTTTGTACCGACCTTAGTCCCCTTTTCACATTAATTTGTGTCCTTAATGGGATATATCATTAATTATTGAAAAAAAATCGTTTATTAATCAAAATAAAAACATGACCTGTAACGTTTATTCTTCATTTCATTATTTTCTACTTTTAATTTAAACTATAAGAATTTGGGCTTGTATATAAGGGCTCTTTATTAATTATGCAAAATTACAAGTGTACTACAACAACAAGTGTAAGTACAAAATATATTTTGATTCAAGGGGGAAATAGTTCGCGTAAGTTTGCAAACTGTCGTTGCGTCGCCCTTATCTTTTTTCGAATTTGAGCGACACAATGCCGTGTCTCGTGTTGTTGAGCATATTTACAATTGCTATTTTTAATATATTTTTTATAGAATAAGGGTGACAAGCAAGCACACAGTCCACTTGATGGTAAGTGGTTGCTGTGGCCCATAGACATCTATATCTATCCTAGTTTTCGAATCAAAATGCAGATGCGTTGTCAGCCGTGAGGACTAAGATGGAATGCCTCTTTTCCAGTAATAAGGGTCTCCGGTTCTCTACACTCACCATACGAAACACAGCAGCATTAAGCTGCTATTTTACGCTGGTATTCTGTGAGAGCGTGGTCCTTTCCCGGTTGAGCCGACTAATTCGTGCTACAACTTTACAATTAATATAGCTGCAGCATGGCTCTACCACATGTGATATATTGTATAATATATTAAAAACAAGCAGTAGCACCCTACTTCACCCTCAAAGGTGTTGAATTTTCTGAAATCCTTTCTAAAAAAAATTGTCTACGTCGAGCAATGAGTATAAATGCCGAATTTGAAGTCAATCGGGTGTATTGTTTTGGAGATCTCGTGATGAATGAATGAGTCAGTGATATTTCACTCATACGCTTATGTATATAAAGAATATTTATAACAATAATAAAAAACTAGAGAGGAAGCGAACTTTAAGTCTTAAAGGTTGCGTTTTACGAATTATGCCAGTGAGTGAAAAACCTTATGTGGCATAATTGGTTTGTATGTTACATACATATAAACATATGTATGTAATATGTGTATGTATGTAGTATGTATATAGTTTGTATGTTTCTTTCTGATTTTAAATATTGAAGTTGTTAGAACTTAATTTGCTTATTTTTACGTAATGAAATAAAATGATGTATCCTGTCCAGTTTGAAGAGCATCCCCAACCCTTCCCCAATTGCGTGCACTATCCCCGTTACCACCAATCCCAGCACAACCACTAGGAACGACACACTATCCACTGCATTTTGATTCGAAAACGAGACCAATATATTAAAGCCCTATATGTGAGAAAACATACTATTTAAAGTCGAAATGCCAACAACTAATGTTCACCCTAATTTACTTTAACAAAGAAAACTTGTCCATTCACTTACAAATCCCCTTACTATTTTATCAAAGCGGAAATTACGAAATAAGTAACGCTATTTTCCCTTTTTGTCACGGGTAAATTTGTTTCATAAATGAAACTAATATTTCACTTTAATCAGAGATTGACAAATTGTTTTTTTATTTATAAAATAGGCCAATATTGCGACGGTTGCGGCCTAAGATTTATTGCACTAACTTAAAAGTATTAACTATTTATTAATCAAATTTAATATTAATTATTTTTTGTTTGCCGTTTAGTGGCTGTGTGTGGCTATTGTCAGAACTGAACAAAAAATAATAAATATTAAAATTTATTAATAAATAATTAATACTTTTAAGTTAACGCAGTAAATCTTAGGCCGCAACCGTCGTAATCTTCGCCTATTTTTTGAATAAAAAAATTTGAATAATTTGTCAATCTCTGATCAAAGCAAATATTAGTTTCAATCATAAAACAAATTTGCCCGTGACAAAGAGGAAAATAGAGTTACTTACTTCGTAATTTCCCTTTTGAGAAAATAGTAAGGAGATTTACAAGTGAATGGACAAGTTTCCTTTCTTAAAGTAGATTAGGGTGAGCATTAGTTGTTGGCATTTCGACTTTAAATAATATGTTTTCTCACATATAGGGCTTTAATATATTGGTCTTTGAAGAGGATTATATAATGGTCTTTGAAAAGGAAGATTTAATTTATATTGATAACAATAATTTACAAATAATTTGTAAAGCACTATTTCAAATTTTGTTAGCATTTATACTATACATTTCGGAGAGTGTGTGCAGGAATCGGATGACTTAATTAATTCCTATCTGTGCAAAGGAGTGGAATGATTTGCCAGCATCTGTCTTTCCACCCGATTATTACGGTATCTTCAAAGCAAGAACGAATAGGCTTATGTTGAGCTAAGTAATGTAAATAAATCTAATTTTAACAAATTCTGACTCGAATCCAACAACTACTTTACAGTTGTACCCAAATCATTTAAAGTACAATCCTCATCTTTAAAAAATTAAATCTTCCTAAAGTTTTTATCATTTGTTATAATCGTCACACACATTTAGATAGTGGAGTAGTTGCTATGCTAGTGTTGAGCGCCACTATTAATGCCTGATACATGGCAACACTCGTTACCACTAGCGCCCTCTAGTATCGAGTAGCAGAACTAAGAGTCAAGTTCCTTCTAGAAATTTCTATGGAAGAACTTTCTCGAACTATCGACACCTAGTCAATCGAGACCGATATCTACTCGAACATTCTAGATGTTTCTACAGTAGAAGGTTCTGGAAACTATCTGAGGCCCTATATAAGGCCGGTATAGACCGCGACCGGGTCGGTATTGAATTGGCGATACAAGCGAATGCTTTGAAGCGATACAACTGCGAATTAAAGTGATCAGTAGTATAATTGTGTTTTGCTATTAGTGTGATTTTAAGTTGTAATTAGTGGTCTGCAATTAAAGTGTCAATTTTGGTAATTCACTCGGCATATTTTAATTTTCTCGAACCCCAAGCTCGTAACACTATGCTACTGATATTTCACAAGTGGCACTAATAACTACTGAATATGTCATTAATTTTAAATAAACATCTTCGGAATATTTTTGTATGTTTTCACAAATTTTTTCAATTCTTTCTTGGGAAAATGATTAATGAACTTTATAAAAAATCGCATTTCATTCTAAGAATAATCATTCAAATTTAAAAACAAAAGAATTATTTGTCGAGTTTCGGACGAAAATTCGGTTAGAATGACGAAGGAGGCTTATTATGTACGAAATCGCCTAAATTCTTTTCATTTCGCGCTCTCCAGAAGGCACACATTTGTCATCGCGGAAGTTTGCAGAAGCGCTACGAATGCCGCGTAAATTAAAGAACAATTCTTCTCAACTCTTCGCTGAAAATATTTTTAATAGTCTTAATTTGAGGCGAGGAATTCATTACTTGTTATGAAATTAACGCTCTTCTCTTAATTTATGATTAAATGTATATATGCAGTAATTTTTAAAGCGTATAATTCTTTACATTTTTCTTATTCTAGTATCTTATACGACTAGTTTGGCGGATCTTTATTAGTCTGTCTGTCAACAATCTACCGCTAGACGTGGAAATATTCCAATTTAAAATATCATAATCGATATTAGTAAGCAAATTGCGATAACAGTACCACCATTGCCAATTCATACTTTTGACGCTGCTCTTTATTTGGATGATCATTATTCTAAATGTTGAAAGCCATGAGACGTTTTTGATTATAAGCCACCTCCTTTACGTATTAACAATTTTTAATTTTATAATTAAAATAAAATTTGTTTTAACAAGAAAATACCAAACAAGTTGTTTGCATTTTATTTACATTTTTTTAGAATATAGGTGACAAATGATCACACAGCCCACCTTATGGTAAGTTTGAGGACCAGGCACTTAAACTGAGGTTCTCGCTATTGCTTTAATATACCATTGAGGGAACATGTCTCGTTATATCTTCATAAATCAAAATCCTCAATAATGGTGAAAGGCTTTAAATTGCACCTGTTTTTTTTTTGTATTCAAGACACTTAAGGTGAAATCGTTGCCTGAATAACCTACCATAAACGTAACATAAACATTTATCAATAGGGGTAGGCAGAAACTAGGCACTTTCATTTGGCATGGTCCAGAAACTTCTCTACCATCTCCTTCACGTCCATATACTCGTACTTACGCATACATGCTCGTCGGTTAAGGGTATGCTTAATTTGGTCCATCTTAAAGATATCGTCAATTCGGTCGATTAACTTTCACTAAGGGCGTCTCTTGTTGACTCTGCCACTCACTACTGCAATATAACTTTACTATATTACTCTTTCTACTGTTCTAGTGACCATAATCTCCATAGCACACGTGATTTGAAATAATTGCAACTTATTCTAGAACATGTTACTGTTGCCTCCAGAGGCAGTTTTCGTTATTTGTTAACCAAATGCTTGTACAATCTTCCACCAACTCCTATAAATATTAGTTCGCAGGCTTAATTTAAAGCACAGTAAAAAATATAACATCTTTTTAAAATTAAGAAAATAGTGTCAATACTTCTTGAATGATTTTATAGCATTGCCGCATTATAAATGCTAAATTAATGTAATTTTTATAAATCCTATCCCATATATTGCACCAATATAATACACTAGCGTATCACAATGTGAAGACAAAGAAGAAATAAAATAATTTCAAAACTTCTTGAACGATGTAATAGCATTGTCGCATATAATTGTAATTATTAGGAATATACCTATCCACTATTACTGCAACAATACCATACACTGACGTATCATAATGTGAAGAAAAAAAGAAAAAAAATAGTGTCAATACTCCTTGAATGACGTAATAGTATTGCCGCATTATAAATTTCATTTAAATGTTGTTTTTAGGAATATATCTATCCACTATTATTGCAACAATATATATCTATACACTGACGTGTCACAATGTAAAGTCGTTGATGAAGATGTGTCACAATGTGACGTCGTTGGTGAAGAAATGAATGATTGTGAAACGAATATTTAATCATAAATGCAATATCTCTGGTCTAGTTGTGTCATAGTTAATCCGCCTGCCAAGCTTAGGGATTAGGACTCCACATAATGGGACAGAATTGTGTCCAGCTATGGGCTTTTATGAGGCGATAAAGTAAAGTATAAATAAAGTAGAGATACGGCGTCTACGAAATAGTCGTACATTCTATGTACCATCTTCGCGATAAAATGGCAGTGTAAATGATGGAAAACATGTCTTACAGGTGCATTTGCGTTTTGATTACGACTAACGACATTTCGGGCACTCAACAACACACATCGTCGGCTTGAGGTGTATGACGTCCTCGTGTCATAGTTAACAACTTTCAACTAACGAACTCTTTCTTCTAGAACGAGCTTACAGTATCTTGAAGTTTTGCAGTAATATGCTTGGATTTGGATTTACATCAGTGCCTTCATATCAGCGATATGTTTTTAAGCGGGAATTATTTTTTTTAAATTAAACGCGATAAAATCTTTCTAATTAGTTTTATTCAATGTGTTATATTCGCATAAATATAAGAAACAATTATATGCATTTGCATTTCATTTGCGCACATAAAATATAATTCTACTGTCTTGAAAATATATGTGCAAACCTTGCTAAAATGTCTGGCGCCGGGATAAGGCTGTTTATCTATTATACTATCAATATTCAATGACCTATAATACGGGTTATGTTAGTAATTCGGAATCCTGATAACACCTTGAGCCACACTGTGTATAGAAAAAAGACCCATACAGATAGATCTTTAAACAGTGACTCTCAACACCATCCTTCACAGTTAGCTACCGTGGGTAAATCTTTGTTTCAGAGAGCACGAGGGATCTGTGACAGTAAACACCTGGCCGCCGAGCTCCAACACGTCGAGCAAGTTTTGCACGACAATAAGCTTCGGGTCCCGCGCCTACGTCACAGTGAATGAGTGAAGCCGGCCACAGTCGAGCGAGTGCCTGCTGTACTGCCATATGTCAGAGGTGTCACTGACAAGATTGGCTACATCCTGAAGCGTGCTTCCATTAAAACATACTTCAAGCCGCCGATGAAGATTAATCAGTTTTTACCATTAGTCAAGTGTAATGTCCCTCTGCAAGATGCAGTAGTGTACAAGCTTGATTGTGAATGTGGTCTCTCTTATATAGGACTAGCGGTCGCCCGCGGCTCCGCCCGCGTGGATGTCGGTTACCGCTGCAAAAAGCCTACCCAGGAAAGACACGGTCAGCAAACAAAATGATTCCCAGGTCAATTCACAGACACCGACACTAACATCGACGAAGCAGTCACTATCCGCAGGCTGAACAGATTTTCTTTCTGTGGATGTTATTTGTTAAGTCCCGGAGTGCAACCTGTTGTTTTAGGATAGAAAACTTAAGCTATTATTGTAGAGCTTCTCTATACACAACATTGGACGTTATATTATTTTCTGGTAACAAAATATACTGATGGTCGGGAGCCCCGACCCGTGATAGGGCAACGTAAAGTTGCCCATGCGTAAACATTCTTTTCGTAAATCAATTCCTACTAATTTGAATGTTTGGCCCTGGGATTTGTTTACCGTGAGGAAAGAAATTTTTACTGGAAATTGGAGCCTTTTGAAGGGTATAGGCAAATCAGTAGGGATCATGGGTATTCTTGGTATATGAGCTAATTCACCAGCTGCAGGGCCGGTGATAATCTTCGCAACTATTAAATTATCTTTTAGCTCCTTTATAAGAAGTCTCGTGCCATTACACATGTTGGGGGGTCTTAAATTTCTGAGAAGCATTATCGGCGTGCCAACTTTAACGACAGTTCATGAGGTGGAAGCCCAGCGGGGTTCAGAGAATTTAAAATTCCTGGGGTAGTGCACTGTCCTCGATGTTAGTGACGGTGTCTATGGATTTATAGCACTTAACTTCACCCGGTACTTTCTGCATAATTAAATTGTTTATTTCGTTGACTGTTTCATTCCTGGGAGAAACTATTGCTCTACAACACAGCCAACGAAAATCATTTTGATGTAAGTTTTCGATGTCGGAATATATAGCATCTATCAGATTATCTAAATTATAGACTATTTGCCCTAGAGACTCATCCAAAGTAACCGCATAATCGGTGCCCAAATTTAAAGATGGAAAATTCTTCTCCCAGTTTCAGCAGCTGTGTGGAAAATTGCTATGTATTTCCATGTAGATGAGCTCATATTAGTACGCAAATTCAAATGTTGAACAGATGTCCAAAGGTGAGACGATTTTAAACATGCCATAATATCTGCTCGCGTACCTTGTTGACGACAGGAAGCGTTTGTCGGAAATCTCCAGCAAATACAAAAGTGATACCACCCATGACATTAGCAGAGTTCGGAGATCTTTTAAAGTACGGTCCACGGCCTCCACATGAGCTCTATGACTCATGGTGCATTCATCCCATATTACCAACGACGCGTCTTGCAGCAACTTACCAAGAGGCCCATTTTCCGAATAGAGCACGTAGACCGTTGATCTAAAGATACGGATAGCGGGAGTTTAAACGTAGAGTGAGCAGTTTTCCTTCGTTCAAGAGAGTTGCAGCAATTCCTGACGAAGCAACTGCAATCGCTATCTTCCTGATTGCCGTATCTTAGCAAGTATCAATTTGCGAGAAAAGTCTTTCCGGTGCCTCCTGGTGCGTCCAAAAAATAATCTCCCATGTTATTGTTCACGCTGTCCACAATAGTCTCATAAGCATGTCTTTGATCTGGTACTAATTTTGGCACATTGTCATTAACAAACGCTGTTAGATCATTGCTGTTATACTGTTGTACCATTGTGTCAATAGTATTATTCTGGGTACGAACGGGAGAAGGTAATCCAAAATCACTTAAATTTTGTCGTTTAGTTCTAGAAGTTTGTTTTCTATTTCAATTAATACTCATTATAAATGACTTCAGTGAAGGGTGAAGTGTTATCCTGATTTTGTTGTCTGATACGATGTCTAATATCTTCACAGAACTGATCTTTGAAAGTATCCCATAACTTCAATGGTTCCGATAGTTGACAAAATAAAAGTATGACTACGGACAACCTTAGTTTTTGGACAATGTGATAACGAAGCTTCGCTTAAAGTACCCCAATGATCATCGTTTTCAAGTAAACCTCGGTCACGGCAAGCTGCTTGATACGTCTCTTTGACAATACCGTTTACAGTTTTAAGGTATGCAAATGAGGTCGGACCGCGTACGTGGTGCAGTAGAATCCTAAGATATAAACACTCTGATTGGGATGGATGTCTCGTAGACTCTACCTAAAGCGGCATCTTTTTATCCCCGGATGTCCAACTACATCTTCACCACGCTTCCTTCTAGTGAATGTATTATTTGCCCATGTATAGTATTGTGGGACTTCATGATACAGAAGAGTTTTCGCGAATTCATCTTCACAGAGAGCAAAAATGCCAGTAATGTGGTATTGCGTGGTTTTGGACAACTTGATGAGCTGTCCCTGGTGTAAATACACCCTTTGACCGTTCTCTAGATGAACAATGCACTACAGTAGGATGCCGCTCGTGAATGGGAAATTCAAATAAGCGCCAGACAGCTTCAGATGTGCTTATGTACCTGCTTTAAATAGTTTTCGACCTCATCGTGGGTTTCTAAGGCTAAAAGTTGCCTGATCTGAACCTTTATTTATATACTTACATATATATTTAATGGCTTGGACAGAGTGGCAATACTCCACGTTTATATGAGCGTTAAAAGTCTTACATAGTAGCGGGGAGTATGGAACAATCCACCTATTATCTATCGTCACCATGTTCTGATTTGTAGCGTAGTGTCCGACCGCCATTTCTGTATCGCGCCTACGATAAACTGGATACCCATCCTCTCCGGTCTGGGTATCGTTCATGAAACGGCGAGGTATATTTTTGTGCAGACACCGTTCTTCATGCATGGTGCAGCTAAATTATGTTCTCCGCAGGGTCCATGTACCATATTTTTAGTTATAATGTCGTGTAGTACCGGATCAATTTGTTGATCGGGTAGCTGTCGATCTCATCTGGTTGTATTTTAGTTTCTAGCCAGAACAGCAAATGACAATGAGGTAAACCGCGCTTTTGCCACTCCACACTTTCCATATAACATTTTACTACCGAATATCTGTTCTTTGACAAATAATTTGATGAATTTCTTCATCTTTAAATGAAATACACGTGAAATTATGTCATGACGGTCGAAAGACCGTTGTCCTGGTAGCAGCTCGGCTTTTATTTCAGGCCATTCGGGGTTACATGTAAAAGTGACAAATAAGTCAGGTCTACCATAATTTCGAACGTACGTCATCGCGTCCTGCGTTTTCTCGCATGAAACGCGGAGAACCTGTAAATGACGATGGCAATATGACATGTTGACCGATATTTGATGGGTCAACATTTGCGTCATGATTTAAGGTCTCTGAGATGAATGTAGTCATCAGCCCTCAGTCTTTGTTGATTCCGACAAATATAATTTAATCTTTCCGATATCATTTTCGCCATCATGTCAACACAATATTGACTAAATAAGTCTCTGTAATAATGTAACGGATTAAAAGAGTTAGTTCTAATCATTAATCTAAATGCATAAAATTGCATACACGAAACAGTTTTATTACGCGCAGAACCCTGCTGAGGATAGTCAAATAATAACTGTCTTCTCCTGTCACAAACATTATAGGATACTGTAGTGGATCATAGGACCGATGTAGCTCAGAAACTCTTTGAGCTGCCCGTCTCTACCGTGTAAGACTATATCCCTGGGACCTTTGTCTTCATCGACCAAGAGAACAGCTACCTCGTTTACAGTAGGAGCATTATATCTGCCTCTGTGTCTGTGGAGTGCGATCTGAATGAATAATTAACTTTAAATTATCTGAGGAGTTAAGTTCTAAGTTTTGTTTAAAACTTGTATGTACACGTTATGATTATTTAAAGCGGTCTGTAATTCGTGAATTAAATCCATTTTAAGGTTGGTGCGATGCTTGATCGCAACGATAACTGGTCTGCATCCGAAATAAAATATATTTGCAAGAACTGTGGGTTTTGGCCTGATGGTGGTAAAAGGCTACCAATTAGATGATACACTTGTCCTTCAATTTTAAAAGTGGGCATTTTCCTTCCTGATTTCTTTTGCGCCAAACGAAGTCATTTGAAAAGACTATTGTATTTACGTATGTTTGTTAAAATGCCCAGATAATGGATGGTTATTAGTCAAAAGATTTTTATTGGTTGTGGCGGCTCCTGTTAGGAAGACAACTTTACCTGAAGCAGCACATACCATTAGGTTCGTCCGCCCATTTCTTGGCAGAGCAGTTAGAGCAGATCTTATTCATGACCTGATTTGGACGGACGCTTGTTGTGCATAATCAAACTGCGGATCATATCTGAAAGCCAGTCTGTTGCTGTTAGCTAAAATTCGATTGCGAACTCTATTTGTGGACAACTGCTGTCTCTCTGCCTGAGCTCTAAGTCGCTGCAAACGCTCGACACTCGACTCTCTTTCGCGCAACTGAGAGTTCCTTATATTTTGTTCATGAAGACGTTGGGAACGCTCCAGGCTCGACTCTTGAGCGCGTAGCTCAGAGGTTCTCAAGCTTTGTACGGCAAGGCGTTGCGAACGCTCGACACTCGACTCTCGTTCGCGTAAGTCAGAGGTCCTTACATTTTGTTCATGAAGACGTTGGAACGCTCCAGCCTCGACTCTTGAGCGCGTAGCTCAGGGTTCTCAAGCTTTGTACGGCAAGGCGTTGCGAACGCTCGACACTCGACCTCGTTCGCGTAAGTCAGAGGTTCTTACATTTTGTTCATGAAGACGTTGGGAACGCTTCAGCCTCGACTCTCGTGCACGTAACTCAGAGGTTCTCAGATTTTGTTTTGCAAGGCGTTGTGAACGTTCGACACTCGACTCGTGCGCGTACTGAGAGTTTCTCTGATTTTGTTCAGCAAGGCGTTGTGAACGTTCAGGTGAAGATTCTCCCATACGACGTATTTTGCTGCCCGTGCTTGAGAACTATGTTTAAAGTTGAGACCTGGCTCTTAGGCATTTTCAAATGTTTAAGATAATGTTATTAGCGTAATATTCTAGCTCTAAAAGAACTGTTGGTTAGCCCTGAAAAGAACTGTTGGTAAGCCCTGAAAAGAACTGTTGGTTAGCCCTGAAAAGAACTGTTGTTTAGCTCTAAGAAGAACTGTTGTTTAGCTCTAAGAAGAACTGTTGTTTAGCTCTGAGAAGAACTTTTGCGTAGGTGTAGTTTAAAGAACGAAACCTAAAAAAAATCGCACGAAAATTATTAGACTTCACGCACGACCGCTGCGTAGGGAGCCGACCGCGCGACTGAGCCGCGCGGGTACCTTACTCATAGATCTAAACTCCCCCTCCCACACGCTCACCGGGCCTTGGTAACGCCTACTTCGCAACGGGCCGTGCAGCAGAAATCGTAATATTTTAATTTCGCTATAACTTCAGAACCAAACGTCCAATTTTAATCATTCAAAGACCAAATATTATTTACATTAACTGTACTTAGTGATGAAATAATTTATTTTGATAAGGATTAATAGCATGAGTAAAATAAACGCGTTTAAATGTAGTCCAAACAAAATCAAGATTTTCAATAAAAAATGGTTATTGTGCCTCACTCGACATAGATAGGTATAGTGTCGCGGACTTTTGTAGATATTTATAAGATCTACAATTACTTAGAACATTTTATGGTTCTATCTTTAATAGTTTAGGCAGGGTACGCAAAATAAGTAACTTTTTGGTTGATTTTTACACCTTGTGTCCGAAAACCTAATATCTTACGGAACCCTATTTTGTTCAAAATTAAATATAGCCTATATTACTCGTGGATAATGTAGCTTTCGAATGGTGAAAGAATTTTTAAAATCGGTCCAGTAGTTTATGAGCCTATTCATTACAATCAAACAAACAAACAAACAAACAAACAAACAAAGTTTTCCTCTTTATAATATTAGTGTAGATTAGTGTAGATGTAGATAAACTAAAACATCAATAAAAACCCGCGTTAAAGAACACATAGCTGATGTGAAAAATCGACACTCTGGGAAGTCTGCAGTCTGTGAACATGTACAGGATCGCCCCCGTCACTACATTAGATTTGATAGACCACAAATCCTCGCTAAAGAACACCGATTCCTTCCAAGGATGATTCGCGAGGCTATTGAAATCAAAAAACATCCTAATTTCAATAGAGAAGATGGCTGGGTGCTACCATCTGCTTGGGATCCTATAATTAATAAAATTAAATCCCAACCCAAGCATACAACCGCAAGACTTCAAGATACTGTAAGTTCATACTGCATAGATCGAAACAAAAATTAATAATTTTTAATCTGGAGGTAACCGTGGTTAACTATGACATTTTGACGTCAAATATCTCAGTCCCCCCCGTGACCATGGGTGCTGTAAAGTACTCGAAACGTCGGGAATATAAAATAAGTTAATATACGCGATAAAATCCGTAAAACTAGTTTTATTTAAATGTGTAGTGTTCGCGTAAATATAAGAAATCAGCATCTAATTCGTATCTAAGTATTTTTTTTTTAAAACACGAAAAAAAATGACCGAGCTTTAATAAAAAGAATACGGTAGGTAACATCGAAAAATATTATTCATATTTCATCAGTATGTAATTCGTATCTAAATATAATTTACAAAAAACACGATTTATAAAAAAAATACCGAGCATATCTCGGTCACCCAGGTACTTATGTTAACGCTCTAACAGTTAATTCATCAACATTTCTGAATTTTATTCCAACTACATAATTAATTAATTAATTTAGAAAGAATTAGTAGGCGGATCAACGATCGCTTTACCAGACATTCATTATTCATCATTCAATACAGCCTATCAAAATTCCACTGCTAACCAATAGCAGGCCTTAGTAGGCTTTCGATGAACAGGCCTCTCCCAAAGATTTTTTTATAGAATAAAGTGACAAGCGAGCACACAGTCCACCTAATGGTAAGGGGATGCTGCGGCCTAATGACATTCAATTACGAATCAAAATCGAAATGCGTTGTCACCCCTGACGGCTAAGATGGAATGCCTCGTTACCAGTAAAAATGGTCTCCGGTTCTCTACACTCACCATATGAAACACAGCAGCATTAAGCTGCTATTTCACGCTGGTATTTGGTGAGAGCGTGGTCCGACCCCGGTCGAGCCGATCCATTCGTTCTGCAGACATAATATGATAGCAGCATGACTCTACCACGTAAAAACCTTGTAAGTGTATTTTCCATAGTTGCCACGCTTGTTAGGCGGGTTGACGACCACATTTTTTATTATTATTCTAAGGCCGTCATCACGAACATGCTACATCCCGTCTCTTGTTTCAGTGTTATTCTGTCGCCTTCCCACGGGATTATTTGGGGCAGTGTAGTAGTGGCGTAAGGGACCTACATAATTTATACAATACGTATATTCTAGACAAAATTACATTTTTTCAGACTACAGTTGTCGGAAAATACTTCAAAGGTGATGTGATACATAAAGTAAATCTGTCGCGTTATTCATCCCTGTTTGGTAAACCCTGTTTAAAATGCATTTTTTTAACTCAAACTTGGATCGTAAAGTAAGTAGCGAAGGGTTAATGTTTTTGTATTCATTTTTAATAATGGTTTTGTTTAATGAATAATTAAATATTGCCATTTGAATATTTTACATAGCACAAGCTTTACAAAATATGGTGGCAGCGTATGGGAATTCATCACAATATTCTTTTCCGTGGGTACGATTAAAAATAAAAATGCGGTTGCCAACCTCCTTGCCAAGTGTGGTAAACATGACAAATATCCCTCTAATGAGTTAATCTATAGGGGAGGCATATGTTCAGGACTTTAATAGGCTGTAACGGTAAGGCTAACAGGATAAATGAAGCTGTCAATCCACTTCCCATTAGGAGGACTGTGTGCTCTTTTGCCGAAACTTCGCAGGTACAAGTCTTATGCAGACTCAACATTTGTGCAATTTTTTCAACTTATTTTTAAACATTCATACCACCAATACTCCCTGTATTTGTAATGGGAATAATACCGACTTCGCGTTATAACCTACTTTCGATCTTATAATACCGTAAGTGCATTAATAAGTACTAGTCCACGGTGCCGTGGCGCAATAGCTAAGCACTAATTTGCGGCATAAAAGGCCCGGGATTCGAATCTCGCATGGAACAGAATTGAATGGAATGGATACAGAAGAAAATCCTAGTGTGGAGGTAACGTTTTTATAATGAGAAAATAAATAAGAAATGCGAAACATCGGATATATTCGGTTAAGACAGTAAAAAGTATTGCTTGAAGCAACAACCTGCGTAGTCGATAGATTTCCGTATTCAGAGGTTAGGTCGGATCAGTAACCAGTTTGCAGAACGTCTAATATTAAAGTAATATTGTTTTAATAGTGTTTGTGTATTTTGACTTTTATAAAAAAACTCTATTAACATTAGTTATGTTGTAATTCTATAGCTTTTTATGTCTATACATTTACGTTTTAATTATTGAATTTAATTCACTCATAAAGCACAACGATAACTATTTAATCATGATAATTAATTTATTCGGGATATGGGCATCAGCATCTAAATGATAAAAACTCAAAATAATAAATAAATTTTTAAGCAATTCCGCTGCCAAATGTGGCACCTATAGCAAATATCCCCTACGAGGTAATCTAGGAAGGCCTATTTTCGGCAATGTTCCTTTGAAAGTGAATGGTAGAGACTTAGCAGAATTTTTTTTTAATGTTATTAGTATCTACGTATCGTTTACATTGTAAGTATATGGATGTAAACACGAACATGCTACATCCCGTCTCTTGTTTCAGTGTTATTCTGTCGCCTTCCCACGGGATTATTTAGGGCAGTGTAGTAGTGGCGTAAGGGACCTACATAATTTATACAATACGTATATTCTAGACAAAATTACATTTTCAGACTACAGTTGTCGGAAAATACTTCAAAGGTGATGTGATACATAAAGTAAATCTGTCGCGTTATTCATCCCTGTTTGGTAAACCCTGTTTAAAATGCATTTTTTAACTCAAACTTGGATCGTAAAGTAAGTAGCGAAGGGTTAATGTTTTGTATTCATTTTAATAATGGTTTGTTTATTGAATAATTAAATATTGCTATTTGAATATTTTATATAGCCCAAGCTTTACAAAATATGGTGGCATCACAATATTCTTTTCCGTGGGTACGATTAAAAATAAAAATGCGGTTGCCAACCTGCCAAGTGTGGTAAATATGGCAAATATCCCTCTAATGAGTTAATCTATAGGAGGCATATGTTCAGGACTTTAATAGGCTGTAACGGTAAGGCTAACAGGATAAATGAAGCTGTCAATCCACTTCCCATTAGGAGGACTGTGTGCACTTTTGCCGAAACTTCGCAGGTACAAGTCTTATGCAGACTCAACATTTGTGCAATTTTTTCAACTTATTTTTAAACATTCATACCACCAATACTCCCTGTATTTGTAATGGGAATAATACCGACTTCGCGTTATAACCTACTTTTGATCTTATAATACCGTAAGTGCATTAATAAGTACTAGTCGACGGTGCCGAGGCGCAATAGCTAAGCACTCATTTGCAGCATAAAAGACCGGGATTCGAATCTCGCATGGGACTGAAATGAATGGAATGGATACAGAAGAAAATCCTAGTGTGGAGGTAACGTTTTTATAATGAGAAAATAAATAAGAAATGCGAAACATCGGATATATTCGGTTAAGACAGTAAAAAGTATTGCTTGAAGCAACAACCTGCGTAGTCGATAGATTTCCGTATTCAGAGGTTAGGTCGGATCAGTAACCAGTTTGCAGAACGTCTAATATTAAAGTAATATTGTTTTAATAGTGTTTGTGTATTTTGACTTTTAAAAAAAAACTCTATTAACATTAGTTATGTTGTAATTCTATAGCTTTTTATTTCTATACATTTACGTTTTAATTATTGAATTTAATTCACTCGTATAGCACAACGATAACTATTTTATCATGGTAATTAATTTATTCGGGATATGGGCATCAGCATCTAAATGATAAAAACTCAAAATAATAAATAAATTGTTAAGCAATTCCGCTGCCAAACGTAACCTATAGCAAATATCCTACGAGGGTAATCTAGGAGGCATATTTTCGGCAATGTTCCTTTGAAAGTGAATGAACGAGACTTATCAGAAAGTTTTTTTAATGTTATTACTACCTACGTATCGTTTACATTGTAAGTATATGGATGTAAACAGGCGAGAGAGGTGTGTGAGGATCGTGCCAAATGGAAGTCCATATGGACTTATTTTCTCCGTCTACCTTTCTGGGTGACGGGCGTGAGTGTTCTTTTATTTCAATTCTGAATATCAATTCACTCATTTCACATAACGCTCTGATAATTATTTCATCAAATGTTCAACAGAGTGTGTAATACTCGTAACATTACTAATGAGAAATCTTGTAATCATTTTGAATTTAATGCTAATTTAAAATTATTCTGGCACTTTTTTGAGAAAACAATGATTAATAAAATAATTGTTATTTTAAATGCTCTTATTTCTTATATTGCATTATATTTATTTGGTATATAATTGGAGAAAAAAAAAAACACAACGACAAATTTTTCCTACAGTTAAAGGTCTTGAATGTACGATTAGAAAATACTGTAAGTGAAAGAAGTTAATTAGTATGGGAAAAAGGCAAAATATTTCTAAAATTTTACTTTTCTGTCCCAAGTTTTGAACGGAAATATTGATTACAGAGAATTTTATCGTTTTTTTTAATAACAAATTTCGGCATCATTCATCACAAGCTTCAGCTTTATTAGAAAAAAAGAACTTAGACCAATGACTTATGTTTTGTGCTTTCTTTTTGTTTATATTAACATATAATTTTATTTTTGTCCTTACATTTTAATTAACGGTATAACAAATCACATCACATTATTCAAATACGGAGACTTTATTTTTAACGATTTTGCTATACACAACAACACAACAAGTAATTAAATCGCAAAGTAAATAACATAGCCTTTTATTGAGCGACGTATGTAATAAACACGAAAAAATAATAAGTTTTCCTAATATTATATTTTACAACCCGTTTACAATAACCAATTAAGTTTAACTGACAATAAATATGGACAATTAAAAGGGCTTTAACTTTATAAATACTTACCACTGAACATGCATGAAAATTATTATATCATAAACAACATCACTTTAATGAAACACAAACACAAATCATCCCACAAAAAGCATTAAAGATACTCTCGCATTAAAACGTACGAAATAGCCGCGAGGTTGCGACGAAAAGGGCACAAACTTCCCTTCCCACGTCTACGGCTCAACTGGATGAAAATTCACAACTTTACCATCACAGGCTATCGACACTAGCTCTCACAGTTTCAGCTATAGTAACGTCGCCTGGTGGTTAAAAACTTGTACATTAAGCCAGATAAAATGAAGTTTCTCAGTGAAATTTAAATAGAATTTTAAGTGATTCGGTGTACTTATATAACGCACTTGAGAATAAAAATAATTACACGTATGACAATGTTATAGCTAGGCCTTTTAAGAAATTACCATGTTTATATGAAAATGTACCATGAAAAGCGTCAAACTTATTATTTATTTTTTAAGGAATAAGAGTAAAAACACAGTCAACTTGATGGTAATTTGGATGCTATAGATTTTAGACACCTACATTTATTTTCTACTAAACATCAAAATGTATATGTGTGCGTTGTCACCCCTAAGAACTAAGATATAGTGCTTCGTTACTAGTAAAAAGGGTCTTCGGGTTCGCTACACTCACCATAAGAAATAACGCAGCAATAAGCTGCTATTTCACGCTGGTTAGAGAGTGGTCCCTCCCGGTCGAGCCGACGTAGTTTACAACCATGATATAGCTACAGCGTGGCTCTATAACTTAAAAAAAGGCTTTTTATAATATATTCGCCACTCAAATTCTTTCTCATCTCTCAAGATTTTGGATACGATATGAGACGTTTGCTCTGGTATATAAAGTGGTTTTACGGCAATAACCTCGCTCACGCGTTTAAATTAGTTCCATCATGAATTATTTAAGATGTTTTATAACGAAAACTGAAACAGCAAAATAAAATTATGCAAATCTTCACTTGTGAAGCTTGTTATATAGAGAACGAAGGGGTTGGCATATCTCAAAAGATAAAAGCCCAAAAAAATTAGAAAGAATAAAAATACGACTTAAGAACTTGATTAATTTTCTTAGCTTCCGCTTTGCAGGCGGATTGGCGATCAAAATACCAAAGGTTTTCTCTCTTCAGCGTATATAAATTAGATTTTTAGATTTAGTTGGAAACATCTATCAGAATCTTTCCGTCATTTTCCATAGTCGACTCTTACGACACTTACGACTTGAAATGAGATAGTTGATATTCTTACGCCGTCCACGCACGACTATTGTATGCTGATGGTATTACAGTTTATATAATAACATTTTATCTGTAGCAAGGCACCACTTGGTACTAAGAATTATCATTCCATTCGAATTTCGGTCACGGCGGTGAGACTAGCCATCTGCGCAGGACAGGAATATAGTACCCAAGTATATGCGTAATCAAAGGTAGACTCTCTATTCCTACACTTGTAGACAGTGATCCGACACGAGCGGAGAGATATCAGGTGCAGGACTAACGGCTTTACGTACTATCCACACTGCCAACTTCCGGACTCCGGGCTGCTATTGAGTGTTTCTTGACAGAAAAACCCAATAACTGATTTTAGCCCGACCCGGGATTTGAACCCGACGACCACTAAACCAACGAGGTAGTAAACTCAAGTCAGTTTAAATACTAGACAATTGTACTGCCATTAATCGAGAGACACAAGATCTTCCAGAAATTTCATTTAACGACTCCGTGGCACAGAAGCTTAGTAATGAGTTGCAATGCTGAGTGTCGCGGGTTTTAATCTCGCACGGAACATGTATTTGTATGGCCTACAAATAATTTTTACGGGTTCGGATAATTGTCCTTGTAAAATTTATGTATGTAAACTGCCCACTATACTGGAAAAATCCTAGTGTGGGGGTAAGGTTTTTTTAACAAAAAAACCAAATAATTTTCTAGTCGTCTTTTAGTACACTTAAATCGTCTGATAGAGTCATGAATTCCCATATTATGCGGCGATAATATGGTGGCTAGGACCTAACTCTGTAATTAATATCTCTATTTTTGTAACAAATTAAAAAAAAACGCGATCGCCTTCTACAATTACGGATAAATTTGTTAAGTATCAACGTAACTGAAATTGCTATGATTCTCTATAGGAAGTAATAAAAATAAACGTTTTTATGCTAACGTAAAATTGTTGTAGAATTTGAACCACGAGGTAAGGTAGCTTTCAAAAGTCAATTACTTTTAAAATCTTGCCTCAACCCTCGACACAGTACAAGTTATCAGTAGGCTAATTTCAGTTGAATCCAGAATTAGTATATGCGTTTGGTCTTAAACAACATGTTATTTACATGGTGTTTAACATCATATTACAATAAAAGTTAGATTTCTGTATGTTATATATCTATATGTTATGTATGTTTTTTAATATTTCACATACCTAAAAATATTTATAATATGTAATTATACGAGTTAATAACTCACCTTGTGGTAAGTAACCCTGGTGGTGACTATTGGTAGCCCATTGATAACTGCGACTACCTTTAAACAAAGGCTCGAGGTGGTCATTTAAAGTAAAATTTGGCCTTATATCGTTTAAAGATATAAAGTGTATAATGTACAGCGATATTATATTATTGAGAGGAATGAACATTACTTAGAAAGAATTTTGGCATCAAAGTAGTTAGGCGTAAAAGGTCATGTTATGGTTGCGGTTAGTTTCAAGGTGAACTTGAAATGGCCGTACAAAAAACTTTGTCGATATATAGTTCAAAATTGTAAACAGTGAAGCGTAAACCCAAAAAAAAAAAACATTGAATTTTATTTATGTATTAATCTAAATAAAAGGGTATTTTTTTAATGATATTTAACTAGAAACAAAATTTTAAAAAAAGGGGGGCGAAGTTCGGTAAAACCGACGTTCGGGGTTGTCAGTTTTGCTGATAAAAGAGTAAATATTTATGTTTTTGACAAAATTATTTTTGATAATATGCACATAATAAATTATTTTAAACTGTTGGTTTTAAAAATTTCCGGTGAATTTCTTGCTGGTTCTTCCCAGGATAGAAATATTTCTAAGCTAGTGGTTATGTAAAATTTAAAATTACTAACGATAAATATTGTTCATAATCTATATTGAGTATTTTTTTCTATTTTATGAAAAAATCATTTTATAATTAATCAGGATAAATTTCTTCTAGCATTTTAATTATGCTTTGGTATTGACGAAAAGTCGCGGGGAAAAACAAATAAGTGTACTGTATATTTGTACAATACACCTCAATTCTAGCTTGAAATTAATCTCGAGAGTACAATTCTTGGCCGTCCGTGAGCCTTTCGTAGAAAACGCATTCGCTTCCATCTAACGACCTTTGATCAATCCTGATAAATACGAGCAGAAATTTGTCGAGATCACCGTTTATTTGTTAAGCTTCTTTGCTTTATTTGTCAATTTCGGAATTAAATTTATAATACTAGCTAATAAAGTTTACAGTTAGCTTGCTTCCTTGTACGTTAGAAACGCTAATTGCATTACTTATTTAAGATTTACAAACGAGCACTAAGCCAAAAGGTAATGACATTACTAAACATCGGCAACATACATTTCCACATGGGATATTTGCTAAAGTTTTGACGCTTGAAAAGCTGGTTTTTATTATTTTGAATGTTTAATAAAGCAAATGCCTTTGGCAATCTCTTGTATCATTTCCCACTTCAGCCTCTCTTAAGAGGACACTCATGGAATTATACTGATGATTATGACTACTCCATGTTAGAGGGCTCTATTTCGCTACCACTACACACACGTGTCAAATTGTGTGATATTAATTAAATTAGCTGATTACAAGTATTAAAAATAGTCTGCAAAAAAGAAAAAGTATGCTTTATTCACTTTCAATTTAAAATATATAATTCACTTCAATAAACTTCAGATATAAATACGCAAATTCAGCATCTGTTTTTTAAAAGAACCAATACCAAATTCTTTAATCCTATTCTATCTGCGTTCGGAGAATAAATGGACCCTATTTCGTAAAACTCATCGGAACCGTAATTTATGAAGGAAAAGTTTTTGAAAAGGTAAGCTGTCTGATTTTCGAATCAAACAAGAATACCTCAAAATTGCTTCTCTTAAAATAAAATCAGAGGAATTACCAAAGCCATATGGCAATATTTGATATATGAGAGAGAGAGAGAGTACTCATAAATAAAATACTATTTGACTCTATGTGGTAGAGCCATGCTGCAACTATATTATGACTGTAACATGAATAAGTCGGCTCGACCGGGGAAGGACCACATTCTCACAGAAAACCAGCGTAAAATAACAGTTCAATGCTGCGGTGTTTTGTATGATGAGTGTAGAGACCCGGAGAACCTTTTAACTGGATTCGAGCCGTTTTGATTATCATATGAATAGAAACTTCCATCCGATTGACAGATGAATAAATATTAATTATTCACCCCATTAGCAGATAACTAGACACACCGATGATAATAATCCCTGAGATGAGATGATCGCAACCAAGCTATTTCTAATTTGTTTTGTGTTGTTAATTGTTTAACATATATGATTATTAACTGTTATATTTTTCAAGAAAAGTCCCTCTGGGTTTCTTGCTGGTTCTTCCCAGGACAGAGGTATTTTCCGAACCAATGCTAAATAAAACACAAAAGTTACTTTCAATAAGTATTGTTTAGAATCAATATTGAATATAAAGGTTTCTGATCCAGTGTAAATATAAGAAAATATTAAACAAAATTCAGTCAGTAGAGAGCCAGTATTGCTGAGGATTTTTCATGTGTGATTCCATTTTAGTCTTTAGAAGACAACGCATTTGTAGCCTTATTTTTTTAAAGCTCGTTTCGATCGATTGACTGCAGCAGCCACTTATCATTAAGTGGGACTGTAAGTTAGTTTGACACTTCAGTTTTATAAAAAATGATGCCAATAAAATAATAAAGTACTGAATCCTGATTAAAATATAACGAACTGAAAGTGTTGAAAAAAAGCGATAATCTGCGTCATGCCACCATTTGGACCACGTCTATTGAATCCCTTATGTTTGCTTGCACGTATACTATACACTTCGTTGCTTCTTTATGTGATTTGTGTACTGCGTATGCCTTTTTATTCGACTTCAGTATACTTGTTTTTTTTTAATTATTTTATTCCATATTTCTTTATTGGTTTTCATTTATTATAAATAACACTATCAACTATGATTTTTATCATTTGCTAGGCGTCCATTGATGGCCAACATTTTTTTTATTCATGTCAGTATGCAAAGATTAAAGAAGAATTACTCACTACCCTATTACATCCATAGTGGGTGGCGTAAGACACGTGGTTTATCAATGAATACAAGTTATTAATAATTTCTAACTGATTATGGCACAATCCAGAATTCGAATCCGGCATTACATGATCAGCAGTTGCGCCTACGACCACTAGACCAACGGGACAGGTAAAACCTCTTCCTTGTACCAGTAATCAAAGTATTAGGAGATCCCCACTAGATGAATTTGACGACTTGGTAAGAGGAGCATGAAATCGATGGATGCAGGTGGCTCAGGAATGGGCTTGGTGTAATTGCATTGGATTTAAATACCATAAGTGATGACGGGAATCAGCGTCACGGTTGGGAGATTGGGGTATTCGATCCGCTTTCAAAGCGTAGTATTTACATAAATTCCTCCCTAGCTTGCGAGAAACTCATGCCTAACAATAGAGGGGTAACCAGGAAGAGGAGGGGGAATTATGATTTATCAAGGATGTGTTAATGAATTTTGACTACAGTAACGAATTCCAAATAAATCTAGAGTTATCAACTGTGCATGATTTATTTTAGTATGAAGTATACGCGCAAACTCAAAGGCATTACATCCTACCCATGTCTTGTGTGCGGTGGACAAAGACACATCTATACCTTAATACTAATAACTTATGTTCATCGACAAATTTTGACCATGGTCGAGAAATATTTGAGAAAGGAACAGAAAATAATACAAGAGCGAGAAACTATGTACACTATGAATCGGACATCGAAATTTTTAAAAAAGTGCTACAGTTTAGTTCTTTTAATGCAATTAACAGTAACAACTTATTAACTTACATCAAAATGCAACAAATGTGATGACTACGGCCAAATTTTGCATAATTGCCACACATGAAACTGAAAATATTATATTATTCTGATCTAATTTCGCTCATAAGAATGAAAAACACCACACAGTTATAAACATATCTATTTTGTGAATGCTTTTCTTAAACTTCATTTATTTTAGCAACAATTAGCAGCTCTATTCTACCAGCATCCATTAACTTCTGGACTTTGTTATCAGGTCGCCATTCCACCATGTGGAGGACCTCTAGTCAAGAACCATTCTTCTACATTGGCTGCCGGTTCTTCGGTCTATATTATCTATTTCTTCTTCAGCTTATTGATATGTTGGACTATATAGGTTATTCTAATTATATTGCGAATATATTCATTATGATTTATTCGCGTGAAGAAACTTCGACTATATTCCTCTCTATATCTCGCTGAGATACTTTTAATTCTTCTTTGAATCTTAACAACACTTCTTATTTATCTACCCGTAAAATTTCACTGCTGGACACCTAGCCTTTTACGACAAAATAGAGCAACAAATACGGCTTCGTGGCGCAGTGGTTTAGCAATAAGTTGCAGCGTTGAGGGCCGCGGGTTCGAATCCCACACGGAATTAGTATTTGTATAGCCTACAAATAATTTTTCCAGGTCTGGATGTGTGTTCTTGTGCAATTTATGTACGTAAACTGCCCCCTCAATACAAGAGAAAATCCTAGTGTGGTAGAAAATGTTTTACAAAAAAATACATGTGGTGATGGACTCCCTTACTTCGGTGCCAGACGGTAAAATTATATTATTGTGAGAGTTGAAATTCCATTGAATTCCATTATTACTCTACACTCCATTAGTATACGAACCTCGCGATAGCAGAATTTAATTACTGACCGTTATATCTTGTGTGCGTTGCTTAATTTACAAAAATATACCTAGCTTCATTAATACCGGGTGTTTGTGAAACGCTCCCGGAAACGAAGAAAGACGATAGTACTAACGATAACTTTGATGATGGGACAGAAAAAAAAATCGAATCCGATGAAAAAAAAATCATCTTTTCACAACGTTTTATAAGCTTTATTCACGCTCCATCATGTTAGTACAGCTAAATGAAACTATAATTTTATTAAAAAAATCAAGAAAACACTTAAACATAAAACCATCAAAGGAACTTAAAATAAAATCAGCTGACAATAGGGTCAATATTCGCGCGGACGCCGAACTCTTTTATCTGGCTCAGTACGAAAAAATGCATTACGTATTACTCTACTACACTAGCGCTACTCGTACATTCTCTTACGGCTCACTCTACCCTTCCCTTTCACACACGTCCTGCCGCCATCCGGCTGACTCGTGTTGCCTCCCGCTGTGCAATTTACAAATGTTGCACAGAAATTTACCTACTAAGATTTGCAGGCGACATAAGAATTAGAGGCGGCAATCACAATAAAACTTGCAAGTAATTTTTAATAGTTTTGACGTAACTCTTTTTAAATTCAAAGTATTGGACGGATTAAAACGGAGAGTCAGTTAAAATAAAGTAAAAGAGTTATTTTTTAGATTAATGCTGATAGATTAATTAACTGTCGATCATAACGACGTTTATTATTTTCAATATCATTTTTGTAGTAACGAACTGCTTGTTACGTCAGGGTACAATTGATTGTCTAATTGTATTAAAAAATGTCAACTATAACTTTTAAATTTCATATGAAGACTAGTCGTAGGGATAACTAAACTTATAAAATAAAAGTTGGGAATGTTGTAACGGTTTATCGATCTGTGGTAATGATCAAAGTGCTTACCGCAAGAAAGCACGCACTTAGCGGTAGGCATTTGTTTTGGCGGGATTGATTATTAATTTTAGTTTTTGAAACAGTTCCGTATTGACTAACACGTGCACGTGAGCGACAGTTCAATCGTTTTGTTTATTAAATTCTTGTTGGTATTACTTGTTTTTATTATTCTTGTTACATTTTGTGTTTCTTGTGTTGTTTTAGTAATGCTTAACGCGTACGTTTATAGTGCTCGTGAATGCGGTAATATGTTTTTTTTTTTTGTATTGAATAGAGTGACAAACGAGCACACAGTCCGTCTGATAGTAAGTGGATGCAGTGGCCCATAGACATCTACATTTATCTTCGATTAAAAGCTATAAAGTAAAGTTTCCAGTAAAAAGGGTCTCCATTTCTCTACACTCACCATACGAAACACAGCAGCATTAAGCTGCTATTTTACGCTGGTATTCTGTGAGAGCGTGGTCCTTCCCCGGTCGAGCCGACCTATTCGTGCTACAACCATAATATAGCTGCAGCATGGCTCTACCACGTAAAAAATATGTGAATGTGATAGTAAATTTCAATTTATTCCTTTCCTCTTAATTTAATTTTTGCTGTGAATCCGCCTTTTCTTGTGATCGACATCTATATTTTGGATATCAGTCTTCGCCTGTTATTGTTTCAATAAGAAATGGTTTTGGATAGCGTTTTGTACATTTATCATCTTTCATGCCCGGAGAACTTCTATTTAATCCGCCGCAATGACCATGAACCATGTTTTTCACTATAATTTTATTAAGTTCGGGATCTTACGGATTTGGAAATTCAGTCTGCATTATGTTGTCTATTTTATCTGGTCAGATCTTATTTTGAACAAAATTAAGTTGTGAGAGTAGGGCAGTCCTCGTTTTTTGCATTCAATCAAATACATCCTGCGGAGGACATCACAAAATATTCGTTTTTTGACGATAGCTGTAACAAATTTAATTTTTTTATGTCGAAAAACTCGCGCAATAATTTCTTGTCGATCGTTGGCCACCTTTCTGAATTATTATTATTCTTACGAGACTTCTTTGATTTCTTTGATTTTGCAATTAAAGAAGTCTTGACAAGAAAGAATCTTGGCAAGAATGATTACATGTGAATTTTATAAATCAGTCAGGTTGACCGTATTTTCTGAAATAGGTCATTGCATCTTGAGCGTATTCGTACAAATAACGTGGACTTCCAGTAAACGTAGATGGTAAGATGACCAATTTTCCCATGTTTTCGATGTTTCCATCATTCGTCATAGTGTCTTTGAAATTAACATATTCTTCCAAATGCAATTTTTGTTGATTATGGTGAATAAATTCCAATCTTTCCGTCTCAATTTACGCATACATGTCAACAATAAATTGCTGGAATAATTCCCGACAAATTAGAATATGATTATACCGGGTGTTTATGAAACGCTCCCAAAAACGAAGACAGACGATAGTACTAACGATACCTTTGATGATGGGTCAGAAAGAAAGTCGATCCCGAGGGAAAAAATCATCTTTTCACAACGTTTTATTATCTTTATTCACGATCCATCGTGTTAGTACAGCTAAATGTAACGATAATTTAAAAAAAATCATGAAAATACTTAAACATAAAACTAGCAATGGAATTACAATCAGCTGAGAGGGTCAATGAACGCGCGGACGCCGAATTCGCGCGGCCCGCAGCTAGCGATGGTACCACAATATCTAATAATTTACAACACTTTTCTAAATACCTAACTTATCTATTTAACCTACTATTTTTCCAATGTGCTTATCTCCATCTAGCCTCTTTATTTCGAAATCACATGTTAAATAAACCAAATATCTGGTTCGATTCACCGCTAATGAAAAAAATTACTTAAATGAAATGTTAACAAGGTTAGAGGCATGCTTTTTTATCCATGGTGTAGGTATGTTTATTATTCTTATGTATTCAATTATGTAACTATTCAGATGAGTTCAGTACTAAGTTATTTAAAAAAAAATAGGTATGAAACAGCTTACCGATTTAAATCCTCTGTGGTCTTATGAGATGCGGCTCAAATTGTGACCCATTCATTTCGAGGCAGATTTGGGCTCGGCGTTGCGTCTCCTCATGCAGGCGGGGCATCATCGTGGGGTCTTCGACACAGTCCGCACGTAGTTTGTCGAAAACATCCACAATCCATTGGCGCATTTCGTCAGCACTATCACAATCACGATTAAAAACCCTTTATTTCACATAACCCAACAGAAAGAAGTCTAACGGGGTCAGATCTAATGAGCGAGGTGGCCAAGCGTGTGGTCCTAGTCTGCCAATCCAGCGATCATCAAATAGCTCGGTGAGGCGGTCACGGGCGAACCTCACGACATGTGTAGGGGCACCATCATGCTGGAATCATGTGCGGCGATATTCAACCAATGATAGGTCATCTAAAATGTCAATCAACTGTTCATTTATGAAGTTTAGGTATCACTGTCCGTTAAGTCGCTGTAGCAGAAACACTGCTCATAGTATGCGATCCTTAAATAAACCTGCCCGTACGTTAACCGACCATCGGATTTGGTGCCCGGTTTGTCGAATTGCGTGCGGGTTAACCTCGGAATACACGTGTGTATTTCTTCGGTTCCACAGGCCGTTTCTGGTAAATTTCGACTCGTCCGTCCAGATGACGTGCTCAATGAAACCAGGCACACGTTGTTGCTGGTCTAATAACCAACAACAGAAAACTCGCCGGCGGTCGTGATCACCGGGAACTAAATCTTGAAATAAAACTTGCACTTTGTGCACTTTGTATGGGCGCATTCCGTTACTTTTTAATACCTTGTGAACTGTCGAGTATGACACACTTGTTCCATCACGACGCCTCAACAATTTAGCGATAATTCGTGTACCTAGGTTCGCATTCCGGCCAACGACATTTAAAATGCGCTCCTCGGAGTGAACAGCCACCTAACTTCCACCTCCTGCCGCTACCGGATCAATGGGCCGATTTTCCAAAACTCGCTGAAATACTGCTGTTATCAGATGAGAGTCAGCTGGGTGTCGAGCGGTTTTTTTCTCGGTAAATTCGTAATGCACGCGAAGCATTCCCGCGAGCTTCTCCAAGGCACATTCACATATTGCCGCATTCACGAGCACTATAAACGTACGCGTTAAGCATTACTAAACAACACAAGAAACACAAAATGTAAAAACAAGAATAATAAAAACAAGTAATACCAACAAGAATTTAATAAACAAAACAATTGAACTGTCGTAAAAGGCTAGGTGTCCAGCAGTGAAATTTTACGGGTAGATAAATAAGAAGAATGAAATTCATTTTGATTTCGAAATGTTGTTAAGATTCAAAGAAGAATTAAAAGTATCTCAGCAAGATATAGAGAGGACTATAGTCGGAGTTTCTTCACGCGAATATATCATAATGAATGTATTCGCAATATAATTAGAATAACCTTTATACCCCAACATATCAATAAGCTGAAGAAGAAATAGACAATATAGACCGAAGAACCGGTAGCCGATTTAGAAGAATAGTTCTTGACTAGAGGTCCTCCACATTATGAAGTGACGACCTGATAACAAAGTCCAGAAGTCAATGGCTTTTTTTGCGGCGGTATGTGTAGAAAAAGTCAACATTGTGCTCCTAAGTTTAATCTTAATTAAAATCATATTTAATTACATTTAGGTCTCTGTTTTACGTATAATTTAAGTTTACTTACGGTTCAGTTTAGTGAAATATATGGTGCAAAGTTTAATGTTGTAATTTTGCGTTTGTACCAACCTACCGGCTAACCTACAAACTATCTGCTTATTCACTTCACAAAATTTCTTATTGCGCTTCACTGCGCTCTGGAATGGCATCATACCACATGGTTTTTGAAAATCAGCTTACCATTGAAGCTAACTTGTTAAAGAAATTATCCGATTTTGAATCCCTACTCAAGCCGTCAACAGCACAGGCAAGCACCTCCACTTTACGTCTTCAAGAGGAATTTCAGGAGTTCAAAGCTCAAGTCTGGAGAATAATGAGTTTACTTCGGCAACAAATATCCGAAATATCCGAGTGTGCAAAGTCTATTGAAATAATTGAGATGAGACACCGTAGGAAATATCTCTTGTTTCATGGTGTACCAGAAGATACTGCTGTGATCCTCTTCGATTATTTTGTTGAACTTTTTGCAAATAAGCTCGGGCTTCAAAATTTTACTAGTGATGCTTTAAAATTATGTCATCGTCTTGGCAAAATCACTGAAGGCAAGTGTCACCCCATATTAGTACGCTTCTCCGATCCTTTACTTAGTTACTGTTGTTGTATCCGAATTCTTAAGTCGCATATGACAGTCTCCCTTCCTACTTGCTCGCAAATGTCTGGGCATAAGCAACTGCTGGACCACAGATGGCAATATTTTTATTAAGGCACAGGACGGTATGCGTCATGGTGTTTATTGTGAGGAGGATCTTTCTATTTTCGCTGATACTACGAATAAGCAACCTGCCTCTGCTGAGAAAAGCCCGGACTGTCAACCAGCTCTCCTTGTGGCCACGGCTCCCTCAGAGCAACATTTGAGAGCGAAGAGATCTGCCCGTATTAAGAAGTGATAAGTAATATTTGTTGCTTTACACTGGTTATAATAAAATGGTGTTGTTTTCTGTTTATATACTTCAAAGATTAAACATTGTTTTTTACCATGTGTTTTGCACTTATAATGAATTTGTGTTTTGTTTTATGTCTACTATTGGTTTAGTTTTTATTGTTTATAATGTGCTAGAGTAAGTAAATGTTTACAATTTAACATAACCCATAGCCACAAACCACAAGATATTTGTAATCTATGATTTTTTTTGTCTTACCTCATTGTTGTCTTGCCCTGGACTCTTAGCTTTTGAACTGTCCAATTTCTTTCCCTTCAATTTTGTATTTTTTTTTCATCTTAAGGCGATGTTCGTTTAGTTGTTCTTAGTACTATTATTATTTAGGGTTGCTATTTATTTTATTATGAGTGATATGTATATAATACAAAAAACTGCAAATTATTGTAAGATATAATCTATGTAAGATTTAAATAATGTATATTTTAAATTGTGTAACTTTTGTTGATAAACTGTTGTTATTATAATATACTAGGTGATAACCAGCGCGTTGCTGTCTCAGAAAAATAATTGATGAAATATCGTTTTAAATTTGGAATTTGGATATTGTTTAATTAGGTCTTTCAAATAAATTTGTTGGTATGATACGCGCGCCACCTATTACCTTAAGTGTGTGCAATAAGTTGACAAAGTTTTAGCTCAATCTGATGAACGGTATGGCAGTTCATAAAGTACGAACAAACAAAAATTAATTTATATATATTAGATGTACATTTTATTGAGCTTGATAATATGTTTTCTGCTAGGTTAGCCGGAGGGTTTGATAGTTTTTTTGTGCTCGTATTTTTTTTCTTGCATTTATTCATTTGTATTTTGTATTTATATATATTTTAATTTTATTATATATCTTATATATCGTAATATAGTATTTTTAAGTAGGTACATATTTTATGCTGTTCTAATTTATATTATGGTATGTTGTCTGATGATGATTCATTTTATTCTGCTTGCGATTCTTCTGCAAGCTTAGATTATTTTGATGAATCTGAAACTCTGCGTAATTTGCTAGATAACTCTTTTGTTAACTTTATCTCTTAGTTCAACGTCTGCCATATTAATGCACAGAGCATTTTCTCACATTATGCTGATCTTTAAGAGACTTTCTCCTCTTCTTCTTCAACTGTGCAGGCCATTCTTATTTCGGAAAGTTAGCTCAAGCCTTCTCTTTAATCTTTCTCCTACAGTTTACAGGGGTTTGTCTTAATCAGGAATGACAGAATTGGCAAGGGTGTTTTGGAAGATGGTTTGGAAATTGGCGTCGCCATTTACCTTCGATCTAACCTTTCTTTTTAGGTCATTGCTTCGTCACCTTCACAATATTCTGCCTCTGCCGAATATTTATTCCTGGCAATTCAGGTGGGAGGTTCCAGGCTCGTTATGGGTATCGTTTTGTTCCCCTTCTGTAGAATATTTCTCGAGCTTAGAAACTGTCATGGAATCTCTCAGTGCGGACTACCTACATCACATTATCATGGGCGACTTTAATACTGACCTTCTTAAAACATCTACTCAAAGGACTAAGCTCCTTAATATCCTATCCTCAGTTAACCTATCCATTCTTCCTTGCTCTCCTACACACCACAATCCAGATTCTCCAGCCACGTGGCTTGATTTAATCATAACCTCCTCTCCCCAACTAGTAGTTAACTATGGTCAGTTGTCTGCTTCCGGATTTTCGCGCCATGATTACTTTTTACTTTTTACTTTATATTGGTATCTAAACCGGACACCATCTTGATACGAAATTTTGCCAGAATGGACCCTGTTAATTTAGAAAATGATGCGTCGACCATAGATATTTCTTCGGTGTATGTTGCGTCTTCAGTGGACGATAAAGCTTTAATTTTCACTGATTTAACTCTGTTTGATATCCATGCACCGGTGCGAGCTATTAGAGTTAAGCGACCTCCAGCTCCGTGGATTACGAGGGGAGTTTGCATGGCAATGACTCGTCGTGACAGGGCTTTTAGGAAATTCAAGCGTGACAGGTGTGATGACAACTGGCGTTCGTATAAAGTGGCTCGCAATCGCTGTAACCACATGGTAAGGGCAGCGAAGCGTTGCTATTTCCATGAAAATATTTCTAACTCTTCTTCGGCTGATGTATGGAAGTTCCTCAAATCTCTTGGTATTGGTAAGCACTCTTATAAAATTAATTCTCATTTTTCTGCTGGTTCTACATTATCTTCTATCATTAAGTCCACTACAATTTCCGAAATTACTTCTCTGGCCACATCTCAACATGAACCATTTTCATTCTCGTTTGTCTCTTTCGACAAAGTTCGTAAAACTTTTGTATCTATTAAATCCAAACCAGTGGGCTGTGATAATGTGAGTCGCCTTATGATCTCTTCTGTTCTCGAAATTTTTCTCTCAGTCATAACTTACATAATCAATTCTTCTCTGTTGTCTGGTGTCTTTCCTGCTTCTTAGCGTAAAGCTTATATTATCCCTCTTCCCTATTTCTATCTTACCCTTTCTATCAAAACTTCTTGAATCTATAGTTCACCAACATTTGTCTGCTTTTATTTGTAGAAATAACTTGCTATCTCAGTTTCAATCAGGCTTTCGGCCTGGACACAGCACGACCACTGCACTTCTCAAAGTCATAGAGGACATTCGAGAGGGCATGGAGAATAGAAAGGTCACAGTACTTGTATTGATTGATTTTACAAATGCGTTCAACATGGTTGACCATGATATCCTCCTTGCCATGCTTCAAAATCTCAAATTTTCGTCTACTGCTGTAGACTGGTTTTCGTCCTACCTTTGTGGCCGTCAGCAAGCTGTCATTAATGGTCATGACATATCTGACTGGTGTCAACTCTCAACTGAAGTGCCACAAGATGGAATATTATCTCCACTTCTGTTCTCCATTTTTATTAACTTTCTCTCTTCTCAACTTAGCTGCTCTTATCATCTTTACGCTGATGACCTGCAAATATATGTTCAAGCAGACGTCAACTCCTTGTGTGACGCTATTGCCAGACTGAATATGGATTTAACAAATCTCCACAGTTGGTCTTGTAAGTTTAGTATTGGTGTGAACCCCAATAAATGCCAAGCTATAATAATTGGTAGTGCTCAACAACTGTGTAAGCTTGACGTCCATTGCGTTCCACCTGTAACGTTTGATAATTCTATCATACAGTATTCTGACAGCATTAAAAATCTGGGTATCTACTTTGACACAACCTTAAGTTGGTCCACTCAAATTCAAAAAGAATATCAGTGGTTCTGTTTTTGCTAAGCTCAGTGCTTTGAACTATCTCAGGAACTTTCTTCCGGTCAAGGTAAAGATAACTCTGGTGCAATCTCTTATTTTGCCTATTATTGACTAGGCTGATGTATGTTTTCCTGATCTCAATGAGGTTTTCCTTGATAAGCTGGATCGTCTCGTCAATAACTGTATCCGTTTTATTTTTCGTCTTCGCAAGTTTGATCATGTATCCTCATTTCGTACTCAGCTTAAATGGCTTCCAATTTTTCAGCGAAGACACATTAGAATACTTAACATAGTTTTTTCTATTTTATTCGATGACCACTATCCACATTATATGAAACATAAGTTTCAGTTTCTGCGGGACACTCTTGACAGACAGCTTCGTTTATCGGAGACTCTTGCTCTCTTTATACCCCTTCACCGTTCGAGTTTCATATCTTCATCGTTTGCTGTCCAAGCTGCGCGCCTATGGAATGACCTGCTAAAAATTAAGACAACCTAACTGCAAACAAACATTTAAGAAAAACATTCGAGATCATTTTCTAAAATTGCTTTACAACTGCTAATGTTCCGTCATCATTAGTATATTACGTATCTTTATGTATTGTATTATATTATATTTTCTTATAATATATAAATTTATATACTTGTGTATATTGATATATGTATATATGTATAATATGTATATGTATGTTTGTATCTATATTTTTTTGTAACCGCCTTCGTAGTTATATCACTGCCTTAAGGCTGACTGGCAGAGAATGCTTTTAGCATTAAGTCCGCCTTTTGTTCCTTTACTTAATGTGTAAGGTTCAATAAAGTTTAAGTAAATAAATAAATGGATGCTGGTAGAACAGAACTGCTTATTGTTGCTATAATAAATGAAGTTTAAGAAAAGCACTCACAAAATATATATGTTTATAACTGTGTGGTTTTTCATTCTTATGAGCGAAATCAGGTTAGAGCAAATCAAGAACATGTACTTACTAACGAGTAATATAATATTTTCAGTTTCATGTGTGGCAATTATGCAAAATTTGGCCGTATTCATCACATTTGTTGCATTTTGATGAAAGTTAATAAGTTGTAACTGTTAATTGCATTAAAAGAACTAAACTGTAGCACTTTTTTAAAAACTTCGATGTCCGATTCATAGTGTACATAGTTTCTCGCTCTTGTATTATTTTCTGTTCCTTTCTCAAATATTCCTCGACCAAGATCAAAATTTGTCGATGAACATAAGTTATTAGTATTAAGGTATAGATGTGTCTTTGTCCACCGTTCACAAGACATGGGTAGGATGTAATGCCTTTGAGTTTGCGCGTATACTTGATACTAAAATAAATCATGCACAGTTGATAACTCTTGACTTATTTGGAAGTCGTTACTGTAGTCAAAATTCATTAACACATCCTTGATAAATCATAATTCCTCCTCCTCTTCCTGGTTACCCCTCTATTGTTAGGCATGAGTTTCTCGCAAGCTAGGGGGGAATTTATGTAAATACTACGCTTTGAAAGCGGAACAAATTCCCCAATCTTCCAACCGTGACGCTGCTTCCCGTCATCACATATGGTATTTAAAACCAACGCAATTACACGAAGCCCATCCCTGAGCCATCTGCATCCATCGATTTCATGCCCATCTTACCAAGTCGTCAAATTCATCTAGTGGGGATCTCCCTATTCCTCGATTACTGGTACAAGGAAGAGGTTTTCCTGTCCCCTTGGTCTAGTGGTCGTAAGCGCAACTGCTGATCATTTAATGCCGGATTCGAATTCTGGATTGTGCCATAATCAGTTAGAAATTATTAGTAAATTATATTCATTGTTAAACCACGTGTCTTACGCCACCCACTATGGATGTAATAGGGCAGTGGGTATTAGGTGGCGCAAGTATCTTAAAAAATATAAAATCGGTAATTCTTCTTAAATCTTTGCATATTGACATGAATAAAAAAATGTTGGCCATCAATGGACGCCCGGAAAATGATAAAAATCATAGTTGATAGTGTTATTTATAATAAATGAAAACCAATAAAGAAATATGGAATAAAATAATTAAAACAAAACAAGTATACTGAAGTCGAATAAAAAGGCATACGCAGTACACAAATCACATAAAGAAGCAACGAAGTGTATAGTACACGTGCACGCAAACATAAGGGATTCAATAGACGTGGGCTAAGTGGTGGCATGACGTCATAAGAGAGCGTCATGCCGTTTGCCGTCACGGCATTCAAGTCGGTTTTACTGTCAAGGCGCGCCAATAGATTTTTCACATCAAAAAAATATAAATAATACACTTTATGTATTATTTATATTTTTGTAGAGTAGAAACGAAAAAAGAGTGTCGGGTAGAAACAAAAATAAAAATAATACATAATTATTTATATTTTTGTTTCTAGCCGTGGGCAACGTGTATGGCAGATTATCGCTATCTTCAAAACTTTAAGTTCGTTATATTTTAATCAGGATTCAGTACTTTATTATTTTATTGGCTTAATTTTTTATAAAACTGAAGTGACAAACTAACTTACAGTCCCACCTAATGATAAGTGGCTGCTGCAGTCCATTGATACTCGAAACGAACTTCAAAAAAAATAAGGCTACAAATGCGTTGTCTTCTAAAGACTAAGATGGAATCACACATGAAAAATCCTCAGCTATACTGGCTCCCTGCTGACAGAATTTTGTTTAATGTTTTCTTATATTTACACTGGATCAGCTACTTTTATATTCAATATTGATTCTAAATAATACTTATTGAAAGTAACTTGTGTTTTATTTAGCTTTGGTTCGGAAAATACCTCTGTCTTGAGAAAAACCAGCAAGAAACCCAGAGGGACTTTTTTTGAAAAATATAACAGTTAATAATCATATATGTTATACAATTAACAACAAAAAACAAATTAAAAATAGCTTGGTTGCGATCATCTCATCTCAGGGGTTATTATAATCGGTGTGTCTAGTCATCTGCTAATGGGGTGAATAATTAATATTTATTCATCTGTCAATCGGATGGAAGTGTCTATTCATATGATAATCAAAATGGCTCGAATCCAGTTAAAAGGGTCTCCGGGTCTCTACACTCACCATACAAAACGCCGCAGCATTAAACTGTTATTTTACGCTGGTATTCTGTGAGAACGTGGTCCTTCCCCGGTCGAGCCGACTTATTCATGTCACAATCATAATGTTGTTGCAGCATGGCTCTACGTATCTAGAATATTATAGACCGATAATAATTATTTTTAATCATTTTTAATGTTTAGATATATGACTGAATTCCCCAGATCATTATGGAATTTTGAGACGACTCCAAGACCTCTTAGATCGATTAAAATTATTTTTAATCGATTTTAAACATTTAAATAAATTTTATATTTTTTTAGAATATTTAAATAATTCTTGAAACCATCTGAACTTTCAATATATTTTAGAGCTTTCTTGATCAATCTTAAAATATTTGGAATATTCTAGATCGATAACAATTATTCTAAATTAATATTTGTCAGTGTCTGAATTTATGATGAAATTTCTTAGATCACTCGTAGAATTTAGAGAACAATTCAGAACATTCTGGATCAAATACAATCACTCATTTTCATAGTTCCTTTTAAAATTGTAAAATATCCTAGAATATTCTAGAACATTCTGGAAGAATCTGAAATTCTTGATATTATCACGCACAAACGTAATTTATTTTATGTGTTAGAAAAGGATAGAAGTATCTCATTACACATTTTTACCACTCACATCCACCCCCACTTCCACCCACAGCAACCAAACTTCCTTACATGCAAGTGCACACGTGAGGCCTTGTGGGTGGCAGTGGGAGGTCATGGAGAAGAGGCTGGACATACAGACGAACACTTTTCTTATATATATATTCATTCATTAATTCATTACAGCCCTTCACAAGTCCACTGCTGAACATAGGCCTCCCCAACGGAATGCCACAAAGCACGGTCCCGAGCCACCTACATCCATTGACTTCCTGCATGTCTTACCAGGTCGTCACTCCATCTAGTGGGGGGATGCCCTACACTTCGCCTGCCGGTACGAGGCTGCCACTCGAGAACCTTTCTTCCTCAACGGTTGTCGGTTCTTCGAGCTATATGGCTGGCCCATTGCCACTTCAGCTTACTAATCCTTTGGGCTATGTCGGTTACTCTGGTTCTACTGCGTATATCCTCATTTCTAAGTTTATCATGCAGAGAAACCCCGAGCATAGCCCTCTCCATAGCTCGCTGAGCGACCTTGAGCTTCCTCATACGGCCAGCAATGAAGGACCACGTCTCAGTTCCATATGTCACCACTGGCAACACGCACTAGTTGTTTAATTTAGTTTTGAGGTTTTGAGGTATGCCTGACGAGAAGATGGGTCGTAATCTCCCGAACGCTGCCCAGCCGAGTTGAATGCGTCGATTGACCTCTCGGTCGAAGTTGGACTTACCTAGTCGGACTATTTGTCCCAGGTAAACATATTCGTCAACAACTTCGAACTTAGTGCTCCCAACAACTACCGGCATAGGTGTGACATGGACATTAAACACGATTTTTGTTTTGTCCATGTTCATTTTGAGACCAATCCGTTGGGAGACATTGAGCATAGTGCTTAGTCCTCCAGAGATTCTGCCATAAGGACTATATCGTCGGCAAATCGAAGGTAGAATAGAATAGAATATTTTTTTATTCAACATAGATTACATGTGTAATTCTTATTGAAAGTCATTTTTTACTTTACCACTGGTTCAAAAAAAAACCTCTGTCCTGGGAAGAACCAGCAAGAAACCCAGCGGGACTTTTTTTTAAAGTAAATTTTACATAAATGGTTGTACAAACTATTTAAGTACAAAATTTATTTTAGAAACTCATGTACATTCATTTATACTATAATAACCCTTTTTATACATTGGTATCTATTTTACACATTGGTACCCAGATTTTTTATACAGTTTCAGCTTAACAAAACATTTAAACTTTGTAATAGAGAGAGCCTGTACACTTTCCGGGACCTTGTTTTAATAGCGTATACATTGCCCCAAGAATGAATTACGGACTCTGTGGAGTCGAGAAACTGGTATCACTAGCTTGTGTTTGTTCCTAGTGTTTACAGAATGTATATCACTTTTTTTACTAAAACTACCTTTGTTTTTGTGAACATACATTAAATTGTCGTAAATATACTGAGAGGCCAAAGTTAATATATTTATTTCTTTAAATTTATCTCTAAGAGACTCTCTCGGTTTTAGGTTGTAAATAGCTCTAATGGCCCTCTTCTGTAAAATAAAAATAGTTTCTGAATCAGCCGCATTTCCCCATAGCAAAATCCCATAAGACATTATGCTATGGAAATAACTTAAATAAACTAGTCTAGCTGTCTCGACACTAGTGAGACCTCTTATCTTTTTTACAGCATAGGCTGCAGAACTTAGTCTGCTTGCTAGTTTGGATATATGGGGGCCCCACTGAAGCTTTGCGTCGAGAGTGATGCCAAGAAAAACAGTGGATTCAACAGGGCTCAGTTATTCCCCATTTAAAAACACATTGGTACCCAGATTTTTAACATTCGTTGTTGTAAATTTAATACATTTAGTTTTATTTCCGTTTAAATGTAGATTATTAACGTTAAACCAATGCATTAATTTTGATATAGCATTATTCACTTCGTCACATTTAAATGATTGACGATTAAGTTTAAAAGTCGAGGAAGTATAATCAGCAAATAATACTATATCATGATTATCCCCTACAAGGGAAGGTAAGTCATTAATATATACCAGAAATAGGAATGGGCCGAGAATCAAGCCCTGAGGGACACCCATTAGTACAGGTGACCCGTAAGAACTTTTACCATTCATAATAACTTTCTGAATTCTATTACTTAAATATGAAATAATAAGTTTAAGCGCTGTGTTCTTGACACCATAGTACTGTAGCTTCCTGATTAATGTCTCATGGTGAACACAGTCGAAGGCCTTGGATAGGTCACAATATACCCAAAGCATCCTCCAAATTCTCCCATGCACAAAAAATATGTTTAATAAGCTCAACTCCAGCGTCAGTTGTCGAGCGACCCCTTGTAAAACCGAATTGATTTTTATGTAGCAATTTATTAATATTAAAGAAACTTAAGATCTGATCTAAAATTATTTTTTCAAAAATTTTACTAAATGTTGGTAGTACAGAAATTGGTCTAAAATTGGCGGGGTCTAATGTACTACCAGATTTAAATAAAGGTATGACTTTACTATGTTTCATTAAATCAGGAAACACACCAGATTCGACGCTTGTATTAAATATAGTGGCTAGATAATGTGCTATTTTATCTATTATAGATAAAATAACTTTAACGGAAATACCCCATAAGTCTGCCGTTTTCTTAACATTAATAATTTTAAAAAATTTAACGATATCTTCTGGCAATACTCTATAGAATTTAAAAGTATTTGAACAAGCCTTTACATTTTGTTTAGGCAATGATTCGGCGATAGTAGAGAAGAATTTAATGATTTTGTTGTCAAAAAGGAACATCAGTAAAATGTTTCTCAAAAGCCATAGCAACTCTTGATCAGATCGAGTTAAAATATTGTTAATATTCAATTGAAAATCCGTGTTGCACGGTTTGACCTACCTGTTCACTATTTATTATTCTCCAGGTCATTTTAATTTTGTTGGATGCAGTTTTAATTTTGTTACTTAAATGTAAAGCCTTAGCTGTGGAGCACACTTTTAAATATTTTAGAATATGTTTTACATAATCTCTAAATATAACACTAGTATTATATGATCTTTCATTATAAAGCTCATATAACTTTTGCCTACTTTATAAATTCCTACTGTCCCCATTCATTAAATGATTTGCGACTGTTAAAAGAAAGTTTTAGAAGTAAATATTCTACTAAATTCACAAGTTATAATTTTAAATAACATACCATACAAATAATTAGCACTATTTTAAATGAAAGCGATGAAGTCTTTTATTATATTACTTCTAACCTCTCAAGCGATGGTCATTTATTGGAACAAACACAACTTTCTTATTTTTCTGTTTTTTATGTATGTAAGGCAATGATACCAACTGTCCACAGTGATCTGAACTTAAATTTTGAATAATTGATTTATGCAAGGGCTTAATATCTGTAAAAATATTATCTATACAGGTCACCCAGCAGTAGGCCCAGCAATACGTGTTGGTTTTAAGAAAAAATAACAAGATTATACGATTTAAACAATGAGCTAAACTTAATACTAATGGAAGAAGTTTCAAGGAGATTGATGTTAAAGTCTCCACATATTACAACAGACTTGTTCTGTTTACTAAGTTTGAGCAAAACTTCTTCCACAATTCTTTCAAAATAGTCATAAGTAGCACATGGGGGGTCTGTAAACACTGACAACAATGAGGTGCTCGAGCTCGACACAAGCCATTTCTACAGTTCGCTCAACAGAGAGGCTCAAAATATCCTTACGTTCTTTATATAATAATGATTTATCTGCTAATATTAAGGAGCCACCACGTAAACTTTTTTCTCTATTGAAGGAACTGACCACCTGGTGATTTTTGAAATTAAACATGAAATTATAATCTTTTAGCCAATGTTCAGTAATACAAAGGATATGTATATTGTTACTATAAGGTGAGTGATGTACTCGCCATTGACGTTAATACCGTATCCTTTCCAGTCCAGTAGCTTGAAAAAGTCTTCCAATGCAGCGGTGAAGAGTTTCGGGGATATTACGTCACCCTGTCTTACACCTCTCTGCAGTTGGATAGGTTTCGTGCTCTGGTTCTGTACTCGGATAGCCATCGTAGCTCTACTGTACATACACTTCCTCGATATACCGACAGTCCACTTGGCACCGCTGAAGGGACTGCAGCACCGCCCAAATTTCGACGGAATCAAAGGCTTTCTCATAGTCCACATACACAAAGCAAAGTGGCAGATTGTACTCTTCGGTCTTTTGTACAATTTGCCGAAAGGTATGTATGTGGTATATGGTGCTAAAGCCTTTTCGGAAACCGGCTTGCTCGGGAGGCTGGAAGTCGTCGAGTCTGCATGCGAGACGATTCGTAATGACTCTCTCGAAAACAGCACGTAGACGCGGCTCAGAATGGAAATCGGTCTGTAGTTCTTCAAGAGAGCGTTGTCGCCTTTCTTGAAGAACAAGACCACCGCACTTCTGCTCCACGCCTCCGGAGTAGTGCCACCATGGAGTACGGAATAAACGAACGAACTAAAGATCTTCTGAAGGACTTCAAGTACCGGTTTTCCACTACAAAGGTAGTGCAATTTGAATCAAGAAACCCATATTTATGATACGACGTTAGGAATATATATATACATACTAGCTCTTTCCCGCAACTTCGTCCGCGTAAATTTATTACCACTGGATATCATCGGTTTTAATTTTTTTGCGCGAAACCCTAATTATTTTACTAAAATTAAAGTGGCCTTAGTTATTCCTTATAACATCAGCTACATTATATGTGCAGTGAAAGTTCCGTCAAAATCGGTCCAGCCATTTTGGAATTTAGGCGGAAGAAACAGACAGACATACATTTTAATTTTTTTTGTCATAATACCGTATACACCTTTCATATGCATTTAGTAAAAAGCTGTTATTTTGACATTACAAACAGACATTTGGAATTTATTTTATTGTATAGATTAAAGTAGGAGTCGAAATGATCAAAGCTAGATATATAATATTTCCATTTCGAAAATGTACTATCCACCCTTAATAAATTTAAGGCATGTTAAAATCATAGCTAAGTAATTTTGTTCATTTTAGGAGATATAACATAATACATATTTCTAACTATATGACTATATGATGGAAAAATTTAAGTCATTACTACCTTATGAGTTTGTCTTCGTAACTATTTTGGACTGGGTTACATTTAGTAACAGTCCTGAGTGCTATTATAATTGCAAATGGTGTGGTTCACAAAGAAATCAAGACAATTAATTCTGAAACAGCACTTCTGATGTTTAATAAGCAAAATAGGCGTGTTTGTTGAATATCATCACACTGTGTATACTTTAATCTATTTATCATTGATTAATGGAAGCAAAACGTTATACCAATAAAAACATATGTAATTTTCTTGTTTGGAATAGTTGTGCTATTATTTAGAGTCAATATTTTAAGTAAGAGAAACAATCACTTTATTTCGTCTCATGATATATATGAGGGAATTTTTCAAAAAGATCTTATATCAGGTGTCATGTCAGACATGGTAGAGCCATACCGCAGCTATATTATGGTTTTAGCACAAATGGTTTGGCTCGGCCATGGGCTCACATAAAATACCGGCGTAAAATAGTGATGTATTCCATCTTAGTCCTGGGGGGTGACAACGCATCTGCATTTTGAACCTTGATCGAGTATAGATGTAGATGTCTATGGGGCACAGCATCCACTTACCATCAAATGGGCTGCGTGCTCGTTAGTCACCATTATTCTTTATTTAAAAAGGGGTAAATGAACCAGACCGAAAATTGGAAGCAGCACCAAATTTGTGAAACATCTGGCAATACGATCATCATTTTTTTACCTACTGTAAGCCAATTTTTAGCCACAATACCACCTGGTGGTAAGTGTTGATAAAGCGACGAAGATGAAAAAGAACATAATGAATGCCACGGTGGCATCTAGTATTATTTAATGACCTTTTAAAGCAAATTTGTAAAATATGGCGTTGTCTCAATGTGGAGAAATAAATATTTTCTTTCTTTTTTAAAGAACAGGGGAATAGAAAAAGTATATAGTCCACCTGATGGTAAGTGGATGATGTATAGACATCTACATCTATCATCGATTAAGAATAAAAATGCAGATACGTTCTCGCTCCTAAAGCTAAGGCGCAAATCCCCTTATCCAGTAAAAAAGGGTCTCCTGTTCTCTACACCCACCGTAAAAAACACATCAGCAACAAGCTGCTATTTTGCGTTAGTATCCTGTAAGAACCTAGTTCTTCCACAGTCGAACCGACCCCATCGTGCTACAAATATATGCAGCATGGCTCTACTATGTAAAGCCTTTTTTATTTATTGTCTCATAAATCAGTTTAGGTTTCAAGTTATATTACTCTTACAAAATAATTTTGAAGAAATTTATTTAAAAAAAGTAAATAAGTATAATGAATATCTTATATTGCCAACATACCACTTATCCAGTGTAACGGCAATTGAAACAAAGACTATGCCTTAGAGGATGTTCTTGTCATTATATATGAACAAGGCGAAAAGTGGTTGATTGCAAGTTAAAGAGTATGCCATTTGAAAAAAGTCCACTCTAACTTTTAACAGGCTACGTCAAATGTCAAGAACTTGAAACAAGGAAGCATATAATTGTCGCCGCCAGGCTAAAGTTTTTGCAGGAAAATATCAAGTTGAAAATGTACTGAAACGTTAAAAAGAAAATAAAGCGATTATATACCTTGATATTTAAACGTTTCAATTTTATATTTCTTTTTGTATATTTTTGAGAAAAATGTGAGATTACTACCAACTTCCTGACGCCGGGCTAATACTGAGAATTTCTTGACGGAAATACTCAATAACTGATTTTTTTTGGCCCGACCCGGATTTAAACCTGGGACCTCATGATCAGCAGTTGCGTTTAAACAACCACTAGACCAACGGGGCAGTCGGAAAACAGTATTATCAGTGCAAGGATATCGGCCCTGCAGTCACCAACTGCATGTGGTGGTATTAATATCCTTATCATGGACGATAAGGCGACTTCTTAGAATGGTGAAAGAAAATATGTTCAGCAGCAGCCTTGAAAAGGATGAAAGTTTTGCGACTTTATTGTAACAACATCGTGGTTACAGCTTACATACGTCCCATTGCTAGACGCAAGCCTTCTCTTAACTCTGAGAAGATATTGGAGCAATTAGTCCTCCGCGCTACTATAGTACGTGATATCGGACTTTACAGGCCCAAGAATATTTTATTCCTCAGACATGCAGCTTTCCTCACGATGATTTCTTCGCTGGTGCTCACGTAAACATGATTAATTTCGAGTTTCTTTTTAAAAACAAAGTTCGTGAACATTGTAGTAAAGCATTGCAAGTGTGAATTAATGCTTTTTCCTAAAGAATGATTCTATCGTCACATATTTTCCTTATTTACCATGGCACAGATATACGTGTATATATATGTATATAATATAATGTATTTAAGTAGATATATGTATGTGTGTACGCCTGTATTAATATATTTACATTTTATGATATATATATGTGTATATATATATATATATATATATATTATTTTTTTTCTCATTATTAGTTTACTTTTGCTGCACTACCTCCCATATGTTTATCTCTACTTAGCCTAATGGTTGACTGGGAGAGAATGCCTTAAGGCATTAAGTCCGCCATATGTACGATTTTTCTTTTGTGCATTAAAGTTTAAATAAATAAATAAAAATTATTAATCGAAGACATTGCAAAAATATTTTTATTCGGAATTTTTTACATTTGCAGCCAGCCACTTATATATTTTAATAATATGTATATTTGTTTTTTTTTAAATAAAATTATGGACTCGGGTTTTGGGATTCGAGTTTCGACCGAGGCCAAAATAAATACATATTTAAGTAGAAAACATTTAAAAATTATTTTTCTTTATTTTTTATAACTTAACGATTTGAGCGTTCTTGATATTTTAGGGAAGTCGGAAGTGAATTCCATACTATTATATTTTGACACAAAAGGACGGACGAAAAATTAAGTTTTAAAGGGGCATTCGCAAAGAAGGTTATCATCTAGTCTAGAATAGTCTTTATTTGCACCCACCAACTTAAGTTTTCCTTTGAGATATCTAATTGATTTCGGATCGATCGTAATCTTTTTTAAAGTAACAGTTTTTTTATCTGCTTTAAAGATTGTGTGACTTAAATGGTAATTCAAATACGTTACGGAAATTAATAGAGAAATACTTCGACTAAAAGATTCCAACTTTTTTTTCGGTTCTGTACTTAAATTATAAAACATATGAATCCTGCGATATAAAGCACAGTTCCAAAATGTAAAAATAAGTTAATGCCCCGACCGAGACGGACACCTGTAGACTAGAGTGACAATGAAACAACGGACTACAGATGACAACCGTTTTTTACATTTGCCACCAGGATGTGCAGTAATGGCCGTAGTTACCGCACACCAATTACCGGTTCCTTACTAGAGTTATTTGAATTATCTCAACACATTACACACCTATTTACATATCTCTCAATATCATAAGAAATCCCTGGCCATAATAACACCCCTTGTGCACGTATTTTTCAGCGGTCTATTACTAAATCTCCATCATGTATGATTTTTAACATTTCTATTCGTCAAGAACTAGAATCAATTCCTATTTTGTTGGTTTTTAAATACAGTTTTCAATTTCAGAAAACTTTCAAAATTAATATTTGCTATTGCAAATTATAACCCTTACATTTTATTCTTATGCCACTATTTAAGATAACAAACTCCTCTTATTGGAATAACATTCCCGCTAAACGAATGTCATTTTATTTTATTATTATTATATATATGTCCTTTGTGAAATCCCAGCATCAAAAATATCTTACAACTTAAGACATTACTATCTGCACCTGTACACATCTTAAAACGTTCAAAACTACATTGATCTCGTACCAGTCGCCGCTATTGTGCTCCGTACTATCCATCAACACAGATGCATAAAACGATACACAATCATCATTATCAGATTTTTCTGCATTCACTTCTATTTCACACATTTTAACACTATTTTTGCATTTGCACATCCTGGTGTAATGGCCGTAGTTACCGCACATGTAGCATTTCACCGAAACAGTTAGATATGAACCTACATTACTACACTGAGAACCGCAACGTGGACAAGGCGGGGCCGCGGTACCGCTACGCCCACTGCGCAGCCCGCCGCATAGCACCGGCAGCGCCTCAACGCGCACGGGCCCGGATAAGGCGGCCGCCGAAGCTCCTACTTCCATCACACGCTTGCTGTCTATTGACATTTCGTCCACCTGACAAATTTTAATTGCTTTCTACAAACTCAGTTTCACTGTCCATAACAACCGAACCTTTACAATTGTGCTCCTTATGCAGGAAACAATACGGACGCGAATCAACTCTTGCTTTAAATTTTTAAATTCACAAATTTTACTGAGTAACTTTAAGGCTGTTACATATTGATCAATAGATTCTTCAATTTCTTGATACCTTTTAAAAAATTATATCTCAGTAATGTTATTTTACATTGTACATCGAAATACTCGCCAATTTTTTCATCAATATATCGACGTCCTCACGCTGCTCTTCTTAATCTAATGTAAAAGTTTCGTAAACATCAAGTCCATATGATCTAATCAGATTAATAAGCAAACTCGCCTGTATGTTTCCCTCTTCTTTGTGCACCACCGATGCTTTAAGAAAAATATTGAGTTGTGCCTTCCATTTCTTTCAAACGTCAGCCCGGCCGACGAAGCTGCCATATAAAGTCAATTCGGTTGGCAGTCTTGTATGTTTCATGCTTAGAATTAATTAAGCACAAACTATTATGTAAACCAAAACTATTTATGTATTTTAACCGCTGCCACCATTTAGTGACAATGAAACAACGGAGTTCATATGACAACTGTTTTAATTATTTATTAATGATAGTCTCCCAACACATAATATTTTAAGACTACCCACAACTTTCAAGGTTCAAGGAATATGAAATCTTTGTGTTCTCCTTGAGGTAAAAAACACGTAAGGTAAGTCTTCGCATTATTTTTACTTGTATTTGTTAGACCGTATACCGTATAACCGTGCACATGATTTTGTTTAACGTGTATTTTACTTACTATAAGCTTGACTACAATACTTCCTGCTTATAAGTGGTGTTGAAGCCCTAGAGAGTAACAATCTTGCCAGACACCCAGATTGCTACCCGAGAGATAAACACTGTCAAATTGTTTAAGTCTTATGCTGTATGCATTACAAAAGGCAACACTTCGTGATCGTCATCTATACAAATATTTTAGCATCATACTTATTTAGTTATTTTTAAGATAATATATAGAACTAATTTTATTATTATTTGGCTTATGGTTATTCGTAAATAATAATAATTTTTCTTGTTAAGAAACGTGGACGTATATATCGTGGAGGCGTTTAACCCACATAAATTTCAAAAGGACAAACATCCAGACCTGTAACAATTATTTTAGGACATACAAATACTTACAATACTTATAACGCACAGGAACATCAACATAGTGTGGGTATTGGGTATCAAACCAACAAATCAAAATTCCACGAAGTCAATTGGACATGTGCTAAGGCTTGGTTGAGAATCATTGTTAGATTTTTGCTGCGAGAGTAATGAAAGCTTCACATTTTATTTATCTTGTAATGAAAGATATCTAATTAGCATACCGCGTGATTGCCTAGGGTTTACTATTTCTGGCAACTAAATATTCGAATTAAAATTGTACTATTATTCGTTTCATTTTCGCCTTTAAAAATTGTCATCTTTTCAAATGCGTTCAATATTTATAGGTTCATTTTCATTCGCCCTAATTCCAACGAGACATATTTGCCATTCGGTCACGTGTAGTTGCCCCTATACCTGGTAGTAAAAATCACTTTTTTTGTTAATTTTTATGGTGTTAGATTTTTTATCATATTTCAATATTTTTACTTTATTTGCCTCAATTGCATACATTTGGCCTTTTTTGGATTCTGTAATAGGACACTTCACCTGTTCTAGCATGACATCACCAATTAGTCCGTCAGGTGTAGCTCCAATAAGAGGATAGGTTTTATCAATGAACAATCCACAAAGCACTATACTAAGGTTATTTTGCTGCAGTATCTGCTGCAGGGCCTGCTCATACCATAGGTAATTGACACCACATGAGATAGATTTTAAATCTACAAATTCATATTCTTTTTTTTATCTTGTGAAGAATATTGTGGGTGCTGCACCAACTGAAACTAAGCATTTTGCATGTCAGCTCCATGCGAAATGCTTAGTTTGCATGGCAGAAATTATCATGGTGAAAAAGCACTCCAGCACGCAATTACCCTCTACGTTTAATCTTTAGTTCTTCGCATAGTTTTTTGATTAATGATGCTTTATAATCTCCGGTTAAAGTCTCTCTTTTACTCAAATAGTTGATCATTATTATACCGTCCGCATCCCAGAAGACAGAGGCCATTAGTGTTCCAGCAAACGCAGACACCTTGAATGTCTTGGCTGGCGGGGAAGATGGTCTTTGAAGTCAGTGCATGACAACTATCCTATCTGATGGTAAGTGGTGGTACAGCCGAAGATTTTAAAGAGCACTGACTCATCTTAACAAACTCTCAAAAACCAGGTAACTCTTGCCTTAAAGCATTATTATTGTAATCGGATGTAAAGTTATATATTGGTAAATTATCCAATCGTTTGTTGTGTCCACGCATTACGAACGACGAAGCAAACCATATTTATTTTTAATTTTAACCGACTTCAAAATAAGGAGGAGGTACTCAATTCGACTGTTTTTTATTAATGTGTGTTACCTCAGAACTTTTTTCTAGGTGAACCGATTTTGATGATTCTTTTTTTTATTTGAAAGCTGTTGCTTTTTATGTGATTCCGTATAAATCTGATCAATATCTGACCAGTAATTTTTCAATTATCCTAAATAATGCCTATTTAATTGATTTCGACTACATTGATGATGTTCTCATTTTATTTATATTGAAGTCGGTTAAACAAAATTTTAATTTTACCACTTGTTTTTTGTCTTTTAATCTAAATTATTAAGCAGACAGTGATTTTTTTTATTACAGATAAAATCTGTCAAGAGAAATTAAAAGACAGTTTTTGTTCCTTTTAATGTTTATTCATAGCGTAGTTACTTCTTTGTTTCACAGGCGACTTATGTCTATGTTTTCGTTGCATGCAACGTTACATACGAGTGTATGCTGTCTAAGAAACTACCACACAATAGTATATTGTTATATATTTTCTCTTTCTCACTTATTATATTTTACATAAAACAAAGTCACAGTCAAACATTTAATTACATATATGTAGATAAATCGTGACACAAAACAAATACCTCGTAAAATCTAGAAAAATTGCGAAAGCCAAAACAAATATTGAAATTAGTTATTACGAATACCGCGAAGTTAAATAGGGGGATATTAAAAAAAATAAACAAAATACGATTTCAAATGTATAATTAACGAAAAGAGCCGTGGTAGCTCAGTAGCTAAGCGCTCGCTGTAAATTTCACAGTACGCAAGCAACCCGGGTTCGATCCCCACCGGCACCAATGAAATTGTTAATCGCAATTTTAAGTGCTCATTTACCACGTGCTTGACGGTGAAGAAAAACATCGTGAGGAAAACTGCATGTGTTATATAATATATAAAACCCTCTTAGAAATGAGAGGAGACCTGTGCTTAGCAGTGGGACGTATATAGGCACTTTATTTAAAAAAAATTACGCTCTTTCTTTAATTACGTTTTGCACTATTGACGATTCCCGTTGCAGATGTAGTGATTTTATATGTTCTTAACTATTAAATGGATATACCTTCATCTATCTGAGCGAAATCTGAGCATTTTTCTAAGTAACCTCTATTGGCAGATGGAGTGAGGATTTCATTTATGTCACGCGGAGAAAAAAAATATCAAAGTAGAATAAAATGTGTTTAAAAATACAATCAGAATAAATTTATAGTATACAATTTATTTGAAATGCTATTGAATAAAGATAATTAACCCTTTGAATAATCAGAAGCAACGTAGCGGATAGATTAGAGCTTGCTGCCTAAATAAACTATGATTTTGATTCGAAGTGATATTTTAACAAAATCTTGGTGATCAAATAGGCTAACAGTTTCTTGTAATGGTTTAATCTTATATTTGAAAAGACTACGGGGATTATTTTGAGAAAATAATATTTAAACTCAAAGAGCTTCAACACATAAACGACAGAAGCGCACTCTTGGCCCACAGTTCCGATCCGTTAATAGGTAAAAAATGCAATCACATGACCATTTATCTGGTCACGGGACTGTATTCTCCAAGTTTTTAGTCACCGCTTGAAATCAGTCTTGAATTTTTAGCGCAACTCATGCTGAGTTAGACCTTTTCGACATATCTTATGACATAATGATTTCGTATATTTACGCGAGCACTACGCATTAAATGAAACTAATTTTACGGGTTTTATCGCGTTTAATTTACCCCCGGGGATCCCCCCCCCCTGTCACTATGCTGTAAAGCACCTAAAACATCGAAAATTAAAAAAATTTAATAAACTCAATAAAATTCGTAAAATTAGTTTCATTTATTGACTTATGACGTGCAACGTCAAATAATAAAAGTAAAAAAAATATTCAACACCACTTGTTTGGTGACATACCTAGTAAGCAAAAATATACCTGCATCAGGTAGTCACCGACCGCCGTGATGACAAAGTAAGTAATACAGATAAATATTTAAACTTGAAAATGTATATTAAGCATAAAAAAAAAAACATAATAATTTACGAGCATAAGTGTTAATTTAAATAATCCAGTGTGCTTGTGGGAACACAAGGTGCATCTTCCTTCGCGGCCTCTAACTCCACCTGCGTAACGGGCCCACGAGCCCGATAAGCGGAGGCCATGGGGCAGGGGAAAAGCGAGCAATCGGAAGCGCCAGCTTCTCGACCCCAGAGGCAGATCTGGTCTGTGGCTCCGCCGCCAACCAACTTTCTGCCACGGAGGGTAGGGAGAGTGCGTTGTCACCCCTGAGGACAAACAGGGATGCCACGTTACCAAAAAAAGGTCGATAATATATTGTGATTTTCACTTGCAAAGATAATATAATTTTGTGTGTTGTTCAACGAAACACCAATTCATTTAGTAATAAAAATAATCATTCGTGAAAATATATATTACTTTAGTACGTAGTGTAATCGATATTTGGTTTGTTTTCGTTACCCTTTCTTCCATATCAAAATAATATCGTCTGTAATGTGGTTTCCTGATAGTGATCGCTCCTAAGTGATAAGGCCGCCAATCGTACCTTTAAATATATTTTTTCTTGTTCATTCGAGTACAATAAAGTATATTTCATTTATTCCTTCATTCATATCTTTTTATAAAAAAAAATATTGACAAACGACTTTACAGTCAATTTGATAGTAAGTAGCTACTGCAGTCTATAGACACCTGCAGCTAACTTCAAACAAAAAAGGCTACAAAGGCGTTGTCACCTCTGAAAACTTAGAAGCAATGCCTCACCGCCTGATATTATACTGGCTTTCCATAACTTTCATAACGATTCCAATTCACGACTTTAAGCTACGTGGACCGTACTCTTAATTTGTTATAGTCGTCGCTTAAGTCAAAAGTTTTGAAAAATTTAACTACCATGCAAATAATATTAAAAAAATGGTTACTTTAACGTTCTTAAGAAACCTTTTGGATTGTTATTTAATAATTGTACAATAAATATCTGTTCTATCATTTTGAATAAAAATTTGTCGATACGCACATTGACCTAGTGGCGGTGTTAAAATATTCACTACCCCATATCGTCCTGTGAGTGCCGTAAGAGACAACTGAGGAAAATAAACCAAGAGATAGGCAGCTTCATCTTCTTTTAAAAAAATGCAGTTGCCAACCCGCCTGCCAAGCGTGGCAAATATGTATATAAGGTAAATACATAGTTTCTCGCCTGTAGTCCCCGAGGGGGTTGACAGAAATACTGACTAGCTACTCGCACCACAATTAGCCAAAAAGTATGGATTTGGTTGGATAAAAAGCGTCATAAGTGACTAACGTTAGCCAAGGTTGAAACCATGACCATCAGATAGGCACTACTAATTATCTGTAAACGAAAGGCAAAAGTATCGCTACATGAAATCACGATTAAGTTTGCAACTACCAGAGGATATCCACAAGGAGGTGTACTGTATTCTTTCTTAGGACTCGTGCGAAAGACCAATTATTGTTCAAGATGGCAGAACTGTAGATTGACATACTGCGTTGCGCTGATGACCTTGTGTTCATTGCAAGGGGCATCTGCCAATATAACTTATCTTTAATCATACAAAGAGCACTAAGCAAAATAAAAACTGGTGTAGAGACAACAGTTTATCAGTAAATGCCGATAAAACTAATTATTATGATACCCTTTACCTTAAAGTGACGGCTAAACAAACCAGTAAAATAACGAAACTTAATGGTAAAGAAGTACCATTTTCCACAAAATTTAAATACTTGGGCGTAACTATCGACCAAAAATTGACGCAGTAAGCTCACTATTCCACAAGGCTAAACTCGTTCTAGGTACGTCCAGTCGTATAGTTGGGTACAACTAGGGCCTACGTCCAAGGGTGATTCTCTGGCTCTACAGCAGCATAATGAGTGATGAAGCTGCTCGCGTCTGTAGGAATGGGGGGATGAAGCTGCTCCCGTCCGTAGAAATTACTTGAATCCTGACTCCCTACACGTATGCCCTGGGTAGTGCTAAGCGAGCAGCACCACATACTAATGGTAGGTAGTTTCTCTACTAGTAAGAGGCCCGGCTGAGAGTTAGTTACCAGCCACATGGCAAAGCCACACCGCCAAATGACGCAAGTCGTGTTTCGGTATAATGTCAGGTGAAAGCAATTTCTTTGGGAGAATGTGTCCGGACAGTTGCGTTGCGCATAAAAACCGATTGCGGCTCGGCCGTTTCTTAGCGTCAGGTGCCTGGTTATGGAGATTAGCGGGATCCGAAGGGATGTGTTAATGATAATTTAATTCAATATAAAGTTTAATCATTATTAAGTACTGTTTAAAACTTCACAAATTGACGTCTGATATTCAACACCATGCTTTCCACATATTTAGAAAGAGAAAGTGAAAAACCATAATGATTTCACCTTTTGTTAACGCTTGATTTTACTAACTATCTATTTTTCATACCGTGCGCTATATATGAAATGATTCTTAAGGAGTAAACTCCAATGAACTCCAAAAACACAGTTTTTTAAACTATTTACAAAAAATATTTAAGAAACAGCATGGAAGCGAGCACCTCATTACCACGGGTTATTATCATCCATGCTTTTTTATCATTATCATCAGCCACAACATTAAATTTTATCCTATTAAAGTTAACTTCCAGGAAAGAAATAATTTCAATAAATATTTAATCTCTATATATAAAAATCAAAGTTTTGTATCGCCAGCAACGCAAAGTCAGGAATTTGCATTTAGAAAAACCTAAAATTAGGGGCTTTTTAGGTACCAAGTTTAAAAATTATGTGCTCTAAAATTTTCACCGCAACGAACTAATAAAATTTGCGTTGCTAGCAAAACGTATTCCTAGCAACGCAATGAAGTTATTAGATATACGATAAATATTAATAGCAAGGAATTAAGTGCTAATTAGGTGCTGCAAGTATAGGCAATGACAAGGCGCCCCTGATAAAAATAAAGCCGTTATTCACAACAAAGCAAATGCAAAAATCAGGTCTTCTGAAAGTCGGTATAGAATCAAAATTGCATTTAGAAAAAAAAAACAAAATTAGGGGCTTTTTAGGTGCTAATTAGGTACCAAGCTTAAAAATTAGGTGCTCTAAAATTTTCACCGCAACGAACTGTTGAAATTTGCGTTGCTAGCGAACGTGTCGCTAGCAACACAATAAAGTTATTAGATATACAATAAATATTAATAGCAAGGAATTAAGTGCTAATTAGGTGCTGCAAGTATAGGCAATGACAAGGCGCCCCTAATAAAAATAAAGTCGTTATTCAGAACAAAGCAGATGCAAAATTCAGGTTTTCTGAAAATCAGAATAGAATCAAAATTACTTTTAGAAAAACCCCAAATCGGGGGCTTTTTAGGTGCTAATTAGGTACGAAGTTTAAAAATTAGTTGCTCTAAAATTTTCACCGCAACGAACTGTTGAAATTTACGTTGCAGGAATATTGACATAGTTACTTCTGCAATGGCTTCGGCGCAGCTGGAAGTGCAGCCCCTTCTACATTGCGTAGCAAATCACAGGCACCCATGCTCACCTCCGCCGCTTTGGTTTATTGGTCGCCTTTGGCGACCAGCCTCAGCCTCCACGGCTCGCACAGATGCCTGCAATTTGCCACAGCGGGCGGGGGCTGTTCTTCCTCCGCGCCTACGGCTTTACAAAAACACTCTGGGGTAGGGCAGACACGACTAAGTGGAGTCGGGGCGTTCTGATTCGGTTTTAGTACAGATTCGACCTATCTTATCTATAATATATAACTGATAAAGAACAAAAAATGCCGTTCATACCTTATAGTAAGGTAATAGTGGTCCTGGACCCGATAATTCCCGGAATATTACCGTCATCTACATCCGACCTCAATAATCTTTCAGCACTTAATTTGCACTTAATTCCTTGCTATTAATATTTATCGTATATTTATTATCGTCACTGCGTTGCTAGCGATACGTTTTTCGAGGAACGCAAATTTCAACAGTTCGTTGCGGTGAAAATGTTAGAGCAATAAATTTTTAAACATGGTACCTAATTAACACCCAAAAAGCCCCTAATTTGCTCTTTTTCTAAAAGCAAATTTGATTCTGTTCTGATTTTCAGAAAACCTGAATTTTGCATCTGCTTTGTTTTGAACAACTACTTTATTTTCACTAGCGGCGCCTTGTCATTGCCTATACTTGCAGCACCTAATTAGCACTTTATTCCTTGCTATTAATATTTATCGTATATCTAATAACTTCATTGCGTTGCTAGGGATACGTTTTGCTAGCAAAGCAAATTTTATTAGTTCGTTGCGGTGAAAATTTTAGAGCACCTCATTTTTAAACTTGGCACCTAATTAACACCTAAAAAGCCCCTCAATTTCCTCCCTCCATTCAATTCAAAGGCCTCAATTTCCGGTTTTTGTAAATGCAAATTCCTGACTTTGCGTTGCTGTTGAGATACAGCTAAAAAGCAAGTGCTGTCCGTTAGTCTCGCAAAACTCGAAAATAGCAGGAACGATTTTGATGAAATTTTTGTGTGTGTTTGAGTGGGTCCCTGTATGATCTAAACGATTCACAATTGGACACGTTAGGTGGCGCTGTTGTCGAGATCCAGAAATTACCCATACGAAGCCGGGGCGGATCGCTAGTACTTTATATGAATAACAGAGGATAGGACAATATGATTCCGAGTGTTTTCTTAATTCTAAATTTAAAAAGTAAAACTTTAATATTGGTTGTTTACATAGACACGGAAAGCATTTAGGCGTCCCTTAATGGTCTTTGTCCCTAAATGTCTCTTTAAATTTTCCCTTAGTTTTAGAGCAGTTTAGCGACGTGTGTAGGCCTTTTGTCAGCCTCTCATCTCAGGTGTATTTTAGAGTCAGGATGGAATTACGGCGGCTGAACAAAGTAAATGGCCAAACACGAGTCTCAGAGAAATAACCATAATTTGTTTAAGCCATTTGCTGTAGCACTATCGGTTGTTGAGGTCCACGTGTGGTAAAGTTATTAAAAGAACTTTCTTTATCTTTGAATGATCATCGCTACTGGTGACAAAAGAAGTGATTATTTTAACATTCCAAATACTATAAGTAAAGCCAATTATCGAAGAAACGCAACCAGCGTTTTTGGCACTATAACGCTGGCTGGCTGATATTTTTTTATGGTTATAATTATTGTATTTTGTTTTGTTATGCAAACAAATAAATAAATTTTGTAGATTATTTCAAAACCATTTTATGAACAAAACCCAAAATTTCAATAAATGTACATAATATATTAAACTACTCTTACCATATCTAGGTTATGAAGTCTAAAAATTTGAATTCGATAGGAAATTAATTCATTTAAAAACGTTTGTTTTTATTTCATTAATGCAACATTGGACAAATAAATGTTTAAGCATTACAATCTTGTTCATTAGCACCGAAAAATAATAATGCTAATATTCCGTAGCATTTAGTTACGTTGTTAATATCCCTTTTCTAAGTGAAAAACTGTTAATTGAGATGGACGCAGCTTCAACAACTTTTTATTTTTTAAATGAATGTACGTCAAATGACCTATATTTCCAACACTACTTTATCTTTTTCAATTTACTTTCTTTTGGATTTGACTCTTTGTCCTGTGTCGTCATTCATTGAAAATTAATTGCACATTTTTTCTTTACTTGAAAAAATAAAGATGGCCTCTCCGGCAGGCTAGATGTCGGACAACTACCCAAACCTACGGTGATTACCTCAGCGTCGATGAAAAGGAAAGCGCAGCGCTATTACTTGACAGCAGTGATAGCGATACGTCCGTCTTCGGCGGAACATAATAAGAACCCCAAACTCTCATGAGCTAATACGATACTTTGATATTTTTGAGTCATCACCCTCCTTTAGACCATTTCACAGAACAAGAACCCCTTTTTTAACAACATTGAAATGAAAAACGAACTTTCAGTAAACCTGGTAAGTGGCTACTACAGCCCATGGACACCGGACACCTGCAAATCATCAAACAAAGAAGGCTACAGATGCCTTGTCACAACTGAGTACTAAAATGGAATGCCTCAAAGCGCAATTAAACTGGTTCTCCACACCCTTCAGATCGCAACAATGCAGGACAATGCTGCGTGGCGATAGAAATAGGTAGGGTGATACCAGCAGACGAATATCTGTCTAGATGACGATAAACGAGTCCTTCCACCTTATATATATATATATATATGTATATATATATATATATATATATATATATATATATATATATATATATATATATATATATATATATATGTGGGATAATTTAGCAATAGTAGTTTGTTTTATTGTTTGTTGTAGAATATTGACCTCCTTGGTTTATTGAACTGAAAATAAAATTGTAAGATGTCACTTTAGGAAAATGTCATTGTAATCAAGATAGCAAGATGTAATGGTTTTTTTGGGACTTAATGAAAATAAAAGAAGCAGTATAAAAGTGGGTGTTTCGTCTCAAATTCTTGAAATATCACCACAACTTTGGGGGCTCGTCCGGGATAGCCAAAAATTTGAGGCGACACGAAGACTAAAGATTCGAAGATTTATTACAAGTCATTCAACAGAAAGTGCCGTTTTGGAATTTGGATATGAAAATTTATTTTAAGGACTGAAGACTTAATGAGTTCAAACAAGCTATCATTTTGCACGACTAGAAAAAGAAAGACTAATACTAGTTTGACAACCACAATGCCGCCGAAGAAAGATGTAAAAGAAAGTGAAGATGAAGAGCAGGAGTTAGATATACAGATTTCATTTAAAGACTTGGAGAAGTCAATGAACATTTTTACCGGAGATGACACCTACCCTATTGAGACATTTATTGGCGAATTTGAAGATACTGCCGAAATTATGAAGTGGACTAAAGTCGAGAAGCTGGTCTATGCAAAGAGACTTTTAGACGGTACTGCCAAGCTATTTTTACGATCTTTGGGAAGAGTAAAAGACTACGCGAGTTCGAAAAAGTCACTTAAGGAAGAATTTGGCCCCAAGATTAATAGCGCAATCATACATAAGAAACTTGCATCGCGTAAGATGAAGAACGATGAAACTTACCAACAATATTTCCTGTCTATGAAAGAATTAGCACTTCATGGCAAGGTTGAAGACGCTGCGCTGATTGAGTATGTCATTGATGGTATTCGTGATCTAGAGACCAATGAAGTTATTTTATATGGCGCTACAGACATAAAGGATTATCGCAGGAAGTTGGAAATCTACAGTGCTTTTAGAACGAAGGTGCCTAACAAATCGGCACAGTCTGGCCAATCACATGGGCATCATTCAACCCGTAAGATGACTCATGTAAAAAGATGTTACAACTGTGGCGAACTGGATCATCAATCGCCCACCTGTCCAAAGGGAGTCAAATGCTTTAAATGCAATGAATTTGGTCACAAATCAACTGAATGTACAAGCAAACCTAAGAAGACACTGAAAATTAGAAATAAAAGTGAAGAAGAGAAAGTACCTACAAAAGATAAAGATTAATGGTAAAGAATTTGTTACCTTAATAGATACTGGAAGTGATATTAACCTCATAACAAAATCAGAATTGAGAAGGTTAAAGAGGAATTAAAGATTATAAAACAGAATCAACGTGTATAACAGGAATAGCCGAAAAACAAATTCTTACTGAAGGAATGTTTACAGCCAATGTTCAAATTGACAATTACTACACAGATGTCAAGTTTCATGTTGTAAAGACAACGAGATACCGGTAACTTTACTGATTGGAAATCCTATCCTAAAGATTTCGAAGTGTGTTTCACTCCTGAAGGTGTCTTTATACAAAAGATTATGCATCTTACACTTCTAATGGAGGAAAAGGATAATGAACAAGAATATGATATAGAGATTCTAAATACGGAAAAGATTCGTAAGATGTGAAGAGTACAGACCTAATGAAAAGAAGAAAGAAAGTAACGTTGAATTGAAAATAATACTTACCGATGAAGAACCAGTTTTTCAGAATCCCCGACGTTTGTCACCCTTAGAAATGAATGCCGTGAATATGCAAGTAAAAGAATGGTTAGACAAAGGAATAATCAAACCTAGCAAATCTGATTTCGCCTGTCCTGTAGTTCTGGCTGATAAAAAAGATGGGTCACGTAGAATGTGTATAGATTATCGACGATTAAATAAAAAGGTAATTAAAGAAAGATTTCCCCTACCTATAATAGAAAACCAGATAGACAAGTTGAAGGAGGCCAAAATGTTCACGTCCCTTGATCTGAAGAATGGCTTTTTACATGTAAAAGTACACAAAGATAGTCAAAAGTACACCTCATTCGTAACACCCCAAGGCCAGTACGAATTTCAAAGAATGCCTTATGGATTATGTATAGCGCCATCTGTGTTTCAAAGATTTATTAACGATATCTTCAGCTATCTAATTACCGATGGGACACTGCTAGTGTACCTTGATGATTTAATCATACCCTCGATAACAGAAGAAGAAGGAATAAGTAAGCTAGAAAGTATTTAAAAGAAGCGAAGAATTCGGTCTAGAGTTTAATTGAAGAAATGCCATTTTCTAAAGAAGGAAATCCAATATCTTGGATACATTATTTGTGACACCGAAGTACGACCGTCTCCAGAAAAGATTAAGGCTGTAGCGAATTTCAAGAAACCAAACAATATAAAAACTGTGCAGTCATTCCTTGGACTGACAGGGTATTTCAGAAAGTTTATAAAAAACTATTCCCTGATTGCAAAACCGATGACGGATTTGTTAAAGAAAGATGCTGTATTCAATTTTGATGAAAGCTTTTATAGAATTGAAACAAATATTGTGTAACTCACCAGTTCTCTGAATATTCAATCCAGATTTAGAGACAGAATTACACACCGACGCAAGTACTGACGGTTATGGAGCTGTTCTTCTACAAAGAAGCCCCGTGCACTATATGAGTAAAAAAACAACTCCAGCTGAAAGAAAATACCATAGTTATTACTTAGAAATTTTAGCTATTGTTGCTGCCATAAAGAAGTTCCGAGTTTACCTTCTTGGGATAAAATTTAAAATAGTTACAGATTGCTCTGCTCTTACTATGACACTACAAAAAAAGGACTTACCACCTAGAGTCGCTCGTTGGGCCCTGCTTCTAGAAGAATACGACTACAAGATCGAACACAGACCAGGAACACGAATGAGACACGCCGACGCACTGAGCAGATATCCTATCTGTATGATACTTACTGAAACTACAGCTCGTTTAAAGAAAGCACAGAATGAAGACGACTATGTGAGACTGATTAAAAAAATTTTAGAAACAGAAAAATACGAGGATTATATCATACAGAACGAAATACTATATAAAGAGAAAGATGGAAGTAAATTGATTGTTGTGTCTAAGAAAATGCAGTATGAGATAATCAGGAAAAATCACGAAAAGGACATTTGGAATCTTAAAACTGAAGAACTAATTAATAGGGAATATTTAATTGAAAATTTAACTGAAAAAATAAAAAAAGTCATAAGTAATTGTATTGAATGCATTCTCATGTCGCACAAAAGAGGTAAAAAAGAAGGATTCCTACACCCGATAGACAAAGGTAATGTCCCACTATCGACATACCATGTGGATCATCTAGGACCAATGACTTCGACTCGCAAGAGTTACAAATACATCCTTACCGTCGTGGATATTTACACGAAATTTACATGGATTTACCCTGTTAAGACTTTAACCACGGAAGATACTTTAGAGAAACTAAGACTACAACAACAAACCTTTGGAGCACCTGAAAGAATTTTTACTGATCGAAACGCTGCTTTTCTTCCATAGACTTCCAGGAGTATTGTAAGAGTGAAAATATAACGCACTATACAATTACCACCGGACAACCCAGAGGAAACGGCCAAGTTGAGCGCATCCATCAGATTATCATAGCCGTGTTGAGCAAACTAAGTGCTGATGACCTGACTAAATGCTATCATGTGTGTCCAAAGTACAACGATGTTTGAATGGAACATACTAAAGAAGTATAGAATGACACCATTTGAACTGCTTTTGGCACTAAAATGAGAGATAAAGATGATGAACTTCAGAAATTAATAGAAGAAGAAAGCATACAGAATTTTAACGAGAAAGAGAAGAACTTAGAAAGAAGGCCAAAGAATCTATACAGAAAGTACAAGAAGAGAACATAGAAAGCTATAATAAAAAGCGAAGGCAGCAATACCTTTAATATTGAGATTTAGCTATAAAAAAGACACAGTTCTCACAAGGAGTAAATTATATCCCAAATACTTAGGACCCTATGAAGTTGTTAAAATCAATTCAGACGATCGTTATGTTGTAAAGAAGATTGGTATCAGCGAAGGCCCGATTAATACAACCACCTCAGCTGATCTCATGAAGCCGTGGATTTCGCCGGAAGACGATTCATCTGGGTCAGATGAATGATCAGGACGGCCGTGTGGGATAATTTAGCAATGAGTAGTTTGTTTTTATTGTTTGTTGTAGAATATTGACCTCCTTGGTTTATTGAACTGAAAATAAAATTGTAAGATGTCACTTTAGGAAAATGTCATTGTAATCAAGATAGCAAGATGTAATGGTTTTTTTTGGGACTTAATGAAAATAAAAGAAGCAGTATAAAAGTGGGTGTTTCGTCTCAAATTCTTGAAATATCACCACAACTTTGGGGGCTCGTCCAGGATAGCCAAAATTTGAGGCGAGACGAAGACTAAAGATTCGAAGATTTATTACAAGTCATTCAACAGAAAGTGCCGTTTTGGAATTTGGATATGAAAATTTATTTTAAGGACTGAAGACTTAATGAGTTCAAATAAGCTATCATTTTGCACGACTAGAAAAAGAAAGACTAATACTAGTTTGACAACCACAATGCCGCCGAAGAAAGATGTAAAAGAAAGTGAAGATGAAGAGCAGGAGTTAGATATACAGATTTCATTTAAAGACTTGGAGAAGTCAATGAACATTTTTAGATACTGCCGAAATTATGAAGTGGACTAAAGTCGAGAAGCTGGTCTATGCAAAGAGACTTTTAGACGGTACTGCCAAGCTATTTTTACGATCTTTGGGAAGAGTAAAAGACTACGCGAGTTCGAAAAAGTCATAAGGAAGAATTTGGCCCCAAGATTAATAGCGCAATCATACAAGAAACTTGCATCGCGTAAGATGAAGAACGATGAAACTTACCAACAATATTTCCTGTCTATGAAAAATTAGCACTTCATGGCAAGGTTGAAGACGCTGCGCTGATTGAGTATGTCATTGATGGTATTCGTGATCTAGAGACCAATGAAGTTATTTTATATGGCGCTACAGACATAAAGGATTATCGCAGGAAGTTGGAAATCTACAGTGCTTTTAGAACGAAGGTGCCTAACAAATCGGCACAGTCTGGCCAATCACATGGGCATCATTCAACCCGTAAGATGACTCATGTAAAAAGATGTTACAACTGTGGCGAACTGGATCATCAATCGCCCACCTGTCCAAAGGGGTCAAATGCTTTAAATGCAATGAATTTGGTCACAAATCAACTGAATGTACAAGCAAACCTAAGAAGACACTGAAAATTAGAAATAAAAGTGAAGAGAAAGTACCTACAAAAGATAAAGATTAATGGTAAAGAATTTGTTACCTTAATAGATACTGGAAGTGATATTAACCTCATAACAAAATCAGAATTCAGAGAAGGTTAAAGAGGGAATTAAAGATTATAAAACAGAATCAACGTGTATAACAGGAATAGCCGAAAAACAAATTCTTACTGAAGGAATGTTTACAGCCAATGTTCAAATTGACAATTACTACACAGATGTCAAGTTTCATGTTGTAAAAGACAACGAGATACCGGTAACTTTACTGATTGGAAATCCTATCCTTAAAGATTTCGAAGTGTGTTTCACTCCTGAAGGTGTCTTTATACAAAAGATTATGCATCTTACACTTCTAATGGAGGAAAAGGATAATGAACAAGAATATGATATAGGAGATTCTAAATACGCGGAAAAGATTCGTAAGATGTGTGAAGAGTACAGACCTAATGAAAAGAAGAAAGAAAGTAACGTTGAATTGAAAATAATACTTATCGATGAAGAACCAGTTTTCAGAATCCCCGACGTTTGTCACCCTAGAAATGAATGCCGTGAATATGCAAGTAAAAGAATGGTTGAACAAAGGAATAATCAAACCTAGCAAATCTGATTTCGCCTGTCCTGTAGTTCTGGCTGATAAAAAAGATGGGTCACGTAGAATGTGTATAGATTATCGACGATTAAATAAAAAGGTAATTAAAGAAAGATTTCCCCTACCTATAATAGAAGACCAGATAGACAAGTTGAAGGAGACCAAAATGTTCACGTCCCTGATCTGAAGAATGGCTTTTACATGTAAAAGTACACAAAGATAGTCAAAAGTACACCTCATTCATCTTCTTACAAAGGCCAGTACAATTTCAAAGAATGCCTTATGGATTATGTATAGCGCCATCTGTGTTTCAAAGATTTATTAACGATATCTTCAGCTATCTAATTACCGATGGGACACTGCTAGTGTACCTTGATGATTTAATCATACCCTCGATAACAGAAGAAGAAGAATAAGTAAGCTAGAAAGTATTTAAAAGAAGCGAAGAATTCGGTCTAGAGTTTAATTGAAGAAATGCCATTTTCTAAAGAGGAAATCCAATATCTTGGATACATTATTTGTGACACTGAAGTACGACCGTCTCCAGAAAAGATTAAGGCTGTAGCGAATTTCAAGAAACCAAACAATATAAAACTGTGCAGTCATTCCTTGGACTGACAGGGTATTTCAGAAAGTTTATAAAAACTATTCCTGATTGCAAAACCGATGACGGATTTGTTAAAGAAAGATGGTGTATTCAATTTTGATGAAAGCTTTTATAGAATTGAAACAAATATTGTGTAACTCACCAGTTCTCCGAATATTCAATCCAGATTTAGAGACAGAATTACACACCGACGCAAGTACTGACGGTTATGGAGCTGTTCTTCTACAAAAGCCCTAAAGACAATCAATTTCACCCGTGCACTATGAGTAAAAACAACTCAGCTGAAAGAAAATACCATAGTTATTACTTAGAAATTTTAGCTATTATTTGCTGCCATGAAGAAGTTCCAGTTTACCTTCTTGGGATAAAATTTAAAATAGTTACAGATTGCTCTGCTCTTACTATGACACTACAAAAAGGACTTACCACCTAGAGTCGCTCGTTGGGCCCTGCTTCTAGAAGAATACGACTACAAGATCGAACACAGACCAGGAACACGAATGAGACACGCCGACGCACTGAGCAGATATCCTATCTGTATGATACTTACTGAAACTACAGCTCGTTTAAAGAAAGCACAGAATGAAGACGACTATGTGAGACTGATTAAAAAAATTTTAGAAACAGAAAAATACGAGGATTATATCATACAGAACGAAATACTATATAAAGAAAGATGGAAGTAAATTGATTGTTGTGTCTAAGAAAATGCAGTATGAGATAATCAGGAAAAATCACGAAAAAGGACATTTTGGAATCTTAAAAACTGAAGAACTAATTAATAGGGAATATTTAATTGAAAATTTAACTGAAAAAATAAAAAAAAGTCATAAGTAATTGTATTGAATGCATTCTCATGTCGCACAAAAGAGGTAAAAAAGAAGGATTCCTACACCCGATAGACAAAGGTAATGTCCCACTATCGACATACCATGTGGATCATCTAGGACCAATGACTTCGACTCACAAGAGTTACAAATACATCCTTACCGTCGTGGATGCTTACACGAAATTTACATGGATTTACCCTGTTAAGACTTTAACCACGGAAGAGACTTTAGAGAAACTAAGACTACAACAACAAACCTTTGGAGCACCTGAAAGAATTTTTACTGATCGAAACTGCTTTTCTTCCATAGACTTCAGGAGTATTGTAAGGTGAAAATATAACGCACTATACAATTACCACCGGACAACAGAGAAACAGCCAAGTTGAGCGCATCCATCAGATTATCATAGCCGTGTTGAGCAAACTAAGTGCTGATGACCCGACTAAATGCTATAAATGTGTCCAAAGTACAACGATGTTTGAATGGAACATACTAAAGAAGTATAGAATGACACCATTTGAACTGCTTTTGGCACTAAAATGAGAGATAAAGATGATGAACTTCAGAAATTAATAGAAGAAGAAAGCATACAGAATTTTAACGAGAAAGAAGAACTTAGAAAGAAGGCCAAGAATCTATACAGAAAGTACAAGAGAGAACATAAAAAGCTATAATAAAAAGCGAAGGGCAGCAATACACTTTAATATTGGAGATTTGGTAGCTATAAAAAAGACACAGTTCTCACAAGGGAGTAAATTATATCCTAAGTATTTAGGACCCTATGAAGTTGTTAAAAGCAAATCGAACGATCGTTATGTTGTAAAGAAGATTGGTATCAGCGAAGGCCCGATTAAAACAACCACCTCAGCTGATCTCATGAAGCCGTGGATTTCGCCGGAAGACGATTCATCTGGGTCAGATGAATGATCAGGACGGCCGTGTGGGATAATTTAGCAATGAGTAGTTTGTTTTTATTGTTTGTTGTAGAATATTGACCTCCTTGGTTTATTGAACTGAAAATAAAATTGTAAGATGTCACTTTAGGAAAATGTCATTGTAATCAAGATAGCAAGATGTAATGGTTTTTTTTGGGACTTAATGAAAATAAAAGAAGCAGTATAAAAGTGGGTGTTTCGTCTCAAATTCTTGAAATATCACCATATATATATATATATATATATATATATATATATATATATATATATATATATATATAGTCGCTGAGTGGACGTAAATCTATTGATATTTTTGTGACTTGCATATGAGTTTGAAACTAGATTGTTTAAATACGTATAATATGGTATTTATTAGAAATGTTCGTTTAATAGCGAGAGAATATCAATTTTGTCCACTCGAATTTAATTCATTCGCATGATTGATTGTAGTTATAAAACTATAAACTCAATCAATCAGAATTTAGGGCAATGTTTGATTTATATAAATATTTGTCAATCAACCGCGCCAAAGTTGATACAATAGTGTTTCATAAATTTTATTTTCATTTAAAGCGAAATATATCAAATACGTAAAATAGGTACTGTATTTATTGGAATGTTTTTCATAGTGAGAGAATATCAATTTTGTACACTCGAGTTCAATTAATTTTCATGATTTAGTATAGTTCTATTTTCTGGGTAATATATCAGTATAATATATTGATATATATTTTTGTCAATCAACCGCGCCAAAGTTAATAAAATAGTTTTTATAACTTTAATGTTTAATTTCAATCGAAATATATCGATACCTCCTAACTATAATGAGTCAACTACATAATTCAAATTTTACAGGAGCGCCTGTCAAAGATTATTTGTTTATAACTTTTTCAGTTTTGGTCCTAGAATGTTGATTTTATTAAATTCGTACTATTTTAAGATTTGAGACCATTAGATAATAAAGGAGTAGACCTATTTTAGTGACATTCCAAGATAATGTAGTTGACTTAGTATACATCATATAAACTATGGCCTTTATTGAGCTAACTGCCACATACACTCGTTTACAATGTATTTGTATATTTACCATATCTTAAGGAAAAAGTATTAGGTTTATAAAAACAGAAATACAGAATTGTATTTCATTTTCTTGGATTAATTTACTGACATTGTATCTACAGTATAAACGATAATAAATTAGTTGACTCATTATACACTGATTTTAATATCCAACATCGGTTTGATGAAGTAGCAGTAAATTAATGTATCTGCAATATAATCAAGTTTTTAGCTTGTTTATTTTTCATATAAAAGAAAGTAACTTTATTTCTTGTCATTTATTATTTAATAATTTATTATTAATATTTAATGAAATCTATTTAATTAATAATCAAGCGGTTAAAGTATATATACATTCTATAAAACATTGCTTAATACACCACGCGTAAAGGTAGAAAACACAATTTTAATCTTTTTTAGTATTAAAACTAATTAACAAAATAAAACTTCTTATTTCTCTTCTAAATCCAATGAATTTTTTGGAAGTATCTGGTTTGTTAGTAAAATTCAATAAAATTAAATATCTTCACGAAAAAACAATATCAGAGTAGATGAATCACGTTCTTTTAATCACAGTCAGACTCATCATTATTAATATTGCCGGTAATCAGACTATTATAAAATAAGTGATATTCTTTTGGTATCTTTTTTTTTTTTTTTATAGGATAGGGTGACCAACGAGCACACAGTCCACCTGATGGTAAGTGGTTGCTGTGGCCCATAGACATCTACATCCATCTTCAATAAAGAATCAAAATGCAGATGCGTTGTCACCCGTGAGGACTAAGATGGAATGCCTCTTTTCCAGTAAAAAGGGTCTCCGGTTCTCTACACTCACCATACGAAACACAGCAGTGTTGCTGCTATTTTACGCTGGTATTCTGTGAGAGCGTGGTCCTTCCCCGGTCGAGCCGACCCATTCGTACTACAACTATACTACTAATATAGCTGCAGCATGGCTCTACCACGTATATCTGACGTGACACTTACCAAGATCCATAAGGTCTTTGTGTTTATTTTTGTCAATTGGCAGGGGTTTTTCATAAGCACTGACTAGAAGCAGATCCACCTTTTCTTTTTTGTTTCGTGTTTTCTTCGGTTTATTCATGCAGTTAATCCATTTATCAGCATCGTCTTCATAATTGTACTTAAATATAATTTATAAGTGATCATTTCCTTCTATTTTAAATTCACTTACATTTTTCATGACTTTTTAGTTCCATAGCTAGTAGTTGTCCAATTATCGCAGTGCTTGAAATGTGTTTTAAAATCAAGAATTAACTCCTGTGACATTTCAATGACATTAAAGGGCTTGCCATCTGTTTTAGGTCTGGGGTATAAATATGCTTGTCTTGAGTCTGTTTCTCAATCAAGGCATGCATGCTGTCCACTTCGTTTTGGGTATGACCAAAGAAAAGGAAACGATGAATAATACTTATATTAAATTTGTTACATACATACATATACATTAAAAATATAACTTATCGAGAGGGTTCTAAGAAACATTGTTTTACAAACAGATATTCTTGTTATCTCTGCATTGCCATTTAATTCCAACCATGGTAAATAAAATTAAGTAGTATAAAGCTGCTTCGAATTTTCAGGAACGGTAAAACGCACTTTTGATATTTTCATAATGTACTTAGTGATAAAATCCCATTGTCGTGAATAATTGCCAATCCTCCAAAACATCTCAAAAATTATTTTTCGGTTCTTTTCTGATATCCTATCATAACATTTTTGACGGCAGCATTTAGGACCAGGGCAGGATGTATTTTTCCATTCTACTTGTGTACTCCATACCTCTATTCATTTTGTATTTTCTCTGGCTATCCTTCCATTCTTGCTTAAATTACTCCCTTAAGCGAGCCTTGTCCTTTTTAATATTTGAACTTCGCTTGCGTTAATTGCTTGGCTGATTAGGAATTCTTAATCGGTATCTTCTATGTTAGACCAATCGCTGGTATGATTATCAGGTACAGTAAAACTAAAGTTTATGTAACTATTTGAACTAGAAAACGAAATTGCTGGTATGGGGTTATAATGTTCTTTGTCTTAAGTCCATTAACAGGTATCTCGATAGATGAGGATTCTCTTGAATTTTCTATTATTGATGGTGAATAGACTGACTCAGGTGACGTATCAATAATACTATCAGGAAATGTGGAGGATTTGGATGGCAAAATTTCTAGAATACGTTCACTATATTCTAGGTCTACGTGATCGATAATTGACAGTTCATCTTTGGTAAAGTAAGCACCAGTTGGCAAAGGTTACTCTGAAAATAAAGTAAACATGCTTTTTATATCATGCCATTAATGAGGCAAATTATGGCAGCACAGACTGACACACAGACGACTCTTTAAAATTAATACCTTTACTACTAAAAAGTAGAATACTAAGTCATGTGTAATATTACTGCAAACTATCACGACGTATACTGGTCTATCTCAACTTAACCCAGTATAGAATGTACAGAACTTTTAATAATTTATAATCTAAAAATAATGTGATTATTTACTTTCATAATTATAATTTATATAAGCTAATGTAATGAAAAACTTAAACTACTTACGATTTTTATGAAAATATTCCACTGACTCGTTATTTTCAAAATTTTCGTGAATACCTAATATAATTTGAGTGTCTTAAATGTACTAAATTAAGCATAAGTTTTACTCTAGCATTTGGCAGTGCTCCCTTTATGCTTATTAAAATTAAAATATAGTGATTTTATTAGTCGAATCTAATATATTGATCGCAAAAATATACACCTAAATTGACACAGTCACGTGTCACGCGAACGCTATATACTGGTCCAGTTTGCACATGTCGCTCAAGTACCCCACCCGCGTCCCGCGTATACTGAATCCGAATAGTTAGCTTAGAATACGTCGTATTGAAATTTTAAATAACACTACATGAACCAGTATACGTTAGATAATTTCCAAAAGTACTTATGAATTTTAGGTTTTTTCGACATAGTCTGATAAATAACATGTTTTTACAATCAATAACGCCAAAACCTGAAAATACCTAAAATGTTAGATGACTCACTATACTTAGGAGGTATCGATATACACAATAAGGGGTACTTTTCGTCCTCTTACGTACTGTTATGAACCGAAGTATAAGTAAGTAATTCCTATTGTAAGCATCATGTAAAGTATATAAAAGTGATTTTTCATATAATTTAGGTAGTCAAACTCTAACCTTTGTTCGGTACACAACTATTAGCGATCCAAAATTATTAACGCATTTATTTAATTAATGTCATAGTTTTATATTTAATCTTTAATGATTTTGGATCGTCAGATGATGCGTGCGGTCGGTCATTCTATAGTTATTAGTAGGTAAACTAGAGTCTTTCTAGTCATTCAGGCTCGAGCGGTCGATGCGAGCACACGCCTGTACAATAATTCTAACAACTGAGTATAAGTGTGTATTAGAAATAAATAATTGTAAAAGCTTATTTGACGTATTATTTGAAGAACTGAAGGAAAACCTCTAATATCAGAAGTGGTAAGAACATTGGTGAAAGCCCATTGGTATGTACAAATTGGCTAATAAGTAAATTATACATCGGACTGGTAAGTTTCATTTGTTAATCACATAATTTAAATTTCGAAAATAATAAATAAAAATAAAAATTAAGGTTTCGATCTCATCCGACCTAAATTATTGCATAATACGATACAGTTTGCTTGTTTAAGAAATCGTTACATTAACTCGATACAAACAAAAAAAAAAAGAAAATTATGTATAATTTAGTAAAAACAATATTAAATATATTGGTAAATCTAATTGGCATGCCCCAAGCGCATTAAAAAAATTACGTATAATATGATTATACGGATTTTTTTAAAGTAGTTTAAATACACACAAGTTTTCACTAATAACCTTATTATATTTCTAATTTTCCGATATGTCAAACTTCAATTTAAAAAAAGTTTTGAAAATCCAAAAGTGCACGACTCATAATGCTCATATGATCATCATATTAACATTCAGGTTACTCCATAAAGTCCAAGGCGTATTTAAGTATAAATATTACATCCTACTTACTTTTAGTACGTACTACTATTATTTATTCTGTGCTTTTAAAATATTGTAATAAAAATCTCTGATTATTATTATATAATCAAATATGTAAGAAATTTGGTTTTTCGAATATTGTGTATTTGTACAGCGATCTTTTTGAGCCACTGCAAACAACCGATACAGTGTCCACTCACGACGGCGATTGACGCCGAACTAACTGAGTGAGTGACTCAGTCTCTATTTAGTAAAAAATAAATTCATACAAGGCTGCTAAAACACCGAATATATCGACATTTCGCAGCCGAAAAAAATTAATTATAAAACATATAACATAATATATAACATAAACACTCACGCCTGTCACCCAGAGGGGTAGGCAGAGACTATGGACTTTCACTTGGCACGATCCTGGCACACCTCTCTCGCCTCCTTTACATCCATTTATCTACGCATACACGCTCGTCGGTTAAAGGTACTCCTAATCTGGCCCATTTTCAATATATCGCCAATTTGGTCGATAAACCTTCGTCTAGGGCGTCCCTTTCCGACTCTGCCGTTCACTTCTGCAGCATAAATTTATGTAAAAATATTTATGTAAAAATAGCAATCAATCGATTTAAAAAAGGTATTAATAAGTTCAACAATCAATTATCTTTCTGAAAATGTGCTTTTTATGTCACTTATATGTGCAATATGATTGCTAGATACGATTTCATGCGCCAAAACGTTGGAATCTTAATTTTTAGGCCCTAGTAGAACATACCGGCGCGCTTAGCGCTTACGGCATGCAAAAATAGTGCGGGTAAACTGTACAATTTGTTTTCTCTTGATGTTTCTTTATACGTTAGAATTATTTCGGTTGCACTCGCTTAAAGGGAATATTAATTCTTACCCGGAGAAACTGAGAAATCTATACGTGGTAGAGCCATGCTGCAGCTATATTAGTAGTATAGTTGTAGTACGAATGGGTCAGCTCGACCGGGGAAGGACCACGCTCTCACAGAATACCAGCGTAAAATAGCAGCCTAATGCTGCTGTGTTTCGTATGGTGAGTGTAGAGAGAGAACCGGAGACCCTTTTTACTGGAAAAGAGGCATTCTATCTTAGTCCTCACGGCTGACAACGCATCTGCATTTAAATTCGCAAACGAAGATAGATGTAGATGTCTATGGGCCACAGCAACCACTTACCATCAGGTGGACTGTGTGCTCGTTTGTCACCCTTATTCTATAAAAAAAAAAAAAATATGATATTACTTTTGTAGCGTTTAAGACGAAACACTTTTTATGCCTTTAACTCATTTTCCCCAAAAAAAAAAGCTGGAATTAAGACACAAGAAGCCTGCCGTATTAACCGGAATTCAATGTTCACCGCAATAAATACGTACGTAACGGACAACATTGTTACGAGTTGTTTTTAATAGGATTTACTAATGAGACTATTGAAAAAGTATAATGATTTTAGTAAAGAGATTTTGGACTGTAGTTACTTACAATGTTCATTATTAGTTTTTTTGTTAATTTCAATCAAAATTGTTTTGTATACTTCAATCAATTGATTATTTTAATTTAATTACTAAAATTTCCAAAAGAAAAGTAATATGCAATTGATAATTAAAATCTTAAATTATAAATAATATTTAGGAAATCACATACATACATGAGTTTTATACGAGTAGTGTAAAGTGTTTATTATATGTGAAAATTATGATATAATTCATAAATTTTTATTTGATCATTACTATTTAAACTCCAATTACTAAATACTAATACTCAAATCTACTATTCTCCACCTACAAGCCATTCTTTAAAATAAGTACCAAGTTCTATATCGGTCGTGTCAGACAAACCATTACAAATTACGGCCAAGATACGGAGTTCATGGGGGCTGGGGTTTTGAAATCGGAACAATGAGGGAGAGGCCTTACTACAAGCAGCAACTACATTTGATATGGCTGTGATAAATACGTTTTTTCTTCAGAAAATAGACCTACATCTGATCAAATACAATAATGGGAACCTTAGTACACAAATCGATTACTTTGAAATAAGATGAAATAAATTCGATCAGTCCAGGATTGTAAAGTGTGTATGTGAGAGCTTTGTTTTTCAACATCTATTACTGCTGGTAGAAAGAAAATTTACCTTTCCCCAAACTAAATAGCATCTTATTAATAAAGTGCATAAAGTGAAGTGAAAAATTCTGGCATAGAGTTGTATTTAAAATGAAAAAAATAAATGATATGATTGGAAAGTCTTTTAAGAATATTGAAATGAAATGGCAACATGTATCAGAAGTGTGGTGAAAGATATTTTCGGGGAAACGAAAGATATAGTAAAATAGATAAGGATAGTTGGTGGTGGGATAAAGAAGTACAGATTAGTCTGAAAGGAAAGAAGAATGCATTCAGAGAATGGAAATGTGGGAGTAGGAAATTACATAGTTAAAGAGGACAAAAGTGTAGCATATGTGAAATGTAAGAAAGTTCCTCTTAAAACTGTCGGGCGAGCACAGCGTGACACACCAGGAATCCATTCAGTTAGTACTGATTCAGCCCGTCGAGTCCCAGACTTTTCCTGTTTGGGGCCATATAGACGACCTCCGCGACATCGTCCGGCGTTATTATAACGGTTATTTCATGGGTGTAACATTTGCAAGTTTACTCGTCACAACTTCCATCTAAGAGCAATCGCTCGCGACAAATTATGGCAGATGGCTACAATATTTTACCATGGGGACACTATAAAACTGTATTTTAATAAATTGAATGTAAAACTATGTAATGCTACTATTGTGTACTAAGAAGTGTAAGTAAGAGATAAATGTATAGCTTAAGATAAATGTATTATCATGTTTATAACTTTATATTTAGTTTTAATAAATAAAGAAAAAAGAAAAATACCGTTATTGTTCCAAAGAATATTGGAACAATAAAGGTATTTTTCTTTTTTCGCTCTACACAATTAAATGATGATGATGATACATAATAAAACAACAATAAAATTTAATGTATACTAACTTTTATTATATTTTACAAGCTACATTACTTAAATTACTAGTTCTCACATAATTTTTGACCTATTTTTATACACAATTTGTAGCATCTAACACTTCATCATACATTGAATCCACGACATATTAAACACTTATATTAGCACTAAGATCGTTAATGACATTATCTTGGCGGATAATGTATGATGATGATGATGATTCTTGAGAACGGTTTCCCTTCCTGGAACATTTCTTTGATTTCGATTGTTGCTCCTCATTTATAGCTATTATATTTGGTGGTAAATCACTACTGGCGCTACTTTGTCTAGTAGAGCGTCCAGCCGTAGGAAACTTGGCTCCAATAATTCGACAAACTGCCAGTGCGCCAAAAAAAAAATTGAGTCCGTATCGCAAAGGTCCTGGCTGGTTTCCAAATAGGTCACCAGCGTTGGGTTAAGAGTTATCACGACAGTCCGATTTTGCTTGCTTAGGGGTATGCAAGGAAGTCGCAGTCGTTTCTCGAGAGGCGTACTGCGCGTTTCTATAATCGTCTCTCCCAATATTCTCCTCATTTGTTCTTGTACCTCGGCGACTATTCCATTGTCGTCTAAGTCAACCACTAGGATATCTACGGCGGTATCTGAGTGTGTTGGTTGCTCTGGAACTCGTAGAGCCGTGTCTCTTGTTGTAGTATTTTCAGCCTACGAGGGAACGGCCGCACATACTAGCCTTTTTATTTCGGCATCACCAAATATTTTGAGCACATGATGTACCGATCTCGGTTTGCAAGGTTTTGCTCGGTGATGGTAATAAATGGCTCCAGCTCAGCAAAACAGCGATGCATCCTAGCCTGGTACGCAAAACCTTCGACTACTCCCCCTTTCACCCTAAAGTACGCCCGCAGTGCGTTCTCATTCCTTTCACTTTTCCATCACATACGGCGTACTGCACTAGCGGCGGGTGCCACTTGCTGAGTCCGAGAGGACCCTGCCGACACAAAACTTCTGGTGGGGATGATGGATGCGAGGTGCTACTGGGTGGTCGTGAAGTAATTTGCATTTGGCTGGCGGCTCGCATGCGGTCGCGTCCATTGCCAGATTCAGACGCACCCTGGCGATCCAATTTTTAGGCGTCAATCAACAGGAGACGCCCAGACCCAGTGCCGTTTCATGGTGAGGCCATATGTACAAGCGTGCCTTTGCACCCTTTGCAACTACCTCTTGGCAAGGCGCTGACTGACTGCGCCGACGTAGCAGTTTGTCACTTAACTATTATTATATTAGCGGGCGATGGATCGTCACTTCCCTACGCCTTATTTTTTTATTATAAACTAGCTGTGCCCGCGGCGTAGTCCGCGTATATAGGTTTTACTTAAAGAATTTGACGTTTAGGTAAGATAATATTAAACGATTTATATCATTTGCGCTTTATTTACGGTCATCGCGTAACACACGCTGACTGGGAACTGAACACGCTTAAAACTGAAAGGAAGGTTATTTGGTATAAGAGGGATTCTGGATATAAAAACAATATCACCGGCACCGCAACCTGTTAAAATTTCGGCCTCAATGACATTTTGTTGCAATTTTGTTACTTTTAGTCGATTTCCGTTACAAAGCTTAGGTTCCGTTATAAATTTCTGAGCAAGATTACGCCCACTTTAAAAGTAATTTTATGTGCTGGTCTGGTCTTCCACCAGGCGTGCTTATGGAATTTAAAAACTCTACTTGGTAGTTGGTAGCGTCATCTTCTTGAATGAAATTGTCAATAGACGTGTATTCGAAACTTTCACCATGAACGTGTCTCAATATTTCAGAATTTATAGCCACCGCTTGGTCGTTCCGAGGAGCCAAAATAGTTCTTTCGCGTAGCAATGAAGCTGCTTGATGAGGTATTTCTATAATATTGCCATACACAGACGAAATTAAATCTGAACAACATAAATTGTCTGTCAAAATTATTTTATTTCCTTCACGTGGAGAAGTGCCATCTCCAATTTTCAAAAGTAGGTCGTATAATTCTTGTGCGTTAAAGCTCCCTCCAAAAAGCGCACGCAAATTGACACTTAAATGAATTGATACTATACTGCGTCATAGAATCGAACTCTTTAGACAGGCTCTAATTTCATCTGCCCGTGTTGCCCTTGCTATAACTGGAAGATTCTGCCTGAAATCTCCACAGAAAAGCACCGTTATGCCACCCATTGAGCGGTTATTTTGCCTTATATCCTGTAAAGTTCTGTCAATTGCCTCCACTGCTTTGCGATTTGCCATACTGTACTCATCCCAAATTATAAGGCAACAATCGCGTAGAACTGCTGCTTTATCGCTATTTCGTGAAATATTACAAACCGGGCTTCCTGTCTGATCCAATTTGATAGGTATTTTAAACATTATATGTGCAGTTTTACCAGCAGGTAACAAAGTGGCTGCAATGCCCGATGAGGCAACAGCAAGAGCAATTTTACTTTGGTTTCGTATCTGAGCCAAGATAACGTTGGTCAGAAATGTCTTACCTGTTCCACCCGGAGCGTCTAAAAACTATTTTCACCTAAACCATTATCTACACTATTACATACTCGATCAAATACTGTTCGCTGTTCCATCGTTAGATTTGAGATTTCATTTTGAAGTGTTACAGCTAATTCTACGGGATCGTAATTAATTTCAGATGCATATTCTCTGTTTATGGGTTCACCAACGGCTACTGGTGCGGGCAAGCCATAATGAATGAGACTGTTGCCACCAACACTCGTGACTATATCTTGAATAGCCAATAAAGATTTATTAAAATAATTTTCACGTAACCTGTCAAGAACTTCAGTATGAATATATTGGTGTAAGAATCTCAAATAATCTTTAGAGATGTGGTTTCGATATTTTTGCCACAGCTGTGCATAATCCGATTATCCACAAAACGTCAGTAATACGGCAAATAAATGATGCAGGCGATTTGGACTATCGCTGACACATGCTTCGGCTAAAGTGTCATCCCAGTGCTGATCTCCATCTAATAAATGAAGCGCACGGCAAGCAGCCTGATATGTAGGATAATCAATATTGTTTACTTTTCGGAGTTCTGTGAAAGACGTAGGTCCACGCACCGTATGTAGAAGAAGTCATAAATAATAGCACTCCGAATTATTTAAGTGCACTGTGTAGACCCTCCCTATTATATCCCTCCCTATATAGATGTTCCTTGAAAATACCGGGTTCACCTTCCACAGCAGTTCCACGTCTCCTACGATTAAAAATACCCTGTTTCCTGTTATAAGTATAATAAGACGGGACTTCATAATACAAAAGAGTTTTCGCAAAACTATCTGTTTTGCAGAGCCGAAAAAATGCCAACAAAGTGGTTTGTCTAGAGTTAGCCAACTTTTCTGTTACATTTTGCGGATCAAAATACACTCGTGGGCTACATTCTAGATGCACGTCAAAATGTATGACTGGAGGATATCTCTCGTGGACGGAAATACTTAAAATACGCCAAACTGCCTCAGAAGAGCTTATGTATCGGCCAGATTGATATTAAGTGACTTAGTCATATTGTTGGTTTCTCAGTGCGATCACAGCTTGGTCACTTCTTTTATTGACATATTTACATATGTACTTGATAGACTCAACACTGTTGCACATTTCGACACTTATGTAAGCTTGAAATGTTTTACATAGTACCGGGGGCACTACCCATCTATTATCTAAAATAATTTCTCGCCCACGCAATCTGAGAGTAGCTGTAGAACCACCTTGTAAGGGTGATCTTCGTCAATAAAACGGGTACCCATTTTCCCCTGACATCGTTTGTTCAAGGAGCGCTCTTGGATATTTTTTAGAGCAATGCCCGTCCTGCATGCGTGGAAAGTTCCTGTTTAATGCGCCACATGGTCCATGAACCATTATGAGTCTTAACAATGTAATGTAAAATTGGATCCTCGTTATAGTTAGGAAATTCAGTACTTATAACATTGTCAACAGCATCGGGACGATTTTTTCCTGCAGCTAAAGGAGTATGTGAGCATGCGGCAAACTCTAGCAATTATATCATGTCTATCATAAGACACCTGTCCTTCAAAAAGTTGTTCTGATATTTCAATCCATTTTGAATTGGTAGTGAACGTAATAAAAAGATCAGGCCGGCCGCATTTTCTGACATAACAAAACGCATCTTGCGTTCTTTCGTGCATATACCGCGGACCTCCTGTAAAACTGGATGGTAAGATAACTAATCGCCCTAACTTTTCAGTGTTACTTTCTATCTGCATGGCGTCTCGCAGATGAACATATTCTTCAGCGCGAAAACGTCTCTGTTTAGTGCGTATATACATTAAGCGCTCCGTCTCTATTTTCGCATACATGTCCACTATAAATTGGTTAAACAACCCCGCAATCTTTGCAGATACGCAAAACGATTATGCCTTACCTGTAACAGGTGCGAATAAAATTGTAGAGCAGATATTTTTTTATTAAAATTGGTCTCTCTGGTATTAGGATTAACTTGATAAATTCCGAAATTGTACCCATCTTCACCGCGACATATTAATGGATATTGCATGCAGAGCATCATAACATCGATGAGTTTCATAAATCAGTTGCAGTCGATCGTCATGCTGCACTTCAGTGAGTCTAAATACGATTTACCGGCGGAGAATCTTAACACCGCAATTCAGAAAAGGATGTTATTTGTACAACGCGATCTATTACGTTATTTGTGAGAAAACATCCTTTTTTAATTTAAGGAAAATATCTTTTTTGTTTACTGTGTTTTAAGTATAAATATATTATTATAGAACGTTTTTCTACACACAAATCTTTTTATTACTTTTTCTGAGATTCTATGGCGCCATTGAACAAATTCGAGCATACATTTCAAAATAATAATCTTTACTTTCGATAGAATTAACCAATTTTAATAAAACAAGGATTAAATATATCTCGAAGATACGCTTTATAATTTTCTTAACGATTTCTTTGAAAAAAAATATTTTACTTTAGACGTTATGCGTTCATAAGCAAAACGACAGACAGACTGACAGACAATTCTTAAAATTATAAAAATGTACTTATTTACTTATTTTCAGTCCCCATTATGATTTTAGTCACAAATATACTATACAATGTGCAGAAAGAGACACAAGACACAACATGTTATCACCATTTTTATTATATGTATAGATTTAAAGAGAGATGGCGCTGTTAACAACAATTCTAAAAATAACAGAGATTAATTTACGCGATTGATACGTTATATAAAACATAAAAGAACTTATAAATCAGTGCCTGCATAGTAAGCAAAAAAGAAAGTTTGATCCTCGCCGAAACCAAGGAAATTGTTAATAGCTCTTTTAAAATTTGATTTACCACATAGAGTACTCGGCGGTAAAGAATAAATGAGTTTGTCAACACGCAGTAGGGCAGCGAGTAGTATAAAGATTAGCAGCAAATATGAAACTCAAAAAACCAAAAGCTGCCTTTTTTATTACATTTGCACAACACCACCATCTATCGATGAAATTGGTTAACTATTGCATTTTATATTTAGTTAATAAGGTTAATTAACTTTTTTTATATATTTATTACGTTCTTTAATACTTTTGTTTACCGAGTTTTAGATATAGTTATATAGTTATAGAACATTATTTTACATCTGTTATGGAGATAGAATTTAAATAGTGAAGTTTGTGGTCTTCGATCCTGGACTGTAAAAGGATGCTGGTTGAGAGAAAGGGCGTTCTTTAGATAAATTGCACGCCTACCTTGTCACCGCCGCCGTCGTAGATCTTCCACGCTCCGGAGGCAGATTTCACCAAGGTACAGACGACCTAACGCTTCTTCCTCTCTTTTGCGGACACAAAACTTCACTAATCACTAATTTGATTATATATGTCTTATAAAGTATTAATAAGCGGCGCGGTTACTTCTCCTTCAGTTGACAGATTTGCGTGGCGTTCTCATCGATATATCATACATACTAGGCTTGCGGGTGGGGATACGAACGCCCCAAATATAGGAATTTAAAGGAGGGTAAATTTAGAAAAAATGCATTATATAAAATAAACTAGATGGCGCCAACAACATCACTCGTCAACGCCACCGTTGAACAAATTCGTACCTATACTTCGTACCAATACTTCAGAATATTTATCATAATATTTTTAGTACCTCTCAAACACTTTTATTACAAAAATATAAAATGTACAGACGTCTGCTTTTTACATTTTTATTATATGTATATAGACTAGCTTTTGCCCGCGACTTTGTCCGTGTAGATGGGTAATAATGGCTTACACATAAAATATAGATATACTGTCGCGGACTTTTTTGTAGAACTATTTAGGAACAAAAGAAAACAATTCAACCATACATTATATTTGTTTAACTCTTATAGTTTTTGCAAATAGCTCAAAGATGACAGATTTTTTCCGACTTACTTAACACTTATCGTTATATTTTGACCAATTTACAAAATATCTTTATTTATTATAGCCTATGTGTTGTTCTGATGTATGAGCTATATTATTGTAAAGTTTCATTAAAATAGATTCAGTCTTTCTTTCACGTTTATAATATTAGTAGGATAATTATTAATTATAGCCTATGTGTTGTTCTGGTCTATGAGCTATATTAGTGTAAAGTTTCATTAAAATACATTCAGTAGTTTTTGCGTGGAAGAGTAACAAACATCCATACATCCATACATCCTCACAAACTTTCACATTTATAATATTAGTAGGACTAGCGATCCGCCTCGGCTTCGCACAAGTGATTTCTGGATCTTGACAACAGCTCCACCTACCGGGTCCAATTGTGAATCTAATACATCCAGGGACCTACTCAAACACCCAAAAAAAATTTCATCAGAACCGGTCAAGCCAGTTGTTTAAGCGAGACTAACGGACAGCAATTGATTTTTATATACTTTCTATATATAAACTTGTAACTATACCAAATCTTTCTCTCCTCCGTGCGCGCAATTTGCTTAAAAAGGGGTACAGAGTTTTTCTTCACGTATTAGTATATGGATAAAGAATTTATTGTTAAAGTAAAGAAATAATACAATCAAAATTTTGATTGCAGTCCGTTTAAGAAAAGATTTTGATTTTCAATGTAAATTTATTCACATTGAATTAATATAATTCATGCCAATGGCCATTGAATAAAGATCTAGACAAGAAAACTTAAGTAATGAAATGCGACCCAACGGGGACTATTCTGCCTAAATAAACCAAACTCCCTTGTAGCTTGTTTCGAATAAGTTAATCTATTTAACGTCTAAGTAGTTTACAGAATAAAAAATATTAATAGATAAACTTTAAATGATAAAATCGTTCCTTATTGAATAGAAATGTTTTCGAGTTAAAAATGAATACGATGTCAGCTAGCAGTTAAGCAGAAGTTAAGTTTGAGCCCCCTGAGCATAAACTTTCTATCGTATTGACTTCGTATCGTCATTCTCAGGTGTGTCCGCCAGGGGCACTGTTCATATTTTCATAGAATTTTAGTCAATGACGATAGGAAAGCGTTAGTGTCGAAAGCTTGTGTTAAGTACACTATTTTGCCATGGGTTCGGTGGTAAAGAAAACATCGCGAGGAAACTTAGTAAGTTTGAAAATAAAAAGATATTTCGAAGACATGTAAAGTCCGACTATAAGGTATTTCAGTAGCCCGGCGAACGCTTCCGTGCTCTGAAACCCTCACAAAAATGAAAGAGGCATGTGTCTAAACTATCACCTTGCTTTTTTACACAACGGGTTGCGAGTTTGTATTTAGCCAGAGTATTATTCTCAATTTTTTTTATAGTTTATAAAAAAGCACAAGACCTTAATTTTTTTTAATACTTTTCAAAAACGTTCCAAGTCAAAAAGGTTAAATAACGACCTATAACGAGTGCTGGGCGCAGGGTACTGGCCTCTAATCCTGTGAGTGGCTTAGGGTAGGGAAGATGAGGCGGAGTTCGCATATCTCGAAAATATACTGTTTGCTTAATTTCTTACATATGTACTATGTCTTTTTTCACCGACGAGCACACGGTAAGTCAGCTTAGCGTGTCCCCTAAGCTACCACGGCTTAAGATTGGTTCATAAAAATTTCCTTTCTAAATTTTTGCAGTTTGCGCCCTATATGTTTCTTGTTTAACCTAGAGGTAGACTGGTAGAAAATGAATAAATGAAAAAAGAAAAATTTTTCTTTGAAGCTACATTATACATGATTGCCCTACATGTATTTATTTACATCATCATTGATACAGCAACAAATAGGCATCCGACTCAGCACGGTCATTTCCTGATAAATATCCCTTTGTCGTCTATAACAACACCTATAGGATGAAATGGGGTAGTGGACATAATTTTTCCAACAGAGGAGTATCCCATCCTCAGCGGAAGAGAAGTATCATAAATAATACCATAATTTAATTTTGTTGCTCTTAAACTAATTTTTAAAGATGAAATCATCTTTAATCGTTGCTATTCTTACATTGTACTCCCAAGAAGCAAATTTATGCAAATTTGTAGGTTATTAGTTAACTTGAAGACGGTCACAGCGCTCTGCAAAGCGGAAGAAAAGCAATGAGGCAGTTTTTCCAAAACAGTGACTTAAAGACTTATGAGTACAGCTTAATTTTAAGTAGATTACGTCATTAGAAAGCTAGCATATTTCATACTTCTATATAAAATAATTTTATTGAAAAAGATACTGGAATATGGTTGTAAATGTGTAGGGTCGATTTAAGAATACCAATGAAACTCACGTTAGAGGTGAGAGAGGACAATTTAAATAGCAGATAAGCAGCAGCCTGATAACAAATCAAAATAAAAAATAAAAAACTGTGGTTGCCGACCCGCCTGCCGAGCGTGACAACTATGACAAATATCTCCGAATGAAGTTATCTATGGGAGAGGCCTATACATAGTTCAGACTTTTATAGGCTGGAATGGATGGATGGATGTCTTGTGACAGCCGTATTGTGACAGCTTGTGATTTCCGCGTACAGGATGGATGGTTACAAATAGGTGCTTTTTGGGTAATAAATAGCTGGCACGTATTTTAACAACTATAAAAGTGTAAAGTTTATAATGTCTACTTGTGTCGTCATAAGTCAGTGAAATGAAAGAAAGATAAACAAATAACCAAAAAGTCATTTAATCTGTACCTATCTGTTCTTGGGATATATGTGTTCACAGAATACGGAAAAAGGTGAAGTAATCCATTACATGTGGATTCTAAAACAAATGAAGGTGTAGGATCTGGAACTTTCTCTGAAGACCTTAATAGATTATATATACATTACATGTGGATTCTAAAACAAATGAAGGTGTAGGATCTGGAACTTTCTCTGAAGACCTCAATAGATTATATATATATGCACACCGCTGGGTACCTATAACACAGTCTTTCAGGCGGAATGTATGGGTATCATTCAAGCGGCCATAGCAATAGATGCTAGGAAGGTTAATGACTTCTCCATCAGAATACTGACCGACAGTAGGGCGGTACTACAAGCTCTGAGTTGAAATGTAGTGAACTCGGGACTAATATATGAATACCATCAACGATTAAATGAGGTATGTGAAAACAACAATGAGACTCTGCAATAGATAAAGGGACACAGTGGATCCAGAAGCAACGATGCAGCAGACGAACTGGCCAGAAGGGGATCGGCTCTGGCCACTATAGGGCCGGAACCAATCATAGCATTCCCTTTGGTAACGTTCGTTCACTGGTACGTAGACACTTCACAAATCAACACGCTCAACTTTGGAAAAATCTAGTAGACTGTACACAAGCTAGGGAAGCCCTGCCTGAAATAAACAGTCGCTTAAACAAAGTTCTAATGAGACTGAATAAGTCGCAGATCAGTAAAGTAACAAATGCTATCACAGGACACGGCACCTTTAACAAACATTTATTTACCATAGGTGTTACAGATAGTTCCCTGTGCAGGGCATGTATGGGGGAGGAAGAAACGGCGGCCCACGTGTTGCTGAAATATCCCGAGGTCGCTACATACAGGGCTAAATATCTCGGCACGCCGGGATCACTCCCCGCAGTTGCACGCCACATCAAAAGACTGTTGAACTTCTTCAGGAAGATCTCATGGCTCGAATTATTACATTATTCCTGCCGACACGCAAAATACGCGCTTAGACGTGGAGTTGCGGAAAATAGTCCGTCGTAAAATAAACTAAACTACATATGGATTATGATACCATATGTACTTCTTTAAATAATGAACACACTGAGAATACCCAATCAAATTCCACGTATTGTAAATAAAACCAATTAATTTAAATAAATATGTACGAAGAATGTACCAAGAGGACCACGCACTCACAGGATTCTATCTAGGTGGTAAGACTGCTTCCCTGCCTAGGAGTCCGTCGGTGTAGATACTACCCTCTTACCTCTTTCTGTCGCCGAACATCAGTACGTGATATGCTATATTCCGGACTCAAGCTTGTACTCTTTTACATTTACCTCGCCTCTCCAATTTTAGAGATGATTTATCTTAATCACCACGCTTCGCAGGCGGATTGATGGATTATATAGAGACGTTATGATAAAATATAATTTAACATGAGATTTCAAATTGGGACAGAACTTTACATTTGGATTGGAGTGGTAGCTCAGGGGCTAAGCGCTCGCTGTAAATTTCACAGTACGCGAGCAACCCGGGTACGACCCCAGCCGCCACCAATGAAATTGTTAATTGAAATTTTATGTGCTGATTTACCATGTGCTCGGCGGTGAAGGAAAACATCTTGAGGAAACCTGCATGGCTGAGGAATAAGAAAATAAATATTTAGAAGACATGTGTAGTTCGCTAACATGCATTAGGGCAGCGCGGTGGACATTTCCTTGCCCTAAAACCCTCACAGAAATGAGAGGAGGCCCATGCCCAACGGTGGGACGTATGTAGGCTGTAACTGTAACTAAATAAAAAGATACTGTGCTATTCTTTTATAATTTTGATTTACTTTTTAATATTCAAATTTTCTCTGCAGTCAAGATAAGCCAGTGATTAATTTTACTCATTTCTATTAAGTGTACTTTTATTGACGCCATTCATAACATGGTAACTTAATAGTTTTATCATTCAGTAGGTCAAGATACAGATAACGTGTGACCTTAAATAAGCTCACGTCTATCTGTGATATCATTCATTGACAGTCGTATCCATTTCCTTTCAAAACGAATGATAGCGTATACTTTGAACGTGTTTTCGTGTTTTATTTCAGGCTATCATAATACCCTCTTGTATAAATAAAGAGGTTTCAATAAGTACGTATTTATAATCAATTGGTTGGCAAAAACTTCGGTTGCTAACCGAAGTTTTTTTTTTCAATGAACTAAAAAAGGTTTAGACTCATTCATGAAATAAGATTCTAAGCACTCGAAGGGTCCTTATAAGGTATATAAAATAATAAGGAAATAGGTTTTATAGTTTCTGAGTTCTAGGCTTTAAATGGTAAGTGTAAATAGCAAACTGCCGGTGCGTTGCCTTTTTCATTTCCTGCCGGTGCATTGCCTTTTTCTTTTGAACTTGGCTGACACACTAATGTGTGTCTAGTTAAGTAAGTACGGGGACGGGAGGGCACTCAACGTACGGGGACGATGAGCGTGGACGGCTAGCACAACCGCACGGGGGTGGCGGCGCTAGCGCAATGATTTTGAGCGGCGAGCCAAAACAGCTGCTATTTATACAAGCGGTCAGCCACCGCAGAGTCTACTTCACCCGAGGATACCTCGTGTAGAAGTGAAACACGTGTCGTATTATCAACGGTGGTATGTCTTTCCTTGTGTAGTGGTTTTGGGAGTAGTGGTGCTTTTATAATTAACCGCCCCCGTGTGGTTGCATTAGCAGACCATGCTCGCCATCCCCGTACGGTGAGTGCATTCTCGCTCATGCGACTCCCACACCATCACTCCAGCACCGCCGCCCTTTGCGGCTGTGTTGGTTGACCCGCGCTTCCGTCCCCGGACGGTTGTGCCCCACGCCCCCCTTCCCTGAGGGGGGTCGACTCCGATGCGGCGAAGAGGCCATACAGACCAGAGCCAGTCCCACAGGTGGGGTTTAGTAGGTAGGCACTTCTTCAAAGTGAGTCCTACATAACCACGCAGCCGGCTGCGTGGTATGCTATGAGCATTCACCACCTCCCTTCCCCGCTTCCGGAGAGTAGTCCTTGCTTTGGGCGCAAAAAAAAGCTCGCCGCTCACTTAGCGATCAGCCACCGCAGCTGACGGGTAAGCTCAGAACAAAGCTTAACTAGACACACATCAGTGTGTCAGCCAAGTTCAAAAGAAAAAGGCAATGTACCGGCAGGAAATGAAAAAGGCAACGCACCGGCAGTTTGCTATTTACACTTACCATTTAAAGCCTAGAACTCAGAAACTATAAAACCTATTTACTTATTATTTTATATATCTTATAAGGACCCTTCGAGTGCTTAGAACCTTATTTCATGAATAAACCTTTTTAGTTCATTGAAAAAAAAAACTTCGGTTGGCAACCGAAGTTTTTTTTTTCAATGAACATTTCTGAGAAGTCTAAAATTCGCTTACTAGATACCTAGATACCCATAACACAGCTGACACGTTAAAAATTCGGTAATGTGCGCCTGAAACTAAAATTACTTTTCTTACACATTATACACTTAAGCGACTCCAAAATAACTGTTTACGATTCATATTTGGGCTTCGTAAATATAACCATGTCTCGGAGTACCGAACTAAATTCAAATGGCTCCCAAACCAATTTTCGCCGGAATACTCATATTCTTTATGTACTGCATCAATATCAAGACCTCCTTATTCAAAAGAACCTTTTTAAATTGCTCAGCTCCTGTCATAATTTTTCTCTATGATCCAAGGAAAATCTTTCCTTCCAATGTCATGTGCACTACTATCTTATCTTACCTATATCTACATTTCATGATAATAAATCATTCTCTGTTCTTTCGAGTAAGATTTTGGAATTCCTTACCCTAGTCGATTAAAAGTGCTCAATCCTTATATGTGTTCAAGAAACAAATCAAAGAAGACTATTTGTTATTTTAGCCCCTCTCTCTTCCTCCTTTTATTTATGGCCATTGATCTATGCAAAAGAATGTTGTCTTTTAAATGCATGAGTTGGTTGTTACGTCCGGAAGAGATTGCTATGTAGCAATAAGACCGCCTTTTGTTTTTCCCTCAATATTTGTTTAATTTACTACTTATCTACTACTATATCTATACTATACTTATCTACCCTTGGTGTATAATATAAAATATTGTATTGTATTGTATAAATAAATTGCCATTTTGCTAGGTTAAGCTATAAGCTGAACAACCATGGTGGTTTTAAACATTTTGCAAGTTTTAAACTAGATTATAAATATAATAGAGTCAGTAATAGAGTCAATTCTCGACGGTCTTAGGTATCGATTTTCTTTAACCAAACGCATTTAAATGTCGTAGAAGCTTTTTAGTATTAAAGGATTGATGATCGCAGTATGAGTAAATTCAAGGTCGCTTAGCGAGCTATAGAGATGCATATGCTCGAGATTTTTCTAATAGACTTAGAAATTAGGACATCCGCAGTAGAACCAGAGTAATCGACATAGCCCAATGGATTGGTAAGCTAAAGTGGTAAGAGGCCGGCCATATAGCGCGAAGTACCGATAACCTATGTAAAAGAAAGTTTCTTTAGAATGGAGTGACAATTTGTAAAAGATACAGAAAATCAATGAATTCATGAAGTCAATGGATGCAGGTGGCTTGGGACCGTGCTTTTTGGTATTCTTTGAGGGAGGCCTATGTACATCAGTGGTCTTGTGATGATGATAATGAATAATTATTAGATATATTGTTTATTTATTTTTCTACACTCTGGAAGAAGTCGTTAAATCTTAATAACTTGTTGTCCCTAAATTGTTATGACTAAGCGTCGGATACTTTACAACAACAACATGATGTCGATTACCAATTGTCTTGACTTAGCTTTTAATATTAGATTAATCGCAAACCCGATATTTGCAAGTAACAATTATTTCACAGCAACATGTTAATCACGAATTGTTCTTAGCTTTGATGTTAGATTACTCGCAAACATATTTTGAAGTATTATTATGTTATATAAGACGCTGATTCCACTGTTTAATTGTTTTTTTTTGCTCGTCAAAGCAATGTGTCCTATTTTCAAGAAAACAGAATTGATTTTACCACAGTATTAAGCCGCTGCATTTATTATTTTATTAATTATAGTTCCCATCATAGTAATGTAATTAACTAGTTAAGGAATTCGTTGTTGCACCGAATTAATTTAAAATCATGTTTGTAATGAAATTTTATTAAATTTAATCGACACATAATTGTTGTTTTTAAAAAAAAAAACTTCAGAAAACAAAAGCACAAACAAACAAAAACAACAACAATTTTAACATTTAGGAAAGAAATAGATTTTCTGTAGAAGTTGATAAAGTTTAAAGCTTTGTTAAAATTTGGAAAGACAAATTAGTTAAGTATACTTGGCAATAGTTGAACTCGATCTCAATTAAGGTCAGACATAATAGTTAATAAATATTATATAGGGGATATTACTGAAAATACTAGTATGTTCTATACATGGTTTATTTATTTTTACAGTCTTAAATTATTATTTCTTCTGTTCATTGTTTTGACTTGGTATGAACACACAACATTAATATAATGGATTTCCGCAAAGCAACGCCTGATTGTATTAATTAGAAAAAGTCCTATTTATGCTTACTTTTTAGATCTGTCTAGGGCTTTTGACCTAGTATATTATGATAAACTGTGGGCAAAGCTAACAGAAAGAGAAGCAGGTTTATACGTGGTAGAGCCATGCTGCAGCTATATTAATAGTATAGTTGTAGCACGAATGGGTCGGCTCGAACGGGGAAGGACCACGCTTTCACAGAATACCAGCGTAAAATAGCAGCTTAATGCTGCTGTGTTTCGTATGGTGAATGTAGAGAACCGGAGACCCTTTTTACTGAAAAAGAGGCATTCTATCTTAGTCCTCACGGCTGACAACGCATCTGCATTTTAATTCGCAAGCGAAGATAGATGTAGATGTCTATGGGCCACAGCAACCACTTACCATCAGGTGGACTGTGTGCTCGTTTGTCACCCTAATTCTATAAAAAAAAAGTTTTCCCTGAGGACCTTGTAAATATTCTTTCCTTCTGGCATAACTACCAGTCAAACTTTGTAACCTTACTTTTAAACCTTAGCTATGCTGACGACATGGTGCTGCCGAGTCCTTCAATTATAGGCTTAAGAAAATTACTAGGCACATATGAGCGAAATACTATTGAACATGGCTTGATGTATAATGAAAAAAAGAGTGTGTATATGATTATTAAAGGAAGAAATAAACTCCAAAAAATATACCATTATTAACTCTAAACAGAATACCCTTAAGTCGTATAAAACAGTTTAAATATCTTGGCCACATAATTAATGAGAATTTGTGTGATGACATAGATAAAGAAAGAAAGCGCAGCGCATTGTCTGTGCGTGGTAATAAGTTGGTTCATAGGTTTGCTCGTTGCACAGCACCAGTCAAAATTAATTTATTCAAAGCCTACTGCCAATCGTTTTACACGAGCAGTCTTTGGATTAACTTCACCCAAAAAGCATACAATATCCTGCGAATTCAATACAATAATATGTTCAGGGCCTTGTTGGGCCTCCCTCGCTATTGCAGTGCATCGACTATGTTTGCTGATGCAAAAACGGATGATTTTTACGCAATCATAAGAAAAAAAGTGGAGTCTCTTGCACGACGCGTGCTAAGATGATTAGCAACAGACTGGATTCTAACCTGTTTGCAAAGTTTATTGAACTACATGTTTTATGAGTCCCATAAGCCAACACGCCAGAAGTTTAGTCTCTGTATCAAGTTTTGTATAGATTTTGTTCAGTTTTTACTAACCTAGCATGTAAGAAAAATTGTACCAATACTAACATATATGGACCTGAGTCTGACAATAAATGATTAAAAATAATAATAATAATAATAATAATAAAGGAAAATTTTGAGCGCGAATTTGAATAATAATAATAATAATAAAGGAAAATTTTGAGCGCGAGAATCACTCGTCACCTGAACGCAAATCAAGTGATGTCGCGCGCTCAAAATGGATGTCGGGGCGGTGGTCGTGGAACCAAGGAACCACTCCTCATTGACGCGGTCATTGGCAAGGTAGTTAAACGCAACCGTCGGAACCTCCGCCGCCTGGATAGACTACAAAAGGCATTCGACTCGGTGCCTCATACATGGCTTAAGAGGGTCCTCGAGCTGTACAAGGTTGACTGTACAGTTCGAGACTTCCTCAGGTAGTGTATGGGGCAGTGGAGTACGATCTTGTCATCTAGGCGAGCGGTTGACGGCTGCGGAGAACCACATAAGGATAAGAAGGGTATTTTCCAGGCGATTGTCTGAGTCCAATCTGGTTCTGCCTCTCTGAACCTCTCAGTACCTTACTGGAGGGTTCTGGAGGATTTCAGCTCGGAAAGGAGGCAAAGTGACCCACCTTTCTATATGGATGATCTCAAGTTATTCGCCTCAGTCGCTCACATCTTGTGGAATTGCTAAACATCACTTGTGATTTTAGCAATTCTATTGGAATGGAGCTGGGGACGGATAAGTGTGCGGTCCTCCATGTCGAAAGGGGTAGGTTAACCTGAGGGTATAGACTTATCTATGCCCATCAACATAAGTACTCTTTCCGAGGCTGAAACATACCGATACCTGGGTATGTCACAGAACATAGGTATCGATGAGGCGGATATGAAACAGTCAGT